>CM030891.1:13807459-15007459 GCA_018136845.1 Heterotis niloticus
AAAGTACTCTTTCCATCTGCTCAACACACTGTCTTCGCTTGTGAGTATGTTTCCATCGCTATTCTTTATCACCCTAACCTGCTGCACATCTTTCCCAGCTCGGTCCCTCTGCCTAGCTAATCAGTACAGGTCCTTTTCTCCCTCCTTAGTGTCCAACCTCTCATACAATTCACCATAAGCCTTCTCTTTAGCCTTTGCCACCTCTCTCTTCGCCCTACGCCTCATCTCCTTGCACTCCTGTCTACATTCTTCATCTCTGTCTATCCCACTTCTTCATCAGCCTCTTCCTCTGTATACTCTCTTGTACTTCCTCATTCCACCACCAGGTTTCCTTGTCCTCCTTCCTCTGTCCCGATGCCACACCAAGCACCTTTCTAGCTGTCTCCCTTACCACTTCTGCTGTAGATGTCCAGCTCACTGGTAACTTTTCATTGCCACCCAGTGCCTGTCTTAATTCCTCCCTGAACTCCACCTTATAGTTTTCCTTTTCCAACTTCCACCATTTGATCCTTGGTTCTGCCCTCACTCTCCTTCTCTTTTTGATCTCCAATGTCATCCTACAAACCACCATCCTACGCTGCCTAACTATGCTTTCCCCTGCCACCACTTAAATAAACACTGATGTGATAAATTCAAAACACTACCATCAAGAGGGTTCATGTATGTTTCGGTTTCATGAGTCCATGTTACATATCCAAACATTTATAAATGTCTGATTTCCCTCAGGGCATTATTTCCCAAAATCGTGCTGATTAGGGTGATTTCTTGTCTGAATTTCTGTCCACTGCCTCTTGTCGGCCATCTTTCTGTTTTGTGAAAAGTATATACAGTACACAGACATTATAGGATAGACATTTTACTGTACAGCAACATAAATGTAAGACAATATTACACTATAGGGTACATTTCTGTGACCACTGTAGATATCCATAGAAACCATGAAGTTATGGTACACTACAATTACTGTAGAAAGTACTGTAAAACTTCTCAAGTGTTTACTTACCTATTCTCTTCTCTAAAGATGTGGATAACTGAGGCTACTGTGAAGCAGCTCAAATTCAGCTGGACTCACTGCCCAGCTTCAGTTATGGTTAGGCCATAATTGATTACATGGTCCACCAATGTTGCATGTATTTCATTGGAAATATTGGTTCACATTTGTCTTCCTCATCCTGGATGTCCTCCGCTGCCTGCTAGGCTTCCTCTTACTCTCCTGCTTCCTCTGGGTTCTTGCTGCTCCATCTTCTTGCCTAACACCTGTATACGTTACTTGAGTCTTCTTTTATACTCTGACACATGACTGAATTGTTCTTCCAATTGAGTTTGCACAGGTGTAACATGAGTGAGACTAATTACTAATCAGGGTGTTGCATTTTGAAGGCCAGTGTGTCTAGGTGAACAAAATGTGCTAAATGATGCAGTTTGTGTTCAGAGATTTGCAAAACTGTTACTTAAAATGATATTTGACTGAGACCAATGGAATTGAGTTTAGCAGTTTGGAGTCATGTTGTTGATGCATGAGCTTCACATTTTCAGAATTGTGTGTATACTGTAGTTCCATTTTTTGTGTGTATAAAATGGGGAAAAACTGTAATTGAATGTGTATGTGTGGACGTCTCCTGTTTGGACTTCAAGGTGGGAGTGGATGTTGTGAATTTTGGGTGCGTTTGTTAAAATTTGTGTCAAGTTCCTCAGTGAATGACTCTCTCTCTCTCTCTCTCTCTCTCTGTGTATGTGTGTGTGTGTGCTAGTCTACTTGGACATGCTGTACACTGCTTTTTCAGGAGAACACGTAGAAGAAACAAAGCTTTTGGCTGAGATACACTGTCCAAGCCTTTCAAACCCTCCTGCGAAAGCCTGCAGTGCCTTCTGGGAAAACAAAAAACATGGTGGTGTAATCAGGATTAAGGTCCTCCTGTTCCACAGATAGGTCATTGTGTTCTCAAGTGTTTCAATGAGTCTCGTTGATCCAACTACACAAAAACAGCAGAATCAATAGGAATAAAAAAACAAAAAAAGTTTTCACAGGATTGTGGGAAGTACTACAGGAGTAGCAAATGGAAACAATACAATTCACAGATGCTTGGTTTTAAATTTCATTTATAAAATGCTTAGGATCTGTTAATATTATATGCATTGTTATGAATTCTTTAATGAATATCTTTGTTGCAGCAATGCAGTTTGTACTTTTAATATCTCTACAAAGGACTGCATGGAAACAGACAAGGCTAGTTGGTCATACGGTTCATTTATTTTAGCGTCTCCATATATGGTAATGATATGCAGGGCACTACCATACACATCAATAATTTTTTTTCGACTATACAAATCTTTTGTAGTAACTCAGCCAGTTGATGTACTTCTAAATAAACACTGTACCATAAAAAGAAGAGTAAACACTCTGGGGTTTATGCATTCCCTTTGCCAGGACAATAAAGCTCCTTTTGAGCTTTTTAAAGCTTTACACAACTAAGACTCGTCGAGCTTCTGAAATGGGGAAGAGGCATCTTATGATGAAATACTCTAGTTTGAAAAATACTGTAGTCTCATTATTGTCCTTAATCTCTCATTTTAGACACTTAATAAGCAGTCCACATGAGGAATTTTTTTTTGCATATTACTTGATTTGTGGAAATTTAGTTCTGGTGTTGAACTGATTGCCCAGTCTACCTAAGCTAGAAGCCGTCATATTTCCCCATGGTGGCTTGAGCTGTCCAAATGTCCAGAAGCATTGCCTAACCATTCAGTGAAGAGTATCTTTTATTACAGGATGGCAACCACCTAAAATCATCTTTTCATTTGTGAAAATGTACCCAATGGCTAAATAGGTGTGCACTGCCAGAAGTGCGGCATAAAACATGTAGAAACTTTAGATGGTGAACATGGGCATACAAATTTCTCTGGAGAGAATGCCAGTACAACCACAGGAGAAGTCTACGGCCCAGGGTCAAGCACGTTTCAGCCTTGCATTAATTCCTTGGTGCACTATATTGAATTCTAGATTCATGCTGTCGGTTGATCTGACTTTGACGACCAGTTGTCTTGCAAGAGTGATGGGTAAAACCTTCAGTTTCCCTCTTTTACTGAAAGAAGGGCTTCTTGCAAGTGACCTTTTCATAGCAATTTCAAGATTCAGTTTATTGTCATTCTGCCTTATACAAATGTACAAGGGAGAAGAAAATGTACTTTCTCCTTTACCATGGTGTACACAGTCAAACACAAATTATAGCTTGAGCATCAAGACTGCTTTCAGTATTTTTCTCTGACCTTTTCCTAATCAAATACACAAAGTCTCAATATCACTCACTTATCTTATGAACAGGCTCAGTTCTTTTTGCATTTCTCTGGGAGGCCATTGCTTTGATATGCGATGAAGTCCTCTGTTGTACACAGTTAAGTCTCTGGACCAAGGAGCTACCAGCTCCCAAGAGTGCTGCTTCCCTGTGCAGATATATGGGGAGTTTGAATTAGTTATGAGTTGTCTGTAGATGTTTTGAGTTGCGGTGTGTTTTTGAGATCTTCTTCCTGTATGTTATACATCTTCTTCCTGTATGTTACATCTTGGTGAGGAGTGAACATACTTCCTTCAGGGTTTGTTGGAATGTTACAACAATTCATACAAAAATAATCTATAAACTCAGGTTTATTTAAGTACCAAATCAAGATAAAAATGGAACAGATGGTATACACAATGTTCCCAAAGGGTCTCCATGCTACAACTGATCTGCAAATTCCACTAATAGGGATCTATGTCAGCATCATGCAAAAGACCAAATGAACCTTTTAATAACTTCCCTCTTGCTTTTGGGAAGAGCTGAACCATTTTACACAGAAATGGATGTTACAATAAAGCAGGTCTGTGCAAGTGAACATGGACTACAATATAATATATACTATTTGACCAAAAGTATGTGGACCCCCCCCCCCCCTTCTAATGACTAAGCTGAGCTGTGCCAGCTACTCTCATACAACATACAAGCACATTCTAGACAACTGTGTGCTCTCAGCTTTGTGGCCACAGTTTGGGGAAACTCCTTTCCTTCTCCTGTATGAGGGTGCCCATCCCATCCATGCACAAAGCAAGCTCCATAAAAGTATGGTTTGCCCAGGTTGGTGTGGAAGAACTTGAGTGGCTGGGCAGAACCCTGACCACAATTCCACCGAACCCCTCTTGGATGAACTTGAATGCTGACCACAACCCAGGCCTTCAGGCCCGACATTAGTGCCTGACATTACTGATGCTCTTGTGGCTGAATGAGCACAAATTCCTATAGTCGTATTCCAAAATCTGGTGGAAAGCCTTTCCAGAAGAGTGGAGGCTGTTATAGCAGCAAATGGGGGAACAACTCCATATCAATCCTCATGGGTTTGGAGTAGGAGGTTCAAAAAAGCACATATGGGAGTGATGCTCAGGTATCCACATACCTTTGGCCATATAGTGTATAATAAGTAACATATTAAGATATTGTAATTAATTTAAGTATGAACATCATTTACACATATTACAACCTATCTTTATTGCGAAATACAATTTGTTTTATCACTGCGATTAAGTTGAGCATGTGCAACTTACAAACAGATACTATAAGGCCACCTAAAGCCTTGCTTCATTCTGTGTAAGTAACGCACAAGTAGCATTCAAGCATTAAAATGTTTCAGAGCTGCTCTGATGTTAAGCTGTGTGATTCTGTGTGTAGATATTTACTGAATTGCATTTTGGTGAGTACTTCTTTCCCTACATTTTCACTGTTTTGCTGTCCATCTCAGAATTGTGATGTTCAGGGAGCTATAAGACCCATTTTAGATGAAATATGATAATAAAGACCCAAAGATGTAGAATTTCCTTGCAGAGCTCCTGTAGATGGAATTGGATTGAAGATGTACTGCTAGGGTCTTGCTTCCTGGAGACCAAAATCTCATAACTCTTAAAAGAGATGTTCCTTTCAGAGCCATTCCATCTGGAAGTGAAACATTGTACATCAGCAATCATCTCAGGCCAGGTCATCCTGTGTGACTTTCAACACATAGCTCTCTGGTGTCTTTATTTCAGTATTACAACTCTTTAATTTCTCAACAAACATAAATGATTGTTCTGCTGGTATTTCTTTGTTTCCTAAAATTATTTCTACTTATATTGAGGTGTTAAAGAAGCATTCCTTCAGAAGTCTCTCAGCTTTGTGCTTCCAAATTATTTACACACATTTGAGATAATTTACAAGACACCTCATTTGAAGAACAACCAAAAACTGAGAGGAAATCCAGAAAGTATTCCTATATTTTTACAGTTTGATGAGTCATTACATATGACTTTTCAAACTGATAGTAAAGAGAATTATAATATACTATAATATAACATAATATAATATACATTTTTTTTATTTAGTGCTGCCCAGCAGTGGACTGTGTAAGTGCTGTAGATTCAGTGGTGGCTTGAAATGCAGCTCATTCTGTGTGGAAACTGGATATCATTTCCATGTTATGTATTCTCCAGGTGCTCTGGTTTCTTGCACAGTTCCAACATAAGTTTCAGGTGAACTGGTGACTTGTAAATTCACTTCTGGGAAGGACTCTGGACCACTGCAGCTCTCCACTTGACATGCAGAGATTTAATCAGAAATGTTATTAATCCCCTATTCTGTTTAGTTTCTTTGGTCTCTTTTTTATTTAATGGGTACAAAGGAAATAAAAGTAGAAAGTACTTTATAAAACTGGAAATGTTTTAACCTTAAGCTGCCTTAAAGCCAGATTTACTCAAAATTCCTCAACATGTGACTTAAATTTATACAGTATTTCTTCCTAAAGCGGAGAGTGGCCTAAAATGACCGATATAAAAGGTAGTACAACAGTTATGTTCAGTGGGATATCGCTCCTTCACAAAATTTGAAGATGTTATAAAACAACAAGCTAGATTAACTGCTGTTGCTGGAGACCACTGTGGATCTAAGAATCCGGCTGCCACTGTATGTGGTGCTATATTGGAGGTCAGTTACTTTCTACTTGGTCAAAAGCAGAAAGTAGCAAAATAGAAGGGACTTGGTTGAAATTCACATATGCAAAACATAAAATACCAACAGAAAAGAAGAAAATATAGGGAGACCAACAGTTAGTTTATACAAATTACAGAAGTCCTCAGGCTAAGAAACAGACGTAACAGTGATGTTTCACAAAATAACTGCAAAATAGTGGGGTTTAAGTAGTGCTGGGAGTGGTTGGATAACTGATTAACAAGGTGATAAGTGGGTGACTGTGACTTGACCAGGTGGTGCGAGGATTCCCCGGTGTGGATTTGAACTGACAAGTCTAGGTGTGAAACAGGTCATGCTGGCAGATAAGACTGATTGGAATTGACTGACCTGACAATAACTTAGGAGCACTGCAGGACTGTGACGGAATAAGAGCATCCGGAGGAAACTCTGTTTGAAAAACAATAGTAGCTCTAGCAGGAGAGAACCATTATATCTCACAATCTCTTCTTTTTGACTAAATGAGTTGTTTTTTCTGTCCTAATTTACCAGTTCAATTTAAGTGTTCATCAAGGTAAATTATACATTAACCAAGAAGGCAATGGATTTGTTTGACATCAAGGACCTCTCCATCACCAGTATTTGAAATATTATTGAAAAGCATGCAAAACCTTTCAGTCATGAAGAAAAAAAATGCACTGGGTCACTTGCATTTCTGTGTAAATGACAGTGTTTAATCATTCTTGTGGTGCTTCATAAGCAGCTGCTGTGTAACTTCTTGTGACCATAAACTATTTTAATGACTTATCATGAATGAATACAGTGCCATTTATACACATTATAAATATATTTAAAATGTTTGACAAAATCAGGTAGAAAGTACCTATATATTTAAGAGAGCAAATAGTACAAAGAGTGGCCACAGGTGTACAAGAGCACATGAAAAGAATAAAAATGCAGAAACTGAAATAGGAGACTAGATGTGATGTGGCTACATAAAATGCTGACATTTTTAACATCTTGTTTTAATATATTGTAAACCTCAGATAGTATCTTACATAACAAAGGATATGTCCTGAACTATTTTATGGATTATTAAGCAGATTTTGCTAACACTGTCAATTAAAATTAAATAATGACCTGAATCAGAATTTTAAGGCCTTTTTCAAAATCAATGTTTTAAAAGATCCAGATAAATATTTTAATATTTTTTTGTAATTATTGAAATACCACATTATAAATGTTGTTTGTCACTGTGTTGTGGTGAGTTTAACACATGACAGAGACCACACAGGCATGTAAAGTTAATTAACAATCTAATGCAGACCACATTTCCCCATTTTGGTTTCTTGTGTCTCACCCTTAGGTGGCTTTAATGGGGAGTCAATACCTAGACTTCATGGTATTGACAGTTTCATTTATTTTTAACTGAATGTCAGAAGAAGAGAGCAGTGTTAATGCCAAACCTAAAAATTACTAAAACATTTAAGAACTTAAGATTTTTATCTAATGTGTTAATTCCAGGAACCCTACCACTGTCCATTAATTTGAATGATTTTAATTTTTCAATTGAATGTAAATGTATTGTTACTATGATGAAGTTAGTAGTGGAAGTACTTGTGGAGTCAAGTCAAGGTTTATTTGTTATGGGTGAACAACACAGCATAGCAGTGTTGTCACCATGAAAAGTTTTGTTTCTGGGCATCCTCAGTAATATAAATTTGTCCATAAATAGGTAAATGTATAAATAAGGTACAGGAAAGTTAAATAAATACTTGAATCAGGAAAATAAATAAATAAATAAATAAATAATAATAATAATAATAATAAATAAAGAGAGTACATAAATAAGAATAGGGTATGAAAATATACATGGTGGGGGGGGAAGACACAGCAGCCAAACCAACAGCACACAGCAACCAAACCTACAACAACACACCACCGGTAATTTTACACAATGGGGGGGCAGGCATACAGACAGACAGACAGACCCCGATCAGCTGTTCCCACTGTCCGAGGGAGGGGTCAGTGGTTTAGCAGTCTTAAAGTGTGGGGGAAAAAACTGTCCCGGAACCTTTTTGTCCTTGTCCGAACACTTCTAAAGCATTTTCCGGATGGGAGCAAGGAGAATAGTTTGTGGCTGGGGTGACTGCTTTCCCTCTGGATGTTATGTGCCTTCTTCTTGCACCACTGGGTGTAGAGGTCCTGCAGGGCTGGCAGATCAGTCCTGTTAATGCTCTGTGCTGTCTTGACCACTCTTTGCAGAGCTTTCACGGTCTGACGCACTGCAGCTGCCATACCAGGCCGTGAAACAGCCAGTCAGGATAATTTCAATGGTAGATCTGTAGAAGTTGAGAATGCCGAAACTCCTCAGCCGACGGAGGAAGAAGAGGCGTTGTGTTGCCGCCTTGATGACGACGCTGGTGTGCCGTGACCAGGACAGGTCCTCAGTGATGTTAACTCTGAGGAACCTGAAGCTGTTCACTCTCTCCACTGGGGCGCCGGCTATAGAGATGGGCGCATGGCCATTCCCCTGCTGTCTCCTGAAGTCCACGATTAGCTCCTTTGTTTTGCTGATGTTGAGATGGAGGTCATTGTCCTGACACCATGAGGTCAGGGTTCTTACCTCCTCTCTATAGGCCTGCTCATCGTTGTTGGTGATCAGGCCGATGACCATGGTGTCGTCAGCAAACTTGACGATGATGTTGGAGCTGAGCGAGGCAACGCAGTCGTGCGTGAACAGGGAGTACAGCAGGGGGCTAAGCACGCAGCCTTGGGGGGTCCCCATGCTGAGAGTCAGCGCTGAGGAGATGGTGTTCCCCAATCTCACCACCTGGGGCCTGCCTGTCAGGAAGTCCATGACCCAACCACACAGGGTTGGGTTGAGTCCTAGGTTCCTAAGCTTTGCAACGAGCTTAGAGGGCACGATGGTGTTGAATGCTGAGCTGTAGTCGATGAAGAGCATTCACACATACGTGTTCCTCTGTTCCAAGTGGGAGAGAGCCTTGTGGAGAGTGAAGGCGATTGCGTCGTCAGTAGACCTGTTTGGTCTGGAGGCGAACTGAAGCGGGTCCAGTATGTCTGGCAACGATGTGTGACCTGACTAACTGCTCAAAGGACTTCATGATGATGGACGTAAGTGCGACAGGGCGGTAGTCATTTAGGCAGAGGACT
This sequence comes from Heterotis niloticus, assembly GCA_018136845.1. NCBI lineage: Eukaryota > Metazoa > Chordata > Actinopteri > Osteoglossiformes > Osteoglossidae > Heterotis > Heterotis niloticus. Next base: position 13,816,597 of record CM030891.1, read on the forward strand.
AAGCCTCTGCCTATAGGCGGGCAGTAGCAGGATGGAGGCGTGGTCTGATTTGCCGAAGGCAGGACGGGGGGAGGGCCTTATATCCACCCCGGAACGGAGTGTAAACATGATCCAGCATGTTTCTACCACGTGTCGGGAAGCTGATGTGCTGGTGAAATCTCAGCATGGCTTTCCTTAGATTGGCGATGTTTGAAATCGCCAGCCACAATCACAGCAGCCTCCGGGTATAGAGCCTCCAACCGCTCAACAACACTATACAGTTCGTCAATCGCCCCTGCGGTGTCCGCATGTGGTGGAATATACACAGCTGCTAAAATGACCGATGTAAATTTCCGGGGCAGGTAGTAGGGTCGGCATCTGATTGTGAGGTGCTTGAAGTTAGGGGAACATCCAGAGGAGATATTCTCCACATCCGAACACCACAAGTTGTTCACCATGAAGCAGACATGTTCCCCTCTCACCTTCCCCGACTCTGTTGTCCTGTCCTGCCGGTATATTGTGAGACCCTGGGGTGTAATGGCAAAGTCCGGAATGGTGGGGTCCAGCCAAGTCTCCATGAAAACCAGCACATTGCAGTCCTTCATGTCCCGGTGGAAGGCCAGCCTGCTTCTCAGTTCATCTAGCTTGTTGTCCAGTGACTGAAGATTCGCTAGAAGAATACTGGGAAGAGGTGGGCGGTTTGCACGTTGTCTCAGCTTGACCAGAACGCCAGCTCTTTTCCCTCGTTTCCTCCTCCGGCGCTGTTTGTCAGGTACGCCAGGTAGGCTGAAGAAAGAGCAGCCCAGCGAGGTCACCGTGTCTGCTGAACTTTGCTTGCCCGTGAAAAGTGACCTCATTGCGTTTCCGATGTCGATCAGAGTATGTCTGTCGTAGGTGATGATAGCGTTAGTAAATGTAATGTTATTATGTAGAGTTAGTGCCAGTAAGATAACAAAAAGATATAGAGTAAGAGGAGCTGGGAAGGCGGCAGCCATCCTCGTCAGGGCCATCTTGTTGATTGGCCTTGTGTACTGGAAACTATATATGCAATGAATGTACAATCAGGATTAAGTGGCTCTTAAGGTTTTTCTTGTTGTGTTCTGTCTGATGGAGATTTTTTTGGTACATGGAGTTGGTAGCTACTTTTGGGCTGGCAGGTTTTGCTGAGGGCAGCATTTTGAAGCCCACTGGGATATTAGTGAAGCTACTGAGAAAGTAGGCAACATAAAAGAGACATGCCATTTCTGAATGCTTCATCAGCATATTGGTGAGGCCTGGGCCAGCCAGGGGTCAAGAAGAATGCACTAAGAGAAGAGAAATGTATGGAAAAATAGTAAAACACAAGTGGGGAGAGAAAGTAAAGTGAGAAATTTGAAGATGTCAGCTTCATGCATGGGTATTAGGGGAGGAGTGATAAACTGGGAAGGTTCTACTCGAAGCCATGAGTCTACAAACATTATCCTAATTATTGTCAGATTGGGATCTTTCAGCTAATTGCACAGTTAACAAGAGAGCGGAGACCGTTGAGAACAGGGGTGTACAATGTGCATAAAACCCATGCGTGACTCTGCACTTTTATTATTTATGAGTTTGGCACCTGCAACAAACTGCTAAATGATTCTCAGCTGGTGTCTCCAGTGAATGCATGCCTATTAAGGGCAGCTCAGTCATGGAGAAGTATGTCACCAGGTGCTGTGTTTACTCAGTTATATACAGTACTCAATTCAGTTTTATTTTTATAAAGTGCTCTTCTCACTACAATGACACTGAGAGCTGAACAGATATGACAAGGGTAGTATACATGTACAGTTGGTATCTGGCCAGGCAGGAGAGGAAAACAAAAAACTCCTTTCTACTAGAGAATAGGATAAAAATAAACCTGTGGGTGTCCGTGTGCCAGTGGAAGCCCACCCCCCAGGCATTCTATCCATGGGTAATAGCCAGTTCATAACAATGTTAACAAGAGTTGTAGGTTTTTGTCATTGTGGTATATGGAGTATGGTATGGTTAAAGTTCTAGCCCATAGTCATGCATGGCCTCCCACGTCTCCAGCATCTGATTTGTTGTAATTAGGTTGATCGGCTTTCTGCCTGTCCCCTTCATATGTTCCGGTCCTGTGTCCCAGACGGCCGTGGTCTATAGACATAGCAGACACTGAGGCGACCTGCAGCACAAACGGCTCAGAAAACAGAGGGGGCATTAGGCAAGGTACATACTCAAGGGGCTTGGCAACAGGCATCATGCATGATATACTAAATCAAAAAGGTTGGTTTTCAAACTAGATTTAAAGCGAGGTAAGGAGGTGATAGAATGTAGTTCATCTGGCAGGCTATTCCAAAGGTTAGGGGCCATGTGGCCAAATGCATATCCGCCTACCGTAACTTTGTTGATCCTTGGAATCGCAAGGTAACCTGCTTCCGATGATCGAAGGCTTCGAGCTGGAATGTAATCAAGTATTTCATTGAGGTATGCTGGTCCAGTCGCCCTCACTGCCTTATATGTTAGTAATGAGATTTTATAGTCAATTCTAAATCTGACTGGTAGCCAGTACAGAGATTGGAGTACTGGTGAGATGTGGTTGCATTTTTTGGTTTTTGTAACTGTCTTTGCTGCAGCATTCATTAGTATCTGCAGCCTGGAGATAATCTGAGAGGGACAGCCAGATAGCAGGGAGTTGCAGTAATCAATCCTGCTCAAGATGAAGGTATGGACCAGTACTGTGCAAGAGTTTTAGGCAGGTGTGAAAAAAAAATGCTGTAAATTAAGAATGTTTCACAAATAGAAGTGTTAATTTTTTAATCAATTAACAATACAAAGTGAATGAACAGAAGAGAAATCTAAATAAAGTCAATATTTAGTATGACCACCTTTTGCCTTCAAAACAGCATCAATTCTTCTAGGTACACTTGTAAAGTTTTTGAAGGAACTCGGCAAGTAGGTTGTTCCAAACATCTTGGAAAACTAACCACAGATCTTCTGTGGATGTAGGCTGCCTCAAATTCTTCTGTCGCTGACATACTCGATGTTGAGATCAGGGCTCTGTGCAGGCCATACCATCACCTCCAGGACTTCTTGTTCCTTATACCCTGAAGTTAGTTAATGACTTTGGCTGTATGTTTGGGGTCATTGTCTTGCTACAGAATAAATTTGGAGCCAATCAGATGTTTCCCTGATAGTATTGCATGATGGATAAGTATCTGCTTGTATTTCTCAGCATTGAGAACACCATTAATCCTGACCAAATCCCCAACTCCATTTGCAGAAATGCAGCCCCAAACTTGTAAGGAACCTCCACCATGCTTCACTTACCTCAGACACTCATGATTTTACCACTTTCCAGCCCTTTGGTGAACAAACTACCTTCTGCTACAGCCAAATATTTCAAATTTTGACTCATCAGTCCAGAGCACTTGCTGCCATTTTTCTGCACCCCAGTTCTTATGTTTTCTTGCGTAGTTGAGTCACTTGGCCTCGTTTCCTCGTCAGAGGTATGACTTTTTGTCCGCAATTCTTCCACGAAGACCTCTTCTGGCCAGACTTCTCCAGATAGTAGATGGGTATACCTGGGTCCCATAGGTTTCTGCCAGATCTGAGCTGATGGCTCTGCTGGACATCTTCTGATTTCGAAGGGAAGTAAGCATGATGTGTCTTTCATCTGTCGCACTAAGTTTCCTTGGCTGACCACTACGTCTTTGGTCCTCAACGTTGCCCGTTTCTTTGTACTTCTTCAAAAGAGCTTGAACAGCACATCTTGAAACCCAGTCTACTTTGAAATCTTTCCCTGGGGGAGACCTCACTGATGTACTATAACTACCTTGTATCTTGTTGCTGTGCTTGGTCTTGCCATGGTGTATGACCTGTGACATGAAACTGTCTTCTGCAAACTGACCTTGGTAGCAGAGTTTGGCTGTTCCTCATCTGGTTTTAAGCCTCCTACAGAGCTGTTTCAGTTAATGACTGTGTTTCAACCTACATATAAAAATGATGATCATTAGCACCTATTTGGTATAATTGCTTAATCATACATCTGACTATAATCCTATAAAATCCCTGACTTTGTGCAAGTGTACCTATAAGAATTGATACTGGTTTGAAGGTAAAGGGTAGTCACACCAAATATTGATTTGATTTAGATTTTTCTTTGGTTAACTCACTTTGCATTTTGTAAATTGATAAAAATAAACAATTAGAATTTATATTTGTGAAAGCATTCTTACTTTACAGCATTTTTTCACACCTGCCTAAAACTTTTGCACAGAACTGTACATATTTCTCCCATAATTTAAAAAAAGTTGGTGATAGTGTGCTTTTTCTTTCCATTATCATGAACTTTTGATATGCTGCTGTGAAACTGTACCCAAGGTGGGATAGCAGTCCATCACAGGGTGGCCATACCCTTTCACACATACACAGACACCCTATGAGCAATTTAGCATGATCGAGTAACCTGACATGCATGTCTGTGGAAGGTAACAGGGGCACCCGGATTATATCTACTCAGACACAGAAAGAGAAATGCAAATTCTGCAAAAAAATGAGCTGAATTTGAGCAAGTGCCAAAATAGCCCAGGTGCTGTAAGGTGGCAGTACTGCTCACTGCACCATCATGCTGCCCTACTATTTTCTTTTATACATTTTGATATGTGAAAATACCATGACTAATGGCAGGAGGTTTATTGTAATTAATTTGTTAATAAGTGTGTGCAGCATTTACATGTTTCACCCATGTGTTTTTTTTTTGTATCTGAAAACTTGCATGTGTTGTGTGTGCTTCAGGTGAATTGGCAAATCAAATTTCTCTGTGGTGTGTGTGTGTGTGTGTGTGTGTGTGTGTGTGTGTGAGAGAGAGAGATTGTCCTATGATGAACAGGTGCCAACTGAAAGAAATGGGAAAAAAATAAGGGGAAACTTAATCATGTGTTTCAAAACCTTAACTATGTGATTGTTAAAGGAAAATTTTGTTAGAATTCAGAATTCATTTACGCCCACATGCACACAGCAAATGCCCACACAGAGAATGATTCTGTACAGACTTCTGTAAATTGGGGCTGGATCTTTGATTTTCAAAGTGCAGAGATGTTTCAGGCAGGCTTTTTATTCTTCCTTTCCTACAGTGGCACCTATGTATGGTAACCTGCTTTTTTCTCTATGTGCTTTCTTGATCTTCAAATGGGTACTAAACTGAATGTCATTACAGGGGCTGAAATTGGGCATTGAACAGCCTGATATTTTGCTACGCAGGGATCTGTTTTCAGATCAAACTAAAGTAATAAATAATCTAATCAGTTCTCTAAAATGACATTTTTTTAATCTGAGATGAGATTAGCAGACATTTGCCTGCGTTCAGAACCCGATAGAGAGACCCTACAGAGTGGTGTACTGTTCATTAATTAATGTTTTCCACCAGAGCAGCTTATAATATTTAGTTACTACTTACCATGATTTACTCATTTATACATATAGTTAATATTTCTTGCATCAATTCAGAAAAAATTTCTTAATCAAAAATACAGCAGTAGGCGAAGCATTTGATTCCACATCCCTTCAGTCCCAGGAAGCTTTAACAACACCATTAAAGATAGCCAATCAGTACCTAATGACAAAAGAAAGTCTTAGAATTATTTGTTTGGGTTTTTCATAAAGCAAATACATGAATAAAACTGTTAGCAGTGTCAAATAAAAGTATTATCTAAGCAATGAAAATATTTAAATATACAAAGAAAAAAATTGCAGATATGCATCCATTGCCTGTGGGTGAGTTATGCAATTATATATGCATACTTAGTGTTTTGTACAGAGTTAATAAACTGGTTAGCCCCCCCCACACAAATCCAGATGCAATTTTCACCCAAACTCTGTTTTATGTTATTGTATGCATTCACTCCATCTCAGTTTCAGCGAATTAAGTTAACAAATCCCATCTCTGGCTTCACACTAAAAATGCCAAAGAATAGAAATGTATTTAAATGATGAGGGGGCTGAGGATATTTGACAGAACTGAGATGATGGAAACCCATTTTAACTGGAGTAGGAGTGTCCTGCTTTGTAACAGGATCTGTCCTTATTAGCGGTGGCTCAGAAATCTGATGATGCTGGGATGCTTTGCCATGTGTGACTCTGCACCGGAGCTGTGTGAGTTGTACTACAGTTTGCAGGCTGCACCTTGGCCATCTGCTATATTTTTCAAGGCTACTTTTGCTGTCTTGCGGTCACTGTGTGTGGTTTGAGTATCTGAATGTGCATATGTATTTGAAGGTGATGGAATCAGGTTATGTGTTACAAATCTGTGTATATTCACTAGTGCTTGTATATACCTGCACAATTTTAAATTCATGCCAATTGTATGTGTGTGTTTTCTTGTGTCCACTGTGTCTGTGTCAATGTTCCATTTACTTTCCAAGAGGTTGTGTGTACAGCAAGCTATCTTTATGTAAACTTTTCAACCACATGTACACTTTGACAACAATTGAAGTTAAATCATCTAACATAGCATAAAATGGTTGTAAAAAGAATAGAATCAGTGAGAAGGACAGTAACAGTGCAGCCACGAGACAGTTTATTCTGGTTGTCTGTCGTGTAAAATTTTGGATGGCTGGAAAACTATTATTTTAACTAAGCTCAGTGTTTTCAATGTGTGCAAACATGCAACCAGCTTACAGGGAACATTCATTTGAGCTGATGTGTGTCTGGGCTACAGCTTTGCCCCCTGTTTGAATTCCATTTGGCACCAGGGTGCCCTCTTCTGCCCTGTTCCCTTTGCTGTCAGAGATAGGCAGCCAGGCACTGGAGTGCCCCCTGTTAATTGGGCTCATGGATCAAACGACAAGGCCTTGAAGTGGGTTGGATGTATCTCCACTATCTCCGTCCCCATCTGATGGCTCTCATGCCCTCGACTGGCTTTCCTCTCCACTGACTGTCTGTCTGTTGAATGCGAATTAAAAGTGCCCTAGTTCCTGCCACTGCCTACAGTTGGAGAGCTCATGTATTTCAAGTGTTTCTGTGCTCCTTATTCTCCTGTCTATATGAAGAGCAGCAGGCTTCTTTTGTTTTACCTTTTGCTCTGAATTGTGCGGTCAGAAACTCGTGTGGGTATAAAAGTACACACAGTTCATCACTTTGGTAAAAGAGAAAGCTGATAGTAAAAGATCACTTTTGCATCAGGTCTACTACAATACAGAAATATTTATTTATTGGAATCTCAGTTGTGTAAACAGGTGTTGCTGTGTTTGTAGATTTTTTATATAACGAGTGAATCTTAATGGCCACCTCATTCATAGCGATGTTTAAATGTAAGGGAATGTGCTTAGAATTCAGCTTCAAAACACTGCCATGTAAGGAAAGTGCCAAAAAAATCAACGTGTCTGTGTGTGCTTGTGAATGTTTGCTTCTCTGTATATATGCGGTGAGTCCATTTCTTTCATGTTTGTAGAAGAGTCTCTTTGTATTTTTGGTAGTTTCTGGAAGTGAACGTGAGCAAATGCATGTGTCTGAGCGTGTGTGCACTTGTGTGGTTGAGTGGTGTGTGTTCTCCATTCCCTTGTGGGCTCTGCAGCAGTGAGCCACAGGCCTACCTCATCCGTCATGCTCTATTAATTCTGCCCTCTGTACCAGCACTGGGTCTGAGGATTTAGGAGAGAAACTGGCCCCCACCCCATGCCATCTCCGTGGCCCACTCTCCTCTGTGAACACATTTGGGGACATTACCAATCATCCTCATGTCGACAGCTCGAATAATGAGTGTAATTACAGAAAAGAGCATTTATTTGGTCTAGGACCTGTGAATAGTTCTCTTGAATGGGGTGCCATTCTCAGAGAAAGAGCCACTCACTGGCCATGGAACAGCCACAAGCTCGAGCTGACTGCTAACAGCAGGGCTAAAGGTTACATAACCTCTCAGTACATTTCACTAGGCAACTTGATTTATTGCTTCTGTGAACCCTGTCGACTTCCAAACAAATAAAAATAGTTTTCCTGTGGAACATGACGTGTTATGACAAGCTTGGTTAAAACAGTCTTGAGGAACAACAACATGGCAAAATTTGAACTTGTGACCTGACAAATTCTTTGCAAGGTGGTGAACACCACATTCACACTTTACTCCTGCACAGAGATGCACATAGATGTAATGCTACGGATAGAATTTTATGATTGAATTGAAAAAGAGTGTGCCCATGTCCATAAAGTAATGCTACGGATAGGATTTTATGATTGAACTGAAAAAGAGTGTGCCCATGTCCATAAAGTAATTCTGCCAAACAAGAATCATACAGGTCAAATTTCTCAGCCACTGATTTATTTCATTGCACAGACAGAAGGTTAGAAGATTATAGTACTTGCAAAGTGAAATTGAAAGTTCTTCAAAGCGTCATTTGTTTCAGGTAGTTTTTCATAGACTGCTGAGGTGTAACACCTTACTAGCAATCTACACCAGTGAGAACTGAGTATACATAAACTAACCAGTCAGGTCAGGACATACTGTATAAGGGCTATGTGGGTAAACACAACTTCTTCACCTTTCACCCAGTCCCCAGTTCATGGTCTGTGTCTCCTACCCATCATACACCCCTTATGATGACGTGGCTATGTCCAGACGCCTACCAGGAAGACTGTGTGTTTTTTCTTTAATATTCTATCTATTCTTGCCGTTCTTTTATAAAACAATGGAACTGGGACTGTATGTAGTTTCTGAACTTTTCAAACCTGATTTGTTATGGTTGGCTTAGATACTCCAGACTGTGGATGACAATAAAGGTCGCACCCGAGAGACCCTGCAGCAAGGCGCAAAGAAACACCAGGGAACCTGCGTTAGAGTTTGGAACTGACTGAGGAAACAAGCTCATCGCCCTCCACTGCCCAGCATTCTGCTCACGAACGTTCAGTCATTTGAAACAAGCTGGACGATCTTAGGACAAGAGTAACCTTCCGATAGGACGTGAGGGACTGTAACATCCTGTGTTTCACTGAGACATTGCTGACCTCTCTAGCCAGGCAGTGACTCCATCGGACTCTTTTTCCTTGTTTTGAATGGACAGAACGGCAGAGGCCAACAAATCCAAAGGTAGGGGAGTCTGTTTCATTGTGAATACCAAGTGGTGCGAGGTGAAGAGTGTTTCTGTTCTCTCTCGCTCCTGCTCGCCTCATCTGGAATATCTGACCATCAAGTGCTGTCCTTTTTACCTGCCTCGGGAGTTCAGCTCGGTCATCACCATGGCGGTTTATATTCTACCTCATGCGGACGTTAGCATAGTCCTGTCTGAACTGCACGAGGCACTCAGTGCTACTCAACACAATCATCCAGAAGCAACAACCATAGTGTTGGGGGACTTTAATAAAGTGAACCTCAGACAAGTTATGCCGGACTGCTACCAACATATCATGTGCACAACTAGAGGAGACAACACACTGAACCACTGCTACACACCGTACAAGCAGGGCTACAAAGCTGTTCCACAGCTGGCATTTGGGAGATCAGACCACAACGCTGTTTTCCTCATGCCGGCATGCAAACAAAAGTCTCATCGATGTCATCACGCTACAGGATGTGTTCGATGACGTCGACTGGGACATGTTCAGGACAAGCTTGGACGACATCAACAAGTTCGTGGAGGTAGTGGTCAGATTTGTTAGTGTGCTGGAAGACAACATTGTCCCCATGGTTACAATTAAGAGCTTTGCTAACCAAAAACTATGGGTCGATGGAACAGTCCACAAGGCAGTGAATGCACATATTGCTGTATACAACGCAGGACTTACTTATAAAGCGGCTTCATATGGCGTACGGCGTGCAGTGAAGCGCGTTAACATCAGGAAAGCACCGGGGCTGGATGGCATCTCCGGGTGCCTGCTACACTGCTGCCCCGATCAGCTGACCGGAGTCTTCACTACCATCTTCAACGAGTCTCTGGCTCAGCCCACAGTCCCTAGGTGCTTTAAAAGATCCACTATTGTCCCAGTACCAAAGAACAATAAGCTCTCATGCCCAAATGACTACCAGCTTGTTGCACTGACCTCGGTAGTCATGAAGGTTTTTGAGAGACTCATAAAAGCCATCATCACTGCATCCATCTCCAACTTTGTAGATCCATTTCAGTTTTCCTACCATCCCAATAGATGCACAGATGATGCCATATCCCACGTCTTGCACGCCACCCTCAGTCATGTGGACAGGAAACAGGGGAACTATGTGAGATTGCTGTTCATTGACTACAGTTCAGCTTTCAACATCATTGTCCCCCATAGACTGTTCACTAAACTGAGAGACATGGGACTGATCCGCCACCTGTGTACCTGGGTTCTCAGTTTTCTCACAGGTAGATCACAGATGGTGAGAGTTAACAGTTGCACTTCCAGCATCATCAGTCTTAACACAGGTGCTCCACAACGTTGTGTACTTAGCCCTCTGCTCTATGCCCTCTACACTCACGATTGTGTGGCCACGCACACTTCTAACTCCATCAAATTTGCTGATGATACGGTGGTGCTGGGCCAACAATGATGAGACAGCATACATGGAGGAGGTGGAGAACTTGGCATCGTGGTACCAGGAGAACTGCCTCCAACTGAATGTCAACAAAACTAAAGAGCTGGTGGTGGACTTTGGTAGACGACAGCAGCGGTCCTACACCCCCCTTAAAATCAAAGGGACTGTAGTGGAGAGGGTGAGCAGCTTCAAATATCTGGGCGTTCATGTCACTGAGGATTTGACATGGACTGTACACATCCAAGCTCAAGCTAATAAAGCAAAGCAGTGTCTTTATCACCTCAGACAGCTGAGTAAGCTTTGGGTCTCTCCGGCGATCCTTAAAACCTTCTACTCTGGTGCTTTACAAACTATCCTAACTCAGAACATCACCTCCTGGTTTGGGAATAGCTGTGTTCGTGACATCAAAGCACTGCAGAGAGTGATCCGGGCAGCGGAACGCTGCACCAGATCTGATCTGCCATCCCTACAAGACATCTACACCAGGAGATGCGGGACCAGAGCAACTAGCATCATCAGTGACCTGTCTCATCCCAGCAACCATCTGTTGACCTGCTGAAATCAGGCAAACGTGTCAGAAGTATTATGGCAAGAACAGAGAGGCTCAGGAGGGGCTTCTATTCACAGGCCATAAGACTTCTGAACCCAGACATGGTCTACAATATCCATTGACTGTTCCCCTCTCTGTCACTGTCACTGTCCTCACAATGCAACTTAAGGTTTTAAAATTAATCTATCTATCTATCTATCTATCTATCTATCTATCTATCTATCTATCTATCTATCTATCTATCTATTTGTTGTTGGTTACTTGTCTTCTTGGTGTTTGGTTGTTTGTTGTTTTACTCATTGTAAATTTTTGGAATACAACCACACAGTCTCCTGTTGAATCAGGGCACACTCGGTAACCATGCATGTGACAAATAAACTCTCTTGACTTTTGACTCTTTGACTACCCTGATTTCTCTTGGAGACACACACACAAGGCAAAAAGAAGCAGGGTCCAGGTTTATATCACAGGAATTTGAGGTCAGGTCATTTTAAGGTGTTTTGGATAAGTAGAGAGCTGCAGCTGGGGAAGAAAAGTAATAAAATGGTATAGCCTTCACAGGAAGACCACTGCTGAACAGAGGAACAAAGACACACTTTTCCGTAATAAAGAAATACTTTCACTTAAAGAAACATTTTCCATATGGCATGTTTTACTTTAATGTTATTTAAATATTTAAATATGCTTTTAGACCTGAACGTTGTATTTGACATTGGTGACCATTCCATTCTGCTGGACAGACTGGAAACATTGGTTGGGTTGTCAGGAACTGCCCTAAGGTGGTTCCAGTCATACTTCTCTGAATGCAAACACTATGTATCACAGTCAGCTGAGAGTTCTGTGTCAGTAACATCAACTGTGCAATATGGTGTACCCCAAGCTTCAGTTCATTTCTATTCTCGATCTGCATGCTGCCACTGGGTGAAATTATAAGGAGGCATAAGGTCAGCTTTCACTCATATGCTGATGATACTCAACTTTATGTCTCTTTTGAGCCAGGGGACTATAAATGCCTTCTCTCATTAATAAACTGCTTCAATGATTTAAAGGCATGGATGAGCAACAATTTCTTATCCCTAAATGCCAACAAAACTGAGGTAGGTGCTAGCAATGAAGCCCACAGTGAAATCGTATCTCTGTTTGAATCCAACGGCCTGAATTTTCATATCTCAGACTGTGTAAGGGACTTGGGTGTGTTCCTAGACACAAACTTGTTGTTCGTGTCTCATACAGCAGCCTTAATAAGGTCGTGCTGGCTACATTTATGAAATATAGTTAAACTAAGGCGATTCTTGGATAGAAAGGACACTGAAAAACTGGTCCACGCCTTAATCTCAAACAGGATTGATTACTGTAACTCTCTGCTATCTGGCTGCCCCTCTCAGATAATCTCTAGACTACAATTAATAATGAATGCTGCAGCAAGGATAGTCACAAGAACAATGTGTGTGGACAGTCATAAGAACGATGTCTGATTAAATATGACCACATCTCACCAGTCCTCCAGTCTCTGTACTGGCTACCAGTAAGAGTCAGAATCGATTACAAAATCTTACTGCTGACATACAAGGCAGTGAAAGGGACTGGACCAGCATACCTCAAGGAAATTCTTGAAGATTGCATTCCAGGTCGAAGCCTTCGATCATCAGAATCAGGTTTCCTGACAATTCCGAGGATCAACAAAGTTACGGTAGGCAGACGTGCATTTGGCCACATGGCCCCTAAACTCTGGAATAGTCTGCCAGATGAACTACGCTCTATCACCTCCTTACCTCGCTTTAAAACTAGTCTTAAAACCTACATTTTTGATCTAGCGTATCATGCATGATGACTGTTGTCTAGCCTTTTGAGTATGTACCTAATTGTTCCCTGTTTCTCTGAACTATTTGTGCTACAGGTCACCCCGCAGTGTGAATAGACCGGCCGGATGGGACACTGGACCAGAACATATGAAGGGGACAGGCGGAAAGCCAATCAATCGGATCAAGCCGATTACAAGAACTTGGACGCTGCGGATGTGGGAGGCACCTGACTGTGAACTGGAACTCTTAACTATACCATACCCCATATACTACATTGATAAAAAACCACAACCCTTATTAACTTATCATGAACTGACTGTTACATATGCTTAGAATGCCCAGGAGGGGTTGGTTTCCACTGACACGTGGACCCCCAGAGGTTTATTTTTCTCCTATCCTCTTGTAGAAAGGAGTTTTTTGTTTTCCTCTCCTTCGTGGCCAGATTCAAACTGTACATGTATGTAACCCTTGCCAGATCTGTACAGCGCTCTGTGTCATTGCAGTGAGAAGAGCGCTATATAAAAATAAAACTGAACTGAATTGAAAAATATAAAATTCAAAAGTAATCTTGCCTCTCCATCATCTAATGTAAAATGAGCTGTCCCATCATTCCCTGCAATGCAGTATGTGCTTAATTTTAATTTTTGCTTTATTTGTGTTTAAAACTGTTCATGTTGTTCATTTGAATATTACCCCCAGTTTTATGTTTTGATAGTGCTATGTATTTATTCTTTTTTGGTGGTTTATACTCTTAGTGGGTCACAGTAAGTTTTACAAAGGTCTTACACTCAACAACCACTCCCATGGAATGAAACCTTTACATCTTACTGAACCTGCACTCATGGTGTATGTGGAAAAAGTCTCAGTAGATTTTCTAGTGTTTCAGCTCTGAACTTCATGGATGTCAGTCCAGGTCCAACCTTTAACTACTGTCCTCTGCTCATTAACGTAGTCCAGTGGCCAGTACATTGCTTAATAAGGGCTTAGTAATCACTCTGGCTTCTGCAGTAGCTCACGCTGCCTTTTGTTTTCATTCCAGCTTGTTTTGTTTTGATTTTTTTGAGGTTTTGGTGGGAACTGAGGGGCCCATGGGCAGCTTCAAACAGAATTAATGTCAAAGCCATACAAAAAAGAGCCTTTGTGCATTTATTCTGTCAGCCAGATCTGAGAAGCCTGGTATCTGGTGCCACTGTAGCCCCTGGAAAAAGGAGCTTTGACTCTGTCTTTGTGACTTTTTAAAAACAGAGGGAGAATGGGGGCAGGAGTACATACTGGGGGCTCAGAATTACACAAGAAATTATGGTAGAATTTTATTTCCAGCTTGCTATAGGGTTTCTCAAACCTTTCCAAGCAACTTTTCAAGCCAGTTGACCTTGAGGTCAGTGCTTGGGAATACCATGAGATCAGTAGACTCTTCGAGATATAAACTCATAAAAGGCAGAATTGCAAACCACCATCTATGATGTCACTGGGATAACTGAAGGACTTTGAAGGCATCACATCCAAAGATGGAAAAGTGGGCAGAAGAGAACAAAAACTCTTTTAATGCATTGTTCAACAAAGGTTATACAGTCTGCATAATTTGGCAATATAAACCATATTTCACAACAGTTATTCTAAATTGTTCAAATCCTCACCCCAGCTGCCTCAATTTGACTGAAAGGTTTGGAATATAAAGGTTATGCAACTGGGCTATTGACTGCGGTGACAATGATGACATGTGATGCGAAATGACTATGTCTGTGAAACGTCATCAGATTTTAACCATGCTTCATACTTTTGAATCCATAGCTGTTCCAATGAGGCACACAGAAATTCCTTAATCTAATGGAGAATGCACACAGATAGTCATAACAAAATTACCACTATTATTTTGGACTAGCACTTAAAAAATCTTGACGTTTAATTTTTTCTTAATCTCAACTACACTGACATAGGCTGATTTACTGGTGCTCAAGATGATGTGGTACAGTTTCGCTGGTTCAGTCATAACATCAAAACCACCTCCCTAATATTGTGTAGGTCCTCTGCATAGCACCAAAATGGCTTGGACCCATTGAATCAATTTTATTAACGTCACCTGTCAGTGGTTTTAATGTTGTGGCTGATTGGTGTAAATGTCAATGACTATAAAATGCTCCAGAAATTTTCCAAAGGACTTAATGTTACAGAAACTCCATTACCTGTAAAAACACTGCACATTAGACAGAAGACATCACTAAGTGTATTCATCTATAATACTTCAATTTATATACATAAATATTACAGTCCAAATCACATAAAATTGCACAGGATTTGGTTGGTGCCTCATTTTGTATAGTCTTTAGTCTTTAGCCTGGAGTCATGACATTTTACATGGGTTTCTGGATGAGACATCCTGTTAGTTGTTAAGTTTGGCTCATTTCTGCGAATTATCGTTTATTTTTTACTGTTGTTTACTGGTTATTTATGTATTAATTTTTCACTTTGTTATGTGTCTTATAGGTGCCTTATGTTGTATCCTTTGTGTCTAGCTCTTGTATATTTCCCAGCAGGGGAAAATAAAGTTTTGTCCCATCTCACCCCACCCCATTTTATCCTATATTTATTGCTTCTCAGAGCATAGGAAAGGACAGCACACAGCTGTGAGAGCCTGTCATGAGACTGGAGAGATTTCAGCATGGACTGAGTATCTTCTTTGTACCTTGTCTAATTCTTTTTAATGCTAAGTGGGTCTGGGGTTCTCAGAGTGAGATAATACTGCCTTGTGATGCCCATTTTGTTCTTTACGAGAAGTCTGGGTGATGTATGCCCCAACCTCTTTTTTCTCAACCTCACTATCAGCCTTCATTTCTTCAAGCATACATGCCTTGTCCCACAGGCAAGTGGGAACAACTCAAGGTCACGTCACTCATGAGATATGGCTGTTGTCATGGAAAAGTGAAGCACAGCTGTTGGTTGGTGTGTTGTAAAAATGAAGCTGTAAGCCCAAAATCTAAGTAATGTGTACTATAATCTATGTGACTTGCCTGACTCTGCACTAATGGTCCCAATTGCACTGACCTGCATTTGTGTCCCTTCAGTGTCCAGGGTTGCTCTGCCTCTAGCAAGACAAGAACATATGCCAGAAGAGGCCACCTCATTCATGTGTCTATGTATGTCTGTTGGGGTCTCGTTAATATAGTTAATATATGTTGGCTCCAGAGTAAATTTTCTCCTTTCAAGGAACCAGTGATGTTTGGAACTGCTACTGCTGACCAAACCTTTCTTAGGGTTCTCTGAGACAGAAACATTCAAGGGCAGCAAAGAAGATTTGAATTAATTCTCTGCTGCCAAATATAACTAATTTAAATTCAAAATGCCATTTTCATAGTTAACAGAATGTAAAGGTTTCAACTTTTTCTGTGCCATTTACAGTGATGTTCACACTGTATCTCATACACATACACATAACACTTATGAAGCGCTTACTTTTCTTCTCTTATTTGTAGTGGTACTGGTATTGAGGAACACTAAAAAAGACTGCAGTTAGAAGAGAAAAATTGTGACCGAATCTCAAAGTAATACTTTCTTACTATACTGCACTATTACTTGGCCTATAATTATCAAAGCTTAATATAATAATCGTTCTCCCATTACCTATTTTCTACACTGTACTGGCATGCCATTCCGGATATTCTGTGATTCATGTCCTGTGTCTGAGGACAGGCTCTGGACCACAAGGGACCTGCATTAGTATGAGATTATTGAGATTGAATGGATGAATATTACCAATTGTTTGGGTGCTATTCTAACAAAAAAAAGTCAAAAAGCCCAAACTGTTTCACACTGTGAGAGCATGTAAAAGCAAAACAACATTTGGCCAAGTATGGAATTGTGATTAACACCACCTGTAATCTTTCCATCAGGAATCTATTGTTGTTTGGGTCCCTACTGTGTGTTTTTTAAAATTCCCAGCAGCAGATGGACACTCAAGAAATGCGTTATGCAACATTTAATATTGACTCAATATTCTGATCTAAAAAAGTCAAGCTAGATTCAGGATAGAGCTTCTAGTGCAATCCTCATAGAAAACTACCTAGAATATAGTTTCTGGGCGAAAAATCTTTTAATCCAGATTTTTAAATATCACACATACTAAATTAAAGGTTGGAGAATGGTTCACTAAGAAGAGCCAAAAGTGTGCTTTTAAAGTAGGGGTTCAACACTGGATCATAACTGCACACAGTGGCAGTGTAAAAAAATACCATTCTCCCATTGGCCAAATTTAATATTTTACACACTAAGAACACACTATGAGTATGAAATTTTGATTTGTGATGTTGGCGTGACATTTTCTGTAATACCATTCTGGATAAGTTGAATTAAACTTTAAAATTTTGGCAACTGAGGGTCTTTAGAGACTGGCATTCCTTCAGATATTCAACAGAAAGAAAGTTCCAGTGAAGCCCATCTGCGGTTAGATACTTGGGGCTCTCTTTTCATTCGGTCAGACATGGTATTACATTATTTTTGCATTGGTATTGTATGGTATTGATTATTTTTGTTTTAACTTTTTATGACCCCATTCACATTTGTCATAAGCCTGGCACAGTCTTAACATTTTCATTATCCCCCCATAGAATCTTGCCTAGAGGTGTTCTGGTTGTCATGAGAAATATGTTGCTCTGCTGGCAAACCAAGAAAAGGGTCTGCACATCAGATGAAAAAATACACAAAGGAATGCACAGGGAACAACTGACTTCAACTGAAAATATAAAGCCAACTCACTTCTTTGTGGACTTGTAAAACTATGGTTTTATGGAATTTATTGAATTTATCAAGGTGCACGTTAAGGCTTGTCAAGCAAGTGAAGTGAGGTGCAGATGAGAGCTCTACATGAAGGACTCTATAGAGCACACTTGCCCAGTCATCTCCCCAGAAACACTTTTTTGCATTCACTTCACCTGCACCAAGAAGATGAGGGCTCTTTTCTAAACCACAAGCAGTGCTAAGGATTTCCTATACCAAATGCACAGTGAGAAAAATACACAAGAGAGCCCTTTAAAATTCTCAGAAACCCTTAGTGGGCAATAGGAGCAAGGAATTGATTAATCGATTAACCATTAACCATGGGTTCCAAAGGTGCAGTAACATTTATTAAGAACAAGATTTACTTATAGAGAAGAAATTAAATCGAAGGAGCAGTTTTCATTGTTCACTGAGATTAAAAAAACCTTAACGATATCCTCAAATCAAAAGGTTTATAGCTGAAAACTTGGGAGGGACCCAAAATGTTGTGTACAAGCACAATATTGGAACCTCATTTATATGCCGCATATAAATGAGGTTCTAATATTGTGCTTATACACAACATTTTACACTGTATACAGTATAAGCAAAGTCCAGGTGTTGCAAAGTCTAGCTGTTGACAGCAACACATTCATAAAGATTTAGTATAGAAATAAATGCAAAAGGTGGTTCCACAAAATATTAGTTAGTTGGGTGGGGTGTGCACACTTATGCAAAAGGGATGTTTTTCTTTTCAATTTGTCCTAATTATTTACTTTCTTTCTTGAATTTTGTTGGTTACAAGGTCACTTCAAAGATGGATACATCTTGTTGAACTATGATGAACTGAACTATCTTAATTTCATCACAAAAAAAAAAAACAACAATTTTGATAAGGGTGTGTCGACTTTTTATAGCTATTGGACACTGTATGGTCAAAAGCATATAGAAGTGGACTCCACTTCTAATGACTAAGCTGACCTGTTTCAGCCACACCCACACAGCATGCAAACACATTCTAGACAACTGTGTGCTTCCATGATGACTCAAGGCAACACAAACAGCATGGACTACATAAGAGTTTTCTCAGCAGCTGAGTGATGTGATGAACAAACTCATTCCACTGTCCTCCTGTCTTTTTACTTCCTGTGTTTGGACCACTTCCCTGTAGTGTGAATGGGCAGAAGTATGAATTTATCCCGCTCACTTGATGTCCTCTGGCCACTATCTGTTAGGCAAGAGTTGGTTTCAAGCCCAGCCCCCCAATGTAAATACTATTATTTTGACTATCAATCAATTTTATTGTAGCTGATACTGTCCTACACAGTGACATAAAATTTTAGATGTTTATAGTAAAGCTGTTTGCAGTTATTTACCCATACATACAACAGAGATCTGAACCAGAGTTCTTTGATCCACACACCTCCACCAACCAAAACCAGATTCCTACTTATGCCTTCCCATGTGCACACATCCAACTCCTTTTGTTACATTACAGGGTATTTTAAACCACGGCCATACAGAAGGTTTCTGGCTATTGTTGTTTTTTTCTGTTTGAGTGATAGAGACAGTTTGAGCGGTGTGCTGGAGGGGATCGTTCTGCTCAGCAGGCAGTGGAACGTTTTAATTTGGTTCCAAATAATTTAGGGTAGCTGAACTTCAACTAACTGACCACAACTTTTTATTTAAACACTTTAGAGGTTGGCTTTTTTCCCAGAATAAGAGAAAAAAATGCCAGAATAAGAGAAAATAAGTTTGCAGAATAAGTGCAAAAATTATGCAAAAAACATGGAAATGCAGAACTTGTACATTTCCTGGAAAAGCCAAAGTTACATTAAACAAACACTACATTGGCTGGTTTGGAATCTGACTTTTGCTGCAGTTGCAATGCTGAGTTATGTTTATTGTTTTGTTACATACAGATTGGATTGTAGACCTGCTGAAATATTTAGGCCTGGTTTTGCATTTATCCAGGCCTCCCTGCAAATGAAATCTTTTTATGGAATAAGTCAAGAAAATCTGTGAATTCTTGCAGACAAGTCGAACCCCGAACCCTGATCTACACAGTGGTATATGGGATAGAAGTGGGCTTTAGTGTGACTGAGTAAAATTGACAATGTGGTAATGGCCTTCATTTTGCCTGTGTATACTGTGTGTAGCCTGCATGGTGATGTCAGTGTCGTGTGACCAATTAGCCCTATTAGCCAGGCAATGCTGCTCAACTTGGCTTTCACTACAACAGGTCACGTGTACGTGCATTTGTCCAGCAAGGTACTGGAATCGAAATGCAAACAGGAAACCACACAATGTCTTTATTGCCCTCTCTTGCTTAGAAAGAAGAACATAATTTTGAAAGGTCAGCTTCAAAAGGAGATAGTTACTCAAATCCATTTCGGCAGAATGTATTTTCCTGGCATTGAATCCAGGGCCTTGGACAACCTTGGTGTGACCAACCCCTCTCTTTCAAGCATTGCACACTCAGTGTGTGCTAATATTTTAGCTTTTAACCTTCTCAACTGCTAACTGCATCTTTATTTTTTCAGCGAGTTTTAAACAGTATGTACCTATATAAATATAAGGAAAAAACTGATTTCCTTGCAGCGCAAAAACTAAGCCAACATAACCCACCATGTCCTTGAGTGGCTTTTCAAACCAGCTAGCCACCATCCACACAAAGGCCAGCCACAATGGCCCGTCACCCTTCTGACTTGATTTTTTTTTTACTTTTTACTCCTCAGCTCCACCCAACAAATAACTTACAGCAATTCTCCTGCATGCAGGAGTGGTGTGGGTGGAGTAGTTGTGGGTCAATGGCTGCTTATGGTGTTTTGCAGTCATGTCACAGCTCTGCAAGAACGTATATGTACTCTGTCTGTCTGTTAGTTGGTTGGTTCACTGCGAAAGTGTGTGTGTGTGTGTGCATTCCACACATGATTATGAATGCATTTATTCATGAGTTTATTTGACATTTACTGTAATTTATATTTAATTACTCATTATGCTAATGAGGAAATCAAAGTCACATTAGGGGAACACCTTTGTTTACCCCTCATTTTTTTCCCCATTTTCTTTCTTTCTGGCTCATTCTACTTTGTCTGTTTAATTTCTCCCTGGCACACCACAGCATGCAGAAATCTGTTTGCTGAGTTAAGATGCTTTTACTGCTGATTATTTTCACAGGGCAAAGCATCCCATCGCATCTACTATATTCGTTACAAAGGAGTAAGACCAAGAGCTTAAAACCAGTAAGCAGAGGGGACTGGAAAGAGGAAAAACAAGAAATATTGCAAATCCTTTCCTCCCTCACACTATTTTCGGTGAATGTTGTACAGGATGGACACAGTGATGTGGGTGCTTGCTATGTGTGTGTGCTACTGTGTGGTGGGAGGCTGTTGTTTCTGTGCCGTTGAAGGCTACCAGCATTCCGGGGGGATTAAGTGTCAGACCTGCCTTGCACCGACAGCACTGGGTTTATGTAACATCCAGCCATCTGGCTCTCCAAGGGCCAGGGGCAGGGGGAGTTGACTAAGGGACAGTAGAAAACCTTTCTCTTATGGACCATTGAGGTGGAGACCCAGAGTATTGAATGTGATGGTGAAGTTGAGATTGAGGGGGCAGGGGGATGGATCACTTCAATTTGATATTTTCCCTTTTGGTTTTTTTGCTCTTATCCCAAACCAGAAATGCATAATAACACTATGATTAAATGCAGACATTGCTCTAAAAAGTAACCTTCATCCTCTTTCTCTCGCTTGCTCTCTCTTGCTCTCTCTCTCCATTTTCTCTCACGCACACACACACACACACACACACACACACACACACACGCACGCACCTACCTACCTTTCTTTCAGCCTTCAGTTTGCTAGTGTAGCTCTGACTTGGCAGTACATGTTGGGAGACCAGTGGGTGGTACTACCTGGATGAGGAGGAGGAGGAGCTGGGGAACTCTAAGCCCCTGGAGGAAGGCAACTTCACACCATTTGCAGCAGAACTGCTGTGTGTGGAGAGGGTCAAGTTTGATACTCCATCACCGAGGGATTTAAAGATTTATAGGCAATGTATGGGTGCCAGGAGAGGTGGAGAATTTGGATAGAGCAGTGGGGTGAGGGTGGGAGGGAGCTGTTGTGTGGGAGAGGAGGGGCAGTAAATGAAGTGGGGCTGGACTGGCTGTGAATGACGGGGTCTTTGGCAGCCGCTTGCTGTTTGTCTGCATGCACTGGAGGAGCACAAGAGGTAACTGTACAAGAAACCCAGTGCTCTTTCAGCCTCATGCCATTTTACGCTTTTTTAAACACTCCATTGCACATACTTCTTTTCTGTTCTTTCAACCGTTCACTCTGTTTTTCTCCTGTGGGGGCAATCCTTGTTCATTTCAGCCCTTGGAGTGGGCACTACTAGGTGAGTGGTTTTTTCAGATGCTGTGACTGAATGTATCCTCTGGAATTGACTGCCAGTGCTGCATTATGCATTGGACTGATGATTTTGTGCCTGTTGTCTTGCTATGAAGTGTAATATGGGAGTGCTGAAATTCTATTGGGATGATGAGGTGATGCTTTTTTTTGTAACTTGACATCCAGATTGTCTGCATGTGTTTTTTTTTTGTTGACTTTTCACATTTTTACATTGATAATGTAAAATGGTACTCAGATTATATGAGCAATATTCACTTATTTTTTGACGATTTTGTGTGTGTTAATATTATACTTGCTTGCATGCTGATAATAATTATTACCATGTTGCCAGTGCAATCTGAAAACACTCAAACCAAATGGATTTGGGGTTTTATGTGGTGAGAATAGTGATGCTTTGCTCTGGCTCATGTGGCTGTCAGGTCTTTTGCAAATGGGTTCAGGGAGAGAGCATGCTGGAGCAGTTAATTCAACCTGAACTCAGCCTGTGTATATAATTCCCAAGTTGATAAATGACTTTTGACTTTAGTTTTCATTACAGAACAAAAGCAGATTTTTAATATATTTTCTTATTTTTTTAATGAAGCATCAGTGAAATTTCTTAATATTTTGTCAAAATAGTTATGCAGGTTTCTAACCTTGGCTTGAGGTTCTGGTTCCTGAGCAGCACTACGGGACAACATGGAGTCATGTTGACAGCAGAGTCTGATTGTGCTGCTCTCGGTGTCTGCCTGAATGTAGGGCAGGCGCAGTTCTGCAAAACCCCAAGCTCAGACCGGGTCATCTGGTCAGCTCCCTCACTTAATTAAGGATTTTTTACCCACCACCTTGCTGTGTGGCTCTTAATTTTCGATTGTGTGTTTTCCATTCATCCCTTTTGCTTCAAGGTATTCATATCTATCACACTGACTTCTGCAGCCATTTGATTGTTACTATCACCAGTATAAACTATAATAGATAGTTATTTTCCCTTAATTAATATGTAAACTTTTAGCATCAGGCTTAAAAATGTTATGGTTGGATCTTGCAGTTTGAAATGTGGTTTCAAAATTGTGTTTCTGGAATTGTTATTATATATTGCAATCTGAGGAAATATCTTTTTCTATCTTTATCTCTGTTTCCAAATCCTACATTCTTCCAGCCAATGAATCATGCTGTGCAAATAACTGTATGCTGCTCTTAATCGATGCATGAATCTTTTTATGGATTAGTACTAAAATTATTGTGTAAAACCATAGCACTTTTATCTGCTAGAATTATGAACAGGACTACAAGTTATTAGTCTTCATATTTCAGCCAGAAAATATTGTCAACAATGGGGGATTATTCTCTCGTGTACATATTAATGCTGTTGCTGATGCTGTAAACTCATGCTATTGCTGCATCTGTGTAGAAAGACGAGATTAATAATTACAGCTTCCCTGCAGTTCTCCTCTCCTCATCTGCTTTTGGCATCTGATTCAGTCAAAGAGTTACCAGCCATGATCGTGTCAGCCTCCTGACTTTAGAAACAGGTATGCTGTTTGGCCTTGGGTTTTTTTTAACTGCATTCTGACCTTGCAGATAATTTAGGGCACTGAGGCCAATGACCCTAAGTCAATCCTCATTCTTACCAGCTAACATTTATTATTTTTAAGCATCCTAGTGAGCGACATTTAACCTAAGCAACTTGCACAGCCCATTTACATGGCTAGTTGTTTTTACAGAACAACATTACTTAAAGTTTAAAAAGGTTTTTACCCTTCTTAAGGGTAAAACTGAATGGTTCTGGCATCTGAAGTTGCAAACTTTAATTTAGGTTTGATGCATTTCATGACTTTGTGCTGTTCTTAAATCTGGGTTTATAACCTTCCAAAGGAAACCAGCCAGTTCAAGAATTTTTTTGTTTTTTGACTTCATCCCACCATGCTAAGATGTGATGAATACCAGAAGAAGCTGAATTATATTAAAGGTGAACACACACTTTTACTTAGCACCTGAATAATCAGGTGAGGTATTTAACAGTACAGTTAGTTATTTAAATAAAGCAACCAAAAAGATGTGAATGAAGATAGAGGGAGAGATAATCATTAGTTAGGAGAGAGCTCTAATGTACAAGAAGAGAAATGCTGGTTTGCTAGAAAGGCAGACAGAGGGAGAGACAATCTGTTGAGTGTGTTGGTTTTGGTTGTATTCAGGTATGTAGACCAGAACATTCTCACAGGCTCACATGTTGATCTGCTTCTAGAATGTTGCAATGCAATGAGAATTTTTTGCCCTGAGAGACTGGGCTGATGTTCTAACACATCATGTTTCAAACGCTTTACATTCTACTGCTGTTGATCTTGTTTTTCCACACAGTTCTTTTTAGAGACTACCTAACTGGAAACAGGTCAACACTGGACACTGCCTTCACCACATGATCACATGATTACTAAAGGCGTTATTCTGAAGCTTTTATTATTAATTCATTGCTCAGGCTTTTATCCAGAACAGCTTACTGTATTTGACCTATTTTTTACTGTTGAATATTTCACTGGAGCAGTTCAGGATGAACACCATGTTCAAGGGTACTACAGCATTAGGGGGAAAGGGGCTCACACCAAAAACCTTTGAGTAACTCATACCATAGGTGTCATGTATGCATGTTTTACACAAACTTCTAAATTAATACACGGAGACACGAACTTACAAGCTACATTCATTTTAAATTTTTTTTTTATACTACGCATACACACTCTAAGTATGTATGTTCAACGTAAACTATATACAGAAATATATATCCACTAAAAGAAATAACCCTAAATATTAACTCTAATATATTACAATAAGTATCTGTTACAATAGTCCTATGCACAGCTGCTGTTATGTCACAAATGATTAATGGATGATCAGTTTTATTTCAGAAATAAAAAAGTGTCATTGAAATCTAAGGAATTTCTTATATGTTAGATGATTAACTTTTGTTAATAATTTATTTTGCAACTGTTGACCAAAAGTCTGTTCCTGAAGCCCTCCCCCTGCCACCTCTGACTGAAGAAAAGACTGAAAGGGAAACTGACAGTGACAGGCATCTATAGTGATTTATTTCAGATCAAATTAAATCAAATTTATTTGGTGTAGCACTGTAGCCCTAAACAGTTATTATAAACACCTGAGTGATAGGTTCCAAAGGGGATAAAAGACCTCATAGCTAATTCAGAAAACATCTGAAAATGATTCTCTGGGTTTCAGTGACACATATCACTTTGGACTGCAAATTACGTACCAATAACAGCCTCCAGAGAGAGACTGGGCTGATGTTCTAACACATGTTTCAAACGCTTTACATTCTACATATGTAAAGCGTTTGATTTAATTTTATCTGAAATAAATCACTATAGATGCCCGTCACTGTCAGTTTCCCTGTCGGTGTTTTCTTCAGTCAGAGGTGGCAGGGGAAGGGCTTCAGGAACATTATCAGTGCATCTACTCTGTGCATCTAGACTGACTACAGAAAGGTTGTTGCTTCAAGTTCCTATAGGTTGGAACATGTTGTACCATTGACAAAGGTAGCTAGCCATGAAAATACCTTTGGAAAATATGCATGTATATACATATCTGTGAAGTATATGGAAAGTGGTGAAATGATGACATTTCAAGGAATTACTGATAATGTTACTGTGAGAAAGGTAAAAGCATCCCAGGCAGATTCAGTTGATGATCAATTGATGTTAATCCAGAAACTGGTAAATCATTAAAAAAAGGTTCTCAGATGGATTTAGATGAACTGTATGAGCCCGTGTGCCAAACCAGACATCACCAGTCATGAGTTTAGCCTTTGCTGTTTGGGGTTAGATGGCTAAGGGGTGTGGTTCTGACCCTCTGGTGGTTAGGACAGTTTGCCAGGGTTTTGGACTGCATTTGATAGGATAATCCCTGCAGTCATGAGATTTGCTGCTGGGCTCTGTTGGATATACATTGTGATAATCCATTTACAATGCATTCTATGTGGCTGGCAACATTAAGACAGTAACAAAATGCTGATTGTTACAGAAGAAATGCCTGAGGATTTAGCTCAAGCTGTATGTGTCGGAAAAGCCTGGTGAAGGGAAAGGGTATGGTGAAGGCGAGTGGTTCTCAGATTTTTTTTTTTGTAGAGCCTAACTGACTGCCCTGGCTTACTATATCATTTGCATACTATGTGTGGAGCATGGGTACTGAAAAGTCTGCCTTCCTGAGTCCCAAAGTTATCTTTCCTCCCAAAAGCACTGAAACATTTAGACACATTTGCATTCTCGGCATGGTTCCCTGGGCGCAAACATAGCACAGTATGCACAGTCACTTGGAAACTCGGGCATAGTGGTGGAATAATTGTGTCAGATGCTGCAGTTGAAAGAGTGAAAAACTGACTCAATTCAACAGTGGTTTTGCCCACTCCAAGATAATATGTTGGCTGGAGCTGTGAACTACATGGACGTGATTTTTTTCATACGTGAAAGGTGTCACCCTCAGCAACCCTGGTAAAACACAAATGGGGAAGGGCCTAAATTCCTTTGGGTATAGCTACATGATTCTGGTTGTCTGGCAGAAGGGCAGCTTTGCCCTCAAGGAGCCTCCTGCCTGATCATAAGCAAATTCTGAATTCAAGCATGACTTGCCCTCGGCCCTTGACTATGGATTTGTTTTTAACAGCATGTACATGCAAGGCATTGGGATTCATTCAGTTTAGACACTCTCTTGATATAATTCTTTACCTTTACCTAAAGATCATGGTTTCTTTTACTAAAACTTCAAATTAACAATATTTCTAAGGGGCAGGCAAAAAATAGTGTAATTATTAGAAGCTACAAAAATGTTGCCACTGTAGAAAAGTAGGGAATAAAATGATACACTGAAATTGTGTGATCAGTGTGAAATGAAAACAAAGTATAGGTTACCATTTTCCCATGGCATGCTTTGTTGTGCGTGGTTCATTTGGTCTACAGGTTCGTATCAAACACAAAGTGCCATCAAACACAAAGTGCCATACTGTGTGCATAGCATTCACATTTTAATTAAAATTGTACATCTGTGACCAAATTGTCCCATTGTTTACATGAAATACAAAACAATTGCTCTCAACCAACAGTTTATTGCTGTCTGAGCCAAACTGTGACATACAGGATATTTTGCTTTGACCATTCATCCGCTTCATGGGTATTTATATAGAAATAGGCTGGGGTACCCTTCTCTAGACAATGTTAGGGTCTCTTCTACACCTTGAACTGTTAGCATTTTTGTTTGGAGCCCTGTTCTTTAAGTGTTGTGCTATTGTTTCAACAACAACAACATTTATTTGTATAGCACATTTCATACACTAGTCTGTAGCTCAAAGTGCTTTACAAGGTGAAAGAGACAACAATAAGAAAGAAACAGTAGACAAGAATAATGACAAAATGGTAGACAGGAATAATGAATGAAGTCAGAGCTGAATATGAGGTTGTACAGATGAGAAGTATGGTTTAAATGCTGGGAGGACAGAAAAAACAAAAAAAAAAACTCCAGGTAGATTGGAGAAAAAAATAAAATCTGCAGGGGTTCCAAGGCCAAAAGACTGCCCAGCCCCCACTGGGCATTCTGTCTAACAGAGGGATTTCTAAAACAGTCTTTTGTGGTTGTTCTGCCGTGCACATTGAAGAGGGTACCATGGAGATCTGGGACATCTACCTTCCTACCATCGATTGAGGGGGGTTCTTGTTGCTTAGTTTAGGTGGTGGTGGTGTAGTTTATCACCATCAGTGTTCCACCATCACTGGCCATTTTTACTGCAGTGGTATAATGAATTGCACTACAATTTAGATGTCTGTGGGACAGAACCTGAAATGCTGTTCAGTGGGTACATACAGTATGTCACTGGGTGGTTTGTCTAATTTAGGGCCAGCAGCAACTGCCCACTTTGGCTGTTGTGCTTGTTTTAAGTTGGAAAAAAATTCTTTTGCAGTAACATCACCCATAATTCCCACGAGGGGCTTGTCCCATTGGGAGAATGTTGACGTGACAGTAAAATGGCAGTTGCACAGTACAGATTTTTACCTGACAAGCCAAGAAGATTGAGAAGCTCAAGCATGACTCACTGCTGTGCTTCACGCCAGGAAAAAAATCCAGAAGTAATGCCCTTCATACACGGGGCCTGAAACCCTTTCAACTTTGCTTTCAAAGTGTGTTGTTTTTGTGCAGTAATTCAGTCTGATTTTATCCTGGTTGGTGCTTGATTCCCAGCCCCTCCATTTAGTTCCCTTTCTGTTTTCCTTATTTCAAGCATAGCTGTTACTTTCAGCTTTAGGATAATATAATTTCATTCCATCGCTTCGCGTTACAGAAATTTTCAGTATGCTCAATTGTAAAGGTATAATCAGTCCAGCTTCTCTAGTTTGCATGAATAAACATTTGGAAAGTTAATTTTGTATACAGAATACTGTACCTCTTAATTCCCAGTTAAAATTTTGATGGCAGATTGTGGGAGTATATTGACATAAAGAAAACAGAACTGTGAAGATCAAGTTAACAGCAGGGTCCTCACTCAACTTAATCTAGATACACTTTGACATAAAAAGACAAGATTTGCTCCAACTGTTGTTCTCCCTCTGAACTAAGCTATTATTGAGGAATAGGCCTGAGGACACAGTGAGGGCCTATGATTCGGTCAAACCCTTTCTGTTTGCCCTTCTCATCTGGCTGTTAGTAGTTGCTCTCCATCAGGTATGTCCTCTGCCCTGATATTCCTGTTTTATGCTGTCTGTATAAAACACTGAAATGCCTGCTGCTGTCTCTTACATCATAAGTGTATGCCACAAAGGGCATGCTGGTTTCAGGGACTGACCATGCTTGTGATGGTGGGGTTTTCATTAAAAATAAATAATAAAAAAAAAAAAAAAACAAAGAGTGATACAAACACACAAGAACACTGATGAGCTTTGGGTCATACCTGCATCCACATCAGTCTGAACTCTACAGTGGAACACATTCCTCCCCTTTGATAGTCTATTTAAATGCCTGATCCCAAGCACTCAATCAGGTGTGATCAATTTTCTTGGAGGTGGTCTGGGCTATGGTCTTGCATGCCAGAGGTAGGCTTAAAATCCATTCTTTACAAATTTCCCTTGAAATGCTGGGATTTTATCTGTTTTGGATAAAGAAAGCAGGTCCAGCTACTCAGAAGCACCCTCTTCTTATACCCTTGAGTAAGGTGTGAAATGAGCTAGCCA
This sequence comes from Heterotis niloticus, assembly GCA_018136845.1. Classification (NCBI taxonomy): domain Eukaryota; kingdom Metazoa; phylum Chordata; class Actinopteri; order Osteoglossiformes; family Osteoglossidae; genus Heterotis; species Heterotis niloticus. The sequence continues at coordinate 13,845,774 of CM030891.1, forward strand.
CTGAAATAAAATTATGTTATGAAAATAGTTAGCTTTAGATGCCTGCTGAGCTGCTGGATGGAATTTTATGAAACCATTCTCCTTCTTGCAGATGTGAAACACCCTTATTCAGATGGTACTGAAGAGCAAGAAGAATAATCATAACAGGTTCCACTTCAGCATCATGGTTGTAGTGGATTTAGCAGTACTTGTTCCACATGGCAACGAAGCAGACTTAACATGGCCAAGAAAAGCACAACTAAAGACTAAAGGTTTAATAAGATGAGTCATCAGTCTGCTGAGAAGAAAGCCACAGGGACATCGATCAGACTTCTGTACTTCCTCACGTTTGGCAGGGGCGGGTGTGCCCCTCCTGTAGCATGCGCATTTGGATAAAGCACAGGATGTTGCCTTCATTTCATTTATTAGATGGGGTTTCTTCATCATTCTGTTGCTGACTTTTTGGTGGTGTGAGGCATTTTCTGCTCAGAGAAGTTTTTGTATGAACACAAAGCACCACTCAGTCAGCCCTCCGCCCAACATCTTGCTCTCCATTAAGTGTTTATTTCTTGTAGTCCAACAAGGAGCCAGGAGAGTCAAGTGCAATTCATTATTTTGGTGGTAGTCACTCTTTTATCCTTTTTTTGTTTCCAGTGAAAATGAATTTGGTTTCATGCTGGATGGCAATGAGTCTGAATGTGAGTAGTGGATGGAGTCCTAAATTCCTTGGCTTGCACCCCCAGTGTCCTTGCCCATCTTCATACAGAATATTGTCAAGTTCAGCTGCCACCCCACTGCCACAGGCTACTGCCATCTCCCTGACTCACTCTTGATTTACTGCTCAGGAAAATAAGCCCTTGGGCCAGCAGCCATGCAGGGTGCTGTGTGAACCTGCACCACCCTTTTAAGCTACAGCTCTTTAATTAAACTATAACTCTTTAAAATGAGTTGCCAGTTACATCGTTGCCCAGGCCAACTGCTCTTTCCTGTGCAAAAATCCAGATGGAGGAAGGGTTGGGTGGGATTGGGTGAGCACAATTGGGTGACAGGGCAATTCTTCAGTGTGACTAAAGTTAACGTGATTAAAGTAACTCCCCATCAGGTTTGTAAATCACAAGTGTCTGGCACAAGAAAACCTCCCTGTTCACGCATTTTCTGGGTGAAAGGCTTTGGACTGGGATAGGGACTGTGGACTTGTAGCCATTGGAACTGAGGGTTGATGTTGATGGGATGAAGTTTGATCAGATGGGGCAGGCACTGTGATGATGTAGAGGATGAGAAGGGAGGCAGAGTGCGCGAGACTGAAGGCAGCGGCATTGTGTCCTATCTGAAAGGTTCCTTTATGAGGAGTGTTTAAAAGGACATTGTGGCCTGGGCAAGGAGTCTCTATGGCAACCTTATGGGAGCCTGTGGATGAGGGATAATGGAATGAGAGGAGTCCCTTTACCCCCACACACACACTGCCCTACCACACACACATACTTCTTCCTTGCTTGTGCACTCCTCTTTTGGCTGGAGTTCGTCACAAGCCTCTCCCTTGTGTCATCTCTTCTTAGAGCACAGATCTTTATGCTCCTGACAGACACACACAACAGAGAACTTTGTGCTGCCTGTTCCTCAGGCATCTTAACCTGTGAGAGAAGGAAAAGAGGGACATGTTTTCTCAAGGCAGCGTCTCAGCCCGTGACTCTTTTGTCTTTTTTTCAGAAGCTGCTTTGCCAAACCATGGTGCTGCTTTACCAGCCACAAGCTCAGAGAATATGCAATGCTTAACGGTGAGTACTTCAGTGATGGCTCACTGTCCATGGGTTCCTCACTGCTGCCTGTCTCTCAGCCTGTGTGAAATGTGGATATGAGCTTTGGGGTGAATGAGGGTATTGCTTGCAGTTTCACAGCAACTCCGGATACAAATTGGCATGGATACTGAAATTGGCTGGGAGACTTTTTAAACATTTGAATGTTTTAAGCATTAAGCCTTGTTTCAGTACTGCTTCAGCCAAGGGGAAGGTAAACATAAACTGCTGGAGAAGGCTGAAAATATCTGAGTCTAATAATACTATGAGAATAAGAAGGTTCCTGCTGAATTTGTTTGCAAAACCCTTGAGAAAGAGTGAAATTGGGGAAAGCTAGAACAGATGTAAACAAAAGGTGTAAACATAAGGATTGTTCTGAAATATCAATGCGGATCTAACGGCTTGGATCTCAGTTACGCAAAACATTATTGTCATCATTCTGTTCCAAGACTGGAGCTTGGGGGGGGGGGGTGTGTTTTGGTAGACAAAAATGGGAAATGGGAAAGCCCTGTAAAATGACTTCAGAGAGTTGGTCTCTGTGTTCTTTCATTTGGTTATGCAAATTCACAAAGTGCCCCTCTTCCACAAATGATTGGTTTAACCACACAATGTGTGTGGAGCTCAAACCAAAGAAACTCTTTTGCCCTCTTCGGCTTGTTTGAGACATTAAGTGAGTGGGGAATGTTTACAGGTGAGGTTCTGGCTGAATAGGGTTCTTTTCAGTTGCTCCTGTAAAGTTCAGCTGGTGAAGCAAAAAGGTTAATCAGCTCAAAGTCCCTCTGATGCCTTCATTCTGTCTGAACAACAAATTATGACATGGTACTTTTCTGGCATTCTGGTGGTTTCAGGCAGATATGGAATGCATTCTTTTTGGAACTAAATATTCTGCTATCATTGATAACTTCCAGGTACAAACTTGCGAACAGGAAGTGCTGTCCGCACCCTTTTTTCACAGATGTGTGCTGGAAGCGAGCTCATTGCAGAAATGTCCATTTAGAGGAATGTGACTTAGAATGTGCTGTGGAAGGACTTATTTTTAAGAAATACATAGTGTGTCATCAGGGCAATGCAGATTTGTGAAAGACATAATTCCTTAGGGATACTGGCAGGTGGGCTTATTACCATCAATGTAATCTAATGTGTAAACTAAGCTACGGCAGTCCAAATGTCCTTTCATTTGTTCATTTATAGTATTCATCATCATTATCTGATTGTTTTAGTGCAGGGTCACAATGTTACAGAGCCTGTAATGAAAACATAGATTGTAAGGGAGTGTACACTCTGGATGGGATGCCAGTCCTTCACACTGTAGCCATATACGTCGCCAAAAGCCCACATATATAGAGCAAGCACTTTGGAGTTACCTGAAATACATTTGATGGGAGGAAACCATAACATCTGCAGGAAACCCATGCAAACAAGGGGAGAACATGCAAATTCCACACAGACTGAGCTATTCCCATGTTCGAATGAAAACCCAAGAGATGTAGGACTGCTACTCACTTGCATTGTGTGCAAACCTATTTAACTTTGCAGTGGACCAGCAGGTCCCAGAATTCCAGAATATTCAGATTTATGCTGAACTGACTGAGTTGCATGGTGCTGTCTGGTCAAAAAAGAAGTAGAAAGGTAAAAGACAATGACTTTATTACCTTTAAACTGGTTCCGTTTAGTACATGAGTGAAGTCTGCCTCATGTGGTCTCCCCCAAGATGAAACATGCAGACAAACACATGGATGCTGCAGATAGAGATGTGTGTGCAGGCCATAGTGACCTTCAGAGAGTAATAACAAAATATAAAAAATAAATTTTAATTTGTCATGAAACTTTATTACCCTTACACTTTTTGCATATGGTATACTTTCTATGTAAGTACTGCAAGTACTGTACACTGCTGTACATCAGTGACTAATTTACCATTTGTCCTCCTCTTCATGAAACTTCCTGAAAAACAAAGCTGTGCATAAAGAACAAACAAACCAACAAAGAAACAAGAGGTTGAGCTTTAAACATATAAGATTATGTAGATATTAGATGCAAAATTAGTCTAGGTGTTTTCATCTAAAGCCGCAAGTTTTACTTGAATGAAGCTTGTATTAAGTAAATGCTTTCCATTGCCTAGACCAATAGTTAGACCCCTTTGCTGGAGGGTCCCTTTAGTTCCTGATATTATATGGGAAAGTAGGATACACTTTCCTTTCTGGCTTCCGGACCTGCTTTCTGATATAGAGTCAAAACAAGTAGAGTCCCTCTCACTGTTGGGCACACACAAAGGCCTCAACCTCTTCACTGTCAATCCAGAGCCCATGTTCTGATGAGGTCTGCATTAGCGCCACTGTTCATGTTTCATGTTAATAGATTTGATGTTCACAACATTTATGAGGATGAACAACTGTACTTAATGTACTGGGTTGCAGGGAGTAGCATTTTATGTCTCTGGCCAGCTGACATTCCATTTTTTGGATGCTTTTTTCCACCTTGTGTTCATGTTGACATTTTCCATAATTTATGTTTTTTTGGAGAGAATGTATGAGAACATTTCAAAAACAATAGAAAGACCTGCATGATAAGCAGAACACAAGTGCTTCCTCTGAGTGGGAAGAGACAGAGAACAGAAAGGAAGAATATAAAATTTAAAGAAAAATAAGAAAAAGTATCTGAGACTGCATACAGGGAGCATGTGTGTTTTCAAGTATTGTGATTGCACAGAGGTCTTTTCTGGCATGGTGAATTTGGTAAGCCCTAGCAGCCTCTATTCTACCTTGGTGCCGTGCTGCCAGGAAGTGTGTTGGCTTATCAAACTCAGGCACACGGATCCCAGCTATGGCTGGAGGTGGGGTCAGGGTATGAAGGGTCACTTCCTGTCATTCTTCTACTGAGCTGGGTTCCCAAGCACAGTCCTCCAAGCATAGTGTCTCATGCCCAAACAGAGGCAGGAAGAGCACCGTGGGCTGTGTTCTGCCTGCCACCTTGGGATTCTGGACAGTCTCTGCGCTAGGCACCGCATGACATATTCAGACATATGCATATGCACATACGGACTAGAACCATGCACACCATCCATGGGCTCTGTCGAACCTGCATCGAGCGGACATTCCCGCAGGTTGGTTTACAGCAGACCAGCTAAAGCTGCGCCAGGGAGAGATGTGCAGGACTGTTTAGTTAGAGCAGAGAGAAATGCTGAGCTGTTGGTGTGGACTAGTGAGAAAAGTCACATTTAAACTATTGATGTTTGTGTTGATGTAATCTAGATTGCAGCCATGATCCCATGGCAAACTGTCATTGGATTTTTCATGTAAGCCACCTGGAAGTACCACCTGTAAACACATGCTTGCAGTATGAGTGCTGTGATGCAGTATGAGTGCTTCCCTGTCAAAGAGTTTTATCATAAGCTGCTTAATGTTTCTTCCTTTACTGGAAAAGTTCCCCATTAATCTGCCTATTAATTACTGATGGGCAGCCCTTAATCATTCAAAGGAATGAGGACTCTGTGGTTAATCCATTTGTGCTGCTGTTTGATTTTGTGTAGAGAGTCAGAAGGAGACAGACAAGCAAGATAAATGAGGTGCAGTGAGTGGAAAAAAGCCTTGCGCTTAAAATTCAGTCTGCATGCTGAAATGTGGTTCTCAAGGAACTCGTGCTTTATAATGTGCATAGTGGAGGCAATCGATTTACACATAGTGCTTGTGCTGACTTTTTAAATCTATGTATGTATGTATATATGTATGTATCTATCTATGTATCTATGTATCTATCTATTCACCCATCTGCTTGCTTGCTTGCTTGCCTGCCTGCAATGGGAACTAAACAGGAGGTACTGGCTCAAAAGTATGCGAACATTTGATTAAAGCTGAGTAGACAGAAGCTGGTTCCTAAGAAGACTTCAGTGCGTTCCTACTATGCCACTGATTCCTTTTGTCTACCCTGAAAGTTCAATGCTCATATGTGAAATTTTCTCTGAGAATTCTCCATGTTCCATCCTGAAGACAAGTTATGCCAGCTTGGTGTTTCTGATATTGCATGGGAAGACCTGATATCCCTGGCTGTAAAACCTAGTTCTGAGTACCAAGATCTGAGGAAGCAGCCTGAAAATCACAGATTAAGAGGCATATGGATAATTGCCCAAAAATCAAGAGCTCCAGCCTGCTTTTGCTTCAGCTGTTCCTTTATGCACGCTAAGCACAAGAGCAAAATTTTCACTGCATTTTGATGCTGAACTCACTCGCAAAAATGCTATGAAACATGAAGTAATTTCCAGCCATCAGATCTAATTAGTTTAATTCAGCACCTCAAGCAAATTTGTGCACTTTTCTGTATTTATTTTGTACATGAATTTAAATGGCATGATGCAGCTTCTGTAGAAACAACTGCAGTCCTTGCTTTATCTTGGGAGGGTATTTTTCCACAGCACTTTGTGCTACTATGACTAGAGATTGCACTGTGAATTGATGGATTTCTGCTGTCCTGATGAGGACTCATTTTGTAAGCTTGACTGCTACAAGGAACCCAGATGCATTGTTACAGGATTATACTTTTTTGATGGATAAAAGAGCAAAATAATTCAGTGTTTAACTGGAAATGTCATATTGGTATTCAAAGGAGAAACATGTCTGTTTAGTTTTGGCCCATCAGCTATAGGCGAGCCCAGCAAAGCCCAGAAAAATGCTGAAACGACAAAAGATGAACAGAAATTATTTTGACTTTGCTGAGTGAAATGGCCTCACATCTGTTGACATCTTAATAAAAAAGAAAAGACAAATACCCTTTCCTGAAGTCTTCAGATGCTGGCATGAATCTGCCGTTAATGTCTGACTGACAAAAACCGATGTCTAGAGTACAATAATAATGTAATCTCAGCACAGCAGGACACTACAAAAATACTCAAAATTATTTATTTGCATATACAAAGTAAGGTTGGATATTTTTGATGCCATTGTGACCTCAACTGCACAGATCAGTAGTCATTGTGAGGATGTACGTGTCTGAATTTGACAAGCATTGTGTCTGCATCAAATCTCAAGAGCACTATCCCAACTTAAACTTTGAACTGCATCGTTATGGGGATTCTTTGGGCTGGAGAAATTGTAACCCAATGCAGCTTCTCTTTGCACAGCTGTGGTTGATTATAAATGACTGATCCCTTAAGGATCTGTGAAGGCCAGTCAAACTGCAAATTAATCAGACAGTACTTGAAGGACCTGTGAAAACCATTCACACCCCAAGTGATGGACCTGTGAAGGATGATCACACCCTGTTTGAAAGATATCTGAATGCTCAACCCCCTCTAAATGAAGTACCTTTAAAGGCTAATCATAGTTTAAATGAATGATCTGTAAAATTTAATCACACTCTAAATTAAAAGCCTGTGAAGGCCAACGAGACTATAAATGAATAATCAGTGGAAGCTAATCAGACTGAAAGAGAAGAACCTGTGATGGCCAATTTAATGAACCTGTAAAAAACACAAATAAATGAAGTATTGGTGAATGCCAGCCAGACTGTAAATGAAAGACCTTTAAGAACAATTTAATTCTAAATGGATATGGGAAGGCCTAACTCACTGAATGTGCCAAGAGTGACCTTGATACTATGTGAAAGACCTATGAAGGCTTAAGAGCATATAAATGCAGTGACCAGTGGGATAATAAATTTGGAATGTATGAAATATAATTAGAAAAAGATTGTAAATGAAAGATCTATGAAGTATAATCTCACTGTGAATATATGATCTGTGGTGACTAATCAGAATGTAAAGGGAAACCAACTCAAAATTAAAGGTTTGTAATACCAGTTACACTAAAAATGAAGAATCTTGACCACAGTGCAGTTTATGAATCTGTGAAGGCCAAACAGACTTCAGGCTGTTCTGACTGTAAATGAAAGATTTCTGATCCTCAGCCAGACTGAGCATAAATGATTTGTGAAAAGCCGTCAGAATGTTAATTATTGATCTTTAAATTAATAATGTGGCAAGTTTAATTTGTGGAAGCAACTTGTTTTATTTTTCTTGAAAAGGGAAGGAGGATTGCATCCACCAAACCCTATGGTGTCAACCAACTATATTGCAGTGAAAGTCATCAGCTCATCGCTGACTCAACAGGTGTTCTGTCTGCATTATACAGAGCCAAACGGAGGCCCACAGTGCCTGCATACATTTTCCACATATTTCCACATTTGCTGTTTGGCTCTCACGCTCGGCGGGGTGCTGGCTACCACCTGGTCCACTGTGCCCACCCACTGGAACCAAGTTTTCCCAGTTTCCCAGGGCAGCACCCTGTTCTCCCATGCTGCCCACCGACCAGGGATTGACTGCAGACCCTTCAGTGTCTCTGGGCAGTGGGCATATTAAACAAGCCCCCCTGGTGTGATTTACACAATACAGAATTGAGAGGGGAGCAGGGGGTGGGGGGGCACACTGTTCTTTGAATAAATGGCTTGGAAATGAAGAGGAGTAGTCTGGTAATTCTCTGCATTGTTCCCTGGGAGATGGTAAGGCAAAAGGAGATATATTATTTTTAATTTTCACTATCATTAGTACTTTTGGCAGACGTCTCCTATGCAGAGAGCAGCCTGCATGGGAACATAGTGAGACACAATGAGACAGTCAATAAGAGCGCAAAGATTCAAAACAATACATGATTTTTAACTCTAGTCCTGAGTGATGGACTCATGAGTGCTCGTATTGTTAGTACTCCTGGATATTCCAGATAGTTTTTTTCTAAGCACTGGACTTCCACCCAACTGGACATCCTGTTGAGCAGAACAGTGGCTCTTAGGAGGTCAGGCAGCGGTCAGCAGAAGGTGGTTTCAGATGGCACCATTGGCATCATGGTGTGACAAGCTGCGCGACATGGATCTCCTCCTGGGTCTGTGTCCATTATACTGCACAGCTTTACAACTCGCAGCCTGATTTGCTTCATTTTTCCAGTTTTACAACTGGGAAAGAAGATAGCTGAATTATGCATAGCATCAGTGTCAGTTACAGGAGCATAGAATGGGAGAAATTGAAGCTGTGCCAGAATTAAAATGCATATACTGTACTTATAGTCAGTAAACTGCAATGTGAATACATCGAATGCTCGGACTTGTGGTTGGATTTATAGTGCCCATCAGTAAGTGCAGTGGTTGCAGCATTTACCATCCAGTCTAAGGTGTCAGGAGCCGATCAGGGCAAGCCCACCTATCCTACACAGCCACGCCGAGTCAACCAATCAATGCAGTGATAAAAGATGTGGTGGCTGACGGCAATGGTGCGGAATCTTGATTGAGACTCACTGCTGTTCAGTTGTGCTCTACGAGCTCTCAGGACCTGTTTTTGCTTTAGCAACCGTGTTGCTTGTGTTTATTAAATGCCCTTTGTCTATCCCACGTGTCTTGCAATACTTCTGCTTTCTTGGATCCATCCCCTCGTCTCCAGAACCCTGACATAAAGACTCACATTCAAGTACCTGTCCCTGTACCACCGAGCATAGACCTCATTCTGAACCAACACAGTAAAAATTTCCCAACTGTAGAAATGGGTAAATATTTGGCAGTAGTTCAGGGTACAGACCTAACACTTTAAATCTTTTTGGAGGAAAGAGTCAACTAAATGAATAAATAAAAACAACTTACTCCTAGTATGTCATAGAGTAAATAGTTCTTGATAAGTAAATTTAAAAAGTAAACAATAGAATGAAATTGCCCAAAAGTGAGTGTTAAATGCTCTTTGCTATTAATCCCATGTTCTCTAAATGTCAGAGCTGACAGAAAAATTGATTATTACATGTACCTGGATCAAATAAGAATGGATTTTGGATTGAAATCTTTGTACAGTTTAATTGATTTTATTATTGTTGAGGTTCTGCAGTGACTTTCTAAGAAGAAGCAGCAATGATTTTGGAACAAAACCTGAAATCTGACATAACACAAGCCTGTAGCTTGGGTGCTTATGTGAGACCCCTGCAAAGGGGCTGTGGCCACAGTGGCTGGCATGCTGTCTATTTGGAAATGGAGATGGGAATTCCCTACTGAAACTGCTGGAACACCCTCATACAAAATATGCCAAATTGCTCTTTGTTTTGCTGGAAAGTGGGAGAGGCAGCAAAGCAGCACAGATGCTCTACTCTGCTTTGAAGAAACAAAGCACAGGAGGGTTTTACTGTGGGGAAAGTGCTGGTAACATGAGATAGAGACACAAGTCATGCCACCTTTATGTGGGTGTGGTGTATGTCCATGCTGTGGGTGCTGTGTGCCCAAGTTTGCGGTGACTGGGATGTTTTAAGGTGCAGTGAAATGTCACCACCAATGGGTGGAGCTGCTGTGCTCCAATGTATGTGTCTTCTTCCTCTTAGGTCACCATTATTCGAGGAAAGGATGGCTACGGCTTCACCATCTGCTCTGACTCCCCTGTGCGAGTCCAAGCTGTGGATCCAGGCAAGGCTCCTAGTCCTCCACATGGTGGTCATTATGTGCAAAAGCATGTGTGTTTGTGTGTTTGTGTGTGTGTGTGTGTGTGTGTGTGTGTGTGTGTGTGTGTGTGTGTGTGTGTGTGCTGTGTGTCCGTTAACTGTGATTTGAACAACATGAGGAGTATTGACTTTATCCCTTTGCCATCTTTCATGTTTGGTTCCCGCAGGTGGTCCGGCTGAGCGTGCAGGACTGCGGCAGCTAGACACTCTATTGCAGCTCAATGGGCAGCCTGTGGAACAGTGGAAGTGCGTGGACCTAGCCCATGCAATTAGGTATGCTGGAGGGTCCTACCTGGACACCTCCTAGTTATACACATGTCTCTGTGGTTGAACTACTGACCACTCAAAACCAGGTCATCTCATCTGACAGTAGACAATCTGAACACATTTGTAGTTGAAAAAAAATTGCAGTATTTAAACATTTGTGTGTCATAAAAATGTTCAAATTCTGCAGCAGACATGCATTTCATTCTGTTTTGACTATTGATTTTGACAGAGAAATGTGATATCAGAAAACATATTGCAGTTATCTCATGATACAGTTGTTCTGGAAAATACCCTAAGCCACCTGAACAGAGTGGGTGGGATCAACAGAGATGGTAAAACCCTCAACATGTCACTTTTTGCTGATGGTGAAGCACTGATTTTGTAAAACTTAGAAAGAAATATGAATATATTTAGCCAAAATTTTGTAAAGACTGCCTGAAAAAAACACTCAACACTGAAAACCAGAATCGTGTAAGGACTACATGGTTGTATATGTGAACAATAGTAAACCTGAAAAACTGGATGAGTATGCATACAAACATCCCTATCCTTAATTTTTTGAATGAGGTAGATGAAACCCATAAAAAGTCCGCTAAATCGAAAGTGCACTCTATGTGGGTCTTCTGTTTAGAATAATGTTCTAAAACATAAGAAAGCAAAAAGAGATGAATAAACAGTAAAAATGAAAGACAACAGATTTACAACCAGGGTCACTCAGTGGTATCCTCGAAAGGTCAAGAGAAGGCGAAGACGGCTGCCCATAAGATGGGAAGACCTTCTTATCAAGCCTTTTGGAAGAACATGGAAAGAACTGCTCAAGACAGGAAACTGTGGCATCACTGTAACATGCAGTCATGGAAAAAAGACTAAAATTACACATCCATCAAAAGATCAAAAAAAATTTCTTAATGTACACGCAGGTGTACAGTTAGCAAAAATTCATTTGCCTGGCTTTTAATCTTATCCACAATGTCCTCATCCATTTCTCCAACTGCAGAAACAGCCACAGTGAGATCACAGTGGTGGTGTGGCGTACAGGCATCACCACCAAGCCTGCTTTCGAGGGCCTCATCCACAGGCCATCGTACAAGCCCCACGTCCGTGAGCCCCCATCACCGCCTAGTCAGAGATGGGACAAGACTCCTCCAGTGCCCCCCCTCCCCACCCATCACAGACAAAGCCAGCGTGTGCTGGTGAATGGATCAGAAAGCGGCATGGGAGGAGGTGGCCTCAGGAGTCTCTGGGCAGAACCGCAGGGTGATTTGGACAGTAAGGCCAGGGCAGAGACACTCAAGGGCACCCGGGTCACTTCGACGTCAAGCGACAAGAACTACATCATCCTGGCCCCCATCAATCCTGGAAGCCAGGTACCCAACCCACACTCTGCTCCTATACCAAGGAGTCTCCTTCCATGGTTTAAAGGCATAGTTAATGGTTAAATGTAAAATGTAGACCTTGTGCAGACAATTTTAAGGAAATCTGATTAGCTCAATAATTTCAAAAGTGATTTAATCAAACTGTGAATTTAGGCTATAGGAAGTATGCTGTGACCTGGAATAGGCAGGTGCTGTAGTCCTTTAATCAACATCTTATATTATTTATGGCTAAGAGTCAGCTGGTGCTTTTTCCTTTACAAGACCCTGTAACATGCATTTCACTACATGGTATACTCAGTAACCATGTATGTGACAAATAAACTCTTGACTTTTTTGACTTTTGACTGACCATACCAGTTTGGTGCATCACAACAAATGAAATCAGAAGAAGTTTCTTCTTGGTTTCAGTTTGTATGTGGTGGAGTAAGCTCCCTCTGCCCCTTGGGGCTGTTGAATTAATTTCAAAATCCATCTGTTGTGGACCCACTCCTGTCCTGACCAGCTGATAACTTCAGAAGCTTCACCCAGAAGCTTCACCATTTGTCAAGGTGATATTTGCATTATTTACCAGTTTTAAAGGCAGCTGTCTTTGTACAGTGGTTTTGGACAAATTGACTGTTTCCGCAATTGTTTCAATCTGCTGTTGATGCATTTTTGGTTACACTTCAGTTTGATGTGTTTTTTTATGAAAAGTGCTTGCTGAATGAATAAAGGCAAAAGAAAAAGCAGTTTTTGGACACAAGTGTATATTTCTTCTTTTTGTAAATTAGTGTGGACATCGGGGCCATTGGTGAAGGGGCATGTATGTTATGAATTTGGGTGGTGTGTGCTAGTGGATACACAGGGGTGGTGGCGGAGTACCAAACATGCCCTGAGCACTGGCAGACTCTATTCACTGACCTCATCTCTGCAATCCATTGGTCAGTCTGTGCTCCTTTAGGGCACCACCAGACCAGTGGTACAACAGTGTTAATTGCTGACTTTCTGCTAGGAGATGGGAGGGGGGGGGGTTGGTTGTCATAAGACTGTCCCAGCGGTCCCATCCATATGAATGATTGACTGACCAGCTGCCCTTTGTCTAGCACTGCAGAGATGTAGCAATAGGAAAATAGTGGTAAATTAAAGAGCAAAAGCAATTTAACATCTCCTTGTGAGCATAGAAACCACCACTGCAAGCTTGTAATAGCAATGGTCTCCTGCAATATTTGTTTACACTGATTTTTGACTGAAGGTTTACTCCTGTTCATGGCCTTGATGTTCAGAGCAAAATTCTGAAAGCACACCAAAGGCCTCATGATTCCCATTACAGTTAGCAATAGAGGCTTTCATGTGATGGCGCTGGTTTCACCTGAGCCACTATGAGAAATATGGCCCTGAAAGTAGAGGTGTTTGTGCAGAAGGTCTCACTCCTGTTGTTGGTGGCCATGCTGCATGTCAAGGTTTTGTGTCACAGACAAATTCTTAATCCCTCCCACCATGTGTCCTGTGTGGAGAGATGTTTATAGACACTGACTGTAATTCCATCTACTCAGCATATTATAAAATATCAAATAAAAAAATCTCCTAGCATTCACTGTACTACACACAGATACATGAGCGGGTATTTGTGGAAATACCAAGCCAGATTGCATCACACTGATAATTCTGGGAAAAGCCTTATGAGGAAATACAACCAATTCCTTTTGGCTTTTTGACCGACAGTAAATAATATCAAATTCCTCCTGACAGTGAATCAGGTTGATTTCCTTGGGATTAAAGGCTAAAGTCTCACAGCTGGCACATGAATTGTAGAGAAGTGAAAGGCCCACAGTGCAAGTGGAGATTAGCATGGTTGCAGATGGAACACAAATGAAAAAAATCTGCCTGAACTTTTGAAGCTGAAAAAAAAATTGTAAAAGAGAATAAATATTAAATCATTAGTGCTTTTTAGTATTTTCATGATGAAATCTACTACTGAACTTTGTGAAGCGTGAACCCTCATGCAGTCCTGAAAGCGGCTTTTTTGGTTAGTTTGCGCTGAAGCAGAACAGATTCAGCAGAGGTCTTCACTTTCTCAGCAGTTACACTGCTTTCATGTCCATAAGTATAGTAAGTTTGCTCAAGTTGTCTTTTTCTGAAGATGCAAAGATTACATTTTCATCACTATTCAGATGTTATATATCTATAATCAGTTTTTTTTACATAGCCGCTTAGACCTGTATCTGTGTTGCTAGACAACAGTTGTCAGTAAAATTCATCTAAAGAAGAAAGTCCTATTTCAGCTCTTTTCCCACTCATGTCTGGTGTTCCTGCATCGTCAGCAACAGCATTTAAACTATTGCATATTTTGGGAATTAACTGATTTTCATTTTGCCGTAAATAGGAGTTTTTGCAGCCATTTTTAAAAATTTTTGTGTCATCTTAAAGTATTTATAGTGTCCCTCTTAAGAGTTATAAATTGTAAATTAAATGTAGCTTGAACTAAAAAAATGAAAACAATTATTTTGGCATTGCTACTATGTCTGTGATTTTTTTTACATACTGTAAACAACTCTGTAGTTAAATCATTTTACATGTGTGTTGTTTTTTGCCTTAGCAATAAAATTAAATTTGGATTTGTGATCAAATTCATTCATGAACATAGTTTTGTTTTCTAGCTTCAGTTGGAGTAATTCAGTTTTACAGTCAACATGTTTGTTTTCTGTCCTGTTTTCTTTAGCTTGGGCACAGCTAGACTGCATGGTGCTGAAAGCGTGAGGCATGTTTTGATCTTTACTGTGACACAGGAAATTAGCTAAAAGCTGCTTGGAAAGTGAACATTTCCAACTCATGGATTTGAGAGGGATGCACCATCATCCTAAAATGACAGAATACACTGCAGAATATTAGTGTGCAGCTGTTAATTGTTTCAGTAGAAGGAAGTATAACAGAACTACACACTGAAAGTGGTATTCTCAAGTGTAATTCAGAACATAACTTGACACCTGGTATAAATAAGAGTTATGGAGTGAATATCCTGGTTAACAGTTTTATTCTCTCTTGTCCCATGTGTTTTTGCTTTTCAGATATTACGGCCTGTTTATCAGGACAATATCGGCACACTTGGTAAGCCCGTTTCAGTGCTGGATTAAACAAGCATCTGTTTTGCATGATGTGTCACACCATCATATGTTTTTGCATCTGCTGACCCCTCTCAAAATTGTCTGATTTTCCCACTCAGAGCCTCAATATTTTAACCTCACACTTTTTTTTATTGTCTGTGCACAGATGTGCAAAACATGTTTAGCATTTTGCATTTGACAGAAAAACCCTCATACTATTAGTTTTTTATCCATGTGTCCAAGGCAGCTATTCCCGTATACTAAAAGCTCACGATGATTCACTAATCTGTGCGCTACAGATTAGCTGAGTTCTGTCCAAGAATCACACTTCCTCTCTTGTCCGCCCATCCAATCACACAAACAGACCCTAATACACTAACAGTAGATTGCCCAATCTGTCCAAAACAAATGTCTTTGGATTGTGACATGAAACCAGAGCACTTGAGCACAGTGAGTACGTACACAGTCCAAGTAAACTGAAATTAATTGAATCCCAGCATTGTAAATGGGTAAATTATTGTAAGTAGCTTATCCTGGACTCACTCTAGTGTTAAACCTATCCCTGAAGACAATAGGTTTAAAATGCCAACTTAATCAAATGGATATTTCCCACCACCCTGCGATAGACTGCTGCCCCATCCAAGAGCAGTTTCATAGCCTTGTGACCAGTTCTTCTGGGATTGGCTAACAGACTGTTATGCTCCTGCTCAGGAATAAGCCGTTAACAATATTGAAATGGACAGATGGATGAATATTTTCCTGCTGAAGGGTTCAGTAACAGTGTCCTATTTCAAATTTTTCCTCTGCTCTTTTGGGCCCTTTCAATCGAAAACTCCAGCCATGAAGCTGGATACCACTGTGGCTCTGGTGACATTATTTCACAGAGTTCTTGAAAACAGACCAAAACTGAGTCCAGTGCCACTCAAGGAAACATTTGAATGTAAACACTCGAAGGCTCGGAACAAAGTGGCACAAATGCCTTCACACTAAGAAAGCGCTCGCTTCCTATATCTTCCAAAGTGCGCTTCTTCTTTCTGAGAGCGACAGCATCCCTGATGTAAGAGATGGAAAGAAAGCCTTCTGCTGTCCACATCTTCTCCAGCTGAGTGTTGACTGGAAAAAAGAGAACATTTCAAAGAGGAAGCATGAAATATAAATCAGAAAAAAATACATTTCCAAGGTTACAGTTTGGTAAAACTCTAGAGTAATGTGATCCCTATTTAATGTTTTATTTAATGTTTTATAAATCTTTAAAACTTCTCGTTACCAGGCACTTGCACCATATATTTGACCCTGAGATAAATCAGAGTAATGAATAAAGTTGGTAAAGTCTTGAGATGCCGAAGTCTCATAAATGTAGCCCTTGTAAATGTAAGCTAAAAAAATTATTTTTTAATGTGTTATTAATAAAAAAAAACATATTCCGGAAAGCTGCATTTTTGACTCTTATTGATGCTTCGAGACACTTGATTAAAATGCAAATGTTAGGTTTGTCTGTTCGAAACTGTCATTATTGCTCATCTGCAGGCACATCTATGTTGCCTGAGCATCAAACGTTAAATTCCACTAGTTTATTCAATACTTATTTTTACAGATTAGAGCTCCTCATTCAGATACCATGACATTGTAGCTAGTATACTTGAAAACATGCTTTTAGTTTACAACCTCAGTCCAGCAGTTGGCCACCAGAATCTACAACCTATTGGTTATAGGATGATCTTTCCCAACAGGAAGGGTTTATCAGACATGCCAGACCAGTGGACCCCAGCAGGCCAGTGCCCAACTGTCCAGCTCTACCTCCCAAAGCAGAACTACCTTCCTGAGACGGTCCACCAACAACAAGACCTCAAAATCACCGCCCTCCTCTGGCTACCCGCATAGCTGCAACTACGCCAACTACCAGAACTGCACCATTGTCAGGTCACATCTGCCCCATGCTAATTACGGCACCTATGTCAAGCTGGCCCCCAAAATACTCATCTTCCCTATTTTTGTACAGGTGAGCCCTTGGTCAGTGTTTTCTCTCCTTTCTCTGACTCAGATTGTATGCATTAATCAGGTCATTTTTTTCGACTACAACCCTGATCAAAAATATTTTACATTTATCCTTGAGAATATGTCCTCCCTATTTACATCCTTACCACAGAATGTCTTTTGTTTTTCATACCAAAAACTTTATACCAAAAAGTTTGGAGCTCCCCATATTACATTTTTGACCCCAGTCTCAACTTGAAATGATAAAAACACCTAAAGCTACATTTTTTTGTTTTAGGAGTAACCAATTTGTGTTACATCTTCCAGCTGATCTGTGTATAAAAACTCCCCATTTGTAATGTATTGTTACTTTGAAATACATTATCTGCCTTGCTTGTGCTGTACCTGAAGCATCTGGTCTGCAATAAGTCTGGCAATTTCTTAGAACATCTACATTCCAAAACCCATCATAATATTTGAACCATGAGTGGAGAAATACTGCTGTGGGATCTGCTGTGGCGTTGTGTCCAAATATCATTTATTAAATGTGATGATGGTTCTTTAGTTATATAGGTATTTTTACATTTTTTTAGTGATATTTGGGGAAATTGGCTGTTTTTTTGAGCAATAGAAATAGATTATGGGCTTTCCTTTCGAAGTAATGGAAATAGTTTCCCTATTTTTGTTTTTCCAGTGTAAGTCCACTTTTCAGCAATGGATTTGTTAACGTAAACTGGGGGATAGGTGTATGCAGTTTTTCTTTTAATTTGGTCACTAATGGTAGTGCAAAAGAAACTTAATGAGTTTTAAATTAATAAGTAGAAAATTTGCAAACATATGCCCCTAAGAACATTTTTGTGCTGTGCAATAAGGGGTAGGGGTACAAGAGGGTGCTGCCTGAGGGCATGACTCACTGCAGGGGTCAACCTTCAGACAGAAGGTCCCTATTACTGAAATAATGTCTTATAAAAAAATAAAGTTAACTAAAAATTTACTGGACTGAAAGTCCACCACATTAATCTGTAGTATGAAAAATGAATATTACATTTATATCAATGCCTTTGGCAGATGCTTTTCTGTAAATTGACATACAAAGCAACTGATGGTCAGTAAATAGCCAGAAAAGAAAAGAATGATAACTGACAATTTGATGCATATTTGTGTAATTTATTTGTCTGTGTTTTGAGAGCCTTCTTAAATGCTGAGAGGGATGTATTAACTTTGATGCACTAAGGGTGGGCAGTCCAGCATATCAGGACCTGCCACTCTACTGACTCCTGACAACCCTATTCAGCTTATGCTGTCTCAAACTCTGTTTATACTGTAAACAAATAATACAAAACACTCAAAACTCTACCACAAATTGTCCTGAAAATCCTTACTTCATCCACAGATGTGGGCATCTGAAGGGTATGCATTAAGTACTGTGTGGATGCTGCTGCTCTGAGCATTGCTTGTGGGCTGAAAAATGCAAGTATAAAGGGCTGATGAATGATAAATTTGTGGTGTGGCAGCACTGCTAGACAGGGAGATTACACTCCATCACCAGTCTGAATGGGAAGCTGTTTGTTATTATTTATTTGCTCAGTTGATGCAGAAAGCATAGCATGCATTTAAAATGAGCACGCAGTCTCCTAAATGATGAATTATATACTCGGCTCTTTTTCTCCTGTGCCTCCCTGCACGGGGGGCCTAGTTTAGCTGCAGGTTCTTAACTGTTAACTGGTTGAAAGAGCTGCGTTGGAGAGGAAACACCTCTTTGTCTGGTTTGAATTCCAGCCACGGCCTTAAACTAGCAAAATTAGTTGCTAGTTTCAAAAGCGATTCTTGAACACATTCACTGTGCATTTTTTGCGGTCATTGTCTTCAGTTTTCTCTCCTACTACAAAGAAAATGTTTGGCTTGTAGATGGTGATTAATACTGCTGACAAGCCAAACAGAAGAATATTTTCACAGTGTCTGGGTTTACCAGAGCACCATTTAAAGACCCCGCATACCTTCTATTTTTACTGGCCACACAGCGTGCACACATGTGTGAGTTTGTGAACGCGTGGGCGCCTGCTACTGCTCTGGTGTGGTGCATCCGCTTCATGCAGACCTTTTGTCTGAAGATGCATGGGTTAGTGGTCTCATTTATTGTTGACTTGGAGGCATGCAGACACACAAAAACAAGCACACGCGCACGTGCACACACACATACTCAAAGCAGAGAAAACAGGTCCCTTGCATCTGGTAGCTTGCTAGCAGAGGTCCAGAAAAGGATGTGGCTACCCCCCAGTCCCCTCCCCCTTCTGTCAGAAGTAGCAGCAATGCCTCGGCCCATTGCTGTACATCCTGTTTAAGTTGCACTTTGTTGGTGTAACGTATGACTACAGGCGAACAACGGCAAACAATCAAAAACATCTTCCCTTCCAAGTGGCCCATGAACCCACCACCTGAGACCATGCTGGTATGCTCGCTTGGATATTGGTCATGCTCCATAGGGACTTTTCAGGATTGTTCTGGCATTTTCCTAGTGCAATGGAAACAGGGAATGTCATGTAGCTGTGCTGTGATTGACAAGCTCCCCCACCTGTGTGTCCCTCACAGCCGCTAGACCTCTGTAACCCAGCCCGGACTCTGGTGGTGACTGAGGAGATGATTCTGCATGAAAGCAAACACCTGTCCCTCAAGGTAACTGCGTACATGTACGTGTGTGCGCGTGTGCGTGTGTGTGCATGCGAGCATGTACCTGTTCTATGTATGCCCATAAGGAAAAAAGTATACTTGCATGGTTGTAGATGGCTCTAAAATAAACCCTTTTATGACATACATTAAATTCCTTTATTTCACAAGTACTAACGCCTAATACGTGTACATTTGGGACAATTTTCAAATAAATGCATATTATTATTAATTCATAGAGCTGACTATTTTCTGCAGAGAAACTTACAATGTCAGGTTTGTCAAATAAGCTACTTACAATAATTTACTGATTTATACTGTTGGGTAATTTTTACTGCCTCAGAGTTTAGAGTAAGACTTGGGTTCAAGATGTCTACAGCAAGAGCAGAATTTAAATTTAAGTCCTTGGTGTGAAAGGTGACGTCTCTAGACACTATACCACCTGCTGGTTTGCTGAATCCTTAATTGTGATAACTCAAAAGCACTGAAAATGTATTTTCTTAATGGTCTTCTTTATGGATTTGGATGTATGTTTGAAGATCTGTTTGTGTGAGTGTGTGTGTGTGTGTGTGTGTGTGTGTGTGTGTGTGTGTGTGTGTGCACGCAGCTAATCTGTGCTCTGCATGTAAACTAGCTCACTGAATTATAGAAGAATGGGAGTCCTTTTATTTGACTGCTGCTGTGAGAGGCATGAAAGGAGGAAGAGCCACAGTGTCATAAATATTCCTACATAATTTTTATTATATTACTTTTGTATCAAAGGCCACCAAACAAGAGAGTAAAAGAAAGAGAGAGGAGGCTGTATGTTGTACTTTTGAAGGTTGCTGGTTCAGTGCTGACATTTCTTCTGTGGAATGACAACATGGGGCTCCTGTGTACTAATGAGAGCCAGACATGCTGTTGCAATTTTGTGTCTGGGGAAGACCTTCCCTGGAGCTCTGGATATCTAAGCAGCCCTTTGAGGAAAAAAAGTGTGTTTAGGAGAGTGTGTAAAGCCCTGGCATCAATCTTGGTCGGTAGCATGCAGGTTTCTGTGTTGTTGAAAACCAGTATTAGGCATTTTTTATAAAGATGTTGTGCCAGCCTTGTAATAATCAAAATATTTTTTAAGAGCCTCTTTGATAGTTTTATTGTTAATGTCATCTTGGATTTAGATTTTACCTTTTAACCAAGAAGATATATAATATTAGACAATCATATTTTCAATGATTACCCATTAATGCAGTAGGGTATTTTTACTGCATCAGTTCAGAGTAACAAAGAGAATACTGAAAATAGCATTCAAAGGTTTATTTGTCATGGGTGAACAACACAGCATAGCAGTGTTGCCCCCATGAAAAGTTGTTTCCAGGCATCCTCAGTGCAAATATGGACACAAATACGTATAGTCGGGACAGGAGAACAATAAATAATAATAGAGTATTAATAAATAAAGAGCAGAACAAACGGTTAGTAAATAGGGATAGGTATGTTGGGAAACGGATATACATCAGGGATTGGCGGGGGAGGAGAAGACACAGCAGCCAAACCAACAGCACACAGCAACCAGACCTACAACCATAGACTAAACCTACAACAACAAAAAGCACCAGAGATGGGTGAACCAGATGGGTTTCCACAATGGGTGGGACAGGCATACAGATAGACAGACAGACAGACCCTGATCGACTCTTCCACTGCCCAGAGAGGGGTCAGTGGTTTAGCAGTCTTACGGTGTGGGGGAAAAAACTGTTCCGGAACTGTTTCGTCCTTGTCCGAATGCTTCTAAAGCGTCTTCCGGATGGGAGCAAAGAGAATAGTTTGTGGCTGGAGTGACTGCTGTCCCTCTGGATGGTAAGTGCCTTCTTCTTGCAGCGCTGGGTGTGGAGGTCCTGCAGGGCTGGCAGATCAGTCCTGGTGATGGTCTGTGCTGTCTTGACCGCTCTTTGCAGAGCTTTACGGTCTGACGCACTGCAGCTGCCATACCAGGCCGTGAAACAGCCAGTCAGGATACTTTTGATCATAGATTTGTAGAAGTTGACAAGTATCCCGTTGTCCATACCGAACCTCCTCAGCTGACAGAGGAAGAAGAGGCGTTGTGTTGCTGTCTTAATGATGACGCTGGCATGCCGTGACCAGGACAGGTCCTCAGTGATGGTAACGCCGAGGAACCTGAAGCTGTTCACTCTCTCCACTGGGGCGCCGGCTATAGAAATGGGACTGCTTCAGCTCTCGAAAAACTCACTGTTGCGTTCTCATACTTACTTTGCTTACATTTGATACTTCATGCTCAAATCACACTGAAACTTTATACTACATACAGTATGTATTAACTATTATCCAGGTCCACAACAGAATATGCAGTATGTGCAGTTTCACTATAATGCAGCTTAAATTCTAATAGCAGCTCTTGGTCTGTGCGATAGATTCTCTGCTTTTCCACGAAGCTATAGCACAGCACCAGTGTTGCCCAAGTTGCATGTTTCTGTATCAAGTGTCCACCGACATAATACTGTGCAATATGGCAGCCTGTAGATAGCATACTGTGCTAATTTTCTTTTCAGTTTCCTGTCTTGTGATCCCTTTGTTTCTAAGTGTTTGTGCATTATCTCTAGTTTAATCTCATGCATAAAGTGTAATCCAGCAAAATAGAGCAAAACATTTACAAAAACTTGTGGAAAAAGTTCAAAGTAACAAGATTATATGTCTAAAGAAGCTCTGTGTCCTTCTCTACACTTTTGAATACAGTAACAGCTTATTATAGTAAATTGCATTGTTCATTTACAATGTATTTTAAATTGTCTTTTTTTTGTTTGACTACTGTCCCCACATCTCTTGTTCACAACTCTGGAGTCTAGTCCCTGTAAAGTGAATGGAGGGTCTTTATCCTGTGTGTTCTCTCCAGAGCAATGCAGGGAAGTCCTATAAGGTGCTTTAGTAACATTTGGAAAAGCTGTTTTGGGATTTTTGGATGGATTGGGGGCACATTATTATTTTTCCCATTTAAAATAACGATTATCCTTTTATAAGCGGTTTTGATTTGCGCAGTTTCCACATACAAATTAAATGCTTAAAACAGTTTACCTGTATTATTATATCTGTGGTGTGCATTTGCAGTGCAACACTCACTTATTTTCATTCATTAACCAGTTTGCCTTGTCAGAGTTTGGTCCTCATACCAAAGTAACTGTAAGCTCTGGGTTTCCATGACCCTATAGTAAGGGCATCTGGTTAATTGGAGTACACAGTTGACCTAAAATGCATGTCTTTTGTCTGTGGGAGGAAACCAGAGCACCTGATGGAAATCTATGCAGACATATGGAGAACATGCAAACTTCACACAGACTGATCTTTGTATCAAACCTATACCTGAATAGCCTTATTGTTCTGTGAGACAGCAGTATTACCTATTGTGCCACCATGCAATCCACTTATAGTGCATCAGTATTTATATGTGTGAACTGTGTTTACTGTGTGACTTAAGTGACACCTGATCCTCAGTGAACCGTATTTTGTTTGTGCTGTACATCCTCAAATTTTAACACAAGAAGGAGCATAAAAGTGACCCTGCAGCAAGAGTGAAACCAAGACCTACAGACTGTAGAGAAAAGGCCTTAACAACTACACTGGCTTTTGCCTCTTCATTTCCCTTGAAGAGGGAGTGACATCCTATGTATAACTTCCCCTTTGAATAGATGTGCTCTGAGAGTGGTGCCCAATGTAGAAACTCAGAGGCTCTACAGCAGTTTTGTGTCTTTGGCTTAGTTGTAAACAGAGTACAACCCTTTGTTCTGCCGAAGTTGCAATGCACTTTCTTGCTGTTTCTCTGTTAAAACACCTCTGAAACCTCTCCCAAGCCAAGTCACCCCACCTTACTCATTCTCTGTACTTTTCTTTTCTCACACAAATGCGGTTTGTGGCTTCCTCCATGGCCCCTAAGTTTAAAAAAGAGGAAGAGCTATCATCTTGATCTGCTTGTGAGTAATTTCTTGGGAAGTAATGTCTGTTTCAGATATGAGCTGCTATTAGAAGTATGGTAAACACATGCTATTACACAGTTTTTTTGTTTTTCCATAGATCTCACAATATTAGCTAGCATTGCATTATACTTGCAAATTTAATTTAATGTCAAAATATTATTTACTAGTGTCATGTCCTTAAAAACATTAAGGGAAAGGCTGATGGTGCACATACACAGGACCTATAAATCTACCATGGTCAGGAACACAGTTACCATTGTCTCCTCTTCCTACTGTCACCGACCTCCCTGGCACTAGCTGGTCCTCTTCGTCAGCACTCTTCCTCTTCCTCATTTGCTAAGTATCCAGATCTGTGCAAAAGTGGGGCACCCCCATGACCTCCCATCTCTCTTTTACCCCACACTGATGCCTGAGATGTGACCTTCAGTGACCCCCCCCACCCTTTGGAAAACACCAGGAATGCCCGTGGGAACTGTGCCGCTGTTTTTCGGCACGTGTTTTGGAGGGAAACGTGGAATAGAGGCCCAGCCCAGGTGCCATTGTGATAGTGTTGTGTAAAGGAAACATGGGCGGCTCAGCTTGCGGGGGGGTGGGATCGCCCCTCAGTAACCCTCCTCAGATAACACTACTTTTCTCACTCCAAGGGAAGTTTGTTTTCTTTAGCATTCCCCATTTCCCCAGAGAGCCCTCTCTTAGACCTTCATACCTGATAAATAACAGCAGACATGGACAAGCAGCAGGTTTCTGCTCCAGAGTGTGGAGGCCACAATCTTCATCCTTCCTCTGTTAGTGCCAACCTGTGGAGCATCTGCTCTGGAAACACTTGACATGCAGTAATGCTCAGCACTTTTGAGCTCTGAGAACAGCTATACATTTATTTTTGTGCCACTTTGGTCTCTGCAAGCTGTTGTAGCTGCTGACTATGAAAACTTGATGTTGTAGGTAGTCGAGTATAATGACAGCAAGTAGGCAGCAGGTGAGACCACAGCCACAGCCCCTATTGTAAGCACATGCTACTGTGCATCTGTGGAAAACATAATGCTTTCTGAGACAAACACTTGACAATGTCATTGCCTAATTAACTGCAATGCTCCTCCTCGATGAGAATAAATAGACAAACCAGAGGCCAATGTACTTCTTCAGAGCTGCCCGGGAAGTAAACACACACTGCAGTGCTGAGATGCCCTATCTGCCCTAATTCCACTCGCTGTGCTAGTGGCAGCTGGTGGTTAGTTGTTCACATGGCCTTTTGTGTGTCACCATCTGTCTCAGTGTAGCGGTTTGAGAACAATTCATGAGACTGAACCTAAACCAGGTGAGAAAACTTCACTCTCTCCTTCAGATGAGACATTAAGAACAATGCTTGTGGCCTCTTATTTTTGAATTAACAATAGGCCAAAATTTTCCTTAAAAACATGCTAGTGTGTATGTGTGTTGTATATCTGTGTGCAGTACAGCATGGCCACATGCCGGCATTGGCCTGTCAGCACAGTGAATTTGGATGCATACATTTGTGTGTGATGAGGGGTGCTGGCTGTTATCTGTCACATAAATGGGGACTTCCTAATCCCTGAGCAACATCTTTCTTTCCCCCCAGGTGACAGTGTTCATCTACACTGATTTGATGCTTGTCACGAGGGAGGATGAGCCGGGTCGCTGCAACGTGCTACAGAATCCCCTCTTCCTTCAGCACCTCCGGTTACGTGACGGTGAGTGGGCTTGCAATCTGGAACATCCCCTGATTGAATCTATGTCGTTCTACAACAGGTTTGAGGTGTCCAAGGCCCATTCCTGTCCTCTTAGAATTGAAGGCTGAGTTAACAACTCATAACATACTGGTAGCTACGGTGTACAGTTTTGGTTTGGTGATAGCTTCATGCTACCAGAAAAATGTTCAACAATCTGCTTCATCTTCCCCATGGCACTCTGTCAAGGGTCATCACCAGGACAAAGATAAACCCTACCAGGTAACTCCAAACCATGCTGACTGGCACCACCAGTGTTAAAAGTGTAGCGCCACATGCAGAAAATATAAGTTGAACATAAGCATGCTGTGGTTTTTAGACATGTTTTGTGAACTTCTAATGAGAATCGCCCAGCTTTCACCTACAACTGGTGGAAAAACACACTGTTCCTTAGTAATTAAAAAAGTTTTCAAACACAGAAAGGTTATTATTTAGCTAAGTTTTGTTAACTGAGCTTTGATTTCTAGAAGCAAACTGGGTAGCATAGTGTCCTCGACTGGGGCTCTGCTGGACCGAATATGAGCACTGAGAGGCTAATTTAATAGGCGGTATCAGCTGGCCTGGAAGTAACTCCAGGATGGAGATGGCTGGGTCATTGTGAGCTTTGATGTCACTGCTAGTCAGCAGCTGTTCCTACTTTCCCTCCCTTAAAAGCACTCGTTGGAATCGCTGTCTCATCCATAAAAATCATGACATCTAAGTCTATTAAAAAACAGTAGCTTACATAAAGAGGTCTGCTCTATAAACATCAGATGCTAACGATAGTAATGCTTATAAGTGAGAAGTGGAGGAGGGCGTGGGGTGTCATGACATAGAGACTGATGGAGAAAGCTGAGGTCCTGCAGGGGAGTCTGAAAAGGGGGTGCGGGTCATGGTTATCTATCTTTTTGTCTGTCTGTCTGTCTCTGTTAAGGGAGCTGCCTTAATGCCCTTCTCCTTTTACCACAATATCAGTCACTGCCACCTGAGTTTGCACTACTTGTTGGGAAGGTGTAATGCATTCAGTTTGTGTTACCTGTGCTGCAGGTCGAGCCTTTTGCCTGTTACTTTTTTGCAAACCCAGGGCCATTATTGGCCATAGCGAGTGAAGGTTTTAATTTTGTTAGGCTTCTTTGGTCTTGTGTTACGCCCCAAAGTGTATACTACTGCAGATGTTTGAGCCAAGTGAAAAACTGACCATCAGTTTTGGAAGTAAAATATGCACTATGACTAGGTATTTTTGTCATAGGTTACTGCAGCGAAAAAGTAATAATATGAAGAAAATACAAGGACAAAATTGCGGATCTGTCATTAATTTCTATAGCATGTACATGTGTACATTTGTAGACAGAAAACACCAGTTTCTTAGAGCACTTCCTACATCTTCTCATCACTGTCAAATTTTCTTAAAGACTACAAACAGACTGCATAGAAGGTGGAATCTTTTTGTGTACAGACCAAAGCAAACATCATTCCATGTATGCTGAAAGTCGGTGACATTTACAGGCCTCAGTGGAAAATAGTTTAACATACAGTGCAGGAGTCCTTCATTTCAGCAAAAGTGCAGCCAAGGGCTTTGCCATTTCCCCTTCTAAACAAGACCTCCATCTGCTGGTGAATCTGAGTCAGTGCTGCACTCAGCACTCCTGCAAGTGATGCGGGTTGGTGTCTTCAAGAAGGATGTGGAATTGAACAAAAACACTGAATCACACAGATGAGGAAAAATGGTTACGATCAGCCTCAGGGTGAAGGCAATTACATACATGGAGGAACTGGCTTTTTCTAGGGGTGTAGCTCTTCCTCTGAAAAGCAGTGGTCTTAATGGCTACAGAATCCCCTGTATCTGTTATCTCAGGAGGGATGAAAGTGCTGTTTGCAGCTTAATGCTGATTTAACAGCTGCTCAACCTTTCTGAACAAACTGCTTGCAAGTTGCTGATGCTGCTGGTTGCAGCAAAGTTATTTCAATGTTAACTGTGCCACTGTTTTGCAGTGTTAGCTGTGCTATCACTACTCTAATATTGTCTGTTACTATTCCAGTGGTAGCTGTGCCATTGCCATTCAAACATCAGCTGTGCCACTGCTATTCCAACATCAGCTATATCATTCCAGTGTCAGTTGTGCTATTAAAATGTTAACTGTGCCACTATTATACCATTATTAGTTGGGATACTGCTTATTCCAATATGTGAAGTGCTGTTGCTATTGCATTGTGAGTGGTGCCTTTGTTACTCCATTTTTAGGGATGCTGTTACTCTACCAGTGTTAGTCGTTCTAGAGCTTCAGGGAAATCCTCCTCATCTCACGTGTTGTTCTGTACTTCTAGTACACAAAAAAGTATAGGACTGCATAATTCATCAAACTAAATAATAAATTGTACATCTGTGATGTTTTCTTGAAAATTGCTCAGAAAAATGATAGGAGTACATCTAGAATGTTGTTAATAAAGTGTTGCAGTACTCTGTCCACTGCAGAGCTATGTGGCATTCCTTCATGTGACTGCATGATGGCTCACCATCCCCTGCAGCCCTAAGGTTTCTCTGCAGTTTTCTCATCAGAGGCAGTTTTTGTAAGTGATGTGCCCCACAGAATCCCCAGTAACCAAGTTTCTCACAGAACATTTCTCTATTTGGAAAAGTCAATCCTGTGGTGCCACAAGGAACACCCTGGGCCGTGGGTGACGCCGGGTGCGTTGCTCTGTTGTGCATTGTGACTCTGTGAAGCAAAGGAGCTGCTCCTCTGATATGCCAAATGCAATGTTCAAAAGCACTATGTTTAAAGTGGCTGGAAAAGCTTCCATTTTACATTTGTACAAGAACTGTAGAGGTCATTTGTTGGATTTATTCCTCCATATGGCTTGCCTCAGTGTCTCATTTCAGTTGAGCATGTGTGAGTGTATGATGGCACTCTTTCCTTCACAGTGTCATCTCTCTCTCTCTCTCTCTCTCTCTCGTTCACTCTCACACACGAACATACACAAACACACAAACACACACGCACATACACTCAGACTTTCATTGATTTCAGTCTATATCATACCTCTCTTCCCCAGGTGACAGGGAAGTCAATTGCATTTCCACACAGGAAAGAAGTTGTCAGCCCCCCACCGTTAATCACACTTAGCAGACTATCCTGTAGGCCCCCTGGGTACATGCTGTCAGATGATTTCAGATAGGGGTGGGGTTGGATGGACACCATCAGTGAGGTTCACAGGAGAGGAATGGATAAGGTGAAACAGGAAAGGCTGCTGAGAATGACAGACAGCTAGATAGCAGATAGCTAGTCATGAAAATTAACATTCAAAAAAACCCTGGTGAGTCTTATGTATGACTGATCGGAGCACAGGTGGTCCCAAAAACACACTAAATTCCTAGGTTTTACTGGCAATATAAAGAACACTGTCAAATGAATGGTATTTTTTTGCCATAACGGTATCTTTTGTTACTCCAGTACAACAAAGTTCCCTGGGAATGTAATGTTCAAAGCTTTAATCCTTAACTATCAGTGTCCTACGGTCGGATGCTGGGTGACATGCTCAGTAACTTCTATGCTTTTTTCTCCCAACCCAGATCCAACAGAAGAACTGAGGTTCTATATCATCCACATGACAGAGGTAAGCATCACACTACTGGGGTGCAGAGTGCAAAGCATTGATGGAGGGCTGCAGTGAGTAATTTGGGACAGCCTTAGCAGTCCTGGAAGTCCATTCATCATCGACCTCCCTTCTATTCCTGGAAAAGAAATATATAAAACTAAATGGTAAATGGGGACTAAGTTCATCCCAGGAGGACTCATAACTGTCCTGGTTTAAATGTGACATTCATTGCTGCTTCGTGTGTCTCATTCTTTCTCCCTTTGGAGGGCATTGGAATAATTGCTGATCACCCCATGGATTTCATAGCTTTGCTGTGACAAGGCTGCTTATGGTTATGTTGTGTATTTGACTAAGGCTTTAAAATCAAAGTATAGAGTGAACAATGCACTCTGTCACATTAAGAAGCACATGAGAATTAATTCTTTGTACAAACTCATCAAAACCATTTCAGTCCCTGCTATTTAGCTAGAAACCTGTGCACACCATGCGTATATTCTGTTACAGTTGTGGAAATTGACTTTCAGATGAGAGGCTGCTACTTTAACTCCCATGCGTGGCTCTACTGTTGCACCCTAGAAAATGGCACTTAATCGAATCTTCCCCCACCATGCAGCTGCAAAATATTCAGAGAAGTATAAGCAATATAAGTAGCTTTTGTTAAAGTACATCTCTGTTTGTACATGCATAATACACTGTTATCTGGGAACCTTGCTGGGCAAAATTTTTATGCTTTTACTTTAAAGTTCTTGAGATGGAAGGGAGGGTGGCAGCTTAAGAAGTCCATGTATTGAGGCTTCTAGGACTGAAGGCAAAGGGAAGCAGGACATGGGAGCTCACGTTCCTTTCTTGATTTTCAGTGTGAAAATGTCTTTCACACTGCCCTTTTCTATCCTGTCTTCACTTCCAACATCTCCAAAAAAAAAAAAAAAAACTCCAGCATCTGTGCAACAGTCCCCCATTTCAAAGGGACTCCAACACATGCACATTCCCGTACTAGTGGTAATGATTATTCTTCTGCCTTCCAAAAGTTTCTCTTCTTCCTCCCATCTCCTGCTCCCACGCCTGTCTCTCAACCCCTCATGTCATGAATTTTGCATCAACCCCCATCATACAAATTCTCTTTGATCTTTGCAGTGTAACCAAATTATGTTTGTATTCACTTCTAACCACTTTTTTTTTTTTCAAAAATCTGAACCTGCCTGAAAAGATGGAGTAAAGTATTTGGCCCCCTCTTCCCTACAAAGTTTATTGTGATGTACTAGTTATGCAAGCAGCACGACATGCCGACAACCCTGCCAAAAGTTGCTGTACTTTTGTCCACTTCTTCTCATGATAGTGGCCTTATGAATCACTGTAGAAATGTTTAGGAAATTACTGGTGGGAAACAGGGGTTTGGGTTGGAAAGATGAGGTTATTAACCCAGAAGGTTAAACTCTCCACTCCTTACTTACTCTGGGCATCCTTGTTCTTTTATTCTCTCTGTAACAGCAGCAGTGTAAAACTGATATTTTGTCATGCAACTGTATGTTACCTTTCGGCTCTGACGTGTCACATTCCGAGTTCCTCCAATATGCTACAAGCATCTCCAGATTTATTTATTGTGCTTTGATAACCATTTAAATTCAATTCAATTCAATTTTATTTTTATATACTGTAGCGCTCTTCTCACTGCAGTGACAGAGCGCTGAACAGACATGACAAGGGTAGTATTCATGTACAGTTGGTATCTGGCCGTGCAGGAGAGGAAAACAAAAACTCCTTTCTACTAGAGAATAGGAGAAAAATAAACCTCTGGGGGTCCATGTGCCAGTGGAAGCCCACCCCTCCTGGGCATTCTATACAAAATTAATAGCCAGTTCATAACAATGTTAATAGGAGTTGTAGGTTTTTGTCATTGTGGCAAAAGGGGTATGGTATGGTTCTAGTTCACATTCAGGCATGGCCACCCGCGTTCGCAGCATCTGATTCATTGTGATCAGGTTGATCAGCTTTCTGCCTGTCCCCTGCATATATTTTGGTCCTGTTTCCCATCTGCCCCGGTCTTTTCAGTCCATTGACGTAGCAGACATTGCGAGGCAACCTGCAGCAGAAAACAGAGGGGGCATTAGGCAAGTTACATACTCAGGGGACTTGGCAACAGGCATCATGCATGATATGCTAAATCAAAAAAATAAGTTGTTAATCTAGATTTAAAGAGAGGTAAGGAGGTGGTAGAACATAATTCATCTGGCAGGCTATTCCAAAGTTTAGGGGCCATGTGGCCAAAGGCATGTCCGCCTACTTGCCACTTTGTTGATCCTCAGAATCACAAGGTAACCTGCTTCCGATGATCGCAGGCTTCAACCTGGAATGTAATCCTCAAGTATTTCACTGAGGTATGTTGGTCCAGTGCCCCTCACTGCCTTATATGTTAGCAATAAGATTTTATAGTCAATTCTAAATTTGACTGGTAGCCAGTGCAGAGACTGAAGTACTGGTGAGATGTGGTCATACTTTTTGGTTCTTGTAACTATCCTTGCTGCAGCATTCATTAGTATCTGCAGCCTGGAGATAATCTGAGATGGACAGCCAGATAGCAGGGAGTTACAGTAATCAATCCTGCTTGAGATGAATGCATGGACCAGTTTCTCTGTGTCCTTTCTGTCCAAGAATCACCTTAGTTTAGCTACATTTCTTAAATGTAGCCAGCATGAACTTGCTAAAGCTGCTGTATGAGACACAAACAACATGTTTGTGTCCAGGAGCACTCCCAAATCCCTCACACAGTTTGAGATATTAAAATTCAGGCTATGGGTTTCAAGGAAAGATATAATTTCATTGTGGGCTGAATTGCTAGAACCAACCTGAAAGACCTCAGTTTTGTTGGCATTTAGGGTTAAAAAATTATTACTCATCCATGCCTTTAAATCGTTGAAGCAATTTACTAATGAGAGAAGGCTTTTATAGTCCCCAGGCTCAAAAGAGACATACAACTGAGTATTGTCATCGTATGAGTGGAAACTAACCCCACGTTTCTGAATACTATCACACAGTGGTAGCATGTAGATCGAGAATAGTAACGGACCCAGAACTGAGCCTTGGGGTACACCATATTGCACAGTTCATGTGAATCACACAGGATCGTCGACTGACTGCGACATGTATTGTTTACATTCATTAAGGTATGATTGGAACCACCTTAGGGCAGTTCCTGACAACCCGATCAATGTTTCCAGTCGGCCGAGCACAATAAAATGGTCAGCCGTGTTGAATGCAGCACTCAGGTCTAATAGCATTATGACTGAGATCTGGCCAGAGTCGAGTGAGACAAGGATGTCATTCACTACACGGGTTAGAGCTGTCTCTGTGCTATGGTCTGGGCGGAATCCTGACTGGAATTTTTCAAATATATTAAAATGATTGAGGTGACTTTGTAGTTGGGAGGATACTGTCTTCTCCAGAATTTTAGAAATAAATGGTAGATTGGAGACTGGTCTAAAATTATTTGGGTCGGTTTGGTCAAGGTCCTGTTTTTTTAATAGAGGTCTCATCATGGCAATCTTAAATGTGTCGGGGACAGTACCAGTTAATAGCAAAATATTTATCATATTAACCAGTGGATTAGCCAGGGCCAGTAGCGCAGTCTTAATTTAGTTAGTATAGGATCCAGAGGACATGTAGTGGACTTCATCTTGCTAACGATTGCAGTAAGATCCTCTATTGTAATACAAATTCATTTAACCTTTCTGGAGAGCTTGCATTGTTCTCTGCTGATTCCCCTGCACCATGTAGAACCAGAGTCGATGGTACAGTCGTTGACCTGATGTTATGTATTTTTTTGTTAAAAAAACATCATGAAGTCATCATTAGTGATAGACAGGGCATGACATTGTCTATTTTGGTTTGAACCGACCAATTTATTAATTGTTTTGAACAGGAAACAAAGATGTTTTTATTATTATCATTTATCAGGTTACTATAATAATCAGACCTGGCTTTAAAAAGTAATTTCTTATAGAACTTCAAGCTGTTCGACTAGGCTTTGTAATTTATGCTTATTTTATTCAAGCGCCATTTGCACTCTAATCTGCGACATTCTAGTTTAGCCATGCAAGTTGAATTATTGAACCATGGGGAGTATCTCATATGTCTGATAGCTTTTGTTTTTTCAGGTGCCACTGCATCTAGCGCACGTTCTACCATGGTGTTATAGTTTAGCGCTAACTGATCTATATCAGCAGTTGCGCCAAAGTCAGAACATTTCACCAGATTAATAAATTTATTGCAGCTGCTTTCGTCCATGTGGCATATAGTTTTATGTTTAGTCATCAAATCAGGTACCGGCAACACCAATTCAAAGGTGACTAAGAAATGATCAGAGATAGAGTCATGGAGAGGGATGAAAGCTATGTTACGGACCTCCACACCGTAAATAATAGCAAGGTCAAGCATATGGTGGTGGGAATGCATTGGACCATTAACTACCTGACTAAATCTGATGGAATTTAAGAGATAATTGAATTTTTTAGCCACAGAGTCCGCCACTTCATCTTCATAAAGTCTCCCATCAGAACAGCTTTGTCATGTGGGATGGCTATCCTAGTTAAGAGGTCACTAATTTCTTAGAGGAAAGCAGAGCACGGCCCAGGCAGGCAATAAATTATCAACAGTAAGACTTTTGACTGGAGGTATAGTGGTAGCAGTTCAAAAGATGTAAACTGATCTGCATTGCCAACATTTGTTGGAACAGCGTTTAACCTATTTTTGAAGATAATGCCAACCCTGCCTCCGCGATGCGCACTACGGGATCTATGGGCATAACTATATTCATCTGGGGCGGCTTCAACTAGTGGGACATTGTTGGCCGTGTTGAGCCATGTTTCTGTTAAAGTGAGCAATACATTTTGTGCATTTGAACCTATCCACGGCATCAACAGGTTTGATATGGCAAAACATACAACAGGACACACAGCAGATAATAACCATTTCAGCCATGCCAGACATGTTCAGAATTCAACTTATGTCAAGAAAAGACTCCATTCCTCAGGCTCTATGTTACCTACATCCAATGGCCTTTTTCTACACAATGATCTTAGTTCTTGTCATAGTCTTCTTTGGACTTGTCGAACCGCCAAATTTTCAGACTCATGTTAGCTGCTCCCATCCTTGGCTTCCTCTGCTTCCACTCTTGCGTGCTGCTTCTGTTCTTGCGGAAACTTAAATTTCCTGGGAGACCCCCTCAGAACTTGAATACAAGTTCATGCAGAATGCCAAGCAAGAGTAAATGCATATTAGTCAGACACACAAAAATCCTACACTTGTGGGGCCATAATACCATTGACCATTTTGGAAAGTGTATAACTGTAGTTACATGCAAGATGCTGGTTACATGTAGCCAGCTAACACTCAGCAGCCCTTGGTTTGAATCCTAAATCCTATTGTAGTACATTTGGGTGAGGTACATTCCATTAATTGCTTTGGGATAACATTACCCAGCTGCATAAATGGGTAGATTATATTCAGTGGCTTTGGAGAGCTAAAATTAGTTAAAAGCTAAATAAGTGAATGTATGTGGAAAATAATAAATTGTCAACAAACAATGCTTCATCACATGGCTGTATATATCCCTCACTGACAGTGGCCCTAATTTGATATAAAGCCAGGGGATGAGGGTAACAATGTGTCACTAAGATTTGCTCACAGTCACAGAAAATAAATCACCATATTTATACCCTTATTATCATTTATTCATTTTTCTGTTGCCTTTCTCCAGTGGATGTTACAGTGTCAAGTATGTATGCTATTGCTCACAATGACTGAGCCATTTATGCAGCTAGGTAATTTTTACCAAAGTGATTTAGAGAAACTATTTCTCATTCAAATGCATAGGAACAGTTCCTACCACTGCTAGTCTTCAACAGGTTTAAGTTTTTTATGTATTTTTGCCCAAGGTTCCCTAGGTTAGCAGTCTACTTGATGAGAACAACTTGCTTGAACCAAATCAGCCCATTTTATTTCAGGTTTATTCCTATTTGATGAAAATCAGTATCGCCAGTTTTTCATTTATGTTATTCTAGAGGGGAGACCTAGCGGTGCTGTTAGGAAATTGCAAGAAAACAGCTGGGTTTTAACCCAGTTTCCATTGATTTGGCTCCGCCCTTTTCTCTGTGCCACAGGCTCTCTGTAAAGGTTCTCCTTTGTGATGTTCCCAAGCTGGATGAAATGGCCACATCAATTGAAAGCAATCTTATTAACTTGGTGGGGGTGGGGTTCAAGTGTTTTTTTCTTGCTTTCTAATATGAGCTCAGAAGGTCCACATCCCCATGTCTGAGTATTATAAATGCATTCAGCTGCTGATCGCTTGGGTTTCTGTTTATAAACACCTGTGTTCCAGCTTTTCGGATGACCTAAACACGAGTATGTGCCTGGTGCTGTTGTTTCTTGCACCACAGACACATCCAGTGACACTGTACCTGGATTTGGTCCTCTCAGGCTAGTCTGAAAGCATAGGTGGAATGTGTGCCATGTGAAGTTGTTTACTGATTGCGCAAGTCCAGACAGCTGTATGTTTGTCTTATGTGAATTTTCTCAGGAAAACAAAACAAAGAGAAACTCCTAAGGTGGGTGGTTTCATCATTTCTTGGCAAGTCTTTCTGCATCATGGAAAGTGTGTCTGTTTCTGAAGTTAAGGTGGCAGAAGATGGAAAAGTGACCTGTGATACCATTTTTGTATGTTGATTCTGTTTATGCACTGCATGCTTGTCTCTGTGGCAGCAAACCAGTAGCTGCCATTCCCTTTCCAAGGCTTGGGAATGGTGTGTGGGCAGCGAAAGATAAGAACTGTGACTCACCCCCCCATAACTACAGAGTTGGGCTATGCCAACGTGTTTCTTCTGTGGCACTGGGTCACAGTCCCCACATGCATTTGCCCCCTTTCCAATTTTCTATATTTTCTTCATGGAGGAGTGTGGCAAAATTCCTCCAGAGGGATGTGAGACTCTGGCAAACAGCTACAGGAAGCATTTAGTTGGAGTCACTGCAGCTTTAGGTGGCAAAAGCATTGCTGACTGTGAAGGAGCAATTACTTTTTCACACCCGTGGTTGTGCATTTCATTTTCTTGCTAACCAAGCAAAGAACATAAACAGTATATGCTTCACTTTTCACTCTCAAATGCTATCCCTATGCAACTAAAATTGGCAAAATGATCAAGCTAAATTGAATCTTTACTGTCACAGTGCCTTAGCTTGATTGTCCTACATATACCTGTTGTCAAGCCCACATCCCTGCCTTATGGTAGCGTCGTCAGCTGTCTGAGCAGATACGAGTGTGTACCCAGAGCTTATGTTTGTGTGCTGTGCTGGAAGTAATGTCACTTATAAGTCATCCATTCATATTAGCGGGAAAACAAAATCTGTTCCATTCTGACTGTGGCCTGCAGAAACTGACTCCATTTTGTGACCAGAGTTTCAAGGTATTGTATGTTTTAACTGAGGGAAGACTCTTGGTATACTCATCTGTGGAGAAATGCATATGTTTGTATTTAACAGTGTGTGTAAATGAACAATAATTTAATAATTTTGAGGGATAAAATGTGAATTTTTGAAAGAAAATGCATGGGGTAGTCCTCAGGGTGTATTCCTATGAATTGTCACCATTCATCATTAATTAACAATGGTGGAAAACCACCTCCCCCCACCTAAAAAGGCACAATTTTGTTTCTGATTCTTGAGTTCCAGCTGTTCAAATTTCAATTCCTCACTAATTCCCTACCTGCATCCCCCTACCTTGAAATGTGGAAACCAAAGTAGCCCTCCTTGGAGGATTTCAAACCTGTCAGACTGCTGGAACTGCCTTCATAGTGAGACAGGTGAGTCAGGTACAGATGGGGTCTGATAACTTTTAACACCCAGGGCATTCTAACTAATTCTACTGCACATCACCCATCTGCCTCAAGCAAAGCTTGTCCTCCCCCACACTCCCCATCATCGTCCAGAATGTCTCCCATGCCTTCTATTGGCATCCGTTGCTTTGTTCACAACCCCCGGGAGAGGTTGTTCTATTTTAGATACCAAGGCTTTTAAAAAGGCACTGTCATCTAACCGAGATTCACTCCTATGCAAACAGCCAGCGAGGCTGAGCTGAGGGCCTGCAGCACAGAGGGGAATGGGGAACATTTCCAACAGACCCAGGACCCGATGGGGGAAATATAGGGTGTACCGGGTAGCAGATTCTTACCAACAGCATCTGCTGCTTGACTGTCACGACGTGAGTGTGCGGAATGCGTGTCATATCAGTATGGTTACACCTCGGATTGGCAGTTTGCGGGCTAACATTTTACTTTTCTGCAGGCAAACAGCAGTTTTTTGTCAGTGGCCCCAGCAGTTTTTTTTTTTTTTTTATGTGAATGATGGTCTAGGTACAAGATAAAAAAAAAAAAAATAAAAAAAAAACTCAAAAGCAGATGTGATCTGAATTTGGATTTATTTCACACTGGAGAACACTGTTAGGAAGAAAGAGATGCTACTTTTTTGTTGTTTTTTCAGTATGAATTATCTTCTGAAAATAGTAAAGGGAATTTGTTGTTTTATTCTGTACTGCTGTTTCACTGGAATGAAGGGATTGTGATTGACAGTGTAATGATGGCTGTGATTATACTTGATGAACGACCTTGACATTTCGGTAGAAGTGATCAGACTGTGTTGCTGGGCGCCTGTTTGGCTGTTGCCAGCTGATGTCATGTCAGTGGTTGGCTAGTGCAGCTCCCTGGGTCATGGCACAGAACATACCTGACTGCTGTCAGGGGATGCAACAATAGCAGGACAGGGTGGACAAACCCCTGCAATTCAGGTGGCCCCCTTATAGACTCAGGAATTAAATCTTAAGAGAAAATGCCAGCTACCCAAAGTGCTGTCCTCATCTGGCTTTAATAGAATTGACAGTTTTTCCTCTCCTGCCCATGATTCCTCTGCTTGCATGGATGAATGCCAGAGTGTATGGGGTGAGGTGGCTATGTGTTTGTGTGGCAGGGATTGACAAATGGCATCGCTTTATCACTGTAATAGTAAAGTGGTTGGAGATTTACATTCGTACCTTGTGTCTGTAATTGCTTAAGTACCCAGGCTAAAAGGTGCTTATCAGTTCTAGTAACTTACCGTTCGTGAGATATGGTTAGTAGATACGTCTGATACACTCTAATTTTCTAATTTAGCTCAAAGTCAGGGACTTTGGAAAAGCAAACAGCAAGGTTAAGTGGTGGGTTCTATGTTTGAATTGTATGGCGAAAAGGTTTAAATTACTTTTCTATTTATTATTTGGCCCATTTGCTTTACTTCTGATTTTGTACATTCTTCAAATTTGTAATATAGCTTGGACATATTATGCTGTATACAATATAGATAGATGACGGAATCTTCTAGGAAACTGACAAACAGCTCAAAGTTAGAGGAGGACTTTGTTTCAGAACTGTGTGTCACCTGACGTTGTGTCTAATTCAGAGGCCACCTCAAGGCATTCCGCTAATAGGAAGCCACATGAGACGATGCATTACTCAGGTCAACCTTTCTCATTAGTGTCTGTTAATTCATTTTTCCTCAACAAAGTTAATTTAGGCTCGATTTCACAATTACATTTAATGAATCGGAGAAGATGGAAGCGTAAGAGCACTTCATTCTTTGCTTCTGTTGGAAGCCTCCGATGCTGCGGATGCATCATTTGATGCCCTTAATGAGAATGGAAGGTGAAACGTTAATAGAGCTTAGGACCAAAAGGATGAAGCTTTACGGAAATAATGTATGCAGCATACTGTTCTGAGAGGGGTGGACAATCTGAATTGTGGGATCTGATCCTAGTGCATCTTCATATACCAGCCATTTTTGGATCTAACGTAAGGTGTTTTGCTGCTGTGAGGAATAAAGTTGGACCTGGTTTGGCTGAAAGGTTTGCTTCAGTTATGGCTGAATCTTTGTCCTGTGTTAAACATTCATAAGAATCCTTTCCCTGTTTAGACAATCAGTTATCAAAAAATGCAAGTCAGCCTAAACTGAGTGAAAGGATTCTTTCAGCACTGCCATACATTTTGCTTCTTCCATGTTCGGCGAGGGCGTGGGAACTCCGTCCTGGCCACAGGTCAATATAAAGCATTTAAGGACACTGGGTGTAGCTTAGGGCAGTCAGGTGTGATGTTGAGGGAAACTGCTTGTTATCCCAGGAGGATGTTGGTTGACAAGTGGGTTATATAGCCCCATCCTTTATCTTACTTACCTGAGTTTTGACAGCAAAGGAGGGGAAAGGCAAACCTCACACCTCTAAGATAGTTGCTCTCTTCAGTTTCCTGGTTGTTTTGCCTACTCTGTTTTCATTTGTTTACTATAGCTGGATGCTATGTCCGTCATTGCCCCTGTGAGCCGTTTGCATGGGGAAGAGTAAATGGCCCTTTCAAATTGTCTATTTTTGGAAATATGCTAATCACCAGAGAGCCAGTGTTTGGTGGATGCCAAGGGAACTTGTTCAGTAAGCTCTTTTGTCGGCTGCATACACTGCCAGCTGGACTTAGGAGCTTACATCTGGGTGTTCATAGGGAAGCTAGTACTGTTCCATCTGGCTTCCCATTCCCTCTTTCTGGTATGATCTGAGATGCAGCTAGTCCCATTAGGACTTGTGGACAGACAAGTAAAGGAAAGTTTTTTTTCCATTTAAGAACAGCTTCTAAAATGAAGCTTCAAGTTAAGAAATTCAAAAGCAAGGTAGCTGCAGTAACTGTGCACTGTTGTGGCACACAGATAAAACTTTCTGTTGAGACTGTTCTTTGGACCACAACACTAGAAGGCCTGAGCATCTGCTGATGTGGCTGCAGCATTGTTCTCGACACACTGGCTCACTTTACACCCTGCCAAGGCTGAGGTCATGTTGGTGGTGATCTTGCAGTAATAGGCAGCTGGTAGGTTACTAATGGTCTTACTTATGTAGTGCCAGTTTGTTTGTGTTATATCGACAAAAGAGCTCTGTTGCTATAGATATTGTCACTGGCTGTTCTGTCTCTTCTGTGGATGCCCTGTGCTAGTCCATAAATAATCCTTGACTGAAAAGTTACAAGAAGTTAACTTTCACATGTACTACCCAAGACTTTGAGTCAGCAACTTTTTTTTTTTTAACTGTTCTAGCCGGTATGCTGAAAACATGAAAGAACTCATTTTTTCTCAGTCATGCAAATGTACTACTGCAGGACAATTTTCACCAACCTTTCTATTGTACTCAGTCTATTTCAGTCAACTGATGAATTCTTTTTTTAAAAAAAATAGGGAAACGCTGCAGTTTTTTCATTGTACTGAAATTATACTGGTGACAAACCAAGAATGGAGACATGCAGGTTATATAGACAGATATGCTAAGAATGGGATTTTCACATGCGAAATATGGCACTCAATGAGTACGTTTCCCTTTTCTTTGGACAGTCAAGTCCAAATTTATGAATGCCTCAGTCTTGTATCAAATGAACCACATCAAACAAGATGCTTAGTGTTTCATGATATCACAGCACACTGACCTGCATATGGACTGAGGAAAGAGTGGAATTGGTCTCACAACCACCTCTACAATTAGTTTTTTCGGTAAGGAGCAAAAATCCAATGGGTGAACAAAGGTAAAGGTCCTCTTAAAATCTGTCTTTTTGGGCATGTAGAAAAGCAGTTTTTCTTTTTCAGTGTGGATATGTAACAGATAAAATTAATAATCTGCTTTGAAGAAACCTTCTGGGCAGTTTAGTTTGAGCTTTTGCTGAAAAATGCCTGAATTTATGAGCTGGAGTGATTAAAAAAAATTTAGTGCAGTAACCTCCACAAGGTCATTGTGTATGTTCTTGAAACTGAAAGAAATTAAAATAGATCCTTACTTTCTAAAAAAAAAAAAAAAGCTTGCACAACCCATTTCAGGAACCTTTTACAGTTTAATAATTAAATGTAAATTAATTGTCTATGGTCCCAATTTCGCTGCCATACATGGTTCTCCATTAGTGATCTGCACACTGGAGAACAGTGTACCCAAATGTGAAAAACACTGAAAATGTATTAAGGCAGGACACCAGCATGAGTACATCCTTTGATTAAGTTATATTTCTTAGTTTTTCAGTGCAGGTTTATATTTTACCAGTGAATTTCACATACCTCCCTAAATAAGTCTCAGGATTTGAATCTTGTGTTTAAGAGTCCAGCACAAGAGTCCTTGCTTCCGGCAACAGTTTGGCTCTGCTGCTGGACTAATGGTCTGTAGCTGACAACCCTAGCCATCTGCCTCCCTCCTTCACCAGTGGGAAGCGATATGACTGCTTTTATGCTATGGTCTAGTGGTAGGCTTCTTGTACGCATGCCCATCAAAAGGTGAGGCCTTCCTTCGTAGGAAACAGCACAAGGGCAAATTAAGTCAAATGGTGGTGGGAGGGAGAAATTGAGGGTGGGAGGGTAGGACTAATGCGCTGTGTGAGTGGTGTCACCAAAGCTCTCTCTCCCTCACTCTCGAGCGCAGAAGTGTGACTGCCTTCTCAGCCTGGAAGCATACTCGGCGGAGCAGAAGCACAGGTTCTGCAAGTGTCTGGGGGACCACATTGAGAAGCAGTTGCAGCATCAAGAGACGCCCAGCACTGCAGAGAAGGTACAGTCCGAGTGTGCATGCATGTATTTTTGTGTGGTTGTGTATGAGTGTTGCAACATCTGTGTCCACGCATTCTGGCTTGAGCATCGTTGGCTCAGGTGTGTTAGCACTCTTACTTTCACTTCAGGTGCCGTATCTTCCTCTGTCATGAGAGGTGCTGCTCAGAAACCCTCTCAGGTCTGCATTTTGTCTTTAGAACCTACCGCCTGTCTACAGGAATCCGCTGGTCTTTATTCTGTGCCTTATATTTATGTTCTGTGTTGCAGTCTCTTGATCCTTGTGAACCACAGGTTTTGCTTTTCTTGTCTTAGTCACAAAATCTTGAGTGGGAGTTTTACTGCATGCACAGTTCAGGTCATATATAAAGTACCAGGGTTACCAATGTTTGATTTGGACCTTAGTTGTCTGCTTTTTTTAGGGAAGTACCATAGTAACAATGATTCTGTCACTGTGAAACTAAGCCTTTAACTCTACTGCAACTTTCATCCACTCACTGCTTTTTAATATTACTTCTGCTCTTTTCCCAGTTCACACCCTCTGTGTTTCCCAATGATGCAGTGTTACCAATTTGGAGTGAGTGTCAGTGGAACAGGTTAGATTTGGGCCTGCTGATTCAGTTACAATGAGGTCATGATCTGTTCTGCAAGGGTTGAGATGGGCTCATCTTTACTTCACTAACATCTGAAGTGGCTTACACTGGAAATCCATTGAGACACCTTTTCATTATTAAATTGCGGATGCTTTTATTTAAGTGATTTGCATGGTTCTTTTCATACCGCTGAGTATTTTCATTGAAGTAATTCAAAATAAGTACTTTGGGTACTACAGCAACAGTGAGGAGTGGGGCTTGAAGTCTTTAATCACTGCACTATCTGCTGCTAAGTTTGTTATTGCAGATGTGATAACCATTACAGCACTTCCCACTTCTGTCCCCCAGCCCACGGATAGATCAGATTATGGAGAAGTTGCTCTCATCCATCCACACCTGCCATGGCTTTCACACCTGCCATCAATTGGGCCTCACTGCTCTTCAGTACATGAAAGTGGGGATGCTGTTCTACAGTCTCCACTTTTATCTGATGCAGAATCAGTCAAGGTTTTGCCTCATGTTTTTTATTCAACCCCATCCTTGCTTCCTCCCTTCATTTTGCTTGTTTTCTCAAGCTGCAGCTTTGTCTTTGAGCCCCATCTAACCCACTTTTGAGGTCAATTTTTCCTCCAGATCATTTTAAGGTCTTATACATTAGTTGTTTGGATACCAAATGTGAAGGGCCCGAGTGCACCAGAAAGCTTTGGCGAAGGATGATCATGCAGAGCTACAAAGCGGATTCCTGTAGTGCATCAAATTGTGAATGAAAGGATCAGTTTTGACTTTGGTTGTATAGAGTGGGGAAAAAAATGCTTTAGCAGTTCAAATACATCTTTGATATTTTCTAGTGATAGGCAATGTTAACTCTTCTAATCTCAACCTCAAATGGGCTGAACCTTTCCTTGTTGAACCTTGAAGGTCATAAATGATGACAAATATTTTATTTTTTCAAAGCATCCATCCATTTACCATCAGTAATTATTTGCTTGGTTCAGGGTTGTAGTGGTCCAGAGGCTGTCATCTGCAAATTCATAAAAATCAGTGGTGTTTGTAGGCACGGTCTTGTGAAAGGATGCTCATAGGGTGGCCAGGTATTAATTTGTTTTCCAATGCAAGAAAACCAGAAGTTTGGATTTTGAGGATAAATTTAATTGCACTCATCATCCTTCAGAAGTCTGCTTGGGGAAAGTCATGAGCCTGGGTAATTCATTCAATGGGCTGGGCTTGCAGTGATGCCAGCTCTGATCCCAGGCAACCTTGGAACCCAGGCCATCTTGGTCACTTTTCTGAAGGGCCTCCAATTAACCTTGGCTTCATTTTGCTGCTTCTCAACTCTTTATATTTCAAATTGGGCTTTAATTGTTTCTGTGCATGCACAGCTTTTTTAATTTTATTGGGTTGAGGGTAAAATTGTGATGTACTGCAAATACACATACTGAGTTTTGATGAGCTCTTTGTCGATCAGAACATTTCAAGAATAAAATTCAAAATTTTTAATTCTATTGACATTTTTGTTAGAGAAAGCACTGAATGAACTACTGGAAGCTGAGGCTAGATCAGATCAGAATCTTTGTTTCCAAGATGAACCAGGTTTTGGCAGTGAGAGGTCTCTTGTATTTTAAAGGAGTGAATGATAGAGTTGTACATGAATTTAAAAAAAAAAAAAATAGACCAAAAACTCTGGAGAATGCAAAATTAAACACCACTGCTGCTTTGAGTGATACCATTTCATTGGGGCAAAGTAACTTCCGGATGACTTCCAGCAAGGTGAAACAGCTGTAGCAATAGGGCAGG
This sequence comes from Heterotis niloticus, assembly GCA_018136845.1. Classification (NCBI taxonomy): domain Eukaryota; kingdom Metazoa; phylum Chordata; class Actinopteri; order Osteoglossiformes; family Osteoglossidae; genus Heterotis; species Heterotis niloticus. The sequence goes on from CM030891.1 coordinate 13,889,639, forward strand.
ACAACTGCAACGGGAGCACCAAACCCACACTGTCATTCCTCCCTTTCCCTGCAGCCCTGACCCAAAGTGGCACTTCCATGTGATCATGGGGCCTCAGAACTTTGTCAAACACCTTTGAGTCACCATAATTCAGCCCTTGGTGTCTCTGCTTGCTCTCTGCTGAAAACTCAATTTTTTAAAAATGATTTGCATTGTGCTTTGTAAGAACTTTGTAGTGACTGGACAAGCAGTGTACATATGAATTTGCATTACAGTAATAAAAATAGTTGAGTTAGGGTTGACGTGAGTTTTTCCTTTGGTTTGTTTCTATCAGAACATTTGGTGAGTAAGTTTGATTAGGAAATGAGCTTCCATGTCATCTCAGCTCTTCTGCAGCAGATCCAAGCCATGTACAACATTTTTTGGTTGCATTGCATTCACTTGTTTTGTCCAAGTCCTACTATACAAATATTACCCAGGTTGTACTACAACTTTTTACTTGTGCTTTATGTCTACACATTGGAGAACGGTTCTTTATTGCAGAGTTAATGAAGATGTATGATGTTACAGATCTGACTCAGGTCCCACAAACAGGATTGTATCGAAACTGCTGCATTGGAGCTTTGTGAAAGATGTGGTCCTTCTCTAATGTGCACAGTCAAAAGCCTCATCCTTGCTGAGTACCACAGAATGGGCTCTCAGATGAATGTCAGCAGCAAAGGATGCTGAAGTCAAGCAAAGCCGATTTACTTTTAAAAGAACCATGTCTGAGCCAGCAGAAAAATGCTTGATTCTCACATGGATAATTCATCTGCTACATCCTAGGACTTGTTCAGAGGTACAATTTCACCTGAGGGCATAAATTTACAAAATAAGCAGTTTGTGCCTTGAAAAGAGCCTTGGGGAGGTGGGGTAGTCCTTCATAATCCAACCTACCATCTTTGAAAGCCAATGACAAAATACTTTTGTCAGGTTTCTGATCTTGATTTCCAGTGTAGTTAAACTGCAGTTGCTGTAAAGAGAAGGATCACAGAACATGAATCAAATTTGAATTTATTGACTTTTCTTTTAAGCTATTTTTTTGCACTCTGGATGCAAATTATGTTTAACTGGCACCTTTACCCAGCCACCATCACCATTTTTGGATGGGCCCAAGGACAACCCACACTTGTAGATTACTGGGCAACACTGCAAGGTTTTGAAAGGAAGAGACACATTGAAATAAATGAAATAGAATGGGAATAAAAACAGGGGCCTTTTATTCAGTTTTCTCCAGTTAAAATTAGAATGTTCCACAGGTCCTGTTACAATGCAGTGATACACTGATCTTTTCAGTTTGAGGGCAATTTGCTGTTGGTAAATGGAAGGTGACTGAATGAGTCACACAACAGACCCCTCACTTCCCCCTCCCACATACATGTTCTGGTGTAAGAAAATGTGATTGATTTTCCTGTGGCTGATTTTCTAAAAAATGTATGCCAGTTGAAATTCTATTCCATATTCGCACCAAGTCCCACCCAGTACCATAAATGGTGCCCATTGAGAACCACATTACTACACTGAAACCACATCACAACCTTTCAGCTTCCTCACCTCTGCTGCGGAGTGCTCCTCAAACCGTGAAAATCATGTAAATGTTTCAGGGTTTGAATTAGATGCTGACAGCCACCTAGAGGGATGGGACTGTAAATGACACTCAATTTGAATATAGAAATCGTGTTGCCTGTAAACATTCATCCACTTCTAATTGATTTTTTTAATGTCATATACAGAAACATTACTGAGAAGCTTTGTTTTAGCCAGTATGATTATGGAAGAACACACACACACATTATGCCGGCTGAATTCTTTCAAGTGACTTTTTCTTTGCCCTTGTCTGTTCTGCAGAATCAAAACAAGACAGCCTGTCATCACAAAGCCATGGGTTATCCACAGTGCTCTTGAACCTGGATCTCTGTCCCTATGCTTATTCAGCTGCATGTTAGTACAACTGTGCCTCACAAAAACATGACATTTTCCCTGCTGTTTTCATTTCATCTGGGAGCATCGGCCTAGTGCTCACCTCACTCGTCACCTTGCAAAGCTAAACCGCTGCGGTACACCCCTCTGTTTCCTTGTAAGAGTGGCCCCAGTGGACCTTTTTGCATCACGCATCTTTGCTCTAACAAATGGTGTTTCTGTTTCCAGACCACCTCCACTTTGCCCCTTACCTAGCACTCGTCTCTTTTAGTTCACTAGCAATCAAAAGTACACTTTGAGTTGAACCTTAGACTGAGTTTATCTGCGTGGTCTTAGCCCTTCATTATGATATTTGAACTGTGCAGAAGAACCATTCTCTACATTTAGACCTAATAAATTGCCTTTTCCTGCTGTGGTAAAACAGCTGACCTCTGGTGCCAAATCTTTTTAAAATTTTTCTTTACTTGTTTCTCGGTCAAACTTTACCAGATGCCATATGGCCGTCAATGTTTTGATGTAGATTCCATTCCAAATGGAATGAAGATGTGACAGGATCTTTTTGGATGAGCTGAGTTTTGCATTTTCTCAAACATGCCGGTAGCTTCTTACTGAAGGAAAATGGCAGAGGAAGGACTTAGTTACAACCTTTGCTCAAGGTGCTTAAACAGAAATGGGGAAAACCTCAGAATAGATTAGTCACTTCAGGGAAAACAATGTATACAGTGTAGCTGCTTCTGTGTAAGGTAGACTATTCCTGACCTTCAAACCTACATTTACCATATCGAAGCTTAAGTACATGGCTTTGAGTAAGATGAGCAAATGGATACACCCACAAATGGAGCAACTACATCAACAGCCACTTTACAATTAGATGCAGAAAGCAATCTAACGGAAATTATAATGGTGAGATTGACACACTAGAGTGCTAACCAGCACTTGCAGAGATAGATGGCAATTTCTCATTTCCTGTTGCTCTGCAGCAGCCTTCATAGTAGTAAATGTCTGTCAGGTTTGCAGACCAGCAGCAGAAGCACAACAGTCCTCCACCTTTGACCTTTTGTGGGTCCCATGCACAAGCAAAAGTGCTCAGTTTTGTGTCTCACAGGTGATTAGTCTCAAAATCCATCTCTTTTGGACAGACTCCTCTCCATGAATCCGCACCACATCTCTCACAATCATCGTTGTATTCCCAAACACATCTATAGGAAGCTACTCCTCCTGTTTTAATCTCTAAAATGATATTTTATGGTAATGTCACATGCAAGTATGGCTCAGAAACACACACCTGGCACAATAACAGTCAGCTCCTTTTTAAGACTATGGCTTGTATTTAATTTAGCAAATTGTTATAAATGGGAGCAACTGGCATTCTTCTAAATTCATTTCAGAAACTGTTGTCAATTGAGGATATGAATACGGTCTGCTCTGTAGCACCATTTATTGGAATGACTCTCATGGTTTTGGCAAGAGCTCTCAGCTTCCACTCAAGAGATGGGATTGATTTTCTCTTGAGAAGGTCTTGGAAAAACTACAGTCATCGATTTTTGAATGTCCGCATAGTTTGTACATTGACACATTTGACAATGACAAGCCTTTGTGTGAAAACTGTCTGAGGTCTGATATCAGTTTTTCTTTCTACTGAATTACATGCAAGCTGAAGACTGAGACAAATGCCAGAGGTCAAAGGTCATCCACCTACTGGGTCCAGTGAGTGGTTAGGAAAGGTTAAGTCAGATTTGTAGAGTGTCATTTTGCTATCAATTGCAGGAGGTTCTCTGACACCAGATCTCTGTTCCACTCTAAATAAACCCTCCACCCCTGGATATTTCACCACCACCCACCAGCTGCTAGAATGTGGATGTGAAACTAAAATGCAAAATCTGATTTCAGTGATGTTACAAATGGGTTTGAAAGGCATGGAGGTAGGACTTTCTGGGATGGGAGGATGGAATGAAAAAATGGGAAGAAAGTCCTTTGTGTGTGTTTTGCATTAATCATAGTGGCTAAAACAAAGTGGGATTTTCACTAATTTTTCTGTATATGACTTTAAAAAATGATATACCCACAATGCTACTGCAGGGCACAAGATGGAGCACTTGCATAGCGAACCTACCAGGTTCATGTATAGTTGTGCGGTACAAATGAGTCTTTGGCCGCTGTCTCCTACAGATGTTTTGGGTTCTTGACAGCACCCTTAATTTTCTGAACTTTATGCTGGGTTCTCCTGACTGCTGGGAGATGTTTAATTACACCTCCCATTTTGAAGAAGTCAGACTGCAAGCTTGTTCAGTCTCAGCTATCTGTGTATAGCTGTGAATAATGTCCGAACTATGTGATGTGAAAATATACAGGATACTACTAGTTAGTGCTAATAATTTAGTTAATTCTCACTAACCTGTGTAAATTTTAAAGAATTACTTGGTAATTATGATCATTCTATTAAAAGATACAGCTGTTCAGCATATGTAAACATTACAAATACACATATTACTTGAATATTACCTCAATAAAATAATATTATTATTCATTCAATTTAAGTGAGATATTAAAGATTAAAAATTCAAGAAAGTTTCATGTCATTTTTACTTTTTGATAAATGAATACATCCCTTCCATAGAAGTAACAATGCACACTGCAGTTTGAAATGTAATAAAAGTCAATTGAAATATAGTGAAAATCTGTAATGAGCGCTTAAATTTAGTTATCAGCAATACATGCAGTGACTTTTTTTTTCATTATCTTTATTCCACTTCCGGACATTTTTGCAAAACGTTTATATGTAGTCTTTCTGCTCATAATGAGTATCTGCTCACAAAATGAATTAGTGTACAACTACTATATTTACTATTGATCTAAATAGGAAAAATTGCACATTTTTAACAAAACCTACTATATTTCTGCCTGATCTTTTAACTTCTGAGAAACTCTTATTTTAAACAACATTCAGAATATCACATCTGGTCTCGACTCCTTTAAATTCACGTTTAAGACAAATCCAAAATTGGTTATCCTTACCACATTTCTGTGCTTTTTTCTATCCCCATCTGCCGACTCCATCTCCTTATTTATCTTTGTGTTGTTTTCTTTTATTTTGCCATTTCAGCCTGCTGCTGTTGAGTGGAAGGGCCATCCAGTGGCTGGTGGTCTTGCTTCATAGCTCCTGGGCTGTGTGTTTCAGTCTGCTTCTGTGTGGAGTTTGCATGTTCTCCTCATGTTTACATGGCTTTTTTGCTACAGTTCTAAACACATTCATGTATTTTAGGTGGATTTTGATACTAAATTGCTCTCAGCTGTGTATGTGTGGATTTATGCACATGTGTGCTTCCACTGTGGTGTAGCCACATCCCATCTGGGGTTTGCCCTGCTTCGTGCCCTGTGTTTTTAGTATGGGTTCTGATCCACCACAACCTTGCACTTGACAAATGGTGATTGATTGATTGCTGGATGGTTTAAGTGTTCTGAAGTGCTGTAGACTGTACACCAGAGTTCAGTTTCATTTCTAATTGAGTACAGAACATTACTAATATATGAATTTGATTGTCACAGCATAAACAAATACATATTGGCTGTGTCTGATTTAAACACAGCCAGTATGTAATTGTTTATGCTGTGACATTCTACTCATATAAAAATTTAAATATTTTAAGTCACAAAAGTCATGAGGTGTTTTACCGTCAGATTTATTTCTTTTTGGATATCTTGTGTTTGAATTTGTGATGTGTTCATCTGGCACAGTAGCTTACTTAATGCAGCCCGTGAAACGAGTCCCTATCCGTTTTCATTTATTCTCTCCAAGGGGATCTGTGTGTTTGTGCCTCGTTCGCTCTGTTGGGTTCTGATTTATGGTGCTGACAGTTCTAAAAATAGCATAGAATGGAGCGGGACAGCTAGGCTGTGACACCTCGTCGCTGGAGAGAACATGACCACACATGTAAACCCCCCCACACACACCTCATGGTGATCACCAGCCGACTCCCCCCAGTACAGGCTGCACATTGACACGCACGTTATAACCACAGCAAGGTGGGCAGGGCTGCCGCAGAACCGGGTGGAGAGAACAGGCAAAGGCACAGAGCGAGAGACAGATAGTCAGAGGAAGAGAGATACAGAGGGAAATACATCAACAGAGGCTTCCCGCTCAGAGGCTGGCGTTCTTGCTTGGCATCCTCTCTGCTGGAACTGTTTCACGCCTTCGTCCACACCGACAGACCTGGCAACATCACGTCTTATTCCATCCTCAACAGTCCTGGCTCTAAAGAACAATCCAGGAGCCAACCCACCATCCCAATGCCTGTTTCTAAGGTACACACGCAATAAGATGTAATGGAGGAAATGATGTGGTGCTCCAGCGTGGAGATCAGTCATTATAGATGGCAGGATTTCAGTCTGTGAGTGTGTGTTTGTGTGCCTGGAGATGGGTGCCTGAACTCAGAAAAGCACTGTTTTGGGCTTCTTCTCATGGGAATCTGTTGTAATAACTCCTTTTAAAGCTTATCTTCTAACTTCTGTACAAAACATTCCATAAAGTTTTCTTTTACAGTGTTAGACTATAGTTTTGTTTGGATTTTTTGAGGGATTCTGTGTGACCTAAGTTGCCTTGAAGTTTTCTTCCTTATCCATATTTATTTAGTCATATGAGCTGCAGGTGACTCAGTGGCTGGTGGTCATCTTGCACTGAAACATCTCAAATTCAGATCCCTGCTCCTGCTACAGAACCTTTCATCAAAGTACTGATTCTGAGTAGTAAAGATTACCCAGTATAATTAGGGCTAGGGTTATGGTTAACCTTACCCTGAATAAATAAGCAGTTTGACATTTTAGGCCACTTTGAGGTAAATTGTCAGCTAAATCACTAAAACACTCATTTTTAGATGTGATATGGGATAGTGCTGAAGGTAAGAACCCTCCAAATGTCCTCTGCTATTGGCTTTTCTTCAGCATGATTATGCTATTGAATTAAAGCCCAAGTCAGTTTGGGGAAAACCTTTCCAGCAGTTAATTTCTAGGACATTGCATTTGATAAAATGTTCTGATTAGATTCACTAAGTGAATAACTTTTGGCTAAAAATTTCCCTTGCGTTTCCTGATACTTTGCAGTGCGCTGGCATGTCTCTGAATTCTGAACATTGTATTGCATTGTGATATTTGCAACTTAAAATAGGTAACAAGAAGGTAGGCGTGGGTCATCTGGAGGAAAGCTGATGTTGCATTTCTCAAGGAACAGGACTATATGATTTCAAATTGAAATTCCACAAATATGGCACCTCAATATTTCTGTCACAGTTGCTTCAATAAAACACCCAAATATAAAAAAGGAACTGGAGAAACTCTGTGGAGAGATGTGCCTGCTTAGATGTAAAGTCATTTCATTAATGTAGAAACGTATGAATACAGATCTCTGAACCTTATGAAAAGGGAGATGTGAGAGATCATTTTTGCCCTTGTGATTTCTCTTAATGAGATGCCTTTGTCCATCTTGGTTTACACACCTCACTTTTGCAGTGTATGCTTTTTAGGTTGCAGACAGTCTTCAAGGGTTATTTTGTTTCTGCGACGGTGAAATTTGTGAGGGACTTGATTTATGAATGAGCTCTCGGATTGATGCCTCTCAGCTCTGAGAAGGTTGGGCTATTCAGCACACGTAACCCAGGGAAATTAAATCATGCTGGCACTCAGCATCGCTCCATGTGGCTCCAAGAGGAGATAGCAGAAGTGCAGAGACCAAGACAGACGGGTTCCCCTCTGTGAGGGACAGCCATCTCCCCCGGGGGGTAGGAGGTGCCTGGTGATAGGGAGGGTGATGGCAGCAGCATCCAGGGAGAGAATCTGCTTGTTGTCACAAAGAGATCTCCCAGGGGACTGTGAGTGCTCCTCAATGTCAATATCAGGCTGTTATTTTCAGCTGCTGCCGGGTGGGGGGTGGGGGGTCCGGGATTTGCATCAGAAGGTTGCCGGCGTGAGTCCTATTTGAGTCAGTAACCTTAGGAAAGACATTTAATCGGCACGGTTTTGCAGAGTAACTGTGAACTTCATCTGTGTGAAGGTGTTGGAGCAGCAGATAAATGGCATAATTTGCTGATGTGGCAGTGATCCATCAAATCCCTGTGTGTCACGCTACACCTTCAGACTGGTCTGGCTCTTGAGGAGCACTGGAGGTTTCCTGTTTTCTAGACATGCTAGGTGCCTCGAGACTCACGCATTTCTAAATGCAACTTGTAAGGAACGCACCTAGCCAGGCGACAAGATCAAACCTCTCTTTGGTCATCTTTCTATGTTACAGTGCTCTAGGAAACATCTGGAAGGTACTTGGCACTACAGAGGAACTATGCATATTTGCACATTTAAATGTGTGCTGTAGTGATGCCACCCACAGCCACTAGCAGAACCCCTTATTCATTTGTTCAACCCCACCTCAGGGTCCAATTCTGCAGCCTGGCTTCAGCTCACTCTGGTAGGGGATGGTGCAGTGCCAATGTGGTGCACCCCAGTCCCACCCCTACACAATTATTGCCCCCAGTCTGGCTTCCTCCATTTGGAAGTTGCCTTTTGCTTTGGGCATGTGGAGGGTATGTGCGCCCATTTTCTTTCCCTTGGCACACAGCCTAGTAAGTTTGTATATCCCAGGAACTAAACGGCAGACAGAAGCTGTGCGTGAGGGTCTCCAATAACACAGACAGGGAATGTGTTAGTGTGTGTCTCGTGTGTTTACATGCACTTGTTTGCATTGCTGCAGTGAGTCAAGGGAGCAGTTTGGTCTGCTTTGCAGTCTGACCTCATGTAAGAAGATTGTGAAGAAAAGGAGAAAATGAGTGTAAAAGGAGTCTCAGGCCCACACCCACTGGAAATGGTTTTCTTAGAGGGTAAAGGCTTAATATGCCTTTCGAAAATACTTTTGGAAGATATTTTGCTTGTGACGTTAAAAAGATTGTTTCTGTACTGCGATGACCATTACTGATGAGTCATGCTGCAAAAAGTACTTTTGCTCATAAATGTAAAGGAAGGATGGATAGATAGATAGATAGATAGATTGATAGCAGTCTACAGTGCTCTGCTCATCCTGTGGACTCAACTGCACTTGCTGGAAATTGGTGAGCAGTAGCATCAGGCCTCCTCTGGTTTCCTTTGAAGTGATATCTGCATCTGCGAATCACAAGAAAGCAACTTAATTGATATAAACTTTCCTGCAGTTGAAATCGTTCCATCCAAACCCTCCACTGACAGTGGGTGCACGGATGCTCAGGCATGGGACCAGCACAACACTCTGGGGGCTGTCTAGGTGATGAGCACAGGATGAGATGGAATTATGCTTCTGGTAACCATGTCTCTCTCAGGTGTTAATCTCTGGTGAAAAGGTCAGGGTGATCATTTTTAATCATTCAGTCATTTTAATTGTAGTGAGCAGTTAGTTGATTTCAATGTGGTGAAGTAAATCTGACTGCTGCCACAGTAAGGCTGTCCTACAATTTGGTAGGAACTCAGTCATTCTTTTGTGGCCACAAGGGATTATGCTTTTGATGCAAAAACGTTTAGATTTACTTATTTGATCCAAGATGGCGCTGACAATGATGGCTGCCGTCTTCCAGGCTCCTCTTACTCTTTATCTCTTTGTTATCTTATTGGCACTAACTCTACATAGTAACGTTACATTTACAAATGCTATCATCACCTACGACAGACATACTCTGACATTGGGAACGCAACGAGGTCACTTTTCACAGGCGAGCGAAGTTCAGCGCACACAGCAACCTCGCTGGACTGCTTTGTTCAGCCTACCTGGCGTACCTGGCAAACTGTGCCGGAGGAGGAAGCGAGGGAAAAGAGCTGGCCTTCTGGTCAAGCTGAGACAACGTGCAAACCGTCCACCTCTTCCCAGTATTCTTCTAGCGAATGTTCAGTCACTGGACAACAAGCTAGATGAACTGAGAAGCAGGCTGGCCTTCCACCGGGACATCAAAGACTGCAATGTGCTGGTTTTCACGGAGACTTAGCTGGAACCCTCAATTCTGGACTTCGCCATTACACCCCAGGGTCTCACAATATACCGGCAGGACAGGACAACGGAGTTAGGGAAGGTGAGAGGGGAACGTGTCTGCTTCACGGTGAACAACTTGTGGTGTTTGGATGTGGAGAATATCTCCTCTGGATGTTCCCCTAATTTCGAGCACCTCACGATCAGATGCCGACCCTACTACCTGCCCCGGGAATTTACATTGGTCATTTTAGCAGCCGTGTATATTCCACCACAAGCCGACACCGCAGGGGCGATCGAAGAACTGTATAGTGTTGTTGAGCGGTTGGAGGCTCTACACCCGGAGGCTGCTGTGATTGTGCCTGGCAATTTCAACGGTGCCAATCTGAGGAAAGCCATGCCGAGATTTCACCAGCACATCAGCTTCCCGACACGTGGTGGAAACACGCTGGATCATGTTTACACTCCGTTCCGGGGTGGATATAAGGTCCTCCCCCGTCCTGCCTTCGGCAAGTCAGACCACGCCTCCATCCTGCTACTGCCCGCCTATAGGCAGAGGCTTAAGCAGGAGAAACCGGTGACGAGGACCATCCAGCGCTGGACGGATGAATCCGATGAGGCTCTACGTCATTGCTTCAGTGAAACGGACTGGCTTATGTTCCGGGAGGTAGTGGAAAACTGGGTGGAAGAACTCGCCAGAACAGTTACGGGTTTCATTGCGAAATGTATCGACGACGTCATTCTGAGAGTCACTGTACGAACTTTCCCAAACCAAAAACCGTTGGTGAATGGCAAAATCTGTGCTTTACTCAAAGCACGGACATCAGCCTTTAACTCCGGTGATTTGGAGGGCTACAGGTGCTCTCGTTACGACCTCAGAAGAGCAATAAAATCTGCTAAGAGGCAGTACAGGGACAAAGTGGAGTCTCTCTACCGGGGCTCCAACATCAGAAACATGTGGAGAGGGCTTAGAACAACCACAGGCTATAAAGGGAAAGGCAGCGCTGTTGTAGAAGCGTCTGCTCCCCTCGCTGAGGAGCTGAACACCTTCTACGCACGGTTTGAGAAGAACCACCCACACCTGGCTATGGACCTGAACCAGGATGCTTGCACACTGCAGGTGTCTAGGGCAGACGTATGTAAATCCTTTAAAAGGATAAACATACAGAAAGCTCCTGGACCAGATAACAAGGGTTCTTAAGGCTTGTGCGGACCAGCTGGCGGGTGTGTTCACCGACATCTTCAACATTTCCTTGCTGCAGTCCGTTGTCCCCACATGTTTCAAGTTAACCATCAATGTTTCTGTACCCAAGAAACCCCGAGTCCTCTGCCTAAATGACTACCGCCCTGTTGCACTTACGTTCATCATCATGAAGTGCTTTGAGCGGTTATTCAGGTCACACATCATTGCCTCTCTGCCGGACACACTGGACCCGCTTCAGTTCGCCTACAGACCAAACAGGTCTACTGACGACGCAATCACCTTCACTCTCCACAAGGCTCTCTCCCACTTGGAACAGAGGAACATGCACGTGTGAATGCTCTTTATCAATTACAGGTCAGCATTCAACACCATCGTGCCCTCTAAGCTGGTCGCCAAGCTCAGGAACCTAGGACTCAACCAGACTCTGTGCTGTTGGGTCATGGACTCTGTGCTGATGGGCAGGCCCCAGGTTGTGAGATTGGGGAACACCATCTCCTCAGTGCTGACTCTCAGCACGGGGACCCCCCAGGGCTGCGTGCTTAGTCCCCTGTTGTACTCCCTGTTCACGCACGACTGCGTCGCCTCGCTCAGCTCCAACATCATAGTCAAGTTTGCTGACAACACCGTGGTCATCGGCCTGATCACCGACAACGATGAGCAGGCCTACAGAGAGAAGGTGAGAACCCTGACCTTATGGTGTCAGGACAATGACCTCCATCTCAACGTCAGCAAAACAAAGGAGCTAATCGTGGACTTCAGGAGACAGCAGGGGAATGGCCATGTGCCCATCTCTATAGTCGGCGCCCCAGTGGAGAGAGTGAACAGCTTCGGGTTCCTCGGAGTTAACATCACTGCGGACCTGTCCTGGTCACGGCACACCAGCGTCATCATCAAGGCGGCAACACGATGCCTCTTCCTCTGTCGGCTGAGGAGGTTCGGCATGGACAACAGGATACTTGTCAACTTCTACAGATCTACCATTGAAAGTATCCTGACTGGCTGTTTCACAGCCTGGTATGGCAGCTGCAGTGCGTCAGACCGTAAAGCTCTGCAAAGAGTGGTCAAGACAGCACCGACCATTACCAGGACTGATCTGCCAGCCCTGCAGGACCTCCACACCCAGCGCTGCAAGAAGAAAGCATATAACATCCAGAGGGACAGCAGTCACTCCAGCCACAAACTATTCTCCTTGCTCCCATCTGGAAGACGCTTTAGAAGTGTTTGGACAAGAATGAAAAGGTTCCGAGACAGTCTCCCCCCACACCGTAAGACTGCTAAACCACTGACCCCTCCCTAGGCAGTAGGAACAGTCAATCGGGGTCTGTCTGTCTGTATGCCTGTGTAAGATAACCGGTGGTGTGTTGTTAGTGTTGTTGTAGGCTTGGTTGCTGTGTGCTGTTGGTTTGGCTGCTGTCCCCCCCCCCCACTCCCCCATGTATATCCTCTTACCTATTCTTATTTATTTACTCTCTATTATTTATTTGTTTTCCTTTTTCCAATTGTAGTATTTATTTAACTATCCTGTTCCTTGTTTATTTATACTTTTACATATTTATGTTCGTATTTATATTACTGAGCATGCCCGGAAACAAAACTTTTCATGGTGACAACACTGCTATGCTGTGTTGTTCACCCATGACAAATAAACCTTGATGTATAAGTATTTAGCTGTCTTAAATATATTTACCAGTTTATTCAGCTGGATAATTTTTAATTTCACTCAGAATGAATTCCTTGATTGAGGGTAGAATAGCAGGAGAAGGAACTCATTGTGGAGTCCTTTAAGCCACCTGCTGTACTTCTAGGGGAAACAGTCATTTTAATGACATCTGACATTTGGAAGATGCATGTTCTTCCTGGGGGTTTCAGACACCTTACTTAACTAATTTACTCACCTTCTCAAAACTGTAATAAATATTGATTTGGTTGAGTGAGCCACCTACCCTTTATGTTGAAACTTAATTGAAAAGATTCACAAAAGGAAGCAATTTAGTAAGGTGAATCCCACTAGAAAGACCACTGGAGATGTCTCACTGTGGTCCAGAGATTCATCGGGTCAAACACTGTACCTTCACCATATGAATGATTCAGATTGTGAAATAATCTCTCATGTGCATTGTATGACTTATGAAAACATGTACATCAAGCACCATGCCAGTTTTTTTTAAGCACGACTGTGGTTCATACTTTTTCAACACAGTCAAGCTTCTGAAAGTCAGTCAAAAGCTATAATCATCTGTTCTTAGGGGGCACTTGCTGCTATTTTCACTGGCCGTTATAATAGACCATATTAACTGGTTTGAGGAGACAGAGTGAAATAAGGTAGGAACACATGGAAAGACAGAGATGCTTATAAGGCTGCAGAGAAACAGAGTGATAGGGAAGAGGGTTCTGAGATTGAGGGATGATGGAGAGAAGAACTGAAGGTATGGAGAGATGAAAAGATGAATGAAGGAATCAAGGGAGGATGGAGAGATGGATGAAGAGGTTCAGACAGACGTTTAGAGACAGATACAGAGAGGTGGACATAAAAGATGGAGAGGTTTAGAAGTACAGAGCAATTTGTGGGAGATGGTTTTAAGCAGCAAGAGTAACATGATTAGAGCTGCTGACCTTGGACTTGAATGACCCAGATTTAAATCCCCCTCCTACTTGGTAATGGTGTGTACTCTGTAATAATGTGGTAAAAATGACCCATGTGTGTAAATGAGTAAATCATTGTAAGTCACTATTGTGAAAAGGGTTCTCTAAATGAACAAATGCAAATGTAATAGAAACTAATTTTAGGAAGCAGAAAGACAGAAATGGGGAAATAAGTGGCTATAGATTATGGTTATCTTACCCTTCCTGGTGGTAAGTACAGTATTCCCATCCCTTGACTTGTTCCTATTCCACTTGCTGGCCACAATTACCCTGTACGTCGGCCCAATCAATCGTCTCATTCTGCTTGTGTCTTCTGCTGCCTGTGGTTAATACCAGTAACACTGGGAATTTCGCCATGCAGTGATGGGAGTATCAATGACCTGGAATGCTGCTCCACAATGATGCAGTTTGATCTTTTGTTTTCTCTGCTGCCAGTCTCAGACTCCGTGCCTGTGCCGGGGACTGAACATTTGTCTTTGCTGAGAGGAGGGGAGGGTGAAGCATGGAGGACAGCCTTCACTGCTTTCTGAATCAAGAACATGTAAGAACTGAGCCTTCCCTGTGGAGCTCCTGGACTTTTAGGGGCCAGTGGGTTTATTCTCAACGGTTAATGGGCATGCTGGATGACACAAGTACTCCATCAGAATGCCCTTTATGGTCCGGTACTTTTCAGCTTCACTTGGATGACCTTCCAGCATCATTAATATTGCATGTGAGACGTCAACGCGTGGAGAACGGAAATATTACTCACTGCATTATTTATTCATTTATAAATCTCCCTCCATCTTATACAGCTGATTGGACCTCCAGACTTTATATTTGAAATGTGTTGCCTATTTTTCACACTCAGATCAGTCATCTCTCCTCCTTAGCATGTTCATATTTGAACAATTAGAAGCTTAGTCACGGATATCAGGGAAGCTTTCATTAGCTGGGAAGGCTGTGGGCTGGCAATGGGGTGTCAACAAGGGGGAACTGAGCTGTGAATGCGGTACCCCCACTGTGCTGAAATATTAATGAAAAAGATGCCCTTTTAATAAAGACTTGCTGACTCTCGTTCCTGTTAAACCCAGCAGGTAAGGGGGTGTAAAAGTAAAGAACTGGGGCATACAGTGTGAAGCTTGCTAGAACTCTAGCCTCATTCCCTGCAGTTTCTACAGTACCCTTGGAGAAGCTGCTCAGCCCAGTTTGCTCCAGTAAAGCTGCATCACTGCAGTGGCTAATTGCTGAAATTCACTGTATATGTAAGTGTCATCTTAATGTCTTATTAACCTACAGGAAACAAAGCTTATTGGTTCAAGCAGATCCTCATGACTTCATGAGCTGTAGTATTTCCACAGGTGTGATAAGGATGCAGTTATATTTGTAAGCAATGTGTTTCATAATTCTGATTAGATTTCAAGTTTCTGATGTTGAGTGCCACGTAGAGTGTTTATTGAAACTTTTGTCCTTGGGCTGGTAATCTGTGTCCACTGTCACTGTGATTGAGTCTATCCATGTGGTCGTCTTCTTGTATTTCCTTCATCTTTTGCAATCATTTCTCTCTTTTATGCAGAATTCCATCTTCTCATGACGATTCCAGGGTACGATAACTTTCATTATGTGTGCTTCTAGCTTGATTTGACTCAGAATGTATCTGTTTTTCTTACTATCCGTTGCAGTTGGACAAAAATGTCAAAATTCAAGTGTCATCAAAGTTGAAGGACTGATGACTGGACTGCCAGACAAGTACAGCTTCATATCTCTAGCTGGCATTGCCCAGTTAGGGGTCCCAAGGAATTCCTAAATTCAAGCCAAAAAGACTGATCTTGGGGAAATTTTTGTACATAGTACACATTTTGCATATGTGGCTGTTGAAGCCGGATTAACCTAATGCTCATGCTTTGCTATGCATGTGTAAATTTGCATTTTCTTATGTGAGTGTAGATGACATGGAACCCCTGGGAAATAATTACCTACTATCATTGGTACTCAGTTTGGTGGTTCAAGGCCATGGCAACGTATGGGAGTTAATTGTAGGAAATGTACAGATAACGTCCTCAGCATTTTGGAGTCCAAACAGCAGTTCTGGTGTTTGCTTCATGAGCCCTCTTCTTTAAGCAAATTCTCTGTATTAAATCTTTATTTTGAAACAAGCAATTTTTTTAACCTTATTGTGAAATTACTGCACATAAAAATACACATTTGAATGAACACATTTATTCTTTATTAATAACCACTTTTTACATAGAGGGTCTGGAGCCTATCAAAGAAACATAGGAAACACACTGGGATGCAATTGTGGGAGTAAGTGACACATGTACAAGTCAGAAGTAAGTCTCAAGTCTTAAGTCCCAAGTTACAATGTTTAGAATCAAGCAAGTTAAGTCGAGTCCCTGCATGGAGTCAAGTGAGTCAGGTCATTGCTTAGATTAAGCAATTAACAAGTAGTCATTTTCTAGTGCTCACATTTAATGCAGCAATTTGGCAAGATGCCTATTTTGTGCACCCCTACTCTACACATTCAGAAACAAATGTATTTTAATCTAACATCTGAGCTACTGGATCTCTGACTGTGAAATACAATTGCAAAAACCTATTTTAGTAACATCAACAATACTTTCAATATAAATTAACTGTAGAATTTTTGTTCTGTATTAAAGAATCAGAAGAACTTTTTTCTTTCATTTACTTGATATTACTATGGTAAGTATCTGCTTATTTAACATTGTAATACATACATGCAGCATATTTAGATAAGAATATATATAATTTGGCAATCTTTACGGAATATTTCAATTAACTGAATTCAATTACAATCGTGTGCTGCATAACGACATGTTGGTCAACAATGGAGCCCATATGACTGACGTGACTATGACATAACGTAGACGTCTATGATCGGAGGAGCTCTAGATTAACTCAGTTGGTTAACAAGTGTGTGAAAAAGAAAATTGTTACCTTTCCTTATGGCATCTGAAATGCTGGATGAAGTTGAACGTTGTTGTTGGCAGCATCACTCGTTTTGGAGCCACAATTTTGTGCACCACAATTTGTTTTTTGTACTTTGATGCCCAACATATTGTGTGACCATTGACCATTCCAAAATGTATTGCTTATAACAAGCCCCCTCTCAAAACCTTATGCATGTCCAAAACCTAAATTAGAAGCTGACCCCCACAAACTCCTTTTTTAATCTAACAGAACCAAATCTGCCAGAAACCATCCGTTATCATGGTATTGGGCTGCTACTGCCAGTCAACAGATTAGATCAAATTATTACCCTTCACTCACTGCAGAACTGTCAGTGCTATTGTCCACATTATTTACTCTTGCTTTTTCAACTTCCTTTTCTTGGCTTTCAGGAAATGTGCTTTTATCCTCTTTGGAAAATGTGTTTTATGCTGTTTTGAAAAGGATTCCTGTAAATACTGCTGACATTCTCATCTCCCAGCTCTCTCTGAAACGCGGTGAAAGGGGAGGTCTAGCGTTCTTGGGTCAGAATAACTACCTGAATTTATGATGCCTCTAGCATTTGCTACTTAAAACGACACATGGGAGCACTTTTTGGAAGTCTGTTCCCCACAGCTTTGGTCTCTTGTATTTATACTGCATATGTATCACCTTCAATCCCTATTGTTCTGAGCACTGATGATGGGAATTTAGCTACATAAAACAACTAAGGAAAATTTATCTTGAACACAGGCGCTATCGCCATCTTCTGTGTTGTTTTGCTGCGCTTACGTACACTTGGGGGCCACACGTCATGAGAGGTTCATTGTTGCCATCAATTGCATGATTATGAATGATGTTTGACCTTCAAAGTTCAGTCATATTCAGGGATCACAGAGATCATGCAGTTGCTCAAAGTCTCAAGTTCCTCATCTGTCAGCCAATCACTCATTTATACATTTTTATAAATTATTATTATTATTATTATTATTATCCTTATTAACATCTGTTCAGTGAGTAGGACAAACAGGAAAGACTCTTGCAAAGGTTTTGCAAGGTTGAGGCTTTTTCAAGTCTTTTCAATAAGTTTGATCCTATTTCTTTCTGCAGGTTCAGATCTTGATTGCTTCAGTGAAAGCTATCCTTAAATAAAACCCATAGATAGACATGATTTGTACATTTCAAGGCAACAGCAGTCCAGAATTTTAAGCTGTGTCCATTTTGTCTAAAATTTGAATACTTAAACAGTAGAAAAAATGAGAAAAAAATTGGCCAATTCTCCTTGTCTGGTCAGCTGCTGTTATTTGTGTCTTTGTTTCGCCCATAAAAAAATATTCCTTAGTGCAGTCTTGTGATGTGAGAGATGAAGGCCTCAGGTCAACACGACAAAAGCTGCTTTCATCCACCAGCATTTAATAAGAGGAGAGGCAATAAGTGGCAATAAGACTTCAAGGGGAAAACTCTGGCACTGGTACCCAGCTGTGCACCCGCTGCACCCTTTGAGTTTGCTTTAGAATGGATTCAGAAGGAATGCTTGCGCCGTTCAGCAAAGGTAACACATCCTTCACATACAATATTTGACCTTGAACTGAAATGTAAAAGTGATGTAAAATACATGTCTGTGAACATGTCTTTTCAGAGACCAAAAGAACACTGGCTATCCATAACTTTAGTACTAGCAGTTGATTTTTACTAAAACGAAGGTTTCTTATGCTCTTGTCTGCAAAAAAAAAAAAAAAAACTACTTTCACATGACTAAAAATCAAACACATTAGTCAATTATGTGTAACACTGCGTTGCTTCAGAAGACTGTGAATGCAGCATCATCATTCCTAAGTGATACAGCACACTCATCGGCAAGTCTCCATGCGTATGTGTGAGGATGTGTGTGGTGAGTTGGCAGACTTATTTACAGCTGGAGCGACCTCCCTGGGGGCGAGGGAGTGGGTCTGAGGCGTCTCTGATAGAAAGATAGCTGGAATTGAGGACTGGTCCTGGTATTACATTCAGATAATGCATTAAGCTCATTATTATGGGGTCATGTGTGTTCCACGTGACAGCCACCCTAATGTATGAGGCCAACTTAAAGAAGAGTCCGGGCATAAAAAGGAGACACATTTGAGTCCTTCACTGGATTACATTTACATTTGTTTGTTTAACAGATGCAGTTTGTCTGCAGAATGGACACTTTGTCTGCAGAACAAACAATTCTGACTCAGTTTTTCCAGTACCATTGTTTTTCATGGCAAACATTTCTCCAGTAACTGCATATAGAATTGTTATACAGAAGTTGAATACAAGATGTTTTTTGCCATATAACAGTAAAATTTTACCAGACTCATTTGGTATTCTTACCAAGGAGGCTACAGTAGTTTAATGTTGTCCTCTTTCATTTATACCTTTGGATTGTGAGTGTGGGGAGAACCTGCAAACTCCTGACACCCTGAGCAAGATTCAGACCTATGCTAACGTGCAGCTAAGGTAGTGCAAGGCATTACCTGTTGTAATACCATGCCTTTTTGGGTGCTGCATGTTTTTGCTCTTGATGGGGGACCAGCTTGTTGGTGAATTACTAAGGCATCTCTTGAGATCCCCATTATGCCTCTATTATGAATGTGGCACGTCCAGCTGCTCTTTAAGGGTGAATTTGAGTCAAAATCCAGCTGCAACAGCTGCTGTGTGCCATCTTGAATGTCTCTCACTCTTCAGGGGTGGTCCTTCATCCCAAATCCGTACTACCTGACAGCCAATGTCTTCCTCTTGTGCCTGGCCACTGGCGTACTGCAGACCCAAACTGCCAAGGGCCAGGAGACCTTCTCGTGGTGAGCTTAATGCAGAGTGTTATTTGGTGCAGGAAAAGTGATAAAGGCTGACTCCTAAACGCCCCACGCTGGGTAGCTGTATGTAAATGTTGCAATTTCAAGGCATTTACTGCTACGCATAGATCTTTAGGGGCTTGCCATTTCATTTAGTGCAGGAGTGACATCATTTCCTGTAGGCTGGAAAGCCTGAGCTAGCAAATTATCTTGGAGCAATACATTTTGTGCAGTTATTTTATGTTATTGGAGTTTATTTCTGGTGTTGCGCCAATGTTTTAATTAATTGCTATACAAAATTAGCATGAATATGACAGTAATACAGTCAGTCTTAAGTAACTGTTAGTTACTGATGCCTTCTGTTATGTAACTAATGGAATTTATAAATGATCTTACTGTCTGACCTTGTGACAGTGCTTTATTGTATTATTATCTTTAAGGCAACTCACAATGGTTGATTTTCATACTAAACTATTTACAATTTACCTATTTATATAGTACGGTAATTTTTAACGCACCAAGTCAGACTTTTAAAGTAGGACGGTACTGTAGACAGGAGGATTCAGGTGCAAAGTGATAGCTCAAACTACTACGCCACCTGCTGTCCTCATGTGCATGCTGCCCACCAGAATTTTGGCAGAGGTGTAAAGGCAATAGTTGAGAAATGGAATGCATTTTGCAGCTTTAAATTGGGAAATCAGGGGGTGGGTTGGAGGCACAGCCACAGGGCGCGGACCTCTCCAGTCACACGGGCATTCTGTAAGTATCGGTACATGCCAGCAAACAGTTTACCTGTCCAAGAAGCTCAAGGAAAGACAGCACTGTTTTAAGGGGCATATCTGTCTACTCCACTGACTCTGTCTGCGGTCTCCGTATGCTGAGTGCAAACAATTTCACTGGAGTTTTCTTCCTCATAAAAGACACGTAGGACCTCAGAGTAAATCTGGGGACACAAACTAAGTGCTACCTAAGTGAGCTGATGCATGTCCAGCTTCATGTTTCATGCATAACTCTGAAGCAAGTTTGCTATCACAGTAGTTGTGATAATATGGTTTATTTACAGGACTTTCTGCTTGAGGCAACTGCTTTCCCACTTTCAGCTGTCTGTGTTTGATGAAAACAAGAGAAATGTCTTCTGGCTTCAACAGCCAAGAATGTAAATGCAGCTTCACTCAAATCTTTCAGCAACGCAGAGCCTCGTAACTAAAAGGACGAAATGCAGAAACACAACATCAGCCTCCCTGTGTTTGTGGAACCCAGACATTATGGTCAACCTCTTTATCACATTCTCCCCTATCCAGAAACCTGAAGGTCACACTGTTATTGTTTACCTGGCCTAATTGGTTATAGCCTCACCCAAGAGGAAATGGTTTCCATGCAAGAATCCATTCAGCTGACACTGCAGTTGCACTGTTGAATTTGCACACTAAGCTACTCAGTTGATGCAACTGGATAATTTTTAATAGGTTACTACTTCGGACAATTACAGCAGGAGTAGGGATTTCAGTCCATAATCTATGGTTACAAGGTCATGGCTTTAACCACTACACCTCTTCTCCCAACCGTTTGTGTGTTTCAACAAATGAGTGAAAAGTCTTCAAAGTGCAGTTTACCACGGTAACTCCCTGTTGGTGTTGAACTGCTTTTCCTTTTATATGTGTATGAGTTTGAAATTTTGAAATAGACTTGCAACCTGTTATTCCATCCTATGTTACTGACTTTCTACGTGAATGCAGATAATCTCTGCTGTGTATTGTGTGCCCTTATTTCTCCCACTGACATTTAAGCTGCTTTGGATAAAACCACCCACTAAATAAATACATGTAAATATGTGTGTCTACGTGCTTTCAGATGCTGGAGCCCAAGGCCAATGCGCAGTGTGAGCTGGGAGGGCAGCGGAAGCCAGAAGAGGAGCAGCACACACCCAGCAGCCCCTCTGAGTTGTCTGCCCCAGGCAGCCCCCCACTGGAGGACCTCCTCACCCCCCTGGAGGAGGTACATATGTCGCCAGAGGACGAGCACAAGGTGCCGCCAACCCCACCACCGTCCACCGAGAGTGAGGACTGCAAAAGCACAGAGGGAGAGGTGTGGCAGGAGGCTGGAGGAATGGAGGAGGAGAAGGAGATGGAGGAGGTGGCTAGGGCTGGAGAGAGTCCTGAGGGGGGAGATGTGGTACAGCAGGTTGAGGAGGATAACTGCTCAGAGGTGGTTGACACAGGTGCTCCGCCCTCCTCCTCCTCTTCCTCTTTTGTGATCCCCGAGCTCCGCCTGGACCGCTCCTTTAGCATTGATGCATTTTCTTCCCCGGCCACCGATGATGAGGACTATGGAGAAGATGAAGAGGATGAGGAGGAGGAAGACGAGGAGGAGGACAATGACGAGGAGGCGGAAGACAGCGATGACTACCTGGAGCGGCGTGACAGCAAGCGACGGAGCATGGGGGAGGCGGCCCCCTGCGAGCGGCATAGAGGAGCAGGAGGAGGGGTGGGGCTCAGTGTGCAAGGCTCACTGCGACGGCGCACACACAGTGAAGGCAGCCTGCTGCAAGAGCCACGCGCTCCCTGCTTCGCCTCTGATGATGCCATCAACCGCCTGGATGCCAGCGTCACACGCAAGGCTGGCTGGAGCCTGCCCTCGCCCAGGACCCTCAAGAAGGAGCTCACCAAGAATGGGGGGTCCATGCACCAGCTATGCATGCTGCTCTCCGGAAGGAAGGTCAGTCCATGCTCATACACATACGTGAACACATCCAAACCCTTGCAAAACACAAAACCCCAGAGACATCAGGTGGTAGAATATCTAGAACCACTACCTTGGACCCTTAGGGCCCAGATTTGTTTCCTACCTTCTGCTGTAGTACCTTTGATCAGTATTAACCCTGATTAGGTGTAGTAAGTAACCCAGCTCTATAAATGGATAAATCACTCTAATTCTCTTTAAAGCATAGTTAGAAAAATAAAAAATGTAAACTGATCTTGTACAATGAATTCAAAATCCTCTACAAGGACACATATGCAAACTCAAAATTGACTAACAATGCACTCACAACATGTTCAAACCCAGTTCTCTTTTGGTAACTAAGAAACAGGTATTTTCCTCTAGAGGTATCCAAACACAGATAATAATAAATTAATCTGATTAATTTATTATTGACCATTGGTGCTGAAAGCACCTTCCTTGGTATTACCTTTACCTGTTCCCACAAAGTAGGTGGAGCCACATAGCGCTTGGGGGTCTACAGAAGATACATGTATCATATGGCAGAGCTCTCAGTAAAAACAGGAAGCAGTCCAGTGGGCCTACATTGATGGCTCACATCTGAGTCTCAGGGCTCCATTATTGCTACATACAACAGCAGAAGCAAAACATCAACCAGCTGTAGCCATGCTTATCTCCTTTGGCTGAGATCTGAGGGTAAATTCTGACTGGAATGAAGGGTCTACGTGAGAATGTAGATGAGACAAACTGAGTGAATCCACCATTAATGTTTCGTTTTGAGATGTCCATGTCTGTGTGGTGGTATGGGGTGATGAGAGGTCCATGCGAGACTGATTTACAGCACTTCATGGAAAGCCACACACAGCAGTCACCAGTCCAGTTCCAGAGGTTCAGGCACAATCCCAGCTCTATTCCTGTGGTTCACCCTGAAGACCATTAAATTGAAGGTGCAGTGGACCATGTGGTTGACCACTGTGGTGAATGGCAGTTTTCCTCGTTTTATTTTTCAGCCTCATACACATTTATGAAAGCATTCTGTCCTCTTGTAGATGGAGGACTTTTTCTCTTCTAATTGTGATATGCTGCTATTCATTCTGGGATTTTCTGTCAGCGAAGCTATATTTTGATATTAGAATGCCCAATTTTTCCTTTTTGGTTGTGACTAGAGTTAGCCAGGAGGGGGCGATGTATACCTTTACAATATACTATCTTCCTACTTTACACACTTGACCAGTCACGTTCTGCTATTTTTAAGCCCTCCCTAGAAAAGTGTGTTAACGCCACATCAGCACGGCCCTGTTGGGTACATTTTCTTTTTCGTTTCTGCAGACTCTCAAGGTCAGTGAACAAACTTTAGGCCACCATTGTGGTCTCCTTGAAGTGCCCCAGCATATCTGTGCATCAGACTATGGCTTGTGGGGAAGCATTTGATGAGAAGAAAAGCAGAGCGAGGCATCCTGGCTGGGCCAGATGCTGATTCTGGTCCATAAATGGCTGTGTGTTTGCGGCAGAAGGAATGCTCCACAAGCTCCCGCTCTGTTGGTTTTGGCAGAGCGCTGGCGTCATCAGCCCCGCGTTCCGCAGCTGCATGTTTCCATTATTTAAAAAGTTCTGTCCATTGTGTTGTGTAAATCACACTTCTGACAGTACTAGAAAGAGTAAGGGGGTTGTTTCTCTGTTTTCCCTTTTCCTGTCCATTTCTCTGGCTCATGAAAGCAGCCTCCATAAGCTGAGTCCTTGTCCTTCAGGTCTCATCGTGGGGCTGTTTCTTTGTCGCTAAAAGACGAAAACAAGCTTCTACCGTGATGCTTCCATCTGAGTCCAAGCCAATATCACACCATGTTAGCAATGCTACGGGCACATCTTCACTGTCATAAACCTAAGGCACTTGAGTCCAAAGCCATTTACCTCAATTGCTCTGTAAGTGTCTCAGTCTTCAGCACCAACATTAGAATTTCAGGGAAAAGGGAATGCTGGGCAGTGTCATGATCCATGTCAGCCTCAATCATTAATTCCAGTTACTGTGCGTGTTCCAGAGCCCTACTTTGTTTAGGGTGTCCCTGACAGTTTATTTACCCAGGATTTCTAACCCACATAGCTCAGCTGAGCCTGCATCACCTCTCCCTGCATGCGGCTCAGTTTATCTGCATAAAGATGGAAAGCCTTACTGTGATGCCATGTTTGTAGGACACTTTTCTAGGAACAGAAGGGTAATTGCCCAGCTTCCTATCACCAGGGCCTTTTGTGAGATGAGCACGTGCTTCAAGACTTGATCGTGGGTTAGTCAGAATGACTGAGACATCTTCCTCTCTCATCCCTCAGCAGGTCATAGCAAGAAGCATAATAGGTTGCATCATAGACAGAGCTGCTCCCTTGCAGCATAGAGACCCAAGTTTGAATCCCACTTCTTGCAGTAGTACCCTTAAACAAAGGACTGACCCCGAATTACTCCTGTAAAAACTACTCTGCTGTACAAATAGGTCAACCGTTGTGCCTTAACACTGAAATTCACCTTGGACAAACGTGTCAGCCAAATAATATAAATTACATTTTGGTCTTGCATAGAACCTGTTAACTATTGGAGGAAAGGTTTTGGAGAAATCTAGTTAGAGACAACTATTGGAGAAAGAAAGAACTATTGAAAGAACTATTGGAGAAAGCCCAAACAAAAAGTAAATACAAGTCTTCCACTCCTCAAGTAAAAATGCCCCTTAATCACTGTGATCTGCACCTTTCTGAAGGCCATGTGGGAACTTGGATATCATACAATTATGGTAACAGTGGGTGAGCGTTAAGCGCAACACACAGAGATCCCTGTACCTGCACATGGTCAGCAAAGAGCAGCCTCACATTGGCTGATTTTCTTCTTTTGGTGAGTTTATAGGACATGCCATTTGTGTTTGAGCACCCCAGGATAAACACCTCTCTCTCAGGCCCGGACTCTTGCAACAAGATGCCTTGACTACATTTTTCGATCACATCTTGCTTCTCAGACCTATGAGCTACCAAGGGTTGATTAATGGAGAAGAACACCTACAAAATCTGATTAAGGGGACAAGCTTTTTGAATGGTAGTCTCTAAACCAGACCCATCCACAGCGACTTCTCCCAACACAGGCACGTTCCCTAGTCCTGCCAATATTAATGTTGGAACAGACCCCTGGTTACCATTTGCTTGTTCACACATAAAGATCACATTTAGCTGCCATGTACTTCCATGGATTGGGGGTTCACCGAAAGCGGAGGAGAATTTTGCAAAACTCATGTGTGCATGCGCTTGTGTATGTTTTCATAAATCTCTGTGTGTATAAGCATGCTTGAGAGTATGTGTGCAACTGTCTATTTGCATTTGTGTATGTCCAAACAGTGGAAGGAGACCTTGGACACAGGCATTTCCAGGCCAACACACATAAAGATTTCAGGGGAAATACAAACATGGCCAAAAATCTGTACATTTTTTTTTTGGATTTCTATGAAACTTTATGTAATTGCTGGAGTTTTTCTAAAAGGGTCCCATTATTGGACACAGGTTTACACAGCATTTGAGGACCTGCTATTTATTTGTGTTTCTTTCACACAGTTGACCTTGGCTAGCTGTATGAAGCTAATCGAAAAGATGGAACCATCGAAAGGGATAGGATCCATTCTCCCGCACAAGCTTGTCTCAGAGTTTCTTTTTTTTAATATTTTGACAGAGAGGCTTCTTCCCCCTGCCAAAGACACAGAACAGAACAGTTCATTTTTGTAAAGAACATTTACTCCAGAGCCTTAATGGAGTTTTTTTTTTTTTTGTCATCTTAAAGTCAGTTCCTTCCAGGCCATAAAAAATCCAGATGGAAGTAATATCAGATTGGACTAACTCTGAGTCTTTGTTCTTGCACTCTTTTTCTCTTACTCTCTTTTTAAAAGTGACCTCTCCAACCAAGGAGTGAACTTAGTTGTCTGTTTCCATAGGAAAGAAGGGACAAGTGTTGCTTCACAATGATGTGCATCCATTTTTGTAAGTTTGGTTTTGCCACAATGTCCTGAAAGGAATCAGTTGTTGAACTGCAACTTTATGACATGAACCCTGACAGTTAAACATGTTTGTACCCTTTCCTAAGACCAAAGACCCTTTCTCTTACTGTTTCCACTTGGCATTGAACTGAACCCTCTACATCTTCCTGGGCCATTGTTGTGATGCTAAATAACTGTAGCAGAGCATACAACCAGGTGCTGTAGAAACATGTCTGCTGGTCCCCTGGAATATGAAAAGTATGTTTCTTTTATGTCAAGTGTTCTGACGGAAACTGGTAATTACAGACCTTGCGATAACACCGTTTCCAAAAACAGGTGGTGTAGCTCTGGACAAGCATCACTTGTAACTGAAAGATTACAGGAAGCCACCAGCGAACCCTTGAGTGTCAATAAATATATGCAACTGGCCACTTGGCTAAAAGGTGTTAAACCGTAAGTGTTGCCACGCAGTTCTGAATACGGCTACCAACTACACAAGTGAGTGCTTAACATTGTGGTCTCAGAACACACTGAAGGGCAGCAATGGATATGACTGTTGCAGATATACGCAGCGTTCACTCCAGTGATGAGTGGCTCTCTGGTCCAAAGGAGGGTAAACATCCTGCCCAAAATAACTCCTTTGTGGACCTTCACACTAGTTGCAAAGAATGGCCAAAACAAAATCTGATAAATATAGATGTGGAGCTGGCACAGTGTAGGCCAGCTTTCCAGCCCTGGCTGTGTCAGGCACTTGAGATGTGCGAGCGAGGCCATTTTGCACAGATAAAGCGTATTTTGTGTTTGCATTCCCCAGTGTTTGCATTGGCGGCTGATGAATACAGGGGATTGCAGCACTCTCTGGCTTGGTCCACCGTGTACTATAAACATTGAGCAGCGAGGCTTGGGGCCCATAGGGTGATGTGTTTGCTTGTCAGCAGGCCATTAGATTGGACAGTAGGTTGGGGGTTAACTGGGACACTTCTGGAAACATTTTATCTAATGTTCTACAGTGAAAATGATTTTTGATAAATTAGCAACAAATTGCCTTGCTTATTAACATGAGTGCCATCAGTGTTGTTCTGTCAGTCATTGTCACATTGAATGAAGGATTTTTTTGGTGCCCTGGCCTTATGAACTGCTACTATTAACCATTATTTAGCTGACACCTTTTTCCATGTTAGATAATCAACTTTAGCATAATTTACCCATGTATAGAGCAGAGTATTCCTTTTGTATTAAGGGTAAGTAACAGAATCAAGGGTATAAAAGCAGGGGTTCGAGCCCAGGTGGTAACTCTGATCATTATGCAACCCGTTGTCTATGTTTCCTTCAGACTGGAGTTTTCTTCTGCAGAATGTAAACCCAGATCTTTCTTCCATGTTTTAGATGTCCTTCCATTTACTGTGGCAGAATGAGGCTCACTAGTGGAAGTGTCAAGTGGTGCATGGTGGTCTCCTAGGTTATAGTATAACAGGGCTACACAGTAGGTCATGCAGACATTCCCAGCGCTCCTCGGTTGCTCACACTTAGGTTAAAATTTGGCTCAGTCTGTGTAGTGCGCAAGTACTCCTTGTGTTTGTCCTTTAGTTGCTCTGGTTTCTTCCTGCAGTTCAAAGACACATGTTCCACATAATCTGTATGGTTACCCTGCAATGTCCCCTGAATGGCCTTGTGCTGCTCAGGACCATGACTTGGACATACAGACAATGATAGTGAGTGAATGGTGTAATGGGCTTTTCTAAGAAATACATTAAATGTGTTGCTTTTTGCATCACCTCACTGGACACTGCTAAAACAGAATGAAATCAGAATTGTGCTGCTCAGACATTAATGTTTGTGAATAAGAGGATCTTCTGACACCGTGAAAACATGAGCACAATGGTCTTACATGGCAAATGTAAGGCCACCAGCATGGTTATCACCAAGACGCAGTTGCCCTCAGGAAAGGAGTGCTCGAAAGGAGTGCTTATTCTTCATTCGGGAAGAAGATGTCTCTCCTCAAGCACAAGGGTCACAGGCCTTTATATTTCACATCAGCAACACAGTTTTTCCCCAAAAATTTTTCCATGTTATGAGTGTGCCCCTCCTATCCAAAAGAACAAGGATTGGCAGTACCATGGAGACTGTGTGTAAGGACAATTGAGTTTTGTTTGTGCTTTATTGGAGATTCTAGACCACAGAGCTGAGCAAGACGGAAGACCCTGAAAAAACTGTCTTTAACAAAGCCCACATTTCGAAAATCACTGAGTAGGGGAAGTTATGCACTGCAGTAATCCAAAACAAGAAGACTCTAAGGAAAGCACTTATACACTGGGTGATGTAAAGGCCTGAGTTGGTTTCTCCACACTCCTGTCCGCAAGACCCAGAGCTTTTGTATTTCGTGTACTGTATATTATCCAATAAATGACTTCAACTGAATGGCTGGTGGCTCATGAGAGAAGGAAAAAAGTGACATCATACTCCTCAAGGACCGCATGCTGCATAAACATGGCCTTGGTGTACCTTTGAGCTCAGATACAAAAGAATTCACAAATTGTGTAGTCATCAATTACAATTTCAGGCAACCCTTTTGTCATTCCAGTACACTTTTTATTTAATAAGAATTCCGTGTACTGTTTGTACCTTGCAAGTGTGTCAGTACGAGGTGTTAAGAGGAGAATCCTTGGACAACTTTTTGGAAAATCAAAGAAATTCAAGGCACTCATGAATTACCTGTCTGGAGCAGCAAGTGACGTGCTTGTCCCCTCATCATAATAATCTCTGCTTCTGAGGTCTCATGTGATGTGTAGATGGGCTTTTGTTGTGGGCCCAACAGAGCTTGGTCTGTAGGGATATGAGCCAGAGGAAATGTGCATTGGCTGAAGATATATACTACAGCTCTTTCAAGACATACTAAAATTTAATTAAAGTAATCTTACTTGTGGACGAGCACTGTGCTATACCCAGTTAATTTGGGTGGATAGAGCATGTGGTGTTGGAAGTATACCCCTCACCCCCACTGCTGGATATGGATGAGAATGGTAGCCCTGGGAAGTTCCGTGCATGCCAACAGTGACTGTTCAGCGGGATCATGTTGAGGATGTACCATGTCCAAGAGGTCTGAAAGGGACAAACCTTAGACAGGATTAGAATGGCCTCCACTGTGGACACCTGATCTGAAAATAAGCAGATGCTATTTTTGATGCAGAAGCTAAAACATAGCAGGAGGTTGTATGGTACCAGGTTTGATCCATGTGCAGTAAGATATTTTTATTAAGGAATTCAGGTTAAGCACTGAGGGGTGCTGCTGCAGAGCCCCTCCCAGGATTTCAGACTTCAGGTTACAAGTCTGTGTCCTTCACGACAAAGCCTACCTGTTTCTCATGGTCTACTTCAGAGAAGAAGTATGCAGTCATCCTGTTAAGGAACTCTCCAAGAGGGTAAATTCCTGGTTTGCATATAGGTTAATTTGAAAAGACTGTTTTTAGCACAAGATCCCATTAAGAGTCTTTTGGGCTATAGGGTGCAAATCTCATGCTGATGGTTATATAACTTCCATTACATGTTGGAGATTGTGTGGCACTCCCATTCTTTCCCATCGTGTATGCTGTTAAGTAGCTCGGGTGGGGTGGAGTGGTAAACTGTACAGCAGAGAAGTTATAAGGAAATAGTGGCTGTCATCCCAGAAATGGTGTAAAGAATGCTTGCATACTGGTAACTAGAACATCATCCATAACAGTTTATCATGCATTACGTGATGTTCATGTACAAAATGTGCATAACTACTAGAGCCTTCAAAGGCCCTTTATATGTGAAATGCATTGGGTCTGTGGTGGAAGTGCACAGGTGAACTGTTTTGGGGCCCAAAAGACACATCTTCATCTGGAGCAGGTCTTAATCCTAACACAGCATTTACACTGTAACCCATCTGACCTTGATGATTCAAGAGCTTGGAAAAATTGAAAGCATGTGGAAACTTGTACTGATTTAAATCTTACCACACGCAGTATTTTCCATGTCTATTTGCACAAAAACTGAGTAAAAAAGCAATGTAATATCATGTTAATTAATCCTTTACTCGGTCATTTCCATGTAGCAATTTTCTGCTTCACAGTCAGGTGTGTGTTAGTTTATGGTTAAACGGAGGAATTAGCCTTGTATAAGGATCCCAGAGTGCGATGTTTGTCCCAGTCTCCCAGGCAACACAAATCAAATGGTGCTGGTAAAACGAGGACATTAGCACTGATGTAATAAATTTCAACAAGTAGGTATGCAGGCACAAGCGGCACGATGTGCCTCTGTTTTTGTCCTGTACTGTTTTACGCAGAGCTATTGTCGCATTTCAGCCTCGCATGCTCTGTGTGCGCAACACCTGACGGTAATCTGACTGTGTACCCCTGCACCGGGCTGCATCTGACTGATGTCTTCCAGGCAGCTGCCACTGAGGCTGGCTTGCAGTGCTGACGTTGGTAGCCCCTCTTCCCGGAGTACGGCTGCAGAAAGGCCACTTTGCTTTTTGCTTGAGTTTGTGAGACCCGTTGCCATAGCAGTGTGGCACGGATGGGCTGCCAACAACTTATGTGTCAGGTGTTAGGAGTTGGGAGAGTTGATGGAACACGCACTGGATTGTGGATCCCATTGCACCTCACGTTTATAAACATTTGCCATGCAAGGAGATGGATGCTAGGCACCCCTACCATGCTTGCCTTGGTACTGTAAATAAAGTGGCTCGGTCTAGACTTCTGGGTGTTGCTGAAAGATGCAGTTACCTCTTCTGTACATTCAACCTTTCTGTGCACTTTCAATCTGTCAACACACTTCTGTAGCAAAGGACAGATGTTGACTGTAATATCTTTATCACTTAGCCACAATTTCTTATTTTCTCTGTGCTAAGGGGTTAGCTGACGTCTAAGAGGAGGTCTAACTTTTACTTTCACTTATGGCCTAGAAGACAATGTTTTTCATTTCATGGGAAATAAATTTTGAGAAAGTCAATGTCTTTTTTGGGTTTGTCCCTGAATGATATACTGTAATTCGGTGTATATTTGCATAGAGGCCAGTCTTGCAGTTTTGCAGGTCTTGAGGGCATAGGGAAGTTAAGAAACTAAGCTGACCTCTGAACCAACACCGCTGAAGTGAGGATGTGCGGCACAGTCAATGAAAAGGTGAATCAGCCTAATTGGGGGAGGAAGTAACCGTTTTCCACACCATTTTTGGACACGGTGAATAAAATCCCAGTCCCTGAAGTTGTTTGATGTCTCCTTTGTTTCCGCATTTAAAATAGAATATTTAAACAACAAGCGGGGGACGTCTTCAGCTATGACTTGGGGGTACGCTTTGCACCCATTCTCTGCAATCTTACTTCCTTCCCAGTACAACTTCACAGTTCCAGACAACAAGCTGCTTCCATTAATCATTTGGTTTTCTTCTGAAGCTCATTACTTCTGTTCAAATCCCAGAACCATAACCAGCAGTACCAGGGAAGCACTATTTCTCGGAACAGCGTTCCTTCAGAGACCTGATTGTGGACCTGCCTCTTGTGAGAACCTTCAGGACTCTGGCAGCTTGCATGCCCCTGGGAAGTTAGAAGGGAGAGAGGGAGGAAGCCTGTCTCCTAAAACCGCCTAACCACATTGTTGAGAAACATCCGGCGCCACAGGAAGTCTTGTCAGTGGCAGGATGCAGGCGTCTCCTGCGAGTGTAAAATAACAGCCGGAAAAAGGCTTTTGAAGGCGAGATTAAAATGTGTGCTTAAAAAATGTAAAATGTTACAGCTTTGTAATGCTGAACATCCGGTATGTTAGGAACGTTTTCCGCATTTGAGAGCAGCGATATCGCCCCCAGGCCATGTTCATGCCATTTCTGAGGAAGGTGGAAATGACCTTGCCCTTCATTGGCCCACCAAATCCAGAACAATTCCAGCCAGCTCCTCCAGAAAAATTTAAAGCTGGACTGTAGTTTTTCCATGTCTGGGTGTTGATAGGGAAGTCACTGTTATGATCCTTATAATGGAAACTTTTAGCAAGACCAAGTGATATTTGATTCATCATGTTATGCATCCATAGGATGGCAGGAGTTAAGCTGAAGACTGTTGCTTCATCTTAATTGAGAGGCCTTGATGATAGTAAACTCAGAAGTTCTTCAACCGAAACATTACAGCAGAATTATTCAGTGCTACTATTACCTGTTGTTTAGCTCACAGTTTTGTTACACCGTAACAAGGGTATTCTTAGTGCGCTAATTTAGGGTAAGTACCTTCAAAAATGGTACAGCAGATAGAGAAAGGGTTCAGAATCAGGACCTTCAAGTGCACCTTTAAATTTTTGGAAGCTGTTTAACAAGCATACTCCATTCTGTACCAGAGAAGTTATGGCTGAAAATGGGCAGCGCAGGAGCCTCACACTGGCTACACAGACACCTTAGGCCCAGGTAGACTGTGGATACAGGAACATTGTTAAGGTTCCCTACTCACAACCCCCCCCCCCCTTGCCCCAGGTTTGTCTGCACACTGTGAGGAAACATCTGTCCGATAAATTCACAAAGTCCATAGCATGGAATGGAAATTGGGACCTTCTGAAGGAGAAGCAGCTGGGAGACTTGCATTGTCACAGCAATACTTCTGTCTGGGCTGAAGAGAAACTGAAATCAAGCTTCTAAATTTAAGATTGGAGTACAACAAGAATCTGATAGTGTTCAGACATGGTTGAAACTGACCACTATCTGTGCACATGGGTTCTCTGGGGTACAGAAGGCCCTGTTATGCACACTCACAGGGGCTAATGTGCTCATTCAGCAGGTGCAGCTCATCCATATGTCTTTTCTCGGAAGAGAGGTCATGCTCCACAGTGTTAAAGTGGGGTCATCGACCAGTTATTTATTGGTCTGCTTGCAACTTGTCATTTTCTCTGCAGTCTTGTTACTATTTGTGTGCATGCGTTTGCATGTATGTCTGTGTTGTGCTCACAGGTAGCGAGTTCATGCTATCAGGCACTCAGACCTCATTCATTTCCACCTTCCCCACACTATAGAAACACTTGGTTGACTGGCAGAACACAGCCCACAGCGGGATTCAGTGGCCTGGGGGATGAGATGCTTTGCACCTAAAACATCTGTAACATGAATAAATGAAATAAATGCAAATATAACTGTTTGAACTCTGAGCCCCAACCTCCATCTGTAGACTTTGGCAGGCAGAGTGTTGTTCTGGCTGGTGTGTATGGACAGCCATCTTTGTTCCTGTTGATACGTGGGCTATTTTTAGGCCCTGCTCAGCTATTCGGTACCGGCACTCTCCACGGTGGGCTGAAAGGGAACACCGGTGACTGAGAGGCAGTGTAAAAGGTTCATTCTCACTTTACATGCTGCAATTTGATGACACCAAGGTGCAGACAGTAGAGAATAACAGAACCCTTCTTGAAGTGTGTGTATGTGTTTATCATAGCTTGACAGCTAGAACTGTAAGGTGCAGGAAATGTGCTTTATGACTGCAAGGATGAAAATTTAAGCCACTGAAGACATCCTGCTGCTGTAACCCATACACCCAGATAGCTTCAGCTGGTGTAAAAAATGTCAGTGCTCACAAAGTATGTTTCTTCCTTTCCAAACAGGTGATTCAGGCAGGTCTGCGTCTAAACAATCTGATCTGGTACACCATTCATAGCAACAGGAAAGTGACATTTGGAATTTCAGAGGAGGAAAACAATTAATGGCAAAAAAAAAAAAACCTTATTGCTCATTTCTGATTATTATGCCACATTGCAGCGTGTCCAGTGAGTTTGGCATAGGACACATCTCCTCAGAAAAAAGAACCCAGGTTGGTAAAAATATCCCCCTTAGTTATGAAATGAGAAACAAGGCTTCCTGTTGTTAGAACCCTGTGTGAAATAGCAGAGATCCCAGACCCTAGCAAACATCTCACATTCCTTGTCTTTCTCCCTTCCATGATCTCTGCCAGCATGCCAAGATCCACAGTAATTTTGATGTTGGCACTTACATGTCACAGTTTCATTGCGCATATCCTTAGGTGCACCGAATGGTTAGGGTGTGTACCTA
The DNA here is from genome assembly GCA_018136845.1 of Heterotis niloticus. Taxonomy (NCBI): domain Eukaryota; kingdom Metazoa; phylum Chordata; class Actinopteri; order Osteoglossiformes; family Osteoglossidae; genus Heterotis; species Heterotis niloticus. Next base: position 13,923,884 of record CM030891.1, read on the forward strand.
CATCACCACACCATGCATAAGTCACAGTGAATCCCTGAATCTCACCACCAGTCTTCCCTGACACTTTGATGTGTAAAGCTAGAACCTGTGACAGACCTGAGCCTCGTGTCGCTGACTGAGAGCTCTCTGTGTGGCTTCTTTCACCCTTGCACATTTGCTTTTTGTTCAGTGCTGGATCCATCCTGAGCGTCTGCTCTGGCTTCTCTAAAAATACACATCCTCACCAGAAAAAAAAAAAAAAATGAAAGCTTGACCTCAGATGGTTCAAAGGTCTCCCTGGCTCTGAAAAAAATGTGTTGTCATTCTGCGTTTTCTTTTAGTCATCTGTTCCCCTGTGCTTAGGCTGTATGCCCTGGTCCAGGTGATGCAGTATTTGTGTCCTTGCTGGGTGTTTGGTGGCCTTGTCCCAACTACCTGTCATGAGTTCAGCAACATGTGGGAACACAAAGACCTGAAAGAATTTTTGTCTGCATGCCTTCCCTCCCTGGAGCTCTCATAACTCCAATGATATTTCTGAGTGTCTCCTCGCCCTTGTCCCTGTGTCCCCCTCATTCACAATCCTTGAATGGTGCAGATTATGGAAGGCGTTGAGAGGGCACATCCACTGTCATTTGGGATTCTACTTGGGTCTTGCCACCAGATGACTCGGAACAGCCCAGGGGTGCGCACTGTGTTTTTTCACCACCTCCCTTAATGTGCCATCCTTCCCTCCACAGCAGCTTTAACTACTCACAATCAGTCGGCAACAATATTTGTGTCTACATTTATCAATTGCAGGTACTTTTCTTAAAAGTGGCACAGCTCAAAGTAAATAAAAGAGGATTTCACAGCAGACAAAGCGAATAACATCCAGACTTGTCAAGCACAGCTTCCCCAATGCCGTTTTTGCCAGCACACATTACACAAGCAACTACAGAGAACTGATGTGAAACACAAAAGTTATCATGAAACATATCTTGCAAATTTTACTCAGCAGTCTGAAGGTCCAGAGAGAAGTGAGTCCTACCCAGATCACATGTTGCTGAGAACCAGAGAACAAGGCACTTCTATTGGAAACTGGGAAATGTGTTTTCAGTTGAAAAAGAAGGCTGAGGGTCCCTTACAGGAAGAATGTGCCTCAAGGATATTGTGGAGAAGGCTATTTGTTCTATAGCCATGATGACAGACAGACCGAAATAGTACTCTGTGCAACTGTCGGTCCAGTATGGGTGTGTGGTTAGCCACTCAATGGGCCCATTATTTCACAGTATGCACCCCACTGGGAGCCTCCACCTCCTTGTGGTGGGCCTTAGGTCAGTGGCCCCAATGTGGCCTCTCCTATCCCTTTTCTTTTATTTTTTCACCAATCATCGATGAAGGTGCAAGGAACTGTAATGCAGCACCCATCACCTCCCAGGGACTAGGACTATAATCTACCCCACGGGTTACGTCAGTTGTATGGTGTTACGATTATGGTTTTTTTTTGGGCAGGGAACTATGGTTGTTCCTGTTCGTGTAGTCTCTCCATAGGGGTTTGGCATTCGACAGGTCCGTCAGACCCCAGTATGCAATAGGACCGGTGGCAGATGACGTCACCCCTGCAAGTGCTTATCTGCGCGGACCACCATGGAGGCAGCGGCAGCAGCTTTGTCTTGGTTGTGTTTTTTTTGGCATTCTATGACATTGAAAATAGTGGGGATTTTGCTGTTTACCCTTATTGTAAAGTGTTGGCACCAGGGAGTGTCCAACCCCTCGGTGTACCTGGTGCTAACACTCCGTGATCTATTGTACAAATACAGTACGTAAGAAACACCAGGTGAAGTGGTGGTTTCCCACCCCTGTATTGGTTGGAGAAGTCGTTAATGTTGGTCAGCAGGGTTTTTGCTTGTCTTCTGTTTTCTTTTCTTTTCGTGGCCCAGGTCAGGATGTCCGTTTTGTTCTGTTTTGGTCTTTGAGTGGGGACCCGCCTATATTATGTCAAACCATCTGGTGCTTGGTTCTTTTGTTTTTTGTACATGTGTATTCTGTATATAATTCCTTATTTGGTGTACTCCTCACCGTAAATAAACTGCACTTTGTCACTGTTAAAAATTGGATAACAGTGCCGTAATTGGGGTTCGTTGTAAAAGGGGTTCTCTCCTACCATCTACATTTTTCTTTCTTTTACTTAAAATGCTACGATCCTTACTGCTGGTCCCTAGCCCACGAGCCGGGTTGTAACAATGGCCAGTAGCAGCAGTCTCATATGTATGAACCTCTCATATTAGGGAGGGCGTTGCCACAGAACCGCAGGCAGGCCAGGTACAGCTGTGCCACTTTATGACACAAACTGTGCTCCTTCTGTCTCCCCTGCAGCTTAGTGCTGGATCCAACTGCAGCTGCGAAATCAGCCCTGACGGCATAAAGAAGAAGAAATCCAAGAACTTGTAAGTGCCCATGGATCCCTGGAGCTTTTTAAGTTTGTATGCTTGTATCTGCCCAGGGGGGTAGGGAATTTGGCGATTGGGTTTCAGCTGGATCCAACTTAACCCTAACAATGTGGATCATCTATTGGTTGATCAAATGCATCGCTTCTTTGCTTTAGCCCACCTGGGAAAGCATGTGTCATTCACAATAGAGCTGTTTCAGGGTCACCGTTTTGAAGGGAACCTACATGTCAGGTGGGCGGTTTGTGTCTGAAAATAGTAAATCGCAGTGGCGGGTGATGCTTAAGTCACACCCCACCACCTCCTGCTGAGTTGTACGCTGGCAGAGTGGGTGACAAGGAGAGTGCTGCAGTGTTTCAGGGCCAACATGTCATCATCTCCTGTCTCTCACTACTTCTTCTTTCGGCTGCTCCTGTTAGGGGTCGCCACAGCGGATCAATTGTTACCACTTTTCCTATCCTCTGCATCTTTCTCCATCGCACCCACCACCTGCATGTCCTCCTTCACCACATACATAAATCTCCTCTTAGGCCTTCCTCTTTTCCTCTTGCCTGGCAGCTCCATCCCTAGCATCCTTCTCCTGATATATCCAGAATCTCTCCTCTGCACATGTCCAAACCAACGCAATCTCGCCTCTCTGACTTTGTCTCCAAACCGTCTAACCTGGGCTGACACTAACATATTCATTCCTAATCCTGTCCATCCTCGTCACACCCAATGCAAACCTTAACATCTTTAACTCTGTCACCTCTAGCTCTGCCTTCTGTCTTTTGGTCAGTGCCACCGTCTCCAACCCATAAAGCATAGCTGGTCTCACTACAATCGTATAGACCTTCCCTTTCACTCTTGCTGGTACCCTTCTATCACAAATCACTTCTGACACTCTTCTCCAGCCACTCCACCCTGCCTGCACTCTCTTCTTCACCTCTCTTCCACACTCCCCATTACTCTGAACTGTTGATCCCAAGTATTTAGATTCGTTTACCTTTGCCAACTCTATTCCCTGCATCCTCACCATTCCTCTGCCCTCCCTCTCATTTATGCACATGTATTCTGTCTTAGTCCTACGGACCTTCATTCCTCTTCTCTCTAGAGCATATCTCCACCTCTCCAGGGTCTCCTCAACCTGCTCCCTACTCTCACTACAGATCACAATGTCATCCACAAACATCGTAGTCCATGGTGACTTCTGTCTGATCTCATCTGTCAACCTGTCCATTACCATTGCAAACAAGAAAGGACTCAAAGCTGATCCTTGATGTAATCCTACCCCCACCTTGAAAGCATCCATCACTCCTACCGCAGACCTCACCACTGTGACACTGTCCTTGTACATATCCTGTACCACTCTTACACACTTCTCTGGCACACCTGACTTCCTCGTAAATAACCACAGCTCCTCTCTAGGTACCCTGTCATATGCCTTCTCTAAGTCCACGCAAGACACAATGCAACTCCTTCTTACCTTCTCGGTACTTCTCCATCAGCACCCTCAGAGCAAACATCGCATTTGTAGTACTCCTTCTTGGCATGAAGCCATACTGCTGCTCACTAATCGTCACCTCCCTTCTTAACCTAGCTTCCACTACTCTTTCCCATAACTTCATGTTGTGGCTGATCAGTTTTATCCCTCTGTAGTTACTATAGCTCTGCACATCACCCTTATTCTTAAAAATTGGTACCAGTACACTTCTTCTCCACTCCTCAGGCATCATCTCACTTTCTACAATTACATTAAACAATCTGGTTAAAAACTCCACTGCCATCTCTCCTAAACACTTCCATGCTTCCACAGGTATGTCATCTGGACCAACAGCCTTTCCATTCTTCATCCTCTTCATAGCTGTCCTAACTTCCTCTTTGCTAATCCATTGCACTCCCCTATTCATAATCCCTACATCATCTAATCTTCTCTTTCTCTCATTCTCTTCATTCATCAGCCCCTCAAAGTACTGTTTCCATCTGCTCAACACACTCTCCTCGCTTGTGAGTACATTTCCATCGCTGTTCTTTATCACCCTAACCTGCTGCACATCTTTCCTAGCTCGGTCCCTCTGCCTAGCCAGTCGGTACTGGTCCTTTTCTCCCTCTTTAGTGTCCAACCTCTTATACAATTCACCATACGCCTTTTCTTTAGCTTTTGCCACCTCTCTCTTTGCCCTATGCCTCATCTCCTTGTACTCCTGTGTACATTCTTCATATCTCTGTCTATCCCACTTCTTCTTCTCCAGCCTCTTCTTCTGTATACTCTCCTGTACTTCCTCATTCCACCACCAGGTTTCCTTGTCCTCCTTCCTTTGTCCCGATGCCACACCAAGCACCTTTCTAGCTGTCTCCCTTACCACTTCTGCTGTAGATGTCCAGCTCACTGGTAACTTTTCATTGCCACCCAGTGCCTGTCTTAATTCCTCCCTGAACTCCACCTTATAGTTTTCTTTTTTCAACTTCCACCATTTGATCCTTGGATCTGCCCTCACTCTCCTTCTCTTTTTGATCTCCAATGTCATCCTACAAACTACCATCCTATGCTGCCCAACTACGCTTTCCCCTGCCACCACTTTGCAGTCTACAATCTCCTTCAGTCTGGCCCTCCTGCATAAGATATAATCCACCTGTGTGCATCCTTTTTGCAAAATCCACTATCATCTGACCTTCTGCGTTCCTCTCCTTGACATCATACCTACCCATCACCTCCTCTGTTCCCTTCACCAACATGCCCATTGACATCCGCTCCAATCACCACTCTCGCTCCCTCAGGTACACTCTTCACCACTTCATCCATATCACTCCAGAATTCTTCTTTCTCATCCATCTCCACCCAACTTGTGGGGCATGTGCACTAACAACATTCATCATCACACCATCAATTTCCAGTTTCATAAAAATCACTCTGTCAGACACTCTCTTCACTTCTAAGACAATTTTGACATACTGTTCCTTCAGGATAACCCCTACCCTGTTTCTCCTCCCGTCCACACCATGGTAAAACAGTTTAAACTCCTGTCCGATGCACCTAGCCTTACTCCCCTTCCATTTGGTCTCTTGCACACACAATATATCAACCTTCCTTCTCTCCATCATATCAGCAAGCTCTGTTCCTTTACCAGTCATACTTCCGAAATTCAAAGTTCCTATCCTCACGTCCACTCTCTTAACCTTCCTCCTCTCCTTCTTCCTCCGGACATGCCTTCCTCCTCTCTTCCTCCTTCTTCGGCCAACAGTAGCCCAATTTCCGCCAGCACCCTGTCGGTTAGCAGTGCTGGTGGCGGTCGTTGTTAACCCGGGGTTTGACCGATCTGGTATGGAAATTTGTATTTTTGTCCGCATGTTTGGTTTGGCAATTTTTTACGCCAGATGCCCTTCCTGACGCAACCCTCTCCATTTATCCGGGCTTGGGACCGGCACAAAGAAATGCACTAGTTTTTGCATCCCCTTGTGGCTGGATTCATCTCCCGTCTCTCACTCACAGACAAAAACATTCATTTGAGTCCTCTGGCTCACTGCTGTCACAGCTGGAGCTGAGATGGAGCACACAACTGTTGAGTGGGTGTCTCTACATCCTACACACTAATCCTGCAGTCATAGTATTCCTCTGACTCAGATGCCTGATGGAAATTGCACTTTCAAGTCTTTTTCCTTCAGATGATCTTTTCTGAAGATTAGCAGCTCAAATCAGAAGGAAGAAGTATGCTAAGTTTTCACGCACCTTCCTTCTGCATCTTATACAGTCCAGTTCTTCAGTACACCGCCGTGCATTAACTAAAAAATTTGTGTTGTGGGTTTAGCATTTTGTAAGAATTTTAAAACTGGACAGTTGTTCGGTATGTTTGGAATGTGTGCCACTTCAGTTGTACTGTTTAAGTACTATCTGTCTTTAGTGAACAGCATAAAATCAGAGAAGACTATGAGATGGTGCATGTACGTGTTAAAAGAGGGAGTACTGATCAAAAGACTGAGTACACATGCTGTAAACTAATTTTTATTCATAACTGATGATTTTCATCCAGGTCAGTAGTTTGAGATGTCTTTTGCTTCCCTTCTTGAGCTGATAGTTCTTGTGCAACACCAAGGCATCTCTGGGGTTGGTACCTTGCTCTGATGACCAAAGCTGGCTGAGGTTTCTAAAGACTTGATTGTGATGATCAGCTCTGGGACCACAGTAACCCCAGACAACTAAGCTGCAACCTTCATGCTGGACAATGGTGACCACTAAGGCACAACCTAAATGCTCACCTGCTCACCTGTTACAAATTCTCAGTGGTAAGACCCAAAAATTTCAGATGTGGCTCTTATTTGCCCACAAGTCCAACTTCCACTTCTCCAGTGGCTTCAAGCTGGTGTACACAAACTTTTGGCTGTTATGTATGTTTACTTCATGGATTATACAAACATTTGAAGCTGAGATTTGAGGTAGGTTTGGACACATCATGTATGATGGAATGTAGAAAGGCCTGCTAGGTGAATTGCTAAGGTGAGCACAGTCGGACAATGGATAGATGTGGACAATGGGTAAAGGTTTGAGAGGGTTAAAAAGTCCTGGGACAACCTGAAACGCAAGGCTCTTGTGTCTTTTTATGACATCGTGGTCTTCCCAGTCAGTGTCTCCATGTAGCACCCAATCAAGTGGTATCGGAGGCTGACAGTAGAAGATGGGCTGCTTGTGTCTTCCTGTCCTGGGGCAACCTGAAACGCAATTTTATCAGCCAGAGCAACTTGTGGTTTATCACATTTCCATTTTGTGCCTGTCTTGTGAAGTCCACCAACCTATAAAACCTTTTTCTAAAGCATTTTTATATACATTATTTTATTTATTAATCAACAGTGGGCTATATAACTAGGGGACTAGATGTTCTCTGTTAGTAGAAGACACCGAGTCCTGCCTCAAAAAGCTGTGCTTAGTGCGCAGACAAAATGAGGAAACTGCTTGCTTCCATGAGGTCCGTTCAAAGGTTCACCATTTAAACTCAGAAAGCATTTGGATTGATATGATTTTCATCTGTATTGAACGTCAGGTTCTGGTGTCAGCAGCAGGCATGGAAAGACTATTGTGCTATAAGCTAAAAAAGCCTAGCTGCACCTCAGCTCAGACACAACCCACAGCCCCCTGAGAACCACTGCCATGACCACTCTGTCCAGACACAGCCCCCTGTGATTAATTACTTGATGCACTCAGGGATATTTATCTTATTCAAAAATACTTCTTTCAGCTGAAGTGGCCTATGCACCTTTGTTGGGATATAGCACACTTTTGAGAAACTGAATTTAGTTTATTGTGGTTAGTAAATTTTTCCAAGCCCTGCTCCAACTCTGTCAGCATAACATGTACTTATTTTATGTGTCATAGTTTGATGAAGATGGACAGTTGTAGCATATTTTAAGAAGAATGGAAGAGTACTATGTATGTATGTATGTATGTATGTATGTATGTATGTAAGTAAATAGGAAAACATATCTGAGATGAAGAGACAGAGAAGAGAAGTATGAGGAAACAGGACTCAATCCAGCAACCTTCAGTGCATGTTCTTCACACTACTGCACCTCTGTCATCTCCTTCGCAGAGAATTTTAGAACAAAAGAGAACAGTTTACACATTGACCAGCTCCGAATGAACAACGTCAAACCGTTAGTTCACCTGCAAAGCAATAGATGAGCATAAAGCATCTGCTTGTGAAGCAAATAAGCCACCAGATAAGAGCTATACAGGCCGTAAATAGCAGAGGAAGGAAGTCACTCACGCACTGCACAAAGCCACCCCCTCTCCCTCATTCATTCAACATCAATAACATGCCGAGATGACACAGCCCCCTTCCGTCATCACCTGCTCTGCCAGCTCCAGGTGTGCAGCTCGCCTCAGGTGATGGCAGACAGAAGTGGGTTCTGCCCCTTGACACCCAAGGCAGAGGCATTATAATGACTTAGACTGCTAAGCCTAGGTGTATGCACACTTGCTGTTTTCTTCTGCGGCATAAAATTAAATAAATTAAATATTTTTTATTTAAATAAAACCTGAAATCCCCATCTCAGGGGACAATTTGTGCTGATATTTCATTGAACGGCAGGAGGTGCGAAGACATCTGCCACTTTTTCCTTTTTATGGTAACAGCACAAAATTTCATCCATTGTAGGTTACATATAAACTTATGTTCACATTGCAGGGAGTTCCATCGCAACACTAAGCCACTATAATAATAATAATTGTGATTAATATGTGCACTTGTAATAATATTAATCCATGTGAGCAAATGTAGAGTTTTTTCTCTTGTGCATTAGAAATCTGGTTTTGGGTTCCTTTCCTGCTGCCACTACTTGGGTTCATGTTAATATTATCCTTACTGCCAGCCATGTTTGGCCCTCTTTGTGCCCTTTGCAACTGGGCTGTTTGTAGGGCTGTGGACAGAGATCTGTTTCCACGCTAATAAAATGCTGTGCTCTGACTGGAGGAGGAAAAAGCCTGCCCTCAGCCACCCCCACAGTATATAAGGCTGCAGCAGAGCTGCAGTAGGTCAGATGGAATGTGATGGCTGACCAGCCCTATGTGAACACTGCGTACAAACACACTCTCTGGATCACCCATGTTCCACACGATGGTCGACTTTTCTGAGAAGTATCTGGAAAGGTAGGGAGCCTTCCCCAGGGTGCTCATGCTCAAGCAGATACAATTCTGGTTGGCTGGCACCTCAGCTGAAAAGAGGGGTGCAGGGAGTTGGGAGTCTGTGTCAACCTTCTCAGGGACTCAATTGTGGTCTCTGAAGGTATAGAGCTGGCTGAGAAGGTTTCTGGAAGCTCCGCTTATGGCCACCCACTTCGGACTTTCATTTGTGGCATGAAATAGATTGTTCAAAAATCTCTGATTCTTGGAAAAGTTGATATTGCTGGTAGTTTGTTGCTAACTGAATTATTGTGCTTCTAGAAAGCTTGATAACCAGTCTTAGTGCAGACACTGTGGTTGTTTTGTATGAGAAACCTCTAGAGGGTGAAACTGTTTTACTACAGGCCAAAGTATTTACATGCATGGTGGAGAGTGGCTTTATTTTGCTCTTGGTTCCTTTGCATGCTCTACACTGTAATTGTGAGATGTCCTGCTCCCTCCTGTGCCAGATGTGGAAAGAGTTTTGGGCTTGGGTCACAGCGCTGTTCCCATGGGTTTGCATCTCCACACCGAATTCCTTCACTTCAGGGATCCTCTGACAGGAAACAGTGAAAGAACAAAAGAGAGGGCAGGAGTCAAGGAAATTTCCACCACACACGGGGTAGCTGGTGGTTTTGGTGGGTGATCCTAAACCCCCTGCAGTCCTGCTTGGAAGGAGATCCTGAAAGTTAAGCAAACATGATTGAACTGTGGAGAAGTCTGCTTTGAGGCAGGTGTGTGAGAGTCTTCTGTCTTGGGATTTGTGCCCAGAATTCAGCCCTCAGTTATGCTTTTTATCTCTGGGGAAATCGCTGATATGTGGTACCTGGCCCTTGGGGGGTTCCTAACCCTGCTGACTGGGACTCCTTTTTGAATGACCACCCCAGTATCACCTCCAAATGCAGCCCAGTTTGGGTCTCTAAATAGCACAGATGATGAATTCTGAGAATGAATTCAGCCAGAGCACTGGTGGCATCGCTGGGGGCCAGAAATAATCAGGGGGCAGCACCTATCACTTATAAGCATATTCACACATGCAAGCACTTGCCTTGCGTTAGAAGACTGGAGAGCTTCAGAGCTCCTTTTTGATCAGGAGGAGGTGATACAAAGCAGGTGGCGAAACTTTCAGTGGCATCTGAAAACAGAGGTAGTAGTGTGTGTGTGTGTGGGGGGGATCTCGCTGGCAGGTAGCCCTCAAGTACTCATCCAAAACAAAACCAGACGCCAGTCCCCAAGGTATTTTGGGCCCGTTTGTGGTCCATGACACTGGCAGCACAATGATTTCTGCCCCTGGTGGTTAATGTGTAGATGGTAGTCAGTCAGGACCATAGGGGAATGACAGTGCTATTGCCATGTAGCATGGGAGGATGTGTGATCGAGGCCCCTTTTACTTTACCCTCATAGACTGGAAAATCTCTGCATTAATTATAATCATCATTACTGTTTCATGTCTGCAGACTTATATGAGCAGCTAAGAAAAGAATGCAAAGCCATCACTCTTTGGATTATATAGGATCCTTCGCACAGACAAACACCTCACTAACCAGATTTGAGTGGATGCTCTTTTATTCTGGAAAATTATGGTTTTATTTTAATATTAATGGTGGCGAGAAATGTGGCCGAGTTCTCACACACACAGTGCTCTTGTGGGTCCAGAAGGTGGAGTCCCAGAGCTACACTTTCCTTTACTTCCCCCTCTGCTTTGCAGTTACACTTCAGGAAGGAGAAAAACGATGTCACATCTTTCCATTTAGCCAGATTTACACGCCTGTGTCAAAACCAGACTGAAATAATATGTTATTTTATTATGGGCTCCCAAGTATTTTCCATCCCTGTAAAAGACTCTTTTGAGAGGAAAGAGGCGCTTTAATACCCCCCAACCCCCATTTTGCCCTAAGCAAAGGCAGCAAGAGCTAAAAATAGTGATAAAATGCATTCCTACAATTATTCTTGCTTCAGATTTTTTTTAAAATAAGTTTTTGTTTTTAGAAAAATGTATGCCCCTTGTGACTATAGTCCATTTACATAACATTTACAAAACAGCATTTTCAAGACAACGGACAACTGTAGTCATCATTCTTCTTTTTATCTCCTTTGTTCAATGTTCATCTTAATTTTAGTGTCTGAAAGGGTCTATCATTTGCAGTCTGTTAAAAATGTAATGTTATTTTGGGTGTGTAATCATATTTTCTTGAGCACTCATCTTGTTAGGTGGAAAGGGTCTCTGAGGGGAAGGAATCAACATGACTTTTCACAAGCAAATATTTAGCATTCCTTTCTGTTTAATTGTGACACACCGAGTGTAACTTGAACCTTGGAGGCGAGTAGAGAGAAGCCATGGAGGCATTCCTGTACACGCCGCAATGGCTCAGACTTGCTGACAAATATTTTATCATCGCGGCCCACCCTGGCCTATCCTATCCTATCCTATCCTGATGCGGGTGCTGAGGAAGTGTTCGTAAGCAATGTTGAATGCCCCTTTTTCCTGAAAAGATCCTCCTGTTCCTCAGGAAGGCAGGGACTTTAAGGGTCAACAGGTGGCGTAGCAGTAGCTCAGATTTGAATTCCACCTCCTACTGTATTACCCTTCAGCAAGGTACTTGCCCTTAAATGGCTAATTTAAAAAAAATCACTGAACAAAACATTGTACGTAGCTTAACAGTGCAAGTTAAGGCAATGGGGGGGTGGTCAGATAAATAATTCTAAAGGTAAGGCATGGGCATTCTTCAGTTCTATTGCAAAATAAGCAAGAAAAACTGAGCAGTTATGAACACCATTTACTACTGATGTTAAGCACAGTTTTGTCACCTGAAGGTTGCTGGTTCAAGCCCACATAGTTTCCTTCTTTCAGACTGTACTTGTCCTAAGTTCCTCCACTAAATTACTCAGCTGTGCATACAGTGACAAACTGTGACTTTGGATGGAAGCAATGGCTAAGCAACAACGTGGGTGTCTGTCTCCCATACATGCCAGGGGAGAAGAAGCCCATCACCTTGTAGTTTACCGCACAGCCGATTTATCATAAATCCTTATCCTGTCTGCTGTTCAGGTTTGCTTGTTCTCCTGGTGCTTGGGGCTCTCTGCTACCCCTATAGGGAGAGGGAGTCAGTGGTTGGGGAGCCCACAGGGACTAAAAAGTATGAAAAGTCTCTGCAGGGAAATAAAACTAGAAAAGTGTCCCTCATTTTTTATAAAGTCTGTCGTGTGTCTTCTACCCTAAAAGACAACAGAACCAAAAGCTTACCAACCTCCCCAGACAGTGGTGCAAAGAGCAGTTTAGGTGACCAAATTCTATAGAGCGATGTGGGGGGGAATGAGGGCTTGGCTGCCCCAGGAGCTGTAGCCCATAGTGTGGCCAGGTGTCCTGCTGGACCGCAGCTCTGCCTTCATTCTTCCACACAGCGACAGGCACAGCTCACTCACAGTCTCCGCAGGTCTGCATGCAGGGAAGAACTCAGGTTTCTTCTTCAAACCCAGCTATTGGCATGTAGGGTACTGCTCACCAGCAGCTATCAAACACAAATCTAAAAAGCCAAATTCTGTTACTGATCAGAATGATTCTGGATATTTTGACCTTAAGGCATCATTCCTTTTTTCTGAGAGATTACCCTGTTTCTCACCTTTCCTATATCTTTGTGTGTTTCCTCCAGGGCCAAAGACATGAAGAATCGCCTAGCCTTCCTGCGTAGGAGGAACGAATCAACTGGAAGTGGCCCGGCTGGAAAACTAGACAAAGCCATGAAGTCTGTCAAGTAAGTATCTGCAGTGGTACCACCTTCCTGGGTGGCTTTGTGGCCCAGCTGCCAACCCCAGAGCAGATTAGACCAGGGCAGTGGAAAGAACGTGATGCAAGCCAGGCGACTCATCAGTCATCATCTGCAGGGGCACTCCAAAACACAGCATGTCTAGTTTCGGTTTGACTGCTGGGTGTGAAACCACAGCTTCTGTGCTATGGGTGAAGGGAGACATGTGAGTAGAAGTTCAGGAGGTTTCAGGAGCAGCATCACACATCTGTGCATGTTATTTGGTGACCTCTGGGATGCTGGAGCACCACTTCTGATTTAAACTCCAAACCATGCCCAACATTTGTCTTAGACTAGGCTTTCTGTACAGACCTTTTTGGGATCAAATGCAAAGCTCCATGTGTAGCTTCTTACATCCGGTTTAAGAGAAGATTGAGGAACTGGTCAGTTTCAGCATGGCAGTCAGTTAATTTGTGGATTTTGCTCTTGGGAATATTTTTTAAAATATTTCAGGGGCTCCCCTGGTTGGAGCACTACTTTAAGTTATTACTCACTCTTAAATATGACCAAGAATGCCGTGTTATTATTTTGCTTTGTACATTGTAATTTTTGATCTGCTACTGATCTACAACTATTGCACTGATTTGCTATTTAGCTACGAGGACCCACTTCTGTTTCTGCACATGACTGCAATTCATAGTGTGAACCTAAACAAGCGTGAGGGCAACTGTTCATAAGACAATACAAACAGGGGTGTGAAGGAATTCTACATGTGAGATTTTGTTTTGGAGCTGTGAAAAAAGCCACTGTATGCCCTTAAACCAGAAAGGATGAAAAAAGCAGACCCTCCAAGGCGGGAGATGGGTAGGCGGTATCAGTGGCTGGAAGCCCTGCCTGTCCATCTAGCAGTGGCACTCAGTCTCCACCCCCTCTTCCCCTCCCTCCTCTCACACTCAGAGATATAAGACGGCAAGGGAGCAGAAGCAGTTAGACACTCTGACACACACACAGGAGGCTGAAGAAGAGGGAGAGAGAGAGGCTTCTTGCTGTCTCACACACGGACCGTAATTCGCGGCTTCGAATGGGTCATACAATGAGGAACCTGGCAGAGATGGGCTTGTTAAAGAACCGGTCTGCTTTCATCTGCAGGCCCACCCCAGAAGAGGCACTCAAGTGGAGCGAGTCCTTGGACAAGCTGCTGGCCCACAAATGTAAGTTTAATAAGTTGTTTTTGTACTCACATTTTTTTTGAACAGCTACTCGTGCTATATGTGCTTGTAATGCAGTTCTTGAAGAGAATATGTATTTACAATTTCAGCTCAGTTGAAATAGTTTAAACACGCATGTGATAGGGATACACCAGTTCCAGAGAATAGAAATGAAATGCAGTACACATACTGTTTATTTTGACCCCATTGAGCATGTAGCCACCGCTTGCATGACCTGTGTGTCCAACCTCTATGCAACAGTGCTAATGCTGCTTCCATTCTGCTGCATTAACCATGCATACCTCCTCCGATAGCTGCCCATTCAGTATCTTTCTGCTTGGGTGGTTGCAGAAGGTCAATGGCAATTCTGCCTTCCCCCCCCTCACTACTCCTCCCCATGTTAATCCTCCCAGGGAGTGTTTATGCCACAGTGGGAGAAACACACAGACACACAGGGAGATTATTGTCCCCTGAAAACCCCCCTTCCCACACAAGCACAGACGTTAACCAGCCTCCTGCGATGACGCCAACACGCCTGCCAACCTGGGAGCGAAACAGCATGCAATGACATCCTGTACCCCGTTTCCTCCTCCACCCTCTCCATCTCCAGTTACACTAAGCTGCCTTTTCTTTCGCTCCCCCTTTGTCTCTTGTAAAGAGCTGTGTCTTTGCAGAGCACCTTATCTGTCTCAGATCATGAGGACACAAATATGTTGGCTTTGTTCAGCGCATCCCCCCTTCCCACACCACTTCCCTCCATTATTTTGCATTGAGTGGTGAAGAAAATCCCCATAAGAAAGCTGCCGTGTGTGCCTGCAGCCCCTGGCAACAGAAAAATGCTTGTGTAATGAATGAATGAATAAATGACAGAGTAGGAAAGAAACAGTAGAAATGACAGTTATGTAATGTGTCAGATAGGTGGGCAGCCTATCCGTCTGCAGTAGATGTGTTGCTCCTGCGTTCAAAAAAGCTTTGAGGCTGCCGTGTGACTCAGTTGAGAGCGTGCTATTTTCGGTCCTCCTGTCGCACAGTACGGTGTTGCCATGGTTTCGTCATTTTCTCCAGCAATGTCTAAACCTCCTCCTCCTTTTTTCTCTTCCCCTCCCCTCTGCCCCTCGCCCTGCAGATGGTCTGGCTGCCTTCAGAGCGTTCCTGCGAACGGAGTTCAGCGAAGAGAACCTGGAATTCTGGCTGGCTTGCGAAGAATACAAGAAGATCAAGTCACAGTCCAAGATGGC
Source organism: Heterotis niloticus (assembly GCA_018136845.1). NCBI lineage: Eukaryota > Metazoa > Chordata > Actinopteri > Osteoglossiformes > Osteoglossidae > Heterotis > Heterotis niloticus. The sequence goes on from CM030891.1 coordinate 13,939,106, forward strand.
TTCCAAAGCCAAGAAAATATTTGCAGAATACATTGCCATCCAGTCGTGTAAAGAGGTGAGCACAGATTTTGATACAATTCCTAGACAGAGTGATGAAGCAATGACGCCAGTACCCATTCTTGAAATACATACATTTTTGGCCCTGTCGTGATGCAGGTAAAGATGTGGGACATTCACTATAACCTCATTCCGCCCCTAAAAATCCCATCTGAACATCTGTGTGCTGGACAGAAGTAGAATAAGAAGCGTGTATGGCAGAGTTTCAGAAGGGTCCTTAATCAAAGCTCTACGACAGAATTGCATCATAGAGTAACCCGCTTCTTGTTCCTGCCTCCCCCCCCTCAGGTGAACTTAGACTCTTACACTCGGGAGCACACCAAGGACAACCTGCAGAGCAGCTCACGTTCCTGCTTCGACCTGGCCCAGAAGAGGATATATGGCCTCATGGAGAAGGACTCTTACCCACGGTTCCTGCGCTCAGAACTGTATGTTGACCTCATCAACCAAAAGAAGCCCAACTCTATGTCAACGTCATCTTCGTCATCATAAGACCAGCAAGCACAGGCAGTGAAAGAAAGAGTGGAGAAAGCAGAGGATTGAGTTCATTTAGTGTTTAGTTTAATTTCTCCATCCCATCTCTGCAATGACTCAAGGGGTTGGAGGTGCTCTGCGGGATGTTTACACGAAAAGAGACTGAGACCCCCCTGTGCAGGAACAGGGTCTGGTACAAACTTGCCAAGACACATGGCCCTGGGGCTGTGGGGCCCCAGGGGCCCAGGACCCGGGCAGAAGCCAGAGGCCTCTGCCATCACTGTAAGCCATTACTGTATTGTTATTTAATTTTTCCGGACATACTGGAGAAAGGACGGGACTCCAAGAGAGGGCTCAAAGATACGCGGACAGTCCGGTACTGTGTTTTTTTTTTTTTTTTTTTCCCCCTTTTAAATCACCCAAACCGTTCATCCTGTGGACCCTCTTAAATGCTGTTGGCTACACAAAGTTTTGTGTTTCACAACCCTTTTACATTTGAAAATACACTTTCTATTCTTTGCACGTTATTTTAGCCAGTAATCCCCAGATAGATTAACTGGGGAATGCTGTCTGTTCTCCCCGACCCCACCCCTAATTTTCTATCAGTGCTTCTCTTCTCAGTTTTGTGAGGAGTCACTCCTGTTGCATTTGTCCAAAGAATGACAAAAGAATTTGGGACAGTGAGAACAAAGATCCCCAATGGACTACATGGCAAAAGAAAACGGGAGTCCACTGGGCTTGACTATTTCTCCCCAGTGGACATTGTGTGGATCGACTGACAGTCTCCAAAGACTGTAATATGCATCATGCAGTGTGCGTTCTGCAGAGCCAACAAGTATTTCATTGTAGCTAGAGCTCAACTGGACGAGACAGTATTCTCAGGACATTATAGCACTCAACTATGAAGCTTGTGTTGGTGTTTTTAATTTTTTATTTGATATATTCATAAATCAGTTTTTGGATTAAAAAAGTCTACACTCCGTAAGCATACTGGGCAAATATAGGTATGAATTTGCCCTTTTCAATGGATAGAAAGCGCTTTACCTATACAGAGGTTTGCCTATTTATTTAGAGACCTTGTTCCAGAATGCTTCTTGCACGTGGCTGAAAGTGACCCTGCCCCAACTCCACACCAGGTCCATCAATGTCCTGACTTTAAGTGCAATAATTTTTTTTCCTTTGAATAAGGTTATTTTGTTTTATTTTTCTTTTGACATGGACAATGGACTGAGCTCTGTGTTATATTTTATTTGTGAAGAGTTGTTACAGATTTGGCTTGGATTGGTTGACAGAGAAGCAAGTTATGGTTCTAACTACGCGTGTTTCCCCTGGCAGCAGGCAGCTGGGGAGAAAGGTTGTAAATATTCTTAAGAAAATAAAAGAGAAACAAAGAAAAAAAAACAAATTTCATAAGCATAACATGAAAATATGGTTGTAACTATGTAAATATGAGAAACTCAAAGCTATAAAATAATGTGTATGTTTATAAATAAAAGAGGTAGAGTTTCACTCTTCCTGGTCATTCACTGCTTGTTAGGAGTTTTATGAAATGTATTATATCATTTTCACTGTTTACAGATCAATGCATCTCCTAAAATAGCAAACAAAAGAGAGCAAAAAAAATAACATTTGTCATTGCAGAAGGACAATAAAACATCCGACTGGTATGACAACTGAGTGTTTTTGTGTTTTCTTCGCTGCTGACTCTTCGCATTGCTTATAGAGCCATCAGATTAACTCAAGTTATTGACTTGGGTGTTTGGACAGAAGGCAAACAGAAGATTCCACTGGAGCTGAGTAAGATGCATGTGAGGGCACTTCTGAGTCAAATCCCTGTACTGAGCCTGCCAAGCTTAAAATATGTTTTTCACATACGAGAGGGTTTGTTATTAAGTATTATTATAAAACATAGTTTGTTTAGTCCCCAGAATCATTCGACCACTTCAGAATGCATCATAACTGTGTGTGAATACAGGATCCTGGCAATGACAAGGCACAAGGCTGATCTTCCAACAAGGCACTGTTGAACCTGTAAGGCTACTAGCTGCTTGTGCCAGGGTGTAAGCTGAGACACAAGCCAGAAGCTAGGTCCACCTTGTCAGCAGTGAAGTTGACAGCTGTCTGTCAGAACCAATCACAGATCCCACTGTGTCCCATCTCCGCATCCCGTGTGCCCTCACACTTCTGTTTAGTTGTGCTGGTGTTTGGTGATGTCTGAAAGAAAGAAGAAAAGGCTGAATAAAAGAGAATAGATGGGGCTTGAAGCCCTGTGGGGAGCACACAGAGGATTGGGTGGGCAGATTTTGGTAGGAAGGGAAGGGCTAGGCTGTTAGAGATGTGGGATGACTGTTGGCAACTGAAGGCTTATACAGATTTTAAAAAGGCCTAATCTCCTTTGCCAATGACCATCTGTATCCTACCACAAAAAAGTGTCACAGCAGCAGTAGCCCTCCTCTTGCTTCTTTTGTTACTTTCCTCTTTTTGCACCTCCCCTTTAATTTTTTTGACAGATCAGAAGACGCAAAACAGAAGATGAGCTTGCTGCCTGAAAATCTCAGTGCTCACCTCGACCTCTTGTTGCCATATCACCAGATCATGGGCACGTGGCGAGCACTCCACGTGGAGCACAGCTGCAGTAAACACTCCCATCCTCCAACGGTTTTTTTTTTTTAAATTCCCTTTAATCAGTGACATCTAAAAACAGCCCTTTTCATAATCACATCTCCATCCATTTGCTCTTTAGTCTTGTTGTGGAAAATGTAGAAATGTGAGGAGTGACATCATCACATGCAGTCACGAGGAATTAAGTTGTATGTTGACATTTGCATTGTTTAAATATGAAATTTGGAAAGTGCTGACAAAAATAGCGCTGATGCTTTTTTAGGTGGACTGAAACTTTGGCTGAAAGATCATCTAAAAAAGGGGTTTATTTATTTTACCTTTGAGTTTTGTGATGTTTGTAAGGTGTGGTTTGTGAGAACTCTACAGAGCCCTGTTTTATGCTGGTGCTGTTTCAAATTATTATCATTCATTTATCATAATGAGGGCAAATGACCCCATTAATTTGGGTTGTAGGGGGTTTTAGAGACAGATTGAGCTGGCAGGGGTGGGTAAGGATGGGTAGAGGGGGGGACAAAATCTGTCAAGTGAGTCCTTTTTCATCCACATGGCAACAGGACAGCTGGGTAAAGACCCTGGGGACCTGTCACAGTCAGCTGCCCCCACAAGCCCCCACAGTTCACCCAGACAAGCTGCTCCAGCCCAGTTCTACACTGGGGTGCATGAACATGGACACCGCTTTTGCCCTCGAGCCTACAGACAGGAAGGGCAAAACAGCAGGTGTCCAAATTTCTGAGATCCCCTATGCATGAGGACACAAAGAGGATAGTTTTCCAAAAACTGAGCTAAACCTGCACTACCTGAATAGCTCAGCTAACCAAACAATTTCTCCTTTCCTCCCCCTTTTCAAGACATTGCTAACCAGCAGGACCACCATGGCATTCACTGTTAGCGATAGCCATGTTTACAATCAGGAAGTGGAGCCGTTACTGCATGGCCTACGGACATATATGGCTCTCTGTGTGCTGCTGGCAGCCTCTGTGTTTTACTGTAAACAGCTTGTGCTGGTGGTGTGGAACTTCTCTCAGCGTCAGGAGCCATTTGCTTTAATGTGATGAACTTGGGAAGAGTAGCACAAACAGGGATTATGAATTTCCCTTACGTTCAAGAACCTGTATGTTATACTAACTGCTACTTGATGGTGAAAAATGCAAATATATATTAGATTTTGTATGTCTGTAATCATTTTAAGCCATATTCATGCCATCAGGTTGGGAGTCATCTTTATATTTTAAGGTGTCAGCTCTTTTTACGGAGGACCAACCCAAGCTGTCTGTTTTCATGAATATACTCAGACCATATAAACAGTTCTTATTAGAAAAATTCTAAATTTGGCAGGCAAAAAAAGCACATTATTATGGATGCTAATTCCGATTCTGCGTATCCCGAATACTAATGAAGCACCGTGTTAGGCTATTTTTATCAGTGAGATAATGAGGATTCAGGTATGAGGTTGTACAGATGAATATGGATGTGAGAAATAAAGCAATGATATGTCTAATCCCCTTGGCCTTGCTTAAGCATCATCTGTCAGAGGGAATTACAGAGATGTCCACTTAGCATTAATGTGAGCTACTCAGACTTTCATTTTAAAACATGTACAGAAACTGGTTCACAAGTAACTGATGCATAGAAAAGTAAAGTTATTTTTCTCAGTAGCTTTTGGTTTGGATTTTGAGATTCTTTGTGGTGCTGTGAACCGTTGTGATGATTTCTGCAAATAGACAATATAATAGATAAGGATTACAAGCTTAAAATATTTGTGTTTTATCCCTCTTACAGAATAACTGCTGGGATGCAGACTCAAACACTGCTGTGCATTGTAAATCAAATCTTCAAGGGTTATGACAGAAAATGTGACCATACTGAGAATCTAATGGAAACATCTATGATAAGACAATACATTCTGAAGAATGGCTGATGGTTATTCCATCATAAAGCATTCTTAGACATAGAAAGTCTTCATCCTACAATTCTCTTTATTACACTTGTACAGGCAGCCACCTTTATGAAGTGGTTTGCGTACTCAGTGTAGAGGTACAGTAGACCCAGATAGTTAGAAAATCAGTATTAGAAAATAGCAAAAAAGACTATCAGTTTACAGTTTCCCTACACAACTTGGCCCTTACTGAACCCAGTGATTTGGTTTCAGGCGTTCCCCAAGATAGTGTGTGAATTCCTTGAGAAGCTGTGTAGCAATGCACCACCAGAAAAGAGAAGTAGAGGGTGAAAAACTGACACGGATGTGACAATTTTCAGAATGACAAATTCCATTTCCTTGTTGTGTAGTATGGTATCCTTCGCCTCCAGATACTGAGAGTAAGATTGTGAAGATGGGACAGACAGGGCACCCCATTTCCTCTGGTTTCAGCGTCTGACACCAAGTCCTCAGCAGAGTGTCTCATCATTGGTTGGGTAGTGTGGGATACTTTTCTTGAGCACTTAGACAAAGAACATCCTGTATGATGTGCACAGAGGACCCTGATCATGCTGATTTGCAAAGGGGCTTGTGGGTGTAACCGAGAATGCGCAAGCACATGCACATGAATTTGAGCTGGCCTTGCCGGATATTACACCCACAGCCCTAACAATCAAAACCTTCATAAACCCCCTGAAATGATGCAGAGGGCTTTACACTCAAGTTTTATAGAACTTAGTCTTCAGCTGAAAGAACAAACTGAATGTGCCTTGACTACAGAGGACATCATTGGATGAATGAACTCAAATGTGTAGTCATGGAGGTATTAACTCATACATTCAGGGTTATTCTGATAAATCAGATCAGTGGTAAAATTTATTTCTCAGTTATATTTTACATGAAGTCCACACTTGCTGAAAAAAGAATATTTTGCTGGGTGCATGGCTTGTTTCTGCTTATGGTTCAAATACCTGGAAGAAACAGACCTTTGTACAGAAGCATAATGGGTGGAGGACTGCTTGCATGTTCAAAGGTACAAATATTATGACACAGAGAAAGCTTTCCTCTACAGTACATCTCCAAAAAGACCACTTATGTCATAAAAATGAGATCTAGACAAAATCTTGTTTGGTCCTTTTTCAGCCCTGTGTAAGGTGTCAGTTGTCAGAACCTTGGTAAATGTGACTGTCATTTGAAAGCACTATGTTGACATCACAGTAGATGATATCACAGTGAACACACACTGAAGTCCTCTTGCTAAGCGAAGATCTGGTTTGCATGGTGCTTGCCAGGAAAATACCTTCTCACTTGTGCCACAGGCTCTGCCACACTTGCGCTGACATGCCTGAAACACACACAAATGCTTACCTCCTGACTTTCTCAGCAGCCTACCTGTGACTCACGGCAATGCTGCAACGATTGCAGGTCGTGGGACTTCTGTGGCAACAGGGTGAGGGGGTATTAGTCAATATGTGCCGTGTCATACGTGATATCTAGTGTACTGATTTTGGTTCGTACAGGAGAGTCCTGTCAGTTACAAGCTAGCAAAGGGTGGTTGAATAACTTGGCTGAAGGGTTGCATTTGAGATACTAAAACATTCATCTGGAGGAGGCAGGATTGCCCAGCCATTGAAAAGGATGAGGTGACTACAAACTGATACCAAGAAGGCTAGCAACTCCCAAGAGATGTGAAAAATGAAAAAGAAAAAAAAAAAAACACTATTTCCCCATCTGTTAGTAGAAAAAAAGAGGCCCATGTGCACTTGACTTGTTTTGTGAGGACTTATAAACATACAACTATTTGGAAACTGGGTGAAACCTTAACTAGGACTCAATAAATTTGAAGGACAGTGGCTTGTAGCAACACCCCAACTCCTGTAATAGAGTACCAGACTTCACTCGATAAACAACTTCCTTTTAGAGGAAATTAACCGGTTATGATGGTAGAAGAAATCCAGAGGACATTTGATGAGTAAATGGAAAAGATATTAAAGTTGGCTTTTATGAGCCATGTCTCAATCCTAAAGTGAGATGGCCTCCTGTCAGGGGGGTCTATTGTGGTTTTTGAGGTCTTGAGATCAGCTCCTTCTTCCCTCAGACACTGATAATGAACAACATCGATGATCAAAAAAAAAAGTCCAAAGAGTTTATTCATCACGTACATGGTTACTGAGTATACCATGTAGTGAAATGTGCTCTGATCCAACAGGAGACAGTGCATGGTTATACCAGAAAAAATTTACAACGAGTAAAACAAACAACCAAACACCAAGAAGACAAAAAATTAACAGCAAATAGATAAATAAGTAAATGAATAAATAAATAGATAAATAAAACAGTAAATAAAACCTTAAGGTGCACTGTAGGGACAGTGACAGTGAAGGGAGCAGTCAAAGGATATTGTAGACCCTGGTCTGCAGTGGCTTGATGTTGCGAGCACAGCTATTCCCAAACCAGGAGATGATGTTCTGAGGCAGGACAGTTTGTACAGCACCAGAGTAGAAGGTTTTAAGGATCGCCAGAGAGACCTGAAGCTTCCTCAGCTGTCTGAGGTGGTAAAGACGCTGCTTTGCTCTACTGGCCTGAGCTCGGATGTGTACGGTCCATGTCAAATCCTCAGTGACATGAACGCCCAGGTATTTGAAGCTGCTCACTCTCTCCACTGCAGTCCCATTGATTTTAAGGTGGGTGTAGGACCGCTGCTGTCGTCTACCAAAGTCCACCACCATCTCTTTAGTTTTGCCGACATTCAGTTGGAGGCAGTTCTCCTGGATGCCAAGTTCTCCACCTCCTCCATGTATACTGTCTCATTGTTGTTGGAGATGAGGCCCAGCACCACCATGTCGTCAGCAGATTTGATGATGGAGTTGGAGGCATGCATGGCCACACAGTTGTGAGTGTAGAGGGCATAGAGCAGAGGGCTAAGTACACAACCTTGTTGAGCTCCTGAGTTATGTGTGATGATGCCAGAGGTTCAACTACCAACTCTCACCACCTGTGATCTGCCTGTGAGAAAACTGAGAACCCAGGCACACAGGTGGCGGTTCAATCCCAAGTCATTCAGTTTAGTGAACAGCAGTCTAGCGCAATTGGGCTTGAAATGATGCTGAAACCCATGAGCAGAAACCTTAACACTAGATTACTGACATTCTTAGTATTTCTCTCCTACTTCACTTCAAGCAGAGCTAAATTTTTCACTGGATTAATTCACATTATAAATGTTGATGTAAGTTATAAGTGCCATCCCACTTCATCCTGGTGTTTGCATTACTATCTTTTAGTCACATGGCTGCATCCTTAAAACTTAACCACTAAAACTTCTGTTTGGCAGTTTTGGCTGCTAATCCTTTGTGAAAATACACAAGTGACTGAGGTCAGTCCAGAAGTAGTTTTCTTAGAGATATGGGTTCTGGTGATTACAGGGGGAACAGATCATTCTTGATCACATAGCACTTTGCAAATACTACCATGAAAAAAGCCATAATCAAAAAAGCAGGAAATATTAGTAATTGGACCCATATGGAATTATTAGAGTTTTTTCTAAAACATATCCATGGAAGGGAACATTTTTCATATACAGCACAGGCAGAAAAGTGCTATAATTCCTCAAGCTCATAGTGGTAGCTTCATACCACTTTGTATGGAATACAGTGAGAGAACCCAGGCACACAGGTGGCGGTTCAATCCCAAGTCATTCAGTTTAGTGAACAGTCTACGGGGGACAATGGTGTTGAAAGCTGAACTATAATCAATGAACAGCAGTCTCACATAGTTCCCCTGTTTCCTGTCCACATGACTGAGTCCAGAATAAACTGCTTTTGATAAGATTTGGGTTTGCATGTCATAACCCCAATAATCTTACAAAGAATTGCATTCATTGCAACTTCTCTTCCACTTCATAAAACTTTTATCAGCATTATGTAACACAGAACTACATAGGACATCATGTGGTGTGTAGTTAAATAAAGTGGTTCCTAAAATAACCCAGTAGGAAAAGTTAAATTTGTGACTATTTTTTCTTGGAGGAATCTATGGCATTCACCAGAGTCTTATAAGGGTCCATGGCTTAGAAAAGGTTACGAGCATCAACTGTAAGATATATGGCCAGTTATATAAAACCAGTAAAGAAAAGTAAAGATTATTGTGAAAAGCTTATTTGGTGTCATTCATTCAAAGTACCATTCTTTTTCACTAACAAATTTACAATGTTGTTACATGGATTTTTGTATCATTTGTGAATGTTGAGTTGCTGTATAAATTTATCCAAGAATTTTTCCTTTGAAAACTTGATCCAGAATGTTGGCACTGGCGGGATTCTTCTGGTTTGCATTAGGCTTTGGAGACAACAGCAGCAGCTTGTTTCTGACTCGGTGGGGACCTTCCATCATGCCTTGCTCCTGGCAATGAATATCAAGAGCCTCCACCTGGATGGCAAGGAGGACAACCTCGATGAAGAGCATGATGCTCCTGCAGGTCTGCTGGGTCTCAGACCCACATACGGAAGCCGTTTCAGACATGAGAATGCGAACACATATTAGGCTCCTCCATTACTGCTGGTGACATCAGCAGGTGGAGGAGCCTAATATGATGGTGGCCCAAGGATGTGACTTGGCAAATCCCAGCTAAAGGTTAACCATGTGTCAGCTGCCAAAAACACCACTGCTCCCAGCGGCAAAACACCCTAGTGCTTTTGCATGTGTACGTGTGTGGCTAGCATTGTGAAATCAAACTACCGGAAAGAGGCTGTTTTACTCTCTTTCCGGTAGTTTGATTTTACAAATAAGTTCCCTTGAGGACCTAAAATATGAACATTAATGACATCATGTGTTAAAGATATAATGTGCAGAAAACATTCAAATGGTAAAACAGGTATTTATTTGGTGTTTTTCAGCTGTTCTGGCCACTTCTGACTGGCTGATTGAAAAACCAGGCAGTGAAGCAAAAAGCTGCTGGTGAGAGTAAGAGCAGGGTGTCTCAGTTAATTGGAAGACATGAAAGAAAATGTAAGGATAGAGACATGTTTGGAGGAAAGATACTTTTCTACTTTGTTTCTGAAAAACTTCAGGATTTGGATGTAGGCCTGAAAATGCTTTTTTTTTGTGACAGTTAATGTCAGCTTTGATTTATTTCTCTCTTGCATGGTAATAGGCATTAAGTATAGAAATGCATAAAGTCTCATTTTCTGGCAGTCTTTGTGACTCTTTTTTGCTCTGCTTCCTGTGAGGTTCTGGCACACAGAATAACACTGCCCAGACCTGGAAAGAAGTGGACCAAAATATCACACTACAGTGCAAAACCAGTTTGTTGACCTTACTTATAATTGTTATTTACTATAACAACAAAACATGAACGTAGTACTAACATATGGTCATATAAAGAAGTACTATAAAAATAAACCAAAGACTAAAAATATAAAAATGACAATCGGAGGTTTATATTAAATGCGGATGGGGATGCTAATTTAATCTCAAAATCACAGATTTAAACCCTGGCTGCATGAACAAGTTGCACATCCTGAACGTCTCTAGTAAAATATTCAGCACATTTGAGTAAAAACTAGAGGAAACCTTGGGGAAAAGGATAAGGAATGTCCAGCAGGTAAGTGTTTAATGCACATTTTTGTTGCTATTGTTGCTAATATGGAAAAAAAAAGAATGTATGACATGAAACAAAAGAGCAGCTGCATGTAAGCATACAAATGCATATTAATTTCCTCATTAACTGTTTGGTAACTAGGTAATTGGTGCCTAAAGAGTTGTTTATCACACCAAAATAATTTTTTTTTTTAGTTTCACAGCTATTTTGGGGAAATTAATTGAGGTTTCTTGGACAAAACAAGAACGAAGCATGATTTTTATCATAAATAACAATGGAATTTATGGAATTCATTACATTCAACTTTGCAGTATATGAACCGTTTCTAGGATCCAGGTGCACTTGGATAGCAGGATACAGGTGTGTACCATGGTGACTTGGTAGTCAGCCTCCAGTCCAGACTCCTTTTATTGTGCAGCACTGACTCTTCAGACTGAGTCAGCTGTGTCAGAATATTCTGCTTTTTTCAGACTCAAAGAGTGACCCTGTTTTACTACGTTACCTTCACACATTTGCTGCCTGATTAGTGCTGCATGGGCAGCCAGCCTTGCTTTGAGCGCACCAGTGGACACGTTTACTTCCACAGTGTGCAGTTATTTGCTTTCCAGTTACCTCAGAGCAAAGCTGAAGTGGTTGCTCTTTGTTTCCCTGCACGACAACAGCTTGGTTTAACAGTAAGTAACTAAGCAGTGCACACATACACTCTCTCCACAGTCCATGAGAATACACTAACAGGTTGCCAGGGTTGGAACTCAGGGTTGGAAACAGTTGTTTGGATCAAAACACAGCAACACAGCCTGAACATCCAAACACCCAGTTAAGTACAATGCCCTTTGACTACTCTAGCTGTGGTTGACATTTGTTTGTTTTAACTGCTGCATAATGAAAAATAAAGGTATTGTTTAGTGCATAGTGCAACACTGTATGACACACCATAGCCTAATTTGGAGAGCAGCCTCCCTTCCACACTTAACTGTGTTTTCTGCTGTTTTGTAACCATGGAGCCAGTAATGTGGTCGCCAGCAATACACAACAATAATGTAATTTGTTGTTTTGCCATTTAACACTTTAAATTGCTTTTATGTTTTTGTAAATTAAGATGAGGGTCACAAATGGGATTCAAAGAGAGAGAAATTACCTTAGGCCCAGAGCTCTAAAAATACAGACCTTAAACTCCAATAATCTGATGACATTGGGAAGTAAGTTTATGAAATGCATTCTGGCCAAAAGTCCCTATTCATTTTTACTAGAATAATTTGGGGTAAGAATAAAGCAGAAAAGCATTACAGCTGGAGGTGGGATTTGAACCCTTTTCTTTTCAGCTGCCAGGCAGTTGATGTAACAATAAAGCTGCTCTTAAAGCATTGTGCAAGTGTAAGTGAACACTTTTGATAAACACCTCACTCCAGGATTTGGCTGCAATTTGTTGAAATGAAACGGGTTTCTAGCTTGCCATATTCACACATCATGGCCTTAGAGGGCAGTGGGACTGATTGCTTAGTGAACCTCACCTTTTGAACGCTCCTTCCTTTTCTTTTCATGGGGTGGAGTCCGCAATGTAAACTGCATAAGGTCACAGACATATATGTGTTTTGGGTTACACATCAGCATACTGTATGAATGAAGTGAGGGCTGCATTTACAATGTGGCAAAATTTCTGGTATTTTTACATTCATTCATTTTGCTGACTCTTTTTCTCTCATTTGTGCAGGGCAATTTCTACCTTTTTGAGTCAGTACCTTCATCATAGTACTAAAGCAGAAGGTGGAATTCAAATGAGAGTTCCTAAAGTCCAAATTCTGCAATGTGAACTTCTCAGTAATTGCATATTAAGGTCCTGTGAGGTACAGTTTTGCTTTGTGATTCTCATAGGGTCTGCAGACACACACACACACACACACACACACACACACACGTCTTTTTTTGTGCCACCAGTTCACCAAAACAGTACATCATACTAATTCATGAACAGAAAGAAGCAGGATGTATGAGTGAGTGAAGGGGAGAAGGGTGGCACAGTGGGGCAAAATCTCAAGACCTGTGCTCAGCCTGTGTGGAGTTTGCATGTTTAGCCTGCTTTCATTTGTGCAACTTCTAGGTACTTCATCATCTTCCCACTGGTCCAAAACATGAGTTTAAGTGCAATGATGACTCTAAATTGCCCTTTTTCTGCACGACTGTGAGTGACTGATCTGCAATGGACTGATGCTTCATCTAGAGTTTTATATCCTATGCTTCCTGGATAGATTTTGGACTATCACAACCTTGTAATGGATAAGGGATTACTGATAACGAATGAATGAATGAATGAATGAATGAATGAATGAATGAATGGTATAAAGACTTTCTGCAAGTGTGGTGGACTAAACTATATGGAAAATAAGGTAGTGGTGGGATGTTTTGACAGAACCAAAACTTTTTTTAAAAACAGCATCCCATTGGACAGCAAGTTGACCATAACGCATCTTCCAAAAAAAAAGGACTGACATAACACTGTCAGGAGCTTAAAAATGCCAGTTTGCCAGACTGATATTTAAATTGCACATCAAAGGCCTTTTTAGACAAAGTTTTGTTCTGTGTCTCTTTCCGCTGTCGGAGCTCATGATTCCCAGGGATTAGTTAGAAAACAACAGTGTCACAGGCAATTGGATTGCTGCTGGATAGGGATCGGTGTGGCATGTAGCTTGAGCATGGCTAGGGGGACAAAGGACATGAAAACGAGCAAGCAGCCCACTGCCAGGGACATCTAGCTGCTGATGGTCACCCTCAGGGGGCAAGGTTTTGGTCTGAAGGGCTGATTATGCTCCAGTCTTGCAGTGAGGTGAAGATGCTCTGCTCTTCACCATGTTTGTCCTGCAGAAAGGAGAAAAAAAAGAAGAGAGCGGGGTTCCCTTTGAATGCTCAAAATAACTTTTCTTCTGAGATATCAGATGACTTTTAACTTTTTTGCTTATCTAAATAAGATCTCATTAGCTTTTGAGCTTGGGATGCATTCGATTATCATGAACTGAAGAAGCAGAAGTTTGTTCTTACTTCTCAAAACCCTGTGGTCCAAGTTCATGAAGCAGTACCACTGCATTTTGCTCATAATGAAGTCATTATGTAAAAGATGACATACTCCCAGTGTGAAAAAAATGATGCTTTAGTAACATGGAATGAATAATAAGACCAACTATTAAGTAAGCAATTGCTCATTTAAGGTGCTTAGTGAAATGATTTGTTAAGGCAAAGAAAGTTTCACAAAATACTAGGAATACAGCTGAGCCACACTGGGCTGCCTTCTTCTCTGAAACCATTACACTCCACCAACTGAGCATTTCAACCTATTTCAACCCTGTTCTAACCCATAAAACTCCACTTGCCTAACATCCCTCAGTTCCCGTCTAGTGGCCAAGCTAAAGGGGGTTGTTTCTGAAGTGATGATTTCCACAGAAAGGTTGCCATCTGTTTTTGTCTCCTATTCTTTGGGCTAAAAATATAGTGGTTTTGTACACTGATTCCTGAGAGTGAGTAGCAGCCACTGCTGGTGTAGGAGATGCTCAATTCTTGAAGGAATTCTTCCCGAAGTGTAGCTCCTTTTCCACAATCACTGACTGCTTGGCCATGCAACTACACCCTGGTCCATTGCAGGGAGGCCACATACACAAATTCATACACACAGTTTATCTAAAATCCATGTCTTGCCTAGACTGTGGAAGGAAAGTAGAGCACACAGAGGTAACCCACAGGGGCACAGGAAGAACATACAAGTTCCACACCAATTGAGCCAGACTCGAATCCAAAGCCGAATACCCCAGGTGCCGTGAGGCAGCAGCCCTGGTCCCTTCACTATTGTGTCACCCCATTTATACAACAGGATAATTGTATTATTTCAGTTTGGGGTAACTACTACGGTCAGGATGCTAAAAAAGCACGGGTCCACCTTCTCTTTATGCTCTAAGTACATGCATGCTCTACATTTGGGCCTGAGCGTCATGTCCTGGCCTGAACTTCAAAATGTCCTTGAATGTCTAGTTTTCTATTTGCATTTGGTGTTCTTCACATCCTTTCTCTCCCAATAGATCATCATGAGATCATTTATACACCAGGTCTTCCTTCCCTGAGCCTGGGCAGGCATTAAAGCTTGTCATCACAAACTCTAGTACAATGAGCAAAGGAACGGTCTTGCCAATGTGGAAAAACCCAGCAGCTGTAGATGCTGTGAGAATGCATCTATGCCAAGAATACTGTCATCCATCAGCATGTCTAGACAATCTTTGCAATGAAGCAATGCATTTCCAGTTGTGAAAATTATTTTTTATTTCCCAGTTCTTGCATTGGTTTCTCTCCCTGATTGAAAAGAATATTTATGTGTGTGATGTACTTGTGACTAACTGGGTTCTGTAAGGTTAAGTTGCTACAGAACCTCACCTCTTTTGTTAGGTGCTAACTCAGCTGCCCACCAAGACTCCAGGGCTCATGATTACCTCATGACTTTCCTGGTTTTTTGCCCTGTATGTATTTTGCACACCTGTATTCTGTATGAACAGCCAGCACATGTGTAGCCTGTACAAAATGTTCTTTTCAGGAAGTGTCCTTCATAAAGTGTGTATACTGTACTATATGTAGCCTGAATGATGCTTAATCTTTGTGACATGTATCTACTCTAATGTCCTGCCTGCAGGATGTGGCGCCTGCGTTGTGTGTATTCTGCACACGTACTCTGGAGCTCAGGCCAAAGACTCAGCTGAAAAGTGCAATGCTAGAAGGCTGTCAATGTGTATAGTTGCCCAGAAGCCCAGAGGGAAAGGGCCTATGGCTCTGAACAGCAAATGAGCCTCTTCCCTCCATTCCAGTCCTTCTCAAGCCCACAAACATCAGAAGTGTGACTTATCAAACAAATCCTGGGCTGACACACAGGCAGGGCTGCCGACCTCTGAACATCATAATGGCCTCCTTGTGCCAACTGAATTAAAGAATTCTGTCTGACAAACTCTGGAGACTCAACATATCAAGCAGTGGTTGATGACAGGAGCTCTCAAATTGTTTCGGGGATTTGTAACAGTTGGGGGCGGTGGGGTGGAAAATACAGCGTGCCTGTTCACATGTGTGAAGAAGGCCTCGTCTTTCAAGTCAAATAACTGCCCTGTTCCCACTCACGCCCTGCCTTGGGCTTTTGTTCTCAAAAAACAAGTAAAAATAGAGTTGAAGCTTCCAATGAGTCGCCCTGCGGGAAAGGTCCTGTTACACCTGCTCCACTTTTCATTCTTTCTATTAAAAAATAGATAAGTACATGATAATGGGGTGGAAAAAAAATGTTTCATCATAAATGAGGAGCAAACACCAATTAAAGTGAAAGTGTTGGAAGCTAATTTACTTCAGTTTGAACACAGCTTAGCCAGGTCAGCCAGTTTCCAGCACTTCATTATCATTATTTGCGCCCTGGTCAAAGCCCTTATGGCTGATTGCTCACATATCTCACAGCCCAGTGTGTAATATATACAGTCAGGTCCATAAGTATTTGGAAAATGCCACAATTTTTAGTATTTTGCCACTGTGCACAACCACAATGAATTTGAAACAAAGTAATCAAGATGTGATTAAAGTGTAGACTTTAAGCTTTAATTTAAGGGGTTTAACAAACGTATAGCATTAACCATTTAGGAATTACAGCCATTCATATACATTGTCCCCCATTTTCAGAGGCTCAAAAGTAATTGGACAATTGAATGACAACCAGTTTTATGGGCAGAAATGGCCTCTTCCCTCATTACTTCATGGCAAATGAAGCAAATGAAGCAAATGAAAGGTCTGGAGTTGATTCCAGGTGTTGAATTTGAATTTGGTAGCTGTCCATGGGAACTATTCAGTTCATTGGAACTTTGCGGCCCAAAGAAGTATTGAAGGAGGCCACCATTAGGCTTAAAAAACAAAACAAACCTATCAGAGAAATAGTAAAAACTTTAGGAGTGGCCAAATCAACAATTTGGTACATTCTTAAAAAGAAGGAATGCACCAGTGAACTCAGCAACACCAAAAGGCCTGCAAGACCATGGATGACAACTAGAGTGAATGATCGGAGAATTCTTTCCTTGGTGAAGAAAAACCCCTCCACAACATCTAGCTAAGTAAAGAACACTCTCGAAGAGGTTGGCGTATCATTGTCAAAGTCTGCTTTCATGAATGTAAATACAGAGGGTTTACCGCAAGGTGCAAACCACTGGTAACACTCAAGAACAGATGGGCTGGATTAGACTTTGCTAGAAAACATCTAAAAAAGCCTGCCCAGTTCTGGAACCAGATTCTTTGGACAGTTGAAACCAAGATTAACTTGTACTAGAAGGATGGAAAGAGAAGAGTGTAGAGAAGGAAAGAAAGGACTCCTGAAGCATATCACCTCACCTGTCAAACATAGTGGAGACAGTGTTATGGCATGGGGATGTATGGCTACCAGTGGAACTGGGTCACTGGTGTTTCTTGATGATGAGCGCTAACTCTGGAATTAAGAATTAACCACTGTTGATGTCCGGTTTTATGAAATAGCATTGTTGCTGCCATAGCAGCATATCCCATTGAGGCACCTCATGCCAGGACTCACAGCTGTCCCGGGTGTGGGCCTGTAACCCAAACACGAGCACCAGGTGTGGTCAGCTAGGGAGAAAATAATACTTTGAAAGAGTGAAGTGTGAAGCTTTTATCCCATCTCCTTTGAAGGTCCAAGGGAACATTTTTTCTGATTATGTGGTCCTCCAGAACTGCGATAAACTCTGATTTTAATTAGGTTTATGCCCTGTATTCTTGCCTGCTTTTGAATCTCACTCATTACTTATGAAGGAAGAGTCATTTGAGTTCCACTTAGATTTGTTGAAAGATGATGCAGAAAAGGGAATAACACTTATTCCTACCACCACACAGTAAAGTGCTGAAGAAAATGAGTGTGTGTTACACAATGGAAGTAAAAAACTGAGTACACTTGGACACCCTGGGCAAAAGTTGTATGACTCAAACTAGAGACAAGTGTGAAGGCAAAGTAACCTTCAAATGTTCTATATTTCTTGGAACCACAGCAGAGCAGCTAGGAAAAGAATTTGCTAAAGTCCCTTACCACGTTTGCTTAAGAGGTTTCTGGCAACTGTGCTCATACTTTTGACTGGTACAGCATTTTCATAGTACCAACAAGAGCTGTGTATTATGTGCTGCCTGCATTTATTGAGGATCTCAGATACCTGTACCTTTAAAAATCACACTCAGTGACAGATGAGTGTTTTATTTGAAGACATTAATTCACAGCCATGCCCCTTTGGACTTCTTGTTCTTGCGATACTGGGTGGTTAAATAACGTTATGTCCCCTGGACTCACCCTTTACGCACTATAATCAAATAAAATTTTCCATAGTTGGGATATTGGGGTGGTCTGATTTGCTATGTTGTCCTCTGGAGGGGGAGGTCATCATGTTCCCTATTGTACTGCAGAGACCTTCTGCTTGTGGAATTGATGGAATTAGAATGCTCCGCTTACCCTGAATGATTCTAATTCCTGTCTGGTTTCCATCACAGGTGAAGTAGACTGTGAGGGTGGCATGGCTTGTGGTGGGTAGGGTGAGCATCCTTCATGACTGATGGTCACTCTGGGATTCCCAAGCTCCCTGTGATTTGGAGGGTAGCCAGAAGATTAGCTACTTTTGGAGTCTGCGATGTTCTGTGAACCCCCATTCACATGTCACCATTGTAGACATTTATAAATACAGTATACTGCGGGGTGTCAGTAAGCAGGGCAATCCTAGACCCCAAAGAGATTTGCATTGCTATCATTAAACAGCTTTTTTTCCCTACCGTGATCTTGAACTGAGATTAGAAACACATCATTGTCACTGTTTTCACAGCTTTCCGTTCTGTATACAATGGCAGATGAAAATGTTTACTACCGCTGCAGTAAGAGCTTCATATGTTTTTCCTTACCCAAGAAGGCACTTTACCCAACTTTTAAATTCTGCCTATTTATTACACTTGACTGCATACGATATGGAAGCAATTCAAGACTTTTCTCAACAACATTCTGCTTCCTGGGTTTCAAACAGGTGATCTGCTACCAAGGGACTTCTGCTTACCGAGATTCCCAGTTCCTCCTCTAAGGGTTATCTTCTCAGCCACAGGTTTGCTAAGTTTCAAAAACCATGTGATTGCATGCGGTCACCTGAACTTCCCAACCACATGGGCTCCGCTCTCAGCCAAAGCTGTGTGGGAGAGCTGAGTTGAGGGGGTGGACCTGAAACGAGATAGGAAGCTGAGAGATGACAATTCTTGATAGAAATCTTGTGACCTTTACAACAAGTGGGGGCTGACTGGGGGGTGTTAAAACAAAAAGGCAGTGTGGGAACCTTTTCTCTACAATACTTGCTTGCTAATTGCTCACATAAATGTCAGTGAGTGTCTGCACAAGCAACAGATAAAGATTATTCTGAAATTCTAGACTGCAACAATCTGGGCCATATTTTGAGTGAAGATCTCCAGTTCAAAAAGCTCAATAAATGCACAATGCAGGATAAATAAACTGCAGAACTAAAGTATGTGACTTCTGACTTTTTATGCTCTAGACATTGTGTTGGAGGCATACATGGTTGCAGGAGAACAAAGCCCCAAGGTTGTTTATTTTTGAAAACAAGTAACTTTGTTTCTGTTTAGCTGAAGCTCTTGTGGGATGACTTGGTTCATCAGATGCCATACAGTTGCACAGCAGTTGAGGCAGCCCACACTAACCTGGGATTAACTGGCATTCTGCATTTGGGTTCAAAACACCGTATGACCCCAAAACAATAACATGAAACAAACTTAAAAAGAAGAGCAGTCACTGCATATTTTTCTCTGAATATTTTATGTGTCTGAGAATATTGATGTACATATGAGTAATGAATTGCCATCCACCACTAATTCATCTCCATGGAGAGTCTGCAGAGAGTGTCTCTGTGTTGGAATGAATGGGGTGAGGTATCCACTGCTGCATTAAAGCCACACTGAAGTCCTGCTCCTGTCTATAGCTACCAAAATAGTGCACTCTCTTTTTGTGTGTGTGAGTGTTGCTGCACGTGTGCATTATTTTTAATTCCACATCAATCTTCTCCAGGTGACCTAACAATGTACAAACAAAAAAGTTGTTGCCTGTTGCGTATCAAGCTTTGGCACATATTTGCTGGCTTCTTAAAGAAAGATGTAAGCCAGCTGAAGTCCTTGAGGGTTTGAAGTTTTTTGTTTAATCAGTGGGTGTTACACATTTTAGCTGGTTCACATCCGGTGCTCTCTGTTAGGACAGTTGGCACACATGACTTCTTGTGACTGTAGGTGTACGCACATGCTGAGCCACACACTGGGAGGCCCTTAAATGCACTAAGATCCAATTGACAGCAAGATGGTTTCATTTGGACGTGTAAATGGGGAGCTGGGATGGGGGGACAAACAGAGTGTAACACACAACACTAATCTGGCGATGATTCATTCAAAAACTCCAGTTCATTTAACTAAGCTTGACTTGAATCAGTCACTTAGCAAAAGGGAGTTTTTTTCTCATTCCATACAACCAGCACAACCAGCTCACTCCATACAACCAGCTCATTGGTGCTACCATCTACCAAGGAGCGGCATGCTGGAGCTCAGAACGCACCCACCTGGATGACTGGTTTCACTTGGTTAGGGTATGAGGGTCACATGCAGATAAAATATCAAATAGGAGAATTGGAAAACAGGAAGATTCCCACTCCAGAGCAAAAGAGTTGCTGAAAGCTTCTGTTTTATGGTTCTGTCGTTTGTTTACGCTCTGGCTTCAAGCCTGGTCACTCCATGAACCCAGACTGCCAAACAATGCTTTTATTGTCATTTTATGTATTGGTATAAATATTTATTACCACAGAGCAGGGCTGGGCAACCGCAGGCTCTGAATGCCCTCAGGATGATGGAGTCATCTTTCAATTAGCAGCTCATCGACACCTGTAAACATGGGAGAGGAGTATTCTTGTGCAGGCAGAACCCATGACAAGCAGAAACCAGCACACCCAGGGCCTTCAGGAGCAGCGTTTCAAGTAAAAGGAGTGTACTTGCATGTTTGTGGGTGTCACAAGCTCTCAGAGCTTCATGGAGGTCTAAAGCCAAGCTATAGTACTTTAGTCCTTTCCAGTATTTCTATTAAGTCAATGGGCACCGGGTTTGAGTTAGAATCAGGGAGCAACTTAGTACAGTCACGTGCGTGCATCATTAAAAGAGCCATATTAAAAAGACACAGATATATATTTGTGAACATGGGAGGGTTATGCTCCTGTACAGACACTAATAGATTTTAGTACAAATTTTCATATATATTTTATATACATTTATTACATTTCTTATAAGATATTTAAAATGTTATTAAAACACAGATTTAAAAATGTTTTTTACCTTGTTTAAGAAAAGTACATTTTTATGGGAATCTATTGTTTTCGCATGTCTCTGATTGTGTGTGTTTTCTCCTTGCAGTCTTTCATGATTTCCATGGAGAATAACCATAAATATGAAAAAGCGGCTCTCTGATGCATGTGAGCACAGTTGTTACAACATGTGATGTCTTGTGACATTACTTTGAATGCAAGCACTTTAATAACTCACGCTGAGTTGAGGGGGCCGTGGTGCAGCAAGCAGCATTGAAGGTAAGTGGCACCTGGGCTGTTGGAACGCGAGGTCAAAACTGGCTCAGCCTATCAGGTGTTTGCATGTCCTGTTTCTTCTGGGTATGCTGGTTTTCTCCCACAGTCCAGCATCATGTCTTTTAGGTGAAGAGAGTAACCTGAACTGAAGGCACTGTGTTTGTGACATTGGGTATGTTGCTGCCGTCTAATGGACTGCCCCCCCATCCTAACTGGCCCTGTACCTCAGGATTGGCCCTGCACTGCTGTGACCCATTCTTTGACAAAAGGTTCAACAAAGTGAGTAAGCAGTAGATGGAATATACTGTATCTTACAACATGGTAGTTAATAGTTTTAACATTGTGTAAAAGAGACTTGGGGCCTCACGCCTCATTACCTCTACCCCTGTAAGTAGCAGAGGGGAGCAGTAAAGTCCACTGTACATGGCTCTGGCAATACAGATGCTGATGGAGTTTGATGCTCGTACTATTATAATACTATAATGCAGATGATGATAATAATAATAATAATAAAAATAATAATAATAATAATAATAATAATAATATTATTATTATTATTATTATTATTATTATTATTATTGTTATTTGTTTGTTTGTTTGTTTGTTTGTTTGTTTTTTTTTTCACTGTTACATTTCCAACAAATCAAACACATCTGAAACATCACATAGTGGTGTTCTTTCCCCCCAAGTGAACTCCAAAAGCAGAATTCTTAACTTGAAAAACTGGGAGAAACTGATTTGGTAGCACCTTATAAAAAGAAAGGCAAGGAAGTGGAGTGTCCTGGTTTCTTTGACCTTTCAAGGTCTGCACATCACTCATGCTAATGTCCCCTTAACATTCAATGAATGCTTTGTTCTTGACAAAATCCCCCCTTCAGTCTTATTCTGCTTTTAAATGTCACTTGGCATTTTCCAAAGTTAATTTAATGCTGGCCCAGAATGAATATCCTGCCACTTATTTTGTTGTAAGGTGCAGAAATAGACCTTGGTGAAGTTTCACCCCTATGGCCTAGGCCTCCACTTCATGCTCTGGCCACAAAAGTAACACTTTTACATAACTCTTAATGGAACACCATTAGTTATGTGGAGCTAAAGGGGGGACATTTTACAGCTATAATTTCATTTTTTTTCATATTGGATTAAAAAGTTATACAACCACTTTTGGAAGTAATGAAAGGAATAGCTTCTATCCAGCTCCTTAATTAAAGCCACAATTATGCTTTGTTTTTGTTTAGTTGTAGAAAACAGGGTGCAGTCAGTTTGTGTTCACTTTGCAGTCAGTGTTTACTCAGGTAAGATCTGAACTCTTAGTCATCCTTTGGTGGTGCATCTTCTGCGTTCAGCTTTTCTACAAATGAGTTTGGCCGGTTCCTTCTATCGATTCCCTCTTGGGAGGGTGGAGGGATGGGTTCATTCTTTCCAGATGCCAGGTAGAATAATTATAAAACCAGAGGCTGGTCTGGGACCATAAGGTGATCTGTGAGAAAGATTTCCACCAGCTCGCTCCAGGGGTCAATCAGTACTGTGCCCTGCTATCTGTGGAGTTTTACCTGCTCATCTGAGGCCAAGCTGGCAAGGCCTAACAGGTTCTCAGTGTGCTTTATGTCTGGTCTGTGGGAAAGCCTGGTCTGATTCCCCTGTTTAATTTCTCAAACCAAAATCAATGGTGCACAAAACATCTGTTGTGAAAGCATGACCGGAGGCATGCTTTTTTCAACAAGCTAACACCTTTGAATGCAAAAACTATTTAGGGGAGATTTCGCAGGGTGAGCTCAGTTGACTGCACTGACAGAAAATTTCCAGCAGGATAATTAAAAAAAACTAGAGAAAGTCAAAGCACATTTCTACGGTCAAAATCTTCTTCTTTCGGCCGTTCCCGTTAGGGGTCGCCACAGCGGATCAATTGCTTCCACTTCTTCCTGTCCTCAACATCTCTCTCCGTCACCCCCACCACTTGCATGTCCTCCTTCACCACATCCATAAATCTCCTCTTAGGCCTTCCTCTCTTCCTCTTGCCTGGCAGCTCCATCCCTAGCATCCTTCTCCCGATATATCCCAAATCTCTCCTCTGCACATGTCCAAACCAACGCAATCTTGCCTCTCTGACTTTGTCTTCAAACCGTCTAACCTGTGCTGTCCCTCTAATATACTCATTTCTAATCCTGTCCATACTCGTCACACCCAATGCAAATCTTAACATCTTTAACTCTGCCACCTCCCGCTCTGCCTCCTGTCTTTCGCTCAGTGCCACCATCTCCGACCCATAAAGCATAACTGGTCTCACTACCATCTTGTAGACCTTCTCTTTCACTCTTGCTGGTACCCTTCTGTCACAAATCACTCCTGACATTCTTCTCCACCCACTCCACCCTGCCTGCACTCTCTTTTTCACCTCTCTTCCACACTCCCCATTACTCTGGACTGTTGTCCTACTGACCTTCATTCCTCTTCTCTCTAGAGCATATCTCCACCTCTCCAGGGTCTCCTCAACCTGCTCCCTACTCTCACTACAGATCACAATGTCATCCACAAACACCATAGTCCATGGTGACTCCTGTCTGATCTCATCTGTCAACCTGTCCATTACCATTGCAAACAAGAAAGGACTCAAAGCTGATCCTTGATGTAATTCTACCCCCCAACTTGAAAGCATCCATCACTCCTACCGCAGACCTCACCACTGTGACACTGTCCTTGTACATATCCTGTACCACTCTTACACACTTCTCTGGCACACCCGACTTCCTCATACAATACCACAGCTCCTCTCTAGGTACCCTGTCATATGCTTTTTCTAAGTCCATGAAGACATAATGCAACTCCTTCTTACCTTCTCGGTACTTCTCCATCAGCACCCTCAGAGCAAACATCGCATTTGTAGTACTCCTTCTTGGCATGAAGCCATACTGTTGCTCACTAATTGTCATCTCCCTTCTTAACCTAGCTTCCACTACTCTTTCCCATAACTTCATGCTGTGGCTGATCAGTTGTATCCCTCTGTAGTTACTATAGCTCTGCACATCACCCTTATTCTTAAAAATTGGTACCAGTACACTTCTTCTCCACTCCTCAGGCATCATCTCACTTTCTACAATTACATTAAACAATCTGGTTAAAAACTCCACTGCCATCTCTCCTAAACACTTCCATGCTTCCACAGGTATGTCATCTGGACCAACAGCCTTTCCATTCTTCATCCTCTTCATAGCTGTCCTAACTTCCTCCTTGCTAATCCATTGTACTCCCCTATTCGTAGTCCCTCCTATGGCCCTCTTGCATAAGATATAGTCCACCTGTGTGCATCTTCCTCCACTCTTGTACATCACCCTGTGTTCCTCCCTCTTCTTAAAATACGTGTTTACCACAGCCATGTCCATCCTTTTTGCAAAATCCACTATCATCTGACCTTCTGCGTTCCTCTCCTTGACACCATATCTACCCATCACCTCCTTATCTCCTCTGTTTCCTTCCCCAACATGTCCATTGAAATCCGCTCCAATCACCACTCTCTCTCCCTCAGGTACACTCCTCGCCACTTCATCCATATCACTCCAGAATTCTTCTTTCTCATCCATCTCACACCCAACTTGTGGGGCATATGCACTAACAACATTCATCATCACACCATCAATTTCCAGTTTCATAACCATCACTGTGTCAGACACTCGCTTCACCTCCAAGACACTCTTTACATACTGTTCCTTCAGGATAATCCCTACCCTGTTTCTCCTCCCATCCACACCATGGTAAAACAGTTTAAACCCCCCTCCGATGCACCTAGCCTTACTCCCCTTCCATTTGGTCTCTTGCACACACAATACATCAACCTTCCTTCTCTCCATCATATCTGCAAGCTCTCTCCCTTTACCAGTCATACTACCAACATTCAAAGTTCCTATCCTCACGTCCACTCTCTTAACCTTCCTCCTCTCCTCCTTCCTCCGGACATGCCTTCCTCCTCTCTTCCTCCTTCTTTGGCCAGCAGTAGCCCAATTTCCGCCAGCACCCTGTCGGCTAGCAGTGCTGGTGGCGGTCGTTGTTAACCCGGGCCTCGACCGATCCGGTTTGGAAATTTCTATTTTTGTCCGCATATTTGTTTTGGCAACATTTTTACGCCAGATGCCCTTCCTGACGCAACCCTCTCCATTTCTGGGCTTGGGACTGGCACAAAGAAATGCACTAGTTTGTGCATCCCCTTGCGGCTGGATTATTTCTATGGTCAAAATGCAACCCAAAATCCTCAGTATTCCCTATGGATGATTCATAAAGGGGGGGAAATGTGCTCTTTCCTCAGGTCTGGAGTGATATTGAACTGTGCGCAGAATTCAGTGACACTGTGACATCCTCTTCAGCCATGGCTGTCTAAATTAAATCATATAGGTGGATGATGGGGAGTAGGACAGCTCCTCAGCAACTGCACCCCATTTTGAGAAGTGGAGGATGCTGACGTTATTAGATTTGGACTCTCATTTTCCCAGCTGCTTTTCCAGCATTACTTCTGTTTCCACCATTGGCTATGCATTGACAAGTTAAAAAAAAAAAAAAAAAAAAACTTTGCTTTAACACTCTTTGGAGTCACCTCATTCAGGCTCCACCGGTATCTGCAGATACATGGATAACAACTTTATTGATCCTGAAGGAAATTGCTTGAGGAAATTGCTTGAGGCTACAATAGCAGACACATAACAAGACAGAAGATGCTGTAATGACACTGGAATAAGTCTGTAGTATTGTCACAAATTTGTAAGACAGCACATCGTGTCACACTGCTGGAGTTGCAAGGCCTCACCACATGTACAGTATGTTATGCATAATAATATAATGATTACAATAGTACAGTAATAAAAGAGCTCTGTGTTTGCCACATGATGGCCAGTGCTAGAACTTCTTGACTGTACCATGTAAACAGTACAAAGTGTAAAACACTGTGAAGTAGCTGGGGGCCCAAAGCTGCTTGAGCAGCAAAACATTGGTGCCATTCTGCAAGTGTGAGGTGTCAATATATATGCAACAAGCCTCACATTAGAGCACAAGAAATACATCTGCAGAGCTGTGAAGTCAAGTGGTCTACCTGTGTTGATAGTGACATCATAATTTGGAATGAAAAGTATGGCTTTTTCTCCAGTTTCTGTTACAAAACTCCTGTTCGATTTTAAAGTGGTTCAAAGCCAAAGAAAAGTAGTGAAAAGGAGCAGGAAAGCAACAGCATACATGATCGTCACGTGGAACTTGTTCCAGGTGCTGGGGAAGTCGAACAGCTCCCCATGTGGATATTATTAGCTGCTAACCATATTTCCAGCATGTGACCTCAGGTAATGACTGAATATCAGAAGTTCCAGTGAAATAGCAAAGTAACATAGGCATAACATACAAAGTGCTCAGATGGGCCAGGAATACCCTATATTTTTTTATCTAAGAGACTGGACAGCTGAAAGGTGGACCTCGTGCAGTGCTTGGCACCAAGAACCTATAACCATGAATCAGTTCAGTTCAAATCAGGTTCTTCCTACCAAACCTGTCACAAATACTTTGCATCAAGCCCATGGTAATTTAGTATACACAAAAAAATCATGTGGAAACACAGCACAACAGAAACGCCAGTATAAAAGTTCTGATGCATGCATGGAAATACAGTATATGATTTATTTGTTTTTATATTCAGTTCAGAGTTTTCTCAGTAGCATGTTGCAATGTTCAGCTATTTACAATGATTTATCCATTTACAATGATTTATCCATTTGTTGAACTGGGTTATTATTGCTATATCAGGTCAGGGCAAGTACCTTGGTCAGCAGTATTGGTATAATTCAGAGCAAAGAGAAGAGCATCAGGGTGAGGACAAGTTGTACACAATTACTGTAGCTGTAGAAGTAGTACATTAGTAGTTAAGGAACTATAAGTGTAAAGAGAAGGTTTGCAGGGTCAGATCCCAGGATAACAATGGTAAAGGAAATTCATGTATGTCCTTGATAAATGCCTAACTGGGATGTATAGTGAACAACACTAAGCTGTCCAAGTAGTGACTGAGAAACAATGGCTTGAGGACCACACAGTAAGCCTTATTTAGCTTGTGTTGAAGAAAATCTAAATCTATACCACTGATCTTCAGCAAACGCTTTAATGTGTCTGTACTGTAAGATGCAGCAATGGCGCGTCATCTCATCGGGGTTATCAAGTGGGCACCTTCGTTCGTCGGCGTTTCGTCGAATTATGCCCACGACACCTCCAGAAGGCTCAACCGCAGCTCAGGCGTCCCGGAGCTGCTCCCCTCCATTACCGCACGCACCACTACGCCACCCCGCCGCTTCTCACAACACCTACCTTAGCGTCCTTACCCTCACCGCTCTTTCTACCCGCCGACTCAAAGGAAGAAGCCCCTCGCCACCTACTTTACTTTATCACCGACTACATCGCCTGCTAACAGCTAACCGCCATCACACCTATTCGCTAACAACTATACGCCAATACACTAGCCGCCATGACACCTACACGCTAATGCTTCGCCGGCACCCACCTGCTCATCGCTTCACTGCCCCGCTACCATCCGCGCTGGTCCTCTTATTCCAAATCCAGAGACTTCCTTGCTCCTCAGCCTGTGACAATTCCTTCACCGCCTGTTGCAACTTCCGCCCCCGAATCCCAAGTTCGCGCAGCAAATTAAGAGTCGATCGGGCTATAAACCCACGGCAACCGACTTCAATTGGCCTCACCTTCGCGTTCCAGCCACGCCCCCCTACTTCCGCCGCTAACTCGCTATATCTAAGCTTCTTCCTCTCATGAGCGTCGTCCACCGATCCTTCCCACGGAACCGTAAGTTCTATGAAGTACACCACCCGTTGGCTTGCTGACCACAGCACCATGTCTGGTCTCAAGCTTGTAATAACTATTTCCTGGGGCACCACTAATCTTCCTCCCAGGTCCACCTACATCTCCCAGTCTCTAGCCCCCCTTACTACACCTAACTCCTTCCTACCTCTATATCTACTCCTCCCCCCTTCCCTAACAAACTGTACCACTGTACCTTCAACCTCCTGCTCTAAGCATACCTGCCTCCTCCAATCTTCAATGGTTGCCGCCAGGCATCTTAGCACCTGGTTATGCCTCCAAGTAAATCTGCCCAGCGCCAAACTAATCTTGCAACCCACTAAAATGTGTTTCAGCATCCCAACCTCTGAGCACAGAGTACAAGCGGAGTCCTCACCCCCCCACTGCTTCAGGTTCTGAGGTGATGGCAGCACATCATAAACCGCTCCTAATTGGAACCTTATTTGATATGCATCCATCTTCCACAGTTCCCTCCAGCTCAGCCTCCTTCTTTCCACCTCATCCCAATTTACCCACTGTCCCTGCTTTCCCTGTGAGACCGCCCTGACACACCTATTTCTTTCTTCCTGCCGACGCACCTGCCCTAGCACCAACCGCCTTCTCTCTATCGGGCCTGCCTTGCTCCACATAGGGTCTCCTATCCGTTACCCGAGACCTTCCCGTCCCTGCTATACCTTCCCAACCAATTCCAGCTGCCTCAAGTCCGCTTTCGCTTCCTTTACCGCCTGCCTCGCATCCCATTTCCTACTTGTAACTATCCTAGGAACCAAGCCTCTTACAACATCATACTTACTACCTGACAGCTGCAATTCTACTCGGACCTTCGCACATTTATATTCCTCTGTTAAGCTTGAGAGTGGCAACTGCAGGACTCCTTGCCCATACAGAGCCACATTGCTTAGACACCGAGGAACCCCCAGCCACTTTCTAATATAGGAGCTAATCAGCCTCTCCAGCTTCTCCACCTTTGTGACTGATACCTCATACATAGTCAGTGGCCACATTACCCTTGGGAATAGGCCAAACTGCAAGCGCCAGAGCTTCGGTTTACCTGGCAGCCCTGAGTTCTCTATCCTCTGTAACCCATCTACAACACTTTCCTTAAGCTGCTCCACCTGACCCACATCAGTCAACTCCCTAGTGTACCACCTCCCTAAACTCTTTACCGGCTTCTCTAATACTGACGGGATCTCCTCACCCTCCACCAGAAAGCTAACTTTCTCTATCTTCCCTTTAACTAGCAAGATGCTCCGGGACTTTGCTGGTTTAATCCTCAAACCAGCCCACTTCAGGTTCTCGTCCAGCTTTCCCAACAGCCGCCTTGCACAGGCCGCTGTTGTTGTCACCAGCGTCATGTCATCCATGTAAGCCCTAATTGGGGGAAGACGAAGCCCATCTGGCCGTCTTTCTCCACCCACCACCCAACCGGATGCCCTAATCACCAACTCTAACGCCATAGTGAATGCTAGTGGGGAAATGGTGCAGCCTGCCATAATCCCCATTCCCAGCCTCTGCCAGGCTGTTGTGTAACCTGCCGTGGTAAAACACATCCTAATGTCCCGAAAGCACTCCTTCACCAAGCCAGTTATCTGGCTTGGTACTCTAAAAAAGTCAAACGCACCCCAGATAAGACTGTGTGGCACAGAGCCAAAGGCATTTGCTAGGTCCAAAAACACCACATGCAAGTTCCTTCTCTCCTGCTTGGCTTCCTGAATCTGATGCCAGATCACACTAGTGTGTTCTAAACATCCCGAGAAACCTGGGACGCCCGCCTTCTGAATTGATGTATCGATTAGCTTATTTTTCAATAAGTAATCTGACAGCCTCTGTGTCACCACGCTAAAGAAAATCTTACCTTCGACATTTAACAGACATATTGGCCTAAACTGCCCTATCTCTCTAGATACCTTCTCCTTCGGAAGAAATAATCCCCCTGCCCTACGCCAGGCCTTTGGAATAACCTGCTTCTTCCACACTATCCTGAACAGCCTCCACAGAAACCTGAGTACATCCGGCGCACTTTTATAAACCCGGTAGGGGACCCCATTCAGCCCTGGGGTGGATGAGGCCTTTGCACGCCTTACCACCTCCTGCACCTCACTCCACTTTGGTGGACTAACATCTACTTCAGCAGCTATGTTTCCCAATGGTGGCATATCTACTGGGAGGCCCCTCTCCCCAACCTCCCCTGCACTTGAATAAGTACACTCTAAATACCTCTCCAATTCCTGCCTGGACACCTCTAAATTTCCCTTCCTCTCTTGACTGAACAACCCCTTCACAAACCTAAATGGATCTCTGTAGAAACCAGCCCTTGCCCTCTCTTTCTTCCTCCTCTTCCTTCTTAGATATTCTGCCCTCCTAAGTGTTACCAACCTACTTTTAACCTCCTCCTGCAACATCTCTATCCCCTGCCTTTCCTCTTCCGTAGCCTTTTTCCATTGCTTTTTCAGCTGCCACCTCTCCCTTACTAACTTGTCAATTTCCTTTTGTCTCCTTGACTTTCCCCCCTGCTGGCACTGCTCCCTTCTAATCTGCTCTATCCCAAACCTGTCCACCCCATATTGGTAAATCACATCACCCATCTTTTCCAGTTTAACCTGTGCACTCCCTTTCATGCCCTCTAGCACTCCTACCAGATCTGCATTTATAGTCTTCCATACTACCTTTTCACCTGCCCTAGGCCACCTAACTCTAGGCTTCAACTCACAGCTCTTCTCCTTACTCCTTCGGACCCCGTCTACACCGCCATCTCCCATGCCTGCCCCTTCCTCCTCTGTGCCAGAGGTTCTGTTGATATCCTGCGAGCTGTGGTTTTCTACCGGTCGCTGGACTTCATTCGACTTATTTGACTGACTTCTCAAGAAGTACTGATCAATGCGACCCCCCTGCGCTCCTTCGCGCAGGCATTTCTTCCTTCCTTGGTGTACCCTAAGGCCCGAGCTGTAGTTATCCTCTGCCACCCACAACAACACACCTGTAACTTTTTATCCTCCTGCAACCCTCTAACCCCCCCTTACTGCACCAGCCCCACTCGTTGTCGCTTCCATTCCAGGGTCTTTAACCATATTATAGTTTAATTTAGTTTAGTTTGGTTTTGTAAAAGAATTTTGTAAAAAAGAAAAAAGTGAATCCACGATCTGTCGTGCCAGATCACCATTTTCTTTGTGTTTTAGAATGTATTTCAGGTTCTGATCATCAGCCATCAATTGTTCCTCAGACAAAAATGAAGCCTGGTGTTGCTCATGGCCGGTCTGATGGCCTAGTCATCACGTAGGCCTGCTCAATTCTATTTTGTTTTATTTTGCTGCACAGGAACATGCGCTGTTCTCTAGAAATTTCTCATATGGTGAAGGCAGGTAAATGAAGCACTGCTTGACTGCCTAAGATAAAAAGTGAAACAGTCTTGAAACAAAGAAATGTCGGATATGATTCAATTTCATTTGTCAAGCGAGGTTTCTTGTTCCTGGTGGTCACTTTCGGCTAAGTAACTGGAGGGGGAAAGTGAAAGAGCTCTAATTTGGATTGCATACATTGATTTGGGGAGAGTGCTCATAAACACTTGACATTTCACACCAAAGCCTTTTCTCTTATTTCAAATCCCAACTTCTGGACAGAGGCAAAGGCAGCTGTTAAAATTATGTTTTTGTAATGGCAAACAACTGTGTTTGCAACATACTAAATGTAGGCAAGAAACTCCTCCTCTGTTTGTACAAGCCAGGGGGCAGCAGTTAGTGAGACATTAAAGACAGGCCTGCACCCTCAGCTGTTCAGCTTTCAGTTTACTGAGAAGTCTACTGCTATAATCCCTGAGATATGCAATAAACGTAGCCTGAACATTAAATTCTAACTGGCCATTTTATTTTGTTTCAACATGGGTGCATAGAGATTATTTATTTTTTTTTTTAATTGCCAATAAGCAATTCAATCCCTCTTCTCTGTCCAATTTTTATATAAATCTTAGTCAGCTGGAAACTGAGTGGTTAAGGTAGTTGGACTGTCAGCACTAGGTGCCTGGTTGGATACCTGTAAATGTTAATACTGTTCTCAACCTTTACCCATACCCAGTTAAAAAATTGCTTTAAGTGAAAGCACTAGCAAAGCAATTGGAAACTAAGTATGGGCAGTAGGTATAAGAATGGCTAGGAGGTGAGGCCTTGCAGCTAGAAAAATCTGCATTTGAATCTATGTGTCTTCGAAAAACCTCCGGAGCAAGGTACTTACTGTGAATTGTTACAATGCCTGAATAATTTTTTTTAAAAAACTTTAAATACAAGCTTCATTCTGTGGGGTTTGAAAAAAGACAACACTATTTTGGTAACATTTTCTTGCTGTCGTGGGCTGAGGGTGTGGAGGAAGCAATTGCGGAACACAAGCAACTCCACAGACAGGGACTGTTTTACTGAAACGATGATTATCAAAAATACAGGCAAACAACACGGATGTGCATAGCGCAAAAACAACAGTGGGGAATAAATCGGGAGCTTCGCCCCCCAAGTGGCGGGGCTGGAGACACAGTGGAGAATCACCAGAAACAAGGTAGATAAAAACAGAACAGACGCCACGGTGGGTGAGCTGAAAGCACGAGGAAACACAGGGATTTAGCTCACAAAACTTTGGCAGGAATCGACAAAAGACTGAGTGCCAGGCAAGGGCTCTTTTAAACCATTCGTAATTAGGTCCGCTGCCTGCCAGCACACAGTCCGAGAACTCAGTTAAAAGGCCTGGGTTTGAATCCCACCTCCTGTGCAGGGCCCTTGGTTAAGATATTAATATCAACACAATAAAAATCAACTGATTAATCAATACAATAAATAAAATCCAACTCCATAATAGGGTAAATAATTGCAAGTAATCCATTGTACAAATCTCACATTGTAAACAGCCTAGATCAGAGGTGTCAGTTAAATAAACAAATGCAAATAGAGTAACAGCCATAAATGCCTTGCAGATGTGTAGCCTTGGTAAAGAATTGTTCATTACTGTTTTGTGCTCAGCTGAGTAGGATTTACTCCAGAGCTTGAGTTCTGAATCACTTATTCTGACAGGGTTTCTCATTTCACTGCTGCATAATCAATGGTGGTAGAAGCCCGGCTGTATATACAGTGCACCAACTCCAATCATCCTTTCACAGTAAGGGCTGTGAAGGGCTGGGACAAATCCTAAAAACCACCAGGGCATGAGGTGCTGGAGGGTAGTAGATAGGGCACATGCACGTGTGCGTGCACACACGCGCACACACACACGCAGACAATGTAGCGAGATAAATTTAAAAATATATAAATATAGATAAATAAAAAGACAAAGATAAAGATTACAAATAAAAATATAGTTAAATGCTAAACGGGAACTGTAGAAATAAAAAAAAATAAATGTAGGAAATATGTGTGAATGATTGAGTGCAAACATAATGTAAGTATAGTGTAGATGTGCACACAGTTGGTGGTCATGGTGTCTCAGAATTTTGTGGCTGAACAAGATACAACAAGCCAAGCCATTCTAAATTATGCTTTAATTATACAGCACACCCAGGAGTTTAACACCATTTGCACCTGTGCATGGATGGAAATCTATACAGAGGTTCAACCTGTTCCAGGCACAAAAGCCTTTATACACAATATAAAGAAGAACTGAGAAGGGAAATGTCAACCTTATTGAGGTTTTGGGTGTGTTTCTCAGAAGTTAGCAGTGAAAGCAAATGGTGGAGAGGGTAGATGGAGTCTGTGCTGATTTTGTGAGCTCTGCTTGTTGTAGGTTGTCTGGAAGGTGGGTAGTGCATCCAGGTAATGGACGGTAGAGTTTTCAATATCTGCTACAGAGCTCCCATGTCACAGACAGTCCAGCTCCCAAGTACAGTGAAGCCTTAGAATAATCTATTCAACCTGTATTTAACCCGTGACAAGAAACCACAAGGATAATAACCACATAAATCACGTTAAGTTTAGATCACACTGAAAATTCCATTTCTGGAACCCAGAGGCAACAAATCCAGCTGTTAAGATTCAATCTGCAAAGACACTACTCTTTAGAGCACTAACTGCCTTCACAGTGCCTTCCAGAGTCTTCAGATTTTTTGCCTGGAAAAGTCACAGACGCAAAAATGCACTACACGTGAGAGGCTTTGAGACCATTTACAATATCTACAGGCCCACACAGTTAGATACATAACATGCAACACAATGTACACGAGCTGTACACCTTCAAGTTTAAGGCTTGCACACTCTACCTTGTGGACTTCATTCCTCCTTTGTTCTGCTTATAACCTCCTTATAAATCAGAAACCATTATCATAAATTATCAGGGCCACACTTAAACATCTTCTTCTTCATCTTTCGGCGGCTCCCGTTAGGGGTCGCCACAGTGGATCAATTGTTTCCACTTCTTCCTGTTCCCTGCATCTTTCTCCGTCACATCCACCACTTGCATGTCCTCCTTGACAATATCCATAAATCTCCTCTTAGGCCTTCCTCTCGTCTGGCAGCTCTATCCCTTGCATCCTTCTCCCAATATATCCAGGATCTCTCCTCTGCACATGTCCAAACCAACGCAATCTCACCTCTCTGACTTTGTCCCCAGACTGTCTAACCTGGGCTGACACTAACATATTCATTCCTAATACTGTCCATCCTCGTCATGCCCAATGCAAATATTAACATTTTTAACTCTGCCACCTCTAGCTCTACCTCCTGTCTTTTGGTCAGTGCCACCGTCTCCAACCCATAAAGCATAGCTGGTCTCACTACCATCTTATAGACCTTTCCTTTCACTCTTGCTGGTACCCTTCTGTCACAAATCACTCCTGACACTCTTCTTCACCCACTTCACCCTGCCTGCACTCTCTTCTTCACCTCTCTTCCACACTCTCCGTTACTCTGGACTGTTGATCCCAAGTATTTAAATTCATCCACCTTCACCAACTCTACTCCCTGCATCCTCTGACTTTTATTCCTCTTCTCTCTAGAGCATATCTCTACCTCTCCAGGGTCTCCTCAACCTGCTCCCTACTCTCACTACAGATCACAGTGTCATCCGCAAACATCAAAGTCCACGGTGACTCCTCCTTAGTGTCCAACCTCTCATACAATTCACCATAAGCCTTTTCTTTAGCCTTTGCCACCTCTCTCTTCGCCCTACGCCTCATCTCCTTGTACTCCTGTCTACATTCTTACTCTCTCTGTCTATCCCACTTCTTCTTTGCCAGCCTCTTCCTCTGTATACTCTCCTATACTTCCTCATTCCACCACCAGGTTTCCTTGTTATCCTTCCTCTGTCCAGATGTCACACCAAGCACCTTTCTAGCTGTCTCCCTTACCACTTCTGCTGTAGATGCCCAGCACACTGGTAACTTTTCACTGCCACCCAATGCCTGTCTTAATTCCTCCCTGAACTCCACCTTATAGTTTTCCTTTTTCAACTTCCACCATTTGATCCTTGGTTCTGCCCTCGCTCTCCTCTTTTTAATCTCCAATGTCATCCTACAAACTACCATCCTATGCTGCCTAACTACGCTTTCCCCTGCCACCACTTTGCAGTCTACAATCTCCTTCAGTCTGGCCCTCCTACATAAGATATAATCCACCTGTGTGCATCTTCCTCCACTCTTGTACATCACCCTGTGTTCCTCCCTCTTCTTAAAATACGTGTTTACCACAGCCATGTCCATCCTTTTTGCAAAATCCACTATCATCTGACCTTCTGCGTTCCTCTCCTTGACACCATACCTACCCATTACCTCCTCATCTCCTCTGTTCCCTTCACCAACATGTCCATTGAAATCCGCTCCAATCACTACTCTCTCTCCCTAAGATACACTCTTCACCACTTCATCCATATCACTCCAGAATTCTTCTTTCTCATCCATCTCACACCCAACTTTCGGGGCATATGCACTAACAACATTCATCATCACACCATTAATTTCCAGTTTCATAACCATCACTGTGTCAGACACTCTGTTCACCTCCAAGACACTCCTGACATACTGTTCCTTCAGGATAATCCCTACCCCATTTCTCCTCCCATCCACACCATGGTAAAACAGTTTAAACCCCCGTCCGATGCACCTAGCCTTACTCCCCTTCCATTTGGTCTCTTGCACACACAATACATCAACTTTCCTTCTCTCCATCATATCAGCAAGCTCTCTCCCTTTACCAGTCATACTACCAAAATTCAAAATTCCTATCCTCACGTCCACTCTCTTAACCTTCCTCCTCTCCTCCTTCCTCTGGATATGCCTTCCTCCTCTTTTCCTTCAGCCTCTTGTCCTTCTCCGGCCAACAGTAGCCCAATTTCCGCCAGCACCCTGTTGGCTAGCATTTGTCAGATGCGTCGGGACACTATGCAATGCGGCGACGCAAATGGCCCCTGACAACCACGCGATTATAAAAGCCGCTGAGCCGACCAACACGGGTGCAGGACCTGACAACTACTGTCCGTGATGTTATCCTGTCTTATACCATGAAGTTGTATCCATATTAAGCCACTGAGCATTCACACCACCTGTCCCATGTCTCCCTTCCGCACATGGGTCCTACGCCTTGTTGCCGATCAAGTTCCTGACAGCAGTACTGGTGGCGGTCGTTGTTAACCTGGGGCTCGACCAATCCGGTATGGAAATTTGTATTTTTGTCCGCATATTTGGTTTTGCAATTTTTTACGCCGGATGCCCTTCCCGACACAACCCTCTCCATTTATCTGGGCTTGGGACCTGCACGAAGAAATACACTAGTTTGTGCATCCCCTTGTGGCTGGATTAGAGCCACACTTAAACATGGAATCTAAAATTTCTAGAGACAGAATACCATACATGTTAACACATAACAAATGACACCAAAACAGGTTCGGTGTTAAGAAACTGTGGGGCAGCACACATTGAACTCATGTATTAATAATAGCTTCCAAAAGTACGGCTGGGGACATTTCATGACACAGTAAAGTTCATTCAAAAGCGCTGACTCTGTTTGGCAACGTGGAAGTATAAAGCAGCACCCAACTGTACAAAAACAACAGGCAAATTCAGTGCAATGTTCAAAAACCAAAGGTAAGCACTGCAGTTCAACAATAAAGATTTTTTCAGAAATATTGACTGACATTTTACCCACAGACTGAATGAAGGTGATAACACAAGCTAACACTGTGCTTGTGTGCACACCCACAGTTTTGTGAAGTTGTAGTAAGTGACAGGGTAGCTATGTTTGTTGTGAACAGCTGCCCTACTGGGACAGCCTAGTGTACTACACTGACCAAAACATCACCCTCTGGGGGAGTACCCACTGAGTTATTTCCTGTGATGGCACCACTCACAAGGGCACTTCTGTCCAAGAGTTTACCCTCCAGGGAACTAACTGCCAACCTAGGGACAACCCTGTGGCCCATATTGTCCTCCTTCAGATGCAGCAGAACAGCTTTAGAGTAGAAGCCCTTCACACCTTCTTCCTTTCGTTTGTAGGCTATAAAGCCTTGTAGACCATCTTGGCATTCTACATAATACTCTAAGAAATTCATCATCGTAGTGGACAAAGCAAGATTGATAGTGTGCATACTTTGCGGGATAGATTGTTAAAAATGCCTCTTTTGAGTAAAAAAAATGTAATATGTTTATATTCTATTTAAATACTTTCTCCTGTTTTTGTAACAATATGGCATAAATCTATGGACATACAAACACTTGGAAAGGACTCAGAAAGAAAGGAAAAACTAGTTTTGGGTCTATACCTAACTGGGGGTGAGGGGTATACATCCCAACTGTACTTGGATGAGGCAGTCTAGGAAGATATATGATATTACGTATTTGATATGAATATTTAGAAAGTGTGAGTCTGAGAGAAGGCTAATATGGAAAATAACTATTTCTATTTCTATAATACTTCCTAAAGTAGTAACAGTTTTTACTGCCAAAATGTAAAGCCTGAATTAGAAAAGACCAGAAAATTTTCCAGCTTGTATCATAAAATTATGCTTTAATAAAGCAGCTTCAACTTCTTACATAAAGGATAGTTTGGGGTCTGCTGGAGTGAGTCAAACATGCAAGCGTTTCCTCCAGACCCTGGTGGAAAACACATCTGCGCTCAGTGTGCTGCAGTGATGCCAACTACATTACTGTGCTTTATTATTTAAGGCATACAATAGAAGAAGAGTAATGGAAAAAAAAGATAAAATAATAAGTCAGACTGGAGCAATTGAACTGCTATTTTTTTACAGTACATTAATTTTTAAGAGGGAGTGAAGCTTTTGCTTTAATGCAGTACCAGTGATTAAAATCAAACGTGATTAAAAAATCAATCCCCAGATGTTCAGGACTGAATAAAGCACAGTTAGTGGAAAAGTTGGCAACAAAAAAAGGGCAAAAAACATACAGACTCCTTGAATAGTTTAAGGGATTAATGTTATTTAATAGCATGCATGACAAAGTGTTTATTCTGGTAAAGCAGCTTATTACATTCATACTCAAACACCAACATTTTACATTTTTAAGCCAAGGACAGTTTAATCATTTAGGATGACTGATGATATGAAAAAATGCTTAATTGTCAGAACCCAGGTGGCATTCAGAAACTCCTAGAAAAGACTAACTAAACTATAATAAATAGCATCTTTCATAAAAATTAGAGCATGCAGCAAAATGTCAGCATTCAATTGGTTTATAATTCTAACATTTTGTGACACATTTTATAAATATTTTGCTGCAATTTGTGACAGGAATGCTTCTTTAATTCACTACTGTTTCATAAAGAGCAGGAGGACTTATGTAGATAAACATCCTACATATACTTGACTCACTGTGGACTGCTTGGGCTTAATTCTGGTTAATCAAGTGCTTGTGGAGGCCTTCAGTGAAGGCCTGGATCCTTGAAAGCACACACAAAGCCTGCTTTCAGAGAAGTGCCAAAGAATACCACGAAGGAACCACACTTTCCAGAAACTGCAGCAGGATTCTTCTTTTCTGCCTTGCTGATGGGGGACAGTAAGAGGGCTGTGGCAGCTGCACACAAAGCCACCAGGGGACTTTGCAAGCCAGACTAACTAGAGGAACAGCCCACACATGAAAATTCTCAGGAGATTCAAGCCTGACCAGCCATTTGGGGCTTTGTGCCGCAGGGGACAGGGGGTGTTCGAGGCTGAGGTGGGAAAGCAGACACAGTCTTTGTTGAAGCATTTGTCTATTTCCCACAGTGGTACATTTGTGATAGGTAGACTTCACAGAAAGGAGATGTGTAACTCTGCCTTACAATGGGTTTGGGAGCCAGAGCTATTTTCAGGCTACGTTCTCAGAAGCCCTCAAGGCCAAAAAAGGTGAAATTTATAACATCCCACATCTGGCTACCACACAGTTCAACGTGGTGCATCTCCTCATTTTATTGCACATTTTATTTTCTCTATTCACCCTGGCAAAATGTATCTATTTAAAGGTGTGAAAAAAGTCCTACACACTGCTCTTTTCAGCTGCTGCTACTGACACACCAAGCCACTCTTCATGCATTTGTCTTGTAGAGCCAAGACTCCCATTTTACACGCAGACTCTGCAAGGCTTTAGATAAAATGGTTACAGTGAGAAATAATGTGGAAAAGGCTTAGAGGAGGCTGTGAGCATGTTTGTTTTTCAAGCATTTTCTAATGTTTGCATGATGGAGGCTCCCTTGAGAAAGGATTCTGCAGAAAGCTAAATTAAATTTCGCAAAAATGAATAGGAAAAATGGGATTGTGTGGTTGGTCTGTACTATTTGATATACTTTTGGATGATTCTTCCAAGAAAATGCAAACATTTTAGACAAATATGCTATGTAATGTGGTGTCAGCATGTATGCATGCAATATCAGTTGATTGAACATAGACAGGAATAGATTAGCTGTGACTGTGGAACGAACTGTGAACTTGGATGAGTTTGGGTTTCTAGGCTGCATGACAGCAGAGTGTGAGGCGGTATACACTTGCTTGCATTAGCAGATCAGACCCCACACACTAGAACATTCTTTGTCTTCCTACTGTGTTTTGTTTCAACAGTTTTCCCACCAGCACTAAATAACTTATGGCACAAAGAAACAAGTTGCAGCACAGCTCTACCTTGTCAGGATTACTGGACAAAAATCCTATTTTTGAAAAAGTATTTCCTTCATTACATTACCCATTCATGCATGCTATACAAATTTGTAAAGTCAGAATAAATAACTTGTTATCTCATTCAAATTATAATTTGGCAGCCTTGCTATGTTGGATTTTGCCTTTTTGGTTAAGTGAGCTAAGGAGTTGACTGAGGGATTGAACAGTTTATGCTGAGCTCGGGTACATGAGACACATAGCAGGCGGCCATGGCACATCTAGGTGATGGCTCTGGGATGGCCGTGCTTTGTAAGGTATCTGGGTCCCTGAGAGTATTCAATAATAGTTTTATGATTAAAAAATACTCAAAATATGCTTTTATGAAAATAGTAAAGTAGGCAAGCCATGAAATATATGGCAAATCCAAGCAATACATCTTGTTTTCTTATCATAGATGGAGTTCCGCTGGATTTTTTAGTGGTGCATAAAATACATCAGGGCATATTTAACGCAATAAAGAATCAGGCATCTGGTTGATTATCCTACCCTATTATATGTAATTTGTCTGTTTATATAAAACCTATAGCATAACCTTGTAGCAATGGGTTATAATGTATGATCATAACAAGAAATAAAAAGAGAGAATCAGTGAAATTGCTGAAATTACTTGCTAGAAACTGGCATTTCATGAGACCTTTAAGAAGTTTGATGAGGAAAAGAGCCATCAAATCTTCCCAGTTCTGCTGCAGCAGCTCCCAAAAAGTAGGGCATGCTTGTCAGTTGCCTTCCTTTCACTCTACTCTCAATTTTATCCCATACAATCATTTTCCAGGTTGCATGGCTGTATTTAAACTTTTGACTGGTACTGTACACTTGATTTATCATGTACAGATTTAACAAAACAGTTTGTTTGTAAAGAAGGAAGCTATGCACTGAGGAAAGAGTGATTTTTGGCCAACGCATGAGTGGTCCTGCAATCCTGCACAAATGATTTTGGAACCTCAATGGTAACCAAGCCAAAGGATTAGCACAGCCCAGCAGAGGAGCAGCTCTGCTAGCTATCCCCCTATTTAGAAACATGAATGCTGCTACGGTTGTCATTTTCCAAGAGGGACAGAAAAACAGGAAGTCCACCCTCCGCTGATTCATTGCTCATTAAGCATTCATTGGCAATTGGCGTTGCATGTCTGAGTCATGGCGTGCGCAAGGATTCTGCCGTGGAACCCCCTGTTCTCCACAGATTCCACTCATCATCTGGGTACCGCATGGCATGGGTGGGAGTGCTCCTCATCATTTGCATCTCTCCGGGCCTCCCATTGCTCCATATAACAGCCTTTGCCGGAGCATTTAGTAGTCACACACCATGAATCAGAGGTTACAAGTTGCATTGAGGTACTAGTTGAACAATTTCATCATGTTTGAATTGCATTATAACTTGTTCAGCAGAGGAATGAGAGCCCCACTGCGATGTGGAGAACTGAATTGTAGAATGGCAACTAATGCGAACAGAGAAATCATGTCAGTGATGGTAAAGTGTCAGCCTTCCCCTTCACATGAAAGGACTTTTCTTGCCTAGGCAGATCATGCTCTTCTTTTTATTGGTTTATGTTCTTTCCAGCGTAAGGCCTCACACTGAAGCACAGATTTTAAAGTGCGTAACATCATTAGCCACCAGCTAACATTCATGATGTGGGAATCAGAACTCAGGGAATCTGCTTGTGTCACACCTCCAGTTTATGGGAAGCAGAGAAAAGTGTTGTGTCTATATGTTACCTTAAAACTTTGTTTAGGGATGTTTTTATCTCTTTTACCAAAACACACAGCTGAATGTGCAAAGCATAGCTGTCATCAGTTGTTGTGATTCAATCATAATTTACATTTCACACTTTGAGAAACTTGATCAAGACTGAATCTATCACATAATATTTTTTCCTATTTCATAGCATATTTTTATTCCCTTTAAAGCAATGACTGTATTTTTCTTACATCTTTCCCTGGCTCAGTCATGGGAAAACACTTTTCCATCTATTTTAGCTCATTGGCAATGTTTATTCATCATAGCAGGAAACCTTTGGTGGCTGTAGCCACAACCTAAGAATCCTGTTTATAGGGACCCTTGCAAACATGTCATGAAATTTATTCATTTAGCTGACACTCATGCATTGTGCAAGTTGCATACATTGTTTTTTACAGTGATTTTTCATAGCTTAAAAACTTTTACTATAGCAGTCTAAAGTAAGTACTGAGGCAATAGGTAGGATTTAAACCTATAACCTTTGGGACCAAAGGCTGCAGCTTTAACATGTACACTGCCTGCTGCTGAAAACGTGTCATTCATTTACAGCATTAAAATTATGTATGACTGTGTGATTTGTGCAGTCCTCATCTGTGTTGGTCTGGGGCTTAAATGATAATTCTATGATTTCTTTTAACTCAACACTTTCAGTGGAATAAAATAGGTGCCCAACTAATCACATAAATATGTGGAAAACTAAAAGTTCATATGGAGGAATTCCTGAACTAATACTGAGGTTTGTTTGGGCAGCTTGTTTTCTCTCACCCACATAGGATGTGGTTGGATCACTGTGCTGAAATGGACTCCATGCAGAATGACAGCGCAACACTGAATTCCACAACTATGGACTCCCACATGTTTCTGCCTCACACCTCACAAACAATTTTCCTACTCAAATAGTGGATAGAGTTTGTTTTCCAGAGCTCCCTTCTGTGTCCTTAACTGCTGAGTTTCTTTCTACCATCCAAAGAGAATCTGATACAGTAAATTCTATGATTTGTAATATGCACCCCTAAGGACTGTAAGTTCAAAGAAAAGTAAGGTAATATCAAAACCTAACAGTAAACACAAAGGTACTACAACAAACTGGACAACAATGTCCAATAAGACAAAACAGTTGAGACAAGCACCTTCATTTTGAATTAAATCACTGTTTTTTAGTCTGCTCCATTTCAGTTCACTGAGAAACCCTTAACCCATGGAGAAATGCTTGGAATACAATTGGGCTCTAACTTCTTCAAGAGGTAGGGAAAGATAGCAGACAGCCCCTAAATAGCAGCAAGATCCACAGAGATGTTCCTAAAGATCCTTAGATTATCCTTTTGGGATTTGGGGTAATTATCTCATTTTAAAATTATTTTTTGATTGTTTTATTGCATAATGGGACATAATTATGATGGTTTTGGTTCAGACTATCCCACATAGGAGAGTATAGCCTGAATTATAATAATCAATGTAAGGATCGAATAAATGTCATTTTGCCACTAGAGTAAAAGTTGCATAAGCACTGAAATTTGGGTTGAAGTGTCACAGAAGCAAGAAACTCTCCAATAGTGAGAAACTGTCGCTATCTCCCTTCTTCACAGCAGCATTTGGTCCATGATAACCTTTATTGCCAAAGACAAAGGATCTCTCACATTGGTCCATGGAGTCGTTTCATCAAGAAGTACATGAGAGGTTTTAGCAAGCAAAAGGTTTCTCTGGAACACAACAAATGGTATGCAAAGCTTCAAAAAGACAGTACAACAGTTTGGCAAACATTGGATTTGTTTTGGACGTGGTCCAACGAGGTGCTCATAAAATTCACTGTCTGAAACCATAACGGGTTGATCCAGGCCAGACTATGTGCTTCAACAAAACTTCTGACTCACTGCAGCCACTTCCTGCATTAGGTCAGCATCTGGCACCAGGGACTACAGGATCAAACAGGGATTATAAACACACTGGCCATCAGACGGGCAAAGAAGTGAGGGCTAAAATTATCCAGTCACATAGACTCATTACATAGGGAGGCTATTTCAGACCTTCAGAGGAAGTCTGTCAGAAGACTTGGTGATGATTATAAGGGAAAAAATAGAAGGAAAGCATACAGTTGCCCTTTTGTTGGTCTCATTCATTCTTTCCCTCCACACCCAGGTCACTACTTAAAATGCAGTGACTCGGATCCAGTATGAATAATTTGAGAAGGAAAACAAACAGCAAGGAAGAGTGAGA
Source organism: Heterotis niloticus (assembly GCA_018136845.1). Classification (NCBI taxonomy): domain Eukaryota; kingdom Metazoa; phylum Chordata; class Actinopteri; order Osteoglossiformes; family Osteoglossidae; genus Heterotis; species Heterotis niloticus. The sequence goes on from CM030891.1 coordinate 13,983,288, forward strand.
TTAACAACAAAAACCCCTTTGTGAAACTTGAAGAAAATGTTGGCAGATCAAAATTGCTGTGGGAGAGTTGAATGGTTCCAAAATAAAACAAATTTGCCTGAGTATCTCCTTCTTATCCATGGAATCAAATATGGCTCCCAAGATTAGGGAGGGTGAAGACCTCAGTGTGATGCCATAATAATGGGTGACTGAATTTCAGACCCAAATGGTCTTATATCATGCAGCAGATTTTTGGATCTATGGACCAGAAGTCTAATGTTAGAAGGACAGGAATACATGCTGTGTGCACTTCCTGTCCAAACATGCTTTGAAGCTGTAGACTCTGCCATCAAAAAAATGTACTCTCTGCACCTCCCACAAATTCCCGCAGCAGCACCTGAACCACTGAGTGCCAGGTAATGAGTCTCACACCTATGTACAACCGGGATAGTGTCATGTGCTTATTGTTCTGACCAGGGAAGTCAGGTCTTGTGATTTTGTGAACTTCCCTGTTTGTCTCAACACTGATATTTCAGTTCTGTTTTCTGTTTCATGCTCTTCTTGTTGTGTTCCTTAATGATTTTAAAAATGATTTAACAAATTTTCACAGTTGCATTCATAAGTGAATTTTTAAAACATGAAACCCTTTTGTTTGTCGTAGGTCAAAAAGTGGTTAAAGATCTGATAGATCTGGTGGATGCTAAACACTCTCGGACCGTTATAACAGGAGCCTGCTTGATTCCCCCCTGACATCCTAGCCCCAAACCCTGAAATGTCACAATTTCACATATCAGTGTGCATTTCTGAGGGGTTTCTAACAGTATCTCTCCACTGAAAGCTATGACTACCCCATTCTTCAGTAAACAAGTCTATCATATTTAATATTAACTTTTTTATTTTGGTCCAATATTATTGTGGGTGCAAATTTGTACAATGCACTGTATCCCTCCTGGGTAGAGTGCCATTACAATAGAGCATGGACAGAAAGGAACAGACTCAGATTGGCCATCTTGCTGACTATAAATTATTTTTGCACTTCTTCCGCATTATAGATTTTCTGTTACTTCAGGTTTAAATCTTCCACAAATATTTGTACTCATTAAATAATATAAATTAAAAAAATAATCTATTAAAAATTATACACCTCCCAGTGAGACATAAAATTAGAACTGATTCATAATAATACTGACAAGTTTTCATTGTATATTATTTCAGACATAATTACAAAGGCAGTGTCACATGCGTGTGGCATAGGATGCATTATGTGTACCGTTTGTATCTAATTTGGAGTGCTGACACACTGAAAAAGATGTGTGATTGTGAAAAATGGAACTGAAAAAGTCATTGGCTTCAGCCTCCGTGTCTTAGTGTCCTGCACACGTGCACAGCAGCACTGTGTCTTGGTTAGGGTCGAGAAACTTGACAGCAGATAATGGAATCTGTGAAGTTACAAAGCTGTGTGAAAATAATTTTACTGATAAAAATGCATTAGTTCCATGTTTGCATAACACACACCATTGTGCTCAGACTCACAGAGAGGAATTATTTAAAGCAGATGGACTGAACAGCTAGAAAATTTTACATAAACATGCAACACTCAAATGTAACCAAATGTACAAGAGGTTATTAAAAATATTAGCCTTGTTAACAATTCAGATTTTCAACTTTGAAGGCATGTCGATGTCTTTTGTTTTTTTTTCCACTTATATCTAATATAGCCACTGTTGGTGTTTGAAATGTGTCTGCCAGCATTTTCTGTCCTTTGCTTATTGCATCCCTGTGCTATCTTGTCTGGATAAAAGCTCTCTTCTTTGTACCAGGTGGACCCATGAGTAATAAACAGTAGTTTATTAATCACCAGTTCTGTGGCTCTTATGCACCTTGAGGAACCTATCACACCTGACCCCTTTTCTGAAGGATCGCTTTGGTAAAAAAAATCAGTTTTTTCCAATTAAAAACAGCAAATAAAGGTCAGCCATCATGCTCATAAGTATATATACAGATTTAGTGATATAGTCTGTGGGTGCCAGGCCACTGACACTCAGGCTGCAAAGGGGCTTTGATCCTGCAGTGGATTAGCAGGTCTGTTCACACCAAATGTTGCAGGCAGAAAGAGGCACATGGGATTAACCCACATCCCCCTCCCCCAACTCTGAAACCACTCGGGTTTAATTCTGCAAGGCTAGCAACCCTGATAGAGGCTCAAACAAACTCTGGGGGGGGTGGGGCGTGGGGTTTTGAGGATGGACGTGACTATGGGCCCGTGCTTTGAAAGCCTTGGGCTGGCAGCAACTGTCTGGCTCACTGTACAGCTAGAGTGAGAAACAACAGTCCTGTGGACTCACCCAGAAATGCAGATGTCTCTCTGCAGACAGACTGAGCAATTCCTCACCATTGCTCTGACTTTCCCGTGGCCTGGTCAGGTTATTAACCAAAATGAGAAGGGTCCGGGGATTATCAGCAAGGGCAAATGGCACCAAGACACATTAGGATGAATGGCACCTCCTCCTATCACCCCCTATCTAATAGTATGTTTTCACACAAAAAACCCCAAAGCAGGCCATCGTTTCCATACCCATCACTGCCAGAAACCTGGCTCCATTTGACTCCATTAAGGTGATTCTAAGTTCTACTTTCAGACCTGTGATTTCAAATAAAGTCAAATGATTAAGACCAAATAGCCGTGTGTTTTTCTTTCTTTTTGCTTTTGTTTTTGTTTCTTTTTTCTTGCCTCAACAGGGGGGAGGTAAAATGTAAATGGTTCCAAGCAGAGAATCACCCTTTGGAGTGATTCTTGAGCCTCTGTCGGGAATTGGGAGTGTCCTGTCAGGCAAGCCATGAAAAAAAAAAAATTGAGGAGGTTGTGCAGACAACAGAAGGGGAGGGATACAGAGGTCAAGTGAATTACAATATCATGGATAAATATGGCAGGAGTTAAAGGGGAAGGGCTGGATTTTTACTCCTCAACAGACATCACAAACCTGTTCTGTCATTCTCACATTTTGATTTTCATTATTACTTATAACCAAAATAACTTCCCTTTTCACTACTTTGAAGAGCTGTATGTTTTACAAGAGACATTTGTTATAACATGAATCAGTGGCACATCTGTACTGAATGCATGCTCAAAGGTTAAGAGGTGAGAGTGGCCATTTCTTGTATTGCAGAACTAGTCACTCATGCTTTGGTGGGCTGTTACCTGTCACTACTGGCATGTTTATGCACACAGCTCCCACTGTGCCTGGTGGGCTGCTGCATTGCTGGGTGCTACAACAAGGAGCTGCACATGCTCTTGCCAGCAGGAATGAGATGGTGGCCTGCTTGCCTTCTGTTTGATCATTCTGTCTGCACCCAGCACATGTGTCCATCCACACGTGCCGAGCAGAGAAGACTACCATAATTTTGGATGGAATCTATCCATCCTGCCATGCAAAAGGGAGGGAATTTCATCCTTGCTTCCTTGTCTCCACAAAGAATGCCCTGGACAGCTAGGCAGCCACTGGCACTTTGACCCACAGAAGTCTGTTTTTCTTCCTTTTTTTGGAGTTAGGAGTTTTCTGTTCTCCACTCCTCAATTATGAGCTGGTTTACTCCATAGCCACCATGTTTTACCTGAGTATTACTCTACGGCTCTTTGTTTAGTGTTTGGCGTCCATCATATCTCTAGAATAATTCTTGCAAAGGCCACCAGAACTGCTTGATCTCAACTAGATAAAGTAAACTGGCTATTTTAAGGTTACAGTTTCAGTGAAATACTGTGTTGTTGCATAAAGCTTTCTGTTCAGTCTCATAAGGTCATGAATGATAAAACATTTCCAAGAACAGCTACACAGGGAAAGTTATGATGCTTTTGCATCCATACAACAACAAAGTAATGAGACTACTGTAGAGGTTTACACCGTAATAAGCAAACCTAATTTTAAGCTGAGGCTGCATTTAGGTTTTTTGCCATTGTGTGAATTGCATACAGCTGAGCAGGCATTAAAACAGCGCAGCTTGGCATTAAGTTAGCATCATGAGTCATTGTTTGGTGTGTGAAAATCAAACACAGGGGCATATTTTCATGAAGGAACTGATCTGGTAAGCAAAGCTATGTGGATCTGAGGAGGGATGGCACCTAATGACATCATTTTTTCATAGACAATGCACTGCTGCCCTAGGGAGCTGCAGAAACATGGGGACGAGGTTCTGGAATCAGGAGGGATTTCTATACAGCAGCACTGTGCAGGCCAGTGTACCTGTTGCATAATGGGAGCCGGGTGAGGCCTACTCATAAAGCACATGGTCCCCAGTGATGGACTTGCATAACTTGTGGAGATGGAACAAATTACTGTTTAGCCTTGAAGTTTAAAAGAGTCATCTGAAACCCCTAGAGGAGACTTTGAGTATGGGGAACTGGGGCAAGAAATCGCATCACTGCCACTTCCGCATGAAGCTGGCCCACTTTCCTGACATCATTGTCAAGTTGTCTTTAACTGTTTCAGAAATCAATTTGCACATTTCCACTGCAGAAGCTACTAATGCATCATTTAATGCAAATTTTTAGAAAAGCCTAAGAAGGGGAACTGAGAACTGAGAGACCTATTTTGAGAGGAAGGAATTTGGCAACCAGGATCAAAGGCCATCACTCAACACCGTTTTTTTCTCCGGGAACCTGAGAGAATGATACAATGCAAAAATTATTTGTTCATCAAATATGCTCAATGCTGACACACTCACACAAAGACATTAGGGGAACTCAGGATGGAATAAAAAAAAAAAAAACTGGAGCCTGTTCTACACACTGTCATTGTGGCACCCAGTGGTTTTGATTTTAGCCTTTTTTAAAACAGAACATTGGCATTTTGGAAATTACAAATACAAAGCCATTGGGTTCAATTTACAAGGATCACACACCATTGCACAGAACAGCTTACTCCTAAAAAATGTGGGGCAATGTAGGTGGTACGGCAGCTACAGATTATTTACAAGAATGGAGATACAGCCATACTTACAGCAAAAGAACAGTAAGAGTTGTGGTGTTCTACATGTACAAGCAGTATATGTGCACTTAGTCCTTTTATTCCCCTTAAGGAATTGTTTTTTTAATGTTACTTCAGAGTCACAGGGGCTTGAATGATGCTTAAGTGATTACTCTTCCAAACCCATCTGATGAGTCTTCCTTGAGGATTCTACATACAGGTATGCACTTCATTAAAATCATATTCCCCAGCAAAGGCCTATAATCAGCATGTGGAATTGTGTTTCCCAAAAATTAGGCAGAATGACATTACAACCTGAATGGTTTATCCTGACAGCAACGATTCACAGCCACATTAAAAAATAAACTGTGGCGGACCAGCTGTCTTCAGTAGATGAATGGATAAATCAGTGTTATATAAAATAACGTGCTTTGGCGGAAGAAAAAATAGCTCTTGGAAATGTGAGAAAAATGTCATCTTTATGTATTAAAAATCATGTGGTTTGGCGCATCCTGCAAGCCTTCACACATCACACCCTTACTCAAGGAAACAAACTGTGCAATCGCAGTCAAGTGTCACTTGTCCTTCTCCCATAGCTCTGGCACCAAACGTGTGCAGAGCAGCTGTGACCTGACCAAAAGAGATAATAAATACAACAGTAGCTTAAGGTTTAAAATAAACACATACAGGGCTTTACTACCAACAGTTTTAATGATACCCTCCCCCCTGCTGGGCTGACACCTTTCTTGACAGTGCCATACTATGTTAGCACTGAACACTAAACTATCTACAGTATCTTTATCCACTTATGCAGCTGGGTAATTTTTACTGTACCAATTCACCTTGACTAAGCGGCATCTGCAGGAATGGCAGTTCAAAGTCTGGTCTGTTAACTTTGAAGTGATCACGGCAGCCACTACGCCACCTGCTGCTCCAGGCTTCAGATGGTTTTTCCACACTTGTATCTCCACTGATAAAGATGCCAAATTTGGTTGAATGGTTCACCACTTGGCTGAAAAAAAAAAAAAAACCTGTTTTCTAGATGCTGTTGAAGTTCTGGCTTTTACTGAGTTCCAGACCATTAGGCTCAGGGCAAACATATGAGTCTACTGAACCCAGCATGTCAGAAGGCTGACTAATGTGAATGTGCATGTGGAATAACAGCACACAGATAAGAGGAATTCCTTCACATGTCCAAACTGGCACTCCTCCTACTCTTCCAAGGGTCTTTAGTTATGTTACATGAAGTTTTTTATTCAAAATGGGATCCTGGGGAAGAATAACAGCATTCCGTCAAGAAGAGGTTACTTTCCTTGTTGGAACCGCCAAAGCTCTTTCTGTGTTAGTAATCTTAATAAATCAGTAAGATGGAAATGGGGGGGAAAATGGAAGATGAAAAAAGTGAAAAGTCAATCCAGGTAGCATATCTTTGGCTTCGTATGCTAATTTGAAGTGTTAAAGTAAGCGTTCCAGTTCAAAGATGTTTGCAGGAATCCAACAGTGCCCCTGAGGGTGGGGGGTGGATGGCAGGTTGCCCATGGCCTTCGCTTTGTTCGATGAACCCAGGAAAAGCCTAGAGTAAGGCATAAGGAGTGTATTTAAAACCTGACATCCTGACCCCCAACAACTCCTCATCCTACTCTGTAGTCCTGTTCTCCTTCTGAACCATGGTATGGAGGAGTAGGACCTCCAGGATGACAGCTGATGCATCTCAGACTGACCTGAAGGGTCTCTTTCTCCTCCAGAACATCCATTTTCCAAGATATGGAAAATCATGTTGGAATCATGCAGCCAGAAAGGAGCACACATGCTGAGCAGTAGTCATATCCCAGCAAAAGCTCCTGTGGAAGTCCTTTCCTGTCTTAAATAGCAAATGGCAATACCTCAAATCAAATGATTTACTAGCAATTTCCAAAGAAAACAGCCCTGGGAAGCTCAGAGGAAAAATCTGAGGATTTAGATGATACAGTCTTGGCAGAAGATGGCTATTTACAGTCAGTGTGAGCAGACTGATCAACACCACCACATAGCTCAGAGACACCTTGGCAACAGACAGAACTTGAAATCAGCACACAATGAAGACACAAACTCATGTGCACAGTCGCTGAATAAGAGGCACGGCACTCTTATTCTGCCTCCATTTAACAAGTACATTTTTATTTGAATAGACAAATCATCATTGACCAGCTAGATAGAAATATTGCCTTGGATGGCTCCCGAATTCGAAAGTCTGTTTGTTTTTTATTTCGGATATTTTCATGACTTTTATCAGTATGTGCGGTTGCTGTTAGTGGGGAGGTAATGGTGACAAATCTGGAGATTTAATGGGATCTGGCTAAGTGCTTCCAGCTGCACTGGATAAAAACACTGTCAGCACATGCTTCCCTTTGACCTCTGACCCCTGTTAAATTCCCTAGTCTCAAGGGCAAATAATGTCAGACACTTCATAGTACTGTTATTTCCTGCTTTCAGATTTTCAGTCAATGTTACCAGGAGGTTTTCCATTGTTTTTTCAGGATTTTTTTGGGGTATAGGAGCTGCACTGCTGGGTGGATATTGATGCCCAGCAGAGATTCAGGTAATTAAATTCACTGCACTGACTTGAACTGAGGTGACCGTAATGGCCAGAGAAATGCAGGTTATATTAATTGAACCAGCAGCAGAACATCAGAATGGAAAGGATCGGTCATGATCATGACCCATGATCAGACAAACTGCAAACATTTACATTTCCTTCAGTTTCGGATAAAAAAAAACTAAAAAGGAATGCTGAGTAAATATACAGTATATACAAAATAAAGACACGTTATTTTAATTTGCATTATAAAATATAACAAAAATAAAAATAAAGTTATTAGTCTGCTATGCTGTGAAGTTCAGTTACTTCTGACCTGGTGTGGCAAGATCCGTGTTGTTATCATTAATGTGCAGAATAAAGATGTAATCTGAGGTTTTCTGCAAGAATTCTTTCCATGATATCAGGCAAAACCATATGGCTACTTTGCTATTAGTTTTTTAAACCATTGTATTAGACACAAGGAATAAGAACCACCACCGTACATGACGTGAGCAGCTCCAGACTGTGATATGGTTGCACACCTCAGTACCCAGTTTTCGCTGTGATAATAACTGTAGTATTCAGCAGCCGCTGGGAAAGTGATTCCACTGTCAGTCAACAGTAAGAATCTGCATTGTTGCAGAATCTCTTGGTGCTGAATGAGAACAGACTCTCTGATAATATCTATTATTCACTGATGCAGCCCATTGTGAATTTACTAGGTAATCACTTGAGGCCGACTTTCTTTGAGATTATGACTCTAATACTGGGAATTTGTGTCCCTTACTGAAGAGCTTGGCCCAGAGGTACCACATCTTTATCCCTTAGCTCATAAACTGCCGCAGTGGCACACAGACCCCAGACATGGTGATATCCCCTGGGGTCCTCTGCACACCGCTACATGGGAGTCCAGGTAGCTGCTTTTGCAGGAGGACAGCACACCCCCCACCGACCAGGATCAGCAGTCCTGCATTGCAACCACTGTTACGTTACTAGATTAAGATTTGCTCCAGAGATAAGAAAGTCCCCCTGGGCAAGGAGGGATGTGGAAGGGGATGACTGATAACCAGAAAATGAAAGTTGCAGAAAGCCTACATAATTGTCATTTACACAGTTTGCACAATGTGACAGCTATCAAGCACATTTATATGCCTTAGGGGTCCGGCCGAGATGCCTTACTGAGTTTTTTAAATTCTTTACCTGTTTATTTGTATGCCTGACTGGCTCTCTTCTTTCCTCCATGAGCTGCCCTTGAAGTTTCAGTGATCTAATTTCTGAAACTTTCCAGCTGACTGAACACAATGTCCTAGTCCCCCTGATGCCCCCCCCCAAAAAAAACCCCACCTACACTCTCCCCATTAACTAAATTTGCTTATTTTTAATTAAGGTCAAAGTTTGGAACAGGCACCTTTGCGTGGTCCTCCTGTGAGCACACGTGTTTTGCATCATGTTTTGTTTTCTTGACTTGCCGACTCGGCTGACCTTCCCTGACGGTCAAAATATGGAGGATGTGGTAACAAACTTCAAAGAGGGTGCAGCATGACATTGCGGTGTGTGTTTTGAGACACCGTGTAGAAGAAACTGCCATCTAGACCTCAGTCAAATAGGAGCACTTTTGATTTTTCAATGACTCCATTTCTACTTTGATCCAAGCGCATTTCATATAACTTCTTTTAGCTAAAGTATCTCTATGCATGCGAGATAAAATCAAACATGACAAAAATAAATCTATAATACTCTAGTAGAAAGATGAAAGACCAGCTGATCTAATCTTTTTTATTATGGCGGAAGACTGGAGTGGCAGCAGTACAGGAATAAAGCCTGTTATTTTCTCCTCTGGCACCGCTATTTATAGCCTCCTGTCAACAGATGACTGACAATCCTGGAAGCTGGCGGTTCTGTGAAACACACACTTCCCCCTCGTAGTCCACCGAAACTAAATGCTTTCCATCGACAAGTCCAAAATCATCTGGTGCATTTGTAAACCATAAATGGAACCCTGTTCATTTTGGAGATTTTTTCCTACCATGTCCTGTTTCTTCAAATAATGAGAAACCAACTGCAAAACAGTCTTCCAATCTGAGAGTGGTTTTTTTTCTTAACTTTGGTCTACTGTGTGACTGAAAGAAGTTTATGATGTCTTTTTGGATGTCAGTAGATCTTTTGGCAATTACGGCTTTTGCACGTGTTGTTTCCCAAGCAAGGTTTCGGCTTTTATTGTTGCAGTTCAGAGGACCATTTGGCTTGTCGTGTAAAACCACAGAATGCTGGATGCCAAGCCATCAGATCATGACTTTAACCCTCAAACATTATCATTCATCAGATCCTCAGGAAGACAAGCAAATTTGGGTCTGGATCACCATTCAAGTGAAGCCAACAAAGGCCCGCTATCTGCCTGTGCAACTTCCTCTTTCCTCTTTCAGCCTTCATTTTTCAGGGCGCCTAGGTACTGTCCACACAGATGTTTCTGCACAAAATCACTCCAAGGATCCATGGAATAGGTAATGGAACAATGACCCAGTTTGCTGTGCTTTTACATAACATTGCTCTGCTGAAGAATTCATCGCTGAAAAACCTAAACAAGATGGAAATGTGTATTAATTATAATCGTTTGTCTTTGTCTTTACAGCAGGTACCATATTTGGTAGAGCTGTTGCTTTTGGACCCAAGTTTAAACCCCCCTCTCCTCTAACCTTGAGCAAGAGATCTACCCAATATTTCTCCAGTAAAAAGCAGCTGCGTCAGTGGATACTTTTTTCTGCATAACTTAAAACTGTAAGTTCCTTTGAAGGAAAGCGACAGCTAAAAGGACAATTGCGATGTAAATGGTACCTAATCAAAACAGTGTCTTGTTCTGCTTGCCACAAACAAAAGCTATCACTCTAAGGACAGCTCTCTGGCATGATGGGATCCCACTGTATACCCTTGTCTTTGAATATCCCATAATAATTAATAATGCAACTGGAACTGCAGCTTGACTATCACAGGAGTAAGTGTCTTCATGCAGGACAGCCACCAGGATGCCACATGCTGCCACTGACCAGCGCCCAGGATCCAAGGCTGTCCGAGCAACAATTTGTGAGATCACTGCTTGTTTTTCATGCCTCTTTTATCCCCAGAGTCTGGCATTTTCTCATCCTTATCTTTCATCTCGGAGTGAGTTAAAAGCCCCTCTTTTGCGTCAGTCAGAGAAACATTCCATTTCCAGGCCTGCAAAGTGCCACCTGAGCCTAACACAAAATTTTACTTTCTACATCCATCGCCACAGCTCTTGTAGCCTCCTGCCTAAGTATCGGACACCTGTGGCCAGTACATGCTTATGTAAGATGTACTATGGCACAATTAATGGCAAATATTTTTTGATCTCGTAAGAGGTATTCTCAGAAACCCCAAACTCTTTGTCTAGCCAGTACCTTTCATTCAACATTTGCCTTATTTTCTGGTCCATTTCAGGTCAGCAGCATTCTTTCAGGCACTGCATGGGCTTCAAGCTTCTGCTGTGCCAATTGTTTAGAAGAGCAAGTCCTGAATCAACGAAATCCAAAGGTAATTTTTCTTTATTTTATTTTCTTTATTTTACCATTTTACTCCCCCATTTTTTTGCAGTCATTTACGTAACATTCGTTGTGCTCATTTGTATGCCGGTGCAGCATGCATTCTGAAGCAGTGCAAGTCAGGTGCTGTTTTTAAGGATTCAGCTTTCCTTGGGTTTCAGACCTTTAGACAACTTAAAACCATTGAAAAAGGCTTACAAATGGATTAAGAGAAATAAATATACATAATTAAAAATTAATAACTGCCTTCTTAAGTACCACTGCATGCTGCCCTCATTACAGCTAAACTGAATTTCCTATTAAAACCAACAGCGAATTTCATGTTTTATGGCCTTGAAACCCTCCATCATCTCTGGACTTCAAATGCAAGCCTTTACAGATTACCTTAAATTTAACTGATCAAAAACCAGAATAACTATAGAAAAAAACACAGAAACAAGCCAGGGCAGCTAGAAATAGATGTATTCTATCTATGTCTGTGGGAATGCGATAAGTCTTGCTTCAGCGCTGACTAAAGCCTGACCTCCAGTGCGAGGGACTGAACCTGTCTGTAACCTCAGCTCTGGCAAGATGTGGGTCTTCTTCAAAGAGGTGACATGTACAGAAATATGAAACTATTATTTTTACCATGATTATTCCAGTGTTCAGGAGTCTTGCAGGATTTGATTGCCCCCCCCATCCATTTCACCACCCCTATCCCAACCCAGTAGAAGTGCAATGCATTTTATATTTTGTCAGTTTCATTACAGACCAGAAATGTACAGTTCATTTTCATGGATTTAAAAGACCTTATTAAACACAAGATGAGAAGAGCTTCCTAACCCTGCAAAAGCCTCCGTCACTCTCTGTTAAACTGGAAAAGTTGTGCATTTGAAGGAAACTGGCTGAAGGCACTTTTGCTGCAGTTGTGGGGAGGATTAGGCAAATACCAAATGCCTCCTTCAATACACTGGGTTTTTCTCTTAGCCCGTTCAGTACGTGATTTGTCAAGTTTGAATCAGGATCTCCCTAACTATAGCAAAACTACACGATGCAGCAAATTTCTTGAAGTCCAATTTGACTCAGTAAATTCCGAGCTAAGGTGGAGTTGTAATGGGTGGGGTGCAGGATTTTGGGGGGAGCTTGAAGGTTCTTGTCACTTCTTGATGAGCAACATCCTCACAAACTGAAGACAGACGGTTGTCAAAATGGAGGCCCCGGACCCTCAGCCCATTGTCTCATACTCAGAATGTCTTGGGTCAGCAAGTAGCTGAGGTTCTTTCAATATGGTGAAGAGCACGAGGGTTTCTGGACTTTTGACTTTTAGCATTAGCAAATATGTCACAAGGGGCTTTTTTTCTTCTCCAAAAAATAGGAACAACAGGGAAGTTGTGGTCAAAGGGCAGAAAACTGGACCAGATGGGGAGTTTTCAGGTCAGCCACTATCCAGAGAGAAGGTTCATCCACCAGTGCAGTAACAAATATTTTTAGCAGTTTTGTTAAAAAGTTTTTTTTTTTTTTTCCCCAAGGGAAAATATGATACCAGTAAGGAAATTCTCCAGCTTTACTGTGAAATTGCGACTCGTTATGTTTTCCGGTCTCAGTTTGCCTCAACTGTGCCATTGTGTTAATAGCAAACAAAGTACCAGTCTAAAAATGAAGACACTGAATCTCCTGGCCTGACCAGGTCATACCAACAGCTGTTCACAGAAAAGTGCAAGGTTTTAAAAGTTGGGTGTAGAAGAATTTGTATCATGACCCTCACTGTGAGATAAATTTTTGTAGTGGCCACAAAATGCTTTTTTATTTACTGCTTAACATGACATTTTTCATTCAAAGCAATATTTCCCCCATTTATAACTGCTAAGTTTCTTATTGGAGCAAACCAAAGGTGATACCTTGCTCTGGTAGTGCAACCAGAGCAAGAAGTGGGCCTCAAAAAACTATAATCTTCAGCTCACAAGCCCATGTGTTAACTGATAAACTGCCTGGTTCTGTATATCTCCAGAGTCACTCCTCTCTGTTTCTGATTATCACACATCTTAGCCATTTCATACCTTACAATTTGTCAGAACCTGTAGGCTTCGATGGTCAAAGCTCTGCAAGCTGTGGGCTCACCTTCGACCAGCGTTATGAGCAGCAGGTGAGACATTTTCCTATGTGAAAAAACAAACATCACTTAACTTATAATTGCAGAATAAGAAATAAAACAAGCAAACCTCATAGCCTGTGAGCACATGAATTGCCCACACCCTTGGCTTGTGCAGGCCCATTGTGTCTTTAAAGTAGTAATTAGTGTCGGACGAAAAGCCTGGACAAAAATAGTGCTGCTAAATAAAATACATGGCACCACGTGAGGGAAACTGAAAGACTCGATGCATCTAAAAAATTGAATGGATTCATAAATGATAAAATTCATGGAGGTTTCTGTAAATGGAGTTCATCACAGAGGCAGGAGAATGTAGCTGAACATAAAGATCCAGATGTTGCTTCTGCTGACCAACATGTGTAGGCTTCATGGAGTCTACACGGCGGATTAAAAATACAAAGCTTTGATGTTAGATGGCTTTTGTTTAAAATGCATAGCACATTGGTAACTGATATTAAAGCTGATGTTAAACTGTCCTCTCAACCCTCTCATCCCATTTATCCATTTCATCAGGGTAAATACATTTTAGGAGCACTGCATCTGCTCTGGCTGAGTGCTCTTTTTGCTCAAAGCCAGTTGTACAGATAGTTGGAAAATTGCCTTCTTTGTATGAAAAACAGATCAGTGTTATGCCGTGAAATGAACTGTTTATGGACTTGAAGGAGAGAAAAATGGAGCATCCTTTGTTTTTTTCCATACACCAGCAGCTGCTCATGGCCCCTTGATAAGATAAGATCAGTGTGAGCCTCACATCAGTTATTTTTATCCCACTGCCATTAACTATGAATTTGCTCTGTAGAGAGAAAGACATTTCCATAAAAGAAGAGGAGCGGTAGCAGCAATTTGCTTCCATGGCTTAAAAAAGGAAAGAAAGGTCCTCGGTTTTTAGGGGAAGATGCGTGTGTTTGATTTTGTTTACTGTATTTAAGGGCTTCAGTTGCTTGGTTAAGTTCCTTGGAGTATTATTGAGTTACTGCAAAACCTGGTAATAACATGAATCTTAAGAAGACAAATTCAGATGTAATACAACCCATAATATACTACTGATTGATTCTACATTCCCATTCTATTGGCATTAGTCCTATTAGTGTTTCATTAGTGTTATGTTTGTTACATGCAAGTTTTATTTTTAATAACTAATCCTTTGACAACACATCTAGTAAAAATGCATTTTCGATTTTTAAATTTACATAATAACTGAAAGACCTACTGAAGCACATTGTTTTTCATGAACCTTACAATAAGGCAACCCTGCATTTTATCCAAGTGACTTCTTTGGGCCCAAATTATTGTGTTATGGCAGGGATTTTGCTATATTTTAACTATTATGAATTTATTTAGACTTTTGGAATGAGTCACTTTTTACTTTTACTTTATGTTACTATCTGAGTTGTGGCCAAGTCACTTCATAGTTTCCCAAGGCGTTTGCCATTTTATGCTCTGTTCGGTAGTCTATTCCTTCCACCAGTTTCGCTAAGGCCACCAAGGTGATCAGAAATAATGGTTCACTTCAAATGGCCTTTCTGATGCTTGTGAACATCTCCAGTCTATGTAGCACAAGAAACTTAGAACTGAAAAGGCTGGCACTGTAGAGGGACTGTAGAAGATGAGTCAAAACCGAACACATACAGACAGACTATTGATTGCTGTTAAAAAAAAAAGATTCCCGACCGCATACACTTGCTCTTCAGACAAAGTTAACATGAAAGGACTGGTTGCATTGCAGTTTTTCGTCAGCCAGAGGCGGCAGACTTTTGAATGCTGCTGTGGAATAGAATGGCCCCACTGTGTAAGAAGCATGGTGTTCAACATGACATTTTCCAAAGTCCAGAAGCGCACATGTCCACAGAAATGTACTGGAGATTTATTTTCCCTTTGGCTTCATATTTTAACCGCCACACAGGTTGGACAGAGTAATCCACCCACAAGGGGATGCACAAACTAGTGTATTTCTTCGTGGTGGTCCCAAGCCCGGATAAATGGAGAGGGTTGCGTTAGGAAGGGCATCCGGAATAAAAATTTGCCAAACCTAATATGTGGACAAAAATACAAATTTCCATACCGGATCGGTTGAGCCCCGGGTTAACAACAACAGCACTGCTAGCCGACAGGGTGCTGGCGGAAATTGGGCTACTGTTGGCCGAAGAAGGAGAAAAGGCCGAAGGAAAAGAGGAGGAAGGCATGTCCGGAGGAAGGAGGAGAGGAGGAAGGTTAAGAGAGTGGACGTGAGGGTAGGAACTTTGAATGTTGGTGGTATGACTGGTAAAGGGAGAGAGCTTGCTGATATGATGGAGAGAAGGAAGGTTGATGTATTGTGTGTGCAAGAGACCAAATGGAAGGGGAGTAAGGCTAGGTGCATCGGACGGGGGTTTAAACTGTTTTACCATGGTGTGGATGGGAGGAGAAATGGGGTAGGGATTATCCTGAAGGAACAGTATGTCAAGAGTGTCTTGGAGGTGAAGAGAGTGTCTGACACAGTGATGGTTATGAAACTGGAAATTGATGGTGTGATGATGAATGTTGTTAGTGCATATGCCCCGCAAGTTGGGTGTGAGATGGATGAGAAAGAAGAATTCTGGAGTGATATAAATGAAGTGGTGAAGAGTGTATCTTAAGGAGAGAGAGTGGTGATTGGAGCGGATTTCAATGGGCATGTTGGTGAAGGGAACAGAGGAGATGAGGAGGTGATGGGTAGGTATGGTGTCAAGGAGAGGAACGCAGAAGGTCAGATGATAGTGGATTTTGCAAAAAGGATGGACATGGCTGTGGTAAACACGTATTTTAAGAAGAGGGAGGAACACGGTGACGTACAAGAGTAGAGGAAGATGCAAACAGGTGAATTATATTTTATGCAGGAGGGCCAGGCTGAAGGAGATTGTAGACTGCAAAGTGGTGGCAAGGGAATGCGTAGTTAGGCGGCATAGCATGGTGGTATGTAGAATGATATTGGAGATCAAAAAGAGAGGGAGAAAAAGGGCGGAACCAAGGATCAAATGGTGGAAGTTGAAAAAGGAAAACTATAAGGTGGAGTTCAGGGAGGAATTAAGACAGGCATTGGGTGGCAGTGAAAAGTTACCAGTGTGCTGGGCATCCACAGCAGAAGTGGTAAGGGAGACAGCTAGAAAGGTGCTTGGTGTGACATCTGGACAGAGGAAGGATGAAAAGGAAACCTGGTGGTGGAAGTACAGGCGAGTATACAGAGGAAACAGATAGCGAAGAAGGAGTGGGATAGACAGAGAGAGGAAGAATGTAGACAGGAGTACAAGGAGATGAGGTGTAGGGCAAAGAGAGAGGTGGAAAAGGCTAAAGAAAAGGCATATGGTGAATTGTATGAGAGGTTGGATACTAAGGAGGGAGAAAAGGACCTGTACCAACTGGCTAGGCAGAGGGACCGAGCTGGGAAAGATGTGCAGCAGGTAAGGGTGATAAAGGACAGCGATGGAAATGTACTCACAAGCGAGGAGAGTGTGTTGAGCAGATGGAAACAGTACTTTGAGGGGCTGATGAATGAAGAGACTGAGAGAGAAGGTTTGATGATGTAAGGATTATGAATAAGGGAGTGCAATGGATTAGCAAGGAGGAAGTTAGGACAGCTATGAAGAGGATGAAGAATGGAAAGGCTGTTGGCCCAGATGACATACCTGTGGGAGCATGGAAGTGTTTAGGAAAGATGGCAGTGGAGTTTTTAACCAGATTGTTTAATGTAATTTTAGAAAGTGAGATGATGCCTGAGGAGTGGAGAAGTGTACTGGTACCAATTTTTAAGAATAAGGGTGATGTGCAGAGCTGTAGTAACTACAGAGGGATAAAATTGATCAGCCACAGCATGAAGTTATGGGAAAGAGTAGTGGAAGCTAGGTTAAGAAGGGAGGTGACGATTAGTGAGCAGCAATATGGCTTCATGCCGAGAAGGAGTACTACAGATGCGATGTTTGCTCTGAGGGTGCTGATGGAGAAGTACCAAGAAGGTAAGAAGGAGTTGCATTCTGTCTTCATGGACTTAGAGAAAGCATATGACAGGGTACCTAGAGAGGAGCTGTGGTATTGTATGAGGAAGTCGGGTGTGCCAGAGAAGTATGTAAGAGTGGTGCAGGATATGTACAAAGACAGTGTGACAGTGGTGAGGTTTGTGGTACGAGTGATGGATGCTTTCAAGGTGGGGATAGAATTACATCAAGGATCAGCTTTGATTCCCTTCTTATTTGCAATGGTAATAGACAGGTTGACAGATGAGATCAGACAGGAGTCACCGTGGACTACGGTGTTTGCGGATGACATTGTGATCTGTAGTGAGAGTAGGGAGCAGGTTGAGGAGACCCTGGAGAGGTGGAGATATGCTCTAGAGAGAAGAGGAATGAAGGTCAGTAGGACTAAGACAGAATACATGTGTATAAATGAGAGAGAGGACAGAGGAGTGATGAGGATGCAGGGAGTAGAGTTGGCGAAGGTGGATGAATTTAAATACTTGGGATCAACAGTTCAGAGTAATGAGGAGTGTGGAAGAGAGTGCAGGCAGGGTGGAGTGGGTGGAGAAGAGTGACAGGAGTGATTTGTGATAGAAGGGTACCAGCAGGAGTGAAAGGGAAGGTCTACAAGATGGTAGTGAGACTAGCTATGCTTTATGGGTTGGAGACTGGCACTAACTAAAAGACAGGAGGCAGAACTAAAGGTGGCAGAGTTAAAAATGTTAATATTTGCATTGGGTGTGACGAGGATGGACAGGATTATGAATGAATATATTAGAGGGGCAGCACAGGTTAGATGGTTTGGAGACAAAGTCAGAGAGGCGAGATTGCGTTGATTTGGACATGTGCAGAGGAGAGATGCTGAGTATATTAGGTCAAGGATGCTAAGGATGGATCTGCCACGCAAGAGGAAGAGAGGAAGGCCTAAGAGGAGATTTATGGATGTGGTGAAGAAGGACATGCAGGTGGTGGGTGTGACGGAGAAAGATGCAGAGGACAGGAAGAAGTGGAAACAATTGATCTGCTGTGGCGACCCCTAACGGGAGCAGCCAAAAGAAGAAGAAGAAGTAGCACAGGTTGGACAGAGTCAAAGCGCGGGTTAGCCCTCGCCAGGTTGTGTTCCTGTCAGACATTCATTTCACAATGAGTTTCTCTCAGGAATGAAGTGTTACTCTCATGTAAGATTTCTCCATTGTGCCATGTGGTAAGTAGGGACAGAATTCAGTTATTAAAGATTACAAATACAAGTTTGGGCTTGACACATTTCACATAGCTGGCATTGTGCCTTCTCCTATTCAATGACTTAGTGCTGGAAGGAAATTACTTTGATGGAAACAAATTCACCGACCTTATATAGCATGTGCTTTACATTTTCTGATTTAAAAGGTTTTACATAAGATTACAGTTATGCTCTTTTAATAGTAATAATGTTTATCTAGTTGATGCCTTTCCAGGGCAATTTGCAATGTTGGGTTTTGCATATTAATCTAGTTGAAATTATATATTTATGACTGTAGATTATGTGATGGGCAGGTGTCCTATGCAGGGTCAGAATCATTACCCAGTGCAATTGTTTCCAGGATGGGCCTAGACAGTCACAACCCTGCTCTTAACAAGAGCACTTAACAAAAACGGATGGATGGATGGATGGATGGACAGACGGACGGATGGACGAACGGATGGATCACGGTCCTATTATATTTATTGTTTTAATTTAGAGAAAGTACCGATGATCCAAAGAAGGAGCAGGAATTTGAATTCAGGTCCTTTTACTGCAAAGCAATGATTCTGTATTACCTCCTACCTTTGCTTCTTTGGGAAGTGAACCTATGCCTTGTTCTTCGCTTCTCAAACTGCATTAAATGAAGTTGCAAATTTAGTCAAGCAGGAATCTTTCGACATCCAGTCAGAAACTGTGCAGCTTGTATAAATGTTATCATTTTCAAGAGCCAATTAAAAAGCTCAAGGGTTATTGGCAGCTTAAAATTGGCTGATAGGGAAGGTCCAAAGGAACTAAAAATCCTCCAATTTAAAATTGTAAATTGATCATCAATTCCATCGCAAGCATTATCTGCTAACCCTTTTTGTCTGTGTTTCAAGCAAACAGCACAACATTCCTCCTCAACAACACATTGTTTTTTGTTTGTCTCGGTGGTTGATCTTTTTGCGAATGTACGATTCTACCCAACAGCCTTCTAAACATTGTTGCATAACTTTTGCGTTTAAGAAGGGCTGTTTGTTGCTGTTTTCTAAGATAAATTATTGTCAGGCCTTGCTCTGCAGTTCTATTCCTGAAGACCTTAGCTGTCCCCCTAGTACCACATGGCTCTTCTGCCTCATTGCGTCTGAAATGTGGGAAAGGATGTGTTGCACACTCCATTTTGCGTGTCTTCATTCTGTTTGTAATTTCAATGTGGACTTGGAATTGAAGGCATTTTCTCTTCTTCAACAAGGTCCCAGCAAATCTCTTAGCCTCCCTTTAGGATAACTGGTAAAAGAAACTTTTCCACCTTCTGATAGACATGGTAAAGTCACAGGGTAGATCTTTGAGTGAAAAAGCAAAGACCACAAGGTGCTCCCCCAAGTTGCCAAGCAAGCCCAATCACAGTCTTCCTAAGAGACCATGCACATCACAAGATCTGGTCTGTTTCTAAAGGTCCTTGCTCAGCCACCATACCTATCTGACCAGATCTCCTTCTGATTTGTATCAGTCCTAGTAGTCGTGGTCCTTTTCTAAATGACCTGTCCAGCAGTTCTGGTCCAACTTTAGTCTCCAATAAAGTTCTTGGGGTTCTGTCTACCTTGGGTAATGCTATTAACATGTATAATGTAATTTCCTTTAATTCAGTGGTTTAATTTAAATTGTGAAAACTAACCCTTTTATTAAGAACACTTTGATGACTTTAGATGGCTTTTTACACACTTCAGTTCCCTCATAGTATAACCCCAAATCTCAAATTCTCTGATTTTAGTCCACAGTTTAACAAACAGCAAGAAAGAAAGAAATATCACCAGGGATGAAATAGCACCAAAATTTAGCACCTTCATATCAGTCAATGCACTTTAACACTACTGTACACACCATTATTTTGTTTTGTACAAAAACACAGTGCATAAATCAAGATGAACATTTATGAAGCCCTGCTCTGAAATCCATATTCTAAGTGGCCTGTATATAACAAAATTACAGTGTTAACATTTTTCTATTTACTTTGAAGTACAACCCCAACTCCATGGACAAGACATCATTCCCCACACACAGGGAGGAATATGTGTTTTCCTCATGGTAAGAGGGAGTGTTTGTTTCCGCTTTTAGTCATGAGCACCCAGGTGGTGTGGTGAGACATTATTCAGCACCTATGGCTTATTTACACACACACACACCTTCTGTCATTCTCCACCTAAGCATGTTCTAGCTGGTGGAGACTGTATGTCACATTGTAGCATAACAACCTCCTTCCATTTGGACAGCTGGACTGTTTTCTCTAATGACCATGTGAGATGCAAATACCTTATTTCCACCCGTATCTGTACACATAGCCAGATGTCTTTGTGAGCATTCTTCACATCCCACTTTTACTTAGGGTTTGAAAAATTAACTGTTGTGAAAGGTGCAAATGTAGTTTATTTGCAACCGTTTGATATATGCCAGAAAAATCCATGCAAGATGTGTTTTGGAAAACTTTTATAAGTTAATTAATTTACCAGTACTTGGCAACATACGAAAGCTACTTTGTTTACTACATGGCCAGCAATGTACTAGTCATCCTATATATTAAAATATCAACTGTTCATTAGTTCGATCTGTATCTCGTTTCAACCACACTGAATGTTCACCCGAAAATACCAAATGGTTTGCTGTATGGTCACTGCCATTTGACTATGAGTCATTCAGCATTCATCAATAAAACATTAAACCTCTCAGCAAAGGCTTTCCTAGAAGTAGCTGCTCCAGTACCTCCAAGACAGGCCCTTTGGTGCTGGACTATAGTCCAACTTAAATTCCAAAAATGGAAACTGTGGGCTGTTTCGGCTTAATCTTTAATAATCTTTGACTGGGGAAGGTTTCAGTTGTCTGCACAATACTGAACCCATATCTTGTTGAGGCAGGTGGCATTTCTGTGACTCAATGCTGAGTTCATTCCCCACGTGGATTGACAGTCACCTCACGCTGCGGCATGTAAAAGATTCCACCTCCCCCGCATCACTCCTCCCTGTCCCCCTGGGGTGGTGGGTGGCAAAGCACATATTTTCTGACCCAGGTCAAACACAGAAGAGGGGTAAATCATTCTGCAACGATTCCCTTCATTATGTTAGTCATTCCCCTGCATGCGCTATTTCCCTCTATTGTTCTTGTACTTTTGCATTTACTCCATTTATTCCTTTACAGTCCAGCTGAAGCTGGCAGCATCCAGACTGGTGAAGCCGTCGTTCTTGTTTTACATTTGTTTGACTCTCTTGGCTTCTGGATATTGTCCTCCACACATTCCTTCTTGGGTTATTAATTGCACGTATTAATTGCTTGCATGCTGCAGTACAGAGCTTTCATAGGAGGGTAAACAGAACTAGCTGCCTGTTGGTTCTGGACCATCGTGGGGAGCCCACTTTAACAAGGACATGTGTGGAAGAACCTTAGGCAGGCAGTGGAGGCAGAACTGCCAGACAGCATGTCAGTGTCTCCTAGTGGGTGGTGCAGAGCATTGCAATACTGTACGTCCCCACAATGTTCTCCGTTGCACCGATTGCTCACAATCACCTCCATTGACGGATTGTTAAACAAACAGTGCTAATTTGGAAATTAGAATGATCTCCTCACTGTGCGCCATCAGCTTATGCTAAATTCCAATGATCCACCCCTTGTGAAAAATACCAGCTATCTGACGATACCGATTCTACATGGAAATAATAGAGAAAGGCTTAAACTAAAGTGTGAAGTGCATGTCATTTCATAAATGTACATTTCGGAAAAGCTTCTTACTTAGTTGTCCATCACAGGTAGAAGGTGCTCAAGTTTGCCCTTTTCAGCACTGTTAAGTCACACAGAGATACGGCTTGTCACTGCTGTCAAAAATGTTCCTCTGCTTTCAGTACTTTCATGTCCCAGATGCATTCAGACTGACTTAATAGCGCTGCTGGCTTAAAAACTAGTGATTTTCCCTTATGTAACTTTAGATGTCAGTTGATGGATCTCAGCTTGTTCAAATAAACAATGAATCCTCCAGACGATCTGTGGCCAAACTGAAGTTCCACAGGGTTCAGCGTGAGGGCCCCTTCTTCTATCCACGTAATATTGCTTCCCGTGTGCCATTCATGCACTTTCCTATTTTTTGTCTTGGCAATCAATGTATGCTGTTGTTTTGCAAAGAAATGCATTGGAAGATTTAAGAGCGTTACATGTAATGCAAAGAATGGAAGTTCTGAACAAGTGGCCTTTTATGAAAGGACGACTGAGCTAAGTATTCAGATGGAATTGCTTTTTTTAGAGAACATAACAGATTTTAAACAAATGTGCTAAACATGCATTTTGCACGACACAAATGCACATGATCCACAGCCAAAAATTAAGTGAACAGTTTGCAGATATTTTAACAGCTACTTTAATCAGTATTTTACCTGTTATGCCCTTGAATGCCACATAAGTGCTGCTGTGAACTGTAAGTGTTGAAGGTGTTGAGCTCTGCATAGGATAAAAAGCATTTGGGAAAAACTGATTGCATTACATGCCTGTTGGTCCATTTCTCTATATCCTCATCCTTGTCCCTGTGTTCCATTCCTGGCTCTGCCATCCCTACATGTTTTGCCAGCATGGTCCGCTATGTGACTTTTTCTGTCCAGCTTCCTGTTGACCAGCACAGCTTTTGCAGGCCATCCTGCATCTGACTCAATGTGTTTTGTAATAGTGAGAGGGAGACACCACCTGGCAGTCTCCTTGCCCTTTTGGTTGCCATGAGAAGAAGTGGCTTCTTTCAGTGCCCCACTTTCAGCCATCTGCCTGATTGCTGAGCAAGATTTCAGTTATTGCAACTTTTGCCCCGAATGCCACTGGCTCTCCGTGCAATATTTCTAAGCGACACGAGTGGTAATATTGGTCACACTTTCAATTCCTATTTCAATTCCGAAGTCTGGGTGAGGGATGAGCATACATGCCCTACTTGTAAAGCACCTGGCTTGTGCAGCCTGCAATGCAGTACCTTAATCTGATGGGAGAGTGGGGGCTGCGGTGTGTTGTACCAGCTCCACAGTGAGAGTCTTCTGTTCCACATGCAGACAAGAAAATTGCATGTTATTCCCATATATGCTCCACAAGCATTGCTTTGCAAGAGCTGGGGTGCATGAAGAAGCTCTTTCTTCCTCCAACACAGGAAAACAAACAAACAAACACACAGTAGTTTGCCTTCTGTTACTGATGAAGACCATTATTATCAGCATCATTCCAGAGGAGGAGGCCTTGTTGTTGGTGGTGGTGGCAGCGCTATAGGTGTCACTTGCAATATTGATGCTTAATTTTGAAGCGTTGTCACTACACCCCCTGTCTGTGTCACTCAACACCCCCATCCCTGCTTCTCTGAAAGAAAATTATCATAATTTGAATGGTAATTGTTTCAAAGCCTCAAGTCAAATGCATAAATGCCATGGGATTTAAAACTAAATTTAATTTTCTGAGGCTTTTAGCACAAGGATTAAGTATTAACTTCACAGTGTTTTGACAAACACCATCCGTTCCCATTACCTTTGCTAACTTTATAGCCTTACTGCATCCAGTTAGCAAATCTTATTATTGGTGTTATTTTTAGCTGACTTTCTTCTCACTGTTCAGACCAAACATTATTCTGCCCTGTTTTTCCTTTAACCACTGCCGCACAGCAGAATCCACGGTCGCCAATTACTGCTATTTTAGGAGTCGACCTTAAAGGTCCTCCACTTCTGGCAATACTTGGCCTAAAATAACAATCTGACGTCAAGAGGTTCAGGAACAACATTTTGAGCTGACTTACATGTGATCACTTTGTGTATGAAAAGTGCGTGTGTATGGCTGTATGTGTATTCTGCACATGATTTGGGAGGACAGGGGTTCCAGTAAATGTCTATACATCCACTCATCCACCATTATAATGCATTGTGCTATTCATTTTGATCCTCAGGTCTGTACACAGGATTACTACGTCAGCAATATAATCTACTTTTTCATCTGTGCCGTGTGGCGGCATGCTTTGAACTTTTTTTAATCAGCCTGCGTCATTGTTGCTATCTACTTCTCAGACCAGCCTGTGTGTAGCAGTGGAGTTGTTTCCACTGCGGATGCTCTCTGTGTGGTATACTTGGGAAACATGACAAATAAGGCCTTTGTGGGCTATTTAGTGTCATGCTCATTGACCCCATCCTTGCACTTCTTTCTTACAAGCATCTGAGCATGGGGTAGTACTGCTGTCCTGAACTAACGTAACCCTCCCAACAGATCAACCTTCTGGGTGATTCTATGAACGCCATCAAAGACTTGTGCATAGAATTACAGTTAGGCCTGGACCTGGAACTGCAGCTAAGAAACTGCACCTATTTTGCTTAAGTAAAAAATACACTTATAGTTGTTTGACGCTGTGTGTCTCTTTGGAAGCCTGTAGAGAAGGATATAGTTAGAGCCTATGCTTTGAACATGAAGGACATGAGTTTGAATTCCAGCTCTTGCTGCAACACTCCTGACCAAGGTACTTACCCAGTACTGATCACTGAGAATAACAGGGTACATCACTGAAAATTACATGCTGTGCAAACCGGCATTTTAAGTCAGTTTCAAGAAAGACATTAGTTTGTGATTAAAAATGGAGAAATCTGCTGAACAAAGTTGACCCTATAGCTACGAATTTAACACCCCTGTGGTTGGCAAAGGTGTATGATGCAACAGGTCCATAAATCCCTGAAAGGGCTTCTTTTTTCCTCTTTTAGAGCCATGAGGAATGAAAGCGTGCTGCTGCAGAAATTGCTTTTTTACAGCCAGCAGGTTAGCTTTACAGCACCGTCATCACAGAGACGCCCTAAAATGGAACATATTAGCAGGTCATCTGGAGTATGAAAAGGTCATACAAATATAACAAGTCAATCCCAGGAGTAATATTTTTGGACTAGAGTGTTTCCGTCTGCCTGACCTTGGCACAGGTAAAGCCAAAGAACCTGAAAACATCCTGGTTCCAGCGAATATATCGCTGGTGCAGTGTCACTGGTCATCTTAGTAAGAGATAGCTCTTACCATCAGAGACAGCTCTGCACTCATCCAGGTCACAAATGGAGGGAAATGCTAATATTGATTTAACATCCAGGCAGTGGAAACGCCAGAAGAATTTTGCATGTCTGTGTGTGGGTGTGTGTTTGAATATTTTTGGTGACACAAGGATTACGGGCTCATATTTATCCCCAAAAACACATTTTTAGCAGTTGAAGCTTAGCAAGAGGGAACGGCACAGAAACATCAATACAAGAACAAACAGGGGGTAATGAACATTAATATGGAGACATACCTGTTTTACTGGGAAAATTTCCAATACAAGAGCTGCACTGGTTTATTCAGCCCTCTAAATTTAGATTCTGCACTGCCGCTTTAAAAACATGTTTAACCTGGCCTTGCAGAAGTTGTGTACTATTTATCAAGGAGTGTTTGCACTTCCTTCCTCACAGTGTATGCTCTTGTTTGGTTTAGCTTTTTTCTCATTTTGTGTTCTGTTTCATTAAAATACACATCTTTGTGATTTCTTCCAGGCAGCAGCAGCATCGTGTGATTGGGTGTCACGTACAAGAACTTTGGGATGAAAACACAGTGTTCTGTCACATATGGACTTTTTTCATACATGTGGACCTTTTTAGCACTAAAAACATCTGCAGATATCTATGTAAAGATAATTAGATTATAAAAGTTATCCTAAGTGCTCTCTTTTATTCAGGAAGTTTTTTTTTTTTTTTTTTTAACTGATACTACTTTGTCTAAGTTTTCCTCTAATTTTTATAAAACATTAAAGAAAATGTTGCATCATTTATAAAAAAAATATATGTGGCAATACCCTGGTTTCACATTCCTGATATAGAAAGCAGTGCATAATAATACTAGGATCAGTATCCCCGCTGAGAAGTCCCAGCACCATGAGTGCATTCAAAACAAAGCCAGCGAACATCAAAGAGAGTCCAAACTCGCCCGAGTATGAATGTGAAGCTACTTGGCAGCCCTGTGCCAAGCATCTGTGTTCTCAAGCTTTGCCTCCTGTGCCTCATGTTTAAATGTAGTCTGCACTTTCATGATTTTGTTCACCTCTCTTCAGTCGGTCAGTCCCCTGGTAGAAGTTCAGAGAGTAGAGTGCAGGCCCTTTCTTGTAGGTAGACTATATTGTTTTATCTATTTTACATTGCTTGCACTTCTTTATTTTTACATACATTTGATATTAAAAGTTTGTTGCTATTAATGCTAATAAGGAAATAAATTTAATGGATAAACTCAGTAAAAAAGGAGCTACGTGTAAACACACATACTGCATGCACATTAATACATATTAATTACCTCATAGATGTCATTGAAGTGTAGACTTTCAGCTTTAATTTAAGGGGTTTAATAAAAGTATCACAATAATTTAGGAATTACAGCCATTCATATACATTGTCCCCATTTTCAGAGGCTAAAAAGTAATTGGACAATTGACTGACAATCAATTTTTTAGCCAGAAGTGGCCTCTTTCCTCATGATTTCATGACAAATTAAGCAGATAAAAGGTCTGGAGTTGATTCCAGGTGTTGAATTTGAATTTGGTAGCTGTCCATGGGAAGTATGCGGTCCATGAGAATATGCGGCCCAAAGAAGTACTGATGTAAGTGAAGGAGGCCACCATTAGGCTTAAAAAACAAAACAAACCTATCAGAGAAATAGTAAAAACTTTAGGAGTTGCCAAATCAACAATTTGGTACATTTTTAAAAAGAAGGAATGCACGGGTAAACTCAGCAACACCAAAATGTCTAGAAGACCATGAACGACAACTAAAGTGGATAAACAGAGAATTCTTTCCTTGTTGAAAAAAACCACTTTGCAACATCTAGCCAAGCCAAGAACACTCTCAAGGAAGTTGGCGTATCATTGTCAAAGTCTACAATCAAGAGGTGCTTTCATGAATGTAAATACAGAGGGTTTACCACAAGGTGCAAATCACTGAAAACACTCAAGAATAGATAGGCTGGATTAGAATTAGCTAGAAAACATCTAAAAAAGCCTGCCCAGTTCTGGAACCAGATTCTTTGGACAGATGAAACCAAGATTAACTTGTACCAGAATGAAGGAAAGAGAAGAGTATGGAGAAGGAAAGAAAGAGCTCTCAAAGCATACCACCTCAACTGTCAAACATGGTGGAGACAGTATTATGGCATAGGCATGTATGGTTGCCTATGGAACTGGGTCCCTGGTGTTTCTTAATGATGTGACTGCTGATAGAAGTAGCAGCATGAATTCTGAAGTGTCTAGAGCTATACTATCTACTCAGATTCAGCCAAATGCTGCAAAACTGATAGGAAGGCACTTTACACTACAGATGGATAATGACCCAAAACATACAGTGAAAGCAACCGAAGAGCTTGTCAGGGCTAAGAAATGGAATATTCTTCAATAATCAAGTCAGTCACCTGACCTCAACTGAACTGAACATGCTTTTCACTTACTGAAGACAAAACTGAAGGCACAAAGATCCACAGTCAAGCAACAACTGAAGACCGCTGCAGCAAAGGCCTGGCAAAGCATCTGAAAAGAGAAAACTCAGCATTTGATGATGGTGGCTCCAGACTTCAGGCAGTCATTGACTGCAAAGAATATGCATCCAAGTATTAAAAATAATCCTGATATTTGTTATTATTTTAGTTTGTCCAATTACTTTTGAGCCTCTGAAAATGGAAATAATGTATATGAATGGCTGTAATTCCTAAATGGTTAATGCTATACGTTTGTTAAACCCCTTAAATTAAAGCTGAAAGTCTACACTTCAATCACATCTTGATTGCTTTGTTTCAAATTCATTGTGGTGGTGTACAGAGGAAAAATACCTAAAATTATGTCATTGTCCAAATTCTTATGGACCTGACTGTATTTTAAAGTAACAGTGATATTTTTGGAAAATGAATTGAGGGTTTCTTGGATGAACCTAGAACAAATTGTAATTTTCCTCATAAGACATAATAGAAATAGCTTCCCAGTATTTGATTTTGGAGTGCTTAGCCAGTTTCTATAAAGCTTTTACACTCGGGTACCAGGGTATAGGTGTATTTAGAAGTGTTGCTATGGCAAGGATTCTGCTTGTCAGACACTATGATACTTTCACTCAGACTTTTACTAGAGCAACTCTGCATGCAGCAGAATCGCTCTTTCTCTCGTGGTGTCATGCCCGCAGGTTCTGCGAGACCACCTCATGTCTGGTCTTTCCGCCCTGCCCCAGACTGAGCGCTGGCAGTGGGCAGACAATTACAAATAGTTTAAAAGAGCCGCCCAGACCCTTGCCCAGCACTCAGTCTTCTGTCGATTCTAACCGAAGTCTTGTGAGCTCAAACCCCTGTGTTTTTCAGCTCGCCTGCCGCAACGCTTGTTTCTGGTTTGAAGTACCTTGTTTCTTGTGGTTGTTGTCAGTGTCTCCAGCTCCACTGCTCGGTGGCAAAACTTCCAATTTTTCCTATTGTTTCTTTTTCGCTCCCACACCCTTGTTCTTCGCTTGTATTTTTTGTTACTCATTGTACCAGTAAAGCAGTCCCTGTCTGCTAAGCTGCTTGTGTTCCGCAATTGCTTCCTCCACGCCCTCAGCCCCCGAGCCTGTGACACGTGGAACTGGGGCCACTGAAGGCATAGGACTACCATAATTTAACTTTTTGCACTTACTGCATCATTCCCTAACTTTACTTTATGTCACTCCAGATAGGAGATGCTGAAATGCTAGTAGAGGCAACATGTATAGCAGGGGTTCGAGGCCAAAGTTGCACCCAATTCGGCTTCCTATGAGACTGTTCCTTTGCTGTGGCCGACTTTCCACCATCTGTGTTTTTTCTGAGCAGGGTTTCAGTTATTATGCTTCTAAATTTGATTGTATGTTCAGATATATGCAACGAATGTCGACTCTGTTTATGCTGCGTTTTCTTTCAGGTTGCATTGCTGAGCATCATCCAAATGGGTCATGCTTTCAGATCATCTGTAGGTCTCTGATGTATGCATGTATGGATATGCTTAGGCTGTGCTGTGGTGCATCATCTTGACATAAAGTCCCTTTATACCATCTAAGAGTTGTTTACATTATTCCTGCATGAGATCTCAGCATTCCAGGCAGCTGCCATGACCACAGCCAGAGAAATGGCCTAATCAAACTCACCTTCTGTGCACTTTAAGCACTTTTAACATTTCATCCATTCATGAGAGAATGTGGTGGCATATATGGGGTGGCAAAATAATAACTTTCTATATTCTATGTTGTAAAATAGATTGACTCCCTGTACACAATCTGACATTAAAAATTTGCAGATCCTGAACAAGTGCACAAACACCTATACTCCATCTTCCCTGAACCTTTGTCATCTCCAGTCATCAAGGGCATGTGTACAAAAAAGTTTGTGAAAATGGGACCATCCATCTCGTGATCAATATCTCTGGATTAGGACTTGAGTTTCTACTTCCCTCCCCTTTTCACAGACATGTGTGGCAAACCCCAAAACACTGAGCCCACCACCGCAGCAGTGTTATATACAGCTGAGCTCCAGGCTCTCCACACAGGAATCAGCAGGACACAGAAACACAAAATGAACCCTGATAGCAAGCAGTTATTTCTTGACCCAAATAAAGGTGGTAAGGTCAGAAGAGTTGGGGTTACAGCAGACGTGACCAAAAGTCTGCTGGTTTCTTATCGTTGTGTCCTCAAACTGGGCACAGAGCCCAATTTGCTACTCTGAAAGCACCCAAAAGTCACAGGTATAATAAAAAAGAAAATAATCATACTGACCCCATATGAAATTATAGCCTCCTAAGTGTGCCCTACCACAGTACAACCAGTTGCTGTGATTGAGCCCCTAAATAAAATGGCTGAAAACACATTATTAACATGCTTTGAGGTGACTTTACCAAGTGCAGAAGGGGAAAAAACTCAAAGTCTGACAGGTGAGCAGAAACACTCCCATGAATAGGAAAGTAAAACAGCGTCTTAAATGCAGCATAATCTCCTCCAAGGCATGGAAAGTAGAAGTAACCTTTCCTGAAAGCACACCTTTATGTGAACACTGAACCATAAAATGGTTATGAAACACTAAGGTTAAAGGACTTGCTGAAAGTCATCACATCCACGGTTACATTTAGGCTTCTTAAAGCATTCAAGGTGTTAAATAAGTACTTATTTACCCCAAGTTTGTGGTTGCAGTGCTGTGTTTACATCATATGGAAAGAAACCAACTTTTCGCAACTCCAGACCAGTGCTGCCCAAAACACTGTAAATATTGATTTGTTAGCAGGTGTTTATGCTTCTTCACCAAAACAAAGACATGACATGGGTTTCCATCTCCTATTTCTTGCTCGCTCTGCTCTGCCATACCCTTACACCACACTGTTTTTTTTTCAAATCAAAAATTCAGTGTTAAAAATCCCAGACAAGGTAAACAGAACATCTGAGTAGAAAAACTGAATAGCAGTTTATCAGTGTTTATGCTGGAGGAAATTAATTTATTTTCAGAAGACTCATTCTCAAGCTTAGTTAAAAATGCTGATATTGATAAAGGTGACACATTTATACAATACACTGATAATATAGTATATCAGCAATAAGATTACCACATTTCTTGGCTTATTTCCACAGGTTCAAAGAGTCAAAAGAGTCAAAAGAGTTTATTTGTCAAGCACATGGTTGTGTACCATGTGTTGAAATGTGCTCCGATCTGAACCAGGATGACTGTGCGAACAATCTATAATGGAAAATGAAGCAAACACATATCCAAACACTAAGAAGAATAGAAACAGAAACAAGCAGTAAATAGATAAATAAGTAAGTAAATAAGTAAGTAAATAAATAAATAAATAAATAAATAAATAAATAGGCAAAATGGTAAAGGAACAGTTAAGGTGCCCTGGAAGGGCAGTGACAGTGGGGGGGGGGGGGTGGTCAGAGATTATGTGAGGGTAGTGATGTCATGTCCGGGTTCAGAAGTCTTATGGCCTGTGGGTGGAAGCTCCTCCTTAGCCTCTCCGTTCTGGCCATAATGCTTCTGTAGCGTTTGCCTGATTTCATCAAGATGAATAGATGGTTGCTGGGATGAGACAGGTCACCGACGATCCTAGTCGCTCTGGTCCTGCATCTCCTGGTATAGATGTCATGTAGGGACGGTAGATCAGATCTGGTGCAGTGTTTCGCTGCCCGGATCACTCTCTGCAGTGTCTTGATGTCCCGAGCACAGCTGTTCCCAAACCAGGAGATGATGTTCTGAGTCAGAACAGGTTAAATGATCTGCTGTCACACTACACACTCCTTTTGAGCATCTTAAATTAGCTGATGTCAAATTTACCTTTTTTTCCATTATGCACTCTTCTTGTAGTAAAACAGTCATGCACAATATTTCATTTTCATTGTATTTGATCCAGAATTTATTCCTGATGTGGGGCATAAGGAAAAGGAGTAACAAAGTGAAAGATTATTGGAAAAGAAGTTTTTGCACAGTTCTTGTGCTGAAACATAGACCTTGTCTGGAATTTGACAAATGCAAAGGTGAGCAGGACTTTCTGTTCAGTTTCTACCACTAATGCCCGCCCCACACTACTGTGCCAAGCTGTAAGTCTTTTGGAATAGATTTGTCTGTGCTTGCTCCTGGTCAGTGTGTACAGGATGCTTGGAAGCTGCCTGAAATGCCATGGACAACAGGCCAGTCTTACCTGGAAATCAGAATCACTAGGCTTTGACAGATACAGTAAGTACCCTATTATAGAGAGGGTCAAAGTTGGCTACTTCCTTCTGCTCATTTGTCATGGGTCATTGTCTACAGAGAGCTCCTCAGTGTGCCCACAGGAACAGCAAGTGGCACAACTGTATAAATTACCTGCAGGGTAAATGTGTCATTTCCATTTTATGATTTGATTAGCTTACCAATGCCAACAATACAGACATGCTGTTAACATTTCTTGGGGTCTTCTGGTGCGATGGCAAATGTCTTCCTTGCTGTTCTACATCAAAATGGAGGTCATTATAATGACTTATTTGGGTATCAGTCTGAGAAATGGGCATAATGCAATTTTTACTGTTTCAGTATCTACTGCTTATTAGGTTACTATGCAGTTCAGGTTAAAGGACTTGCTGAAAGTCATCACATCCATCTTCCTCATACTTCACCCTTCCACTTTGTGCTGAAAAGTCTGGGATGCACACATTTTCCTGCACATCATTTTTTAGTGGAAGTCTCCAGAGGTTGTTGGTACAGGGGTGAGGGTTTTCAAGAGCCTGTACACGTCCTGCTTAGCTAAAAAAAAAAAAAAAAAAGGAGTGCAATGAGCTGAGCAAACAGCCTGAATCAAAATGTTCAGAAAATTCCTCTGTATTCTGTAGTCTTTCTCACCTGGTTTACTATTTACTGAGCCGTATTACAGTCCTGTGCGTATAGCCAGAGGAAAATGTAGGCAGTGGAGCACTGTGACCACACACTACACTGTTGCTGCAGACTGAGCAAGTAATGCAGCTGGCACACCATGAAAAAAATAAAAGAGATCTGATGGGCCACTAAAATTCTGACATAAATTTCATGGACCAAGACGGAGACCATGGAGCACACTGACTCATCATGGTGTTACTTGAGTGCTGAGAAGAAACATGATGTGGATTTAACTCTGTGAGCAAAAGTGAGACTCAGTGGACTACGAACCAAGGAGTTTATGGAGAATTGTGGACCAACATGGAGCTGATAAAATCCTATGAACTAACATTGAGTTGCTGGACCATTGTGAACCATGGAGAACTGAGAACAAGCATGAAACTGATGGGTGATTATGAACCCACATAGAGCTGATGGAGCCCTCTGAACCACCTCGGACCTGATGGAGCATTGTGGATCAAAATGGACTTGTTGGACCTCTACAAACCAACATGGAGCTGATAGAGCACTGCAAACCAGAATGATGTAGACACTTTAAGCTTTACTTGAGGCTATGAGACTGTGTAAATCACGAAAACAAACCCTAGTAGCACCCAGTAAATTCTTTCAGTGAAGTAAACTACAGTTTGCAGTAGATGATTTGCTTCTGTATAAATTGGTAAAAATTTCATTCTGTTAAAGTTTCTTTGGACCAAAGCATCCGCTCTGTCAATAAGTAGATTTTAAAAATGCATTCCAGGTGGACAGCCTACCTTTCTGGGAACAGAGAGATGAATCAGCGTAGCCAAGTACAGTGTAATGAAAGCCATTGATTCAGAGTTGGCTTGTTAGCACAGATGAGGAAAAACATGTGCAGGCTCACACAGTTTACTTTACAACCTGTCTTTCACCCTGTATGAGCTCACAGTTCCCTAAGGACACTTCCTGAACAAAATAGTTCCCAGTTACCGAGTATCCTTCGATCCCATACTGTGGGACCAAAAATTATTGCACATCTTGGCAGAACGATGTCTTCTGACTCACTTCCTTCAAGGCTGCAGGCTGCTTAACAAGCTGTCTGGAGCAAAGGGATTCCAGCTGCAGACCTTGCTGAATCCCGGTCCTTTGAAAGGCGGTGGAGCAGGAGGGAGAATGTGTGTGCCTTTTTCCAGTGGTGTGCTTAACAAGCTGTAGTTTTGAGTCTTACAAGTTCATTCCCTCTCATGAGATAAAAATAGTGTTGCTTGGGGTAGGATATGTGCCACTGAGTCAGAGTTGACTTATGGCAACTCCTCACATGGTTTCCATTGCTTACTTTCCTGGATGAGGGTTGGGTGCAATCCCAAGCAAACACAACACAGATAAAGTCAGGTTGGAAGCTAAAAAGCTGGGCCTTGATTTGGTTTATCTATCTATCTATCTATCTATCTATCTATCTATCTATCTATCTATCTATCTATCTATCTATCCCCTTGTATGATTAGATTTCATAGCCACCTCAGTTAAAACTCAGGTTTCTCTAAATGTCCTTCCAGTTTTAGATTAAACTATGACTTTCAGCATTTGGGTGCCTCAACACATCTGTTGACTGCCCTACCTCTTAGTTTTGTATACTTGCTCACTTCTGCTTGAACTGTTTAACTTTGCTTCCAAGCAAGATTTAAATTGCAATCAGCGAAATTCAAATTGAACTGAATTTCCTGGAAAGTTTAAAGAACATATTTGCAGTGCCAGTCAGAATTACATCATGTGCACAAATAAGAATGGTTTGCGATGTCCTTTTTGGATGAAGCCTGGAGTGTATGGTCTGCATTTAAGAAGCAGCACAGCTGGAGGCCCTGAGATCACATGCAACAGGCTAATGTACTAAACAGTGAAGTCATCAATGGCATTAAAAACGGGAACTAACAAAACTTTGCAGTATAACGTCAAACAGGCCATTGTGCGTATTTCTGTGGCAATAAAGACCTTCGCTAGCAACAAGCAATTTGCTTGCTCGTATTAACAGAGGAGTGCAAAAGCTGTGTTGTACAGCTGGGGGGGTTCAACAGAAAAACACTGGAAAATATTCTGCTGTATTAATAGATACAGCTAACTGCAAATCTGTAATTTATACAATTCATATTAATTTATAAACCAACTAAATGACAAGCATTTGAAGAACTGTCCTTAAACCCAGGGATGAAGGGGAACAGAGGGCAAAATAGCAAGGAAAAGTCAAACATGCAGCAAAATAGGTGATCATCTAGTAAAAATTCCAGTCAGGTATTTCCTTCTCTAAACATCTTTGAAATCTGGAAAAAAGTGGGGGAAAGTCTGCATTTCTTTTCATTTCATAATTTTCCTTAACACAGTGCAATCATTTATAGTTAATTCTGTCCCCAATTTCTTGAGCGCCTTGTATAGTTCTGCAGCATTATAATGAAATAGCACAAATAATTTTATATGAATAATACAGTAATGAAAAATCGATATTTCTGCTTTTTAAATGAACTCGTGCTTTACGATTTTCCTTTTTTGTTTTGCAAATTAGAATTAGAGAGCAAATGACTTGATATGCGTCTAAGCAGGGATATTTTATTACCAACATCAAACAAGAAACACAATGAGTTTATTTTGTGTATAGTGTATTTATGTGTGTATTTTGTCTATGTACTGTATATATTTTGTGTTTATTGAAATTTGCCATGATTTTGACAAACGTGAGGCAGTTCAGGTGTGCTGGGCTACATGCCGCAACCGCCACTGGATTGGCAGACTTGGGTGCTACTTCGCTACTTAAACTGTGCTCCTAATTTAAGGTTCACCAAAGGGCTGTAGGCAACAAATTCTGAAACAAATTGCAGCCTGAATGACATTTATTGCCAAACGTGCAGCTGCTTGAACGGCAAACACAGGAGGCTCTGGGTAGTGAAGTAGGCTTTTCATATGTTTTTGCAACATCTTTTCCCAGTTTTTATTTTCATACATTTTAAATAATGTGAGCATGGCTTTAAAAAATGTCATGTACAAAATTAACTATTTCAGCATTTATCTTTAGTGCACAAATATCGCCTTGCGGATGCAGATTTGTCCATACAGTTTATTTTTAATTTTTTTTAAAGTCCCAAAACAGGTAACAGGGCAATTTAGAACCCTGCCTAAAACGCTTACAATGTAAAGTACAGCTTGTTCTGTGTTTGCAGTGTTGTTTTTAAAAAAGGTCATTGCTGTGTTTAAGTAAATCCAATATTTTCAACCTTCTGCCTATAGCATTTTTGTCAATCTGTGTCTCCCATGAAAACTTGAAAAATGTTGTGTGTGGCTTGGCTCACGCTTAACCTGGCCAGAAAACTTGAAAAATGTTGTGTGTGGCTTGGCTCACGCTTAACCTGGCCATGAGGCAGAAAGGCCGATAACAACAGTTGGAATGCATAAATGTATGCAAAGGGTTATGAATATTTTATGATCATTTACTGACAGTATGGCACTAATGGATTTTGTTATATCACAAATAAAGTCCCAAATAGAGGGGATGGCAAATGAACATCTTAAATATTAAAGCAAGGGCATGAAATATTGAAATAAATACTTGCTGCTTCCCACCTCCAGCATTCAAACCCTGCATCCGGTTCTGCCTGTGTGATGTCTGCATGCTCCCCCATGTTTGTGTGAGATTTGGCCAGGTATTCCCGCAGCCCCCCCATGGCCTGAATACATGATTGTGCAGTTGGATTACTGGCTCCAGTGTTACTTTTGGTATGTCGTAGTCTCTGTGTGTCCTGCAGTAGTCTGGTGTTCAGCCCCTATCACCATGCATTCATAATTCCAGGGAACCGAATCGAATCAGCAAGGAGTAAAAATGCAGTACTGAGTAATAACAAAGAAAGTTTCACTGTGAAGAAATGGAAATTTACACATAGTTTTACTTCTATAATAAAACCAGCACAGTGGTTAGCACTCCTGCTATAGTACCCTTAAGGAAAAAACTTTGAGAATTTCTGCAGTAAAAATTTCCCAGTTATATAAACAGGTAAATCATTTGAAGTAATTTAACATTAGCAATCACTTAGTCAAAAAGGGATAAATAAAAAATAAATTAAATATATTCATATTTTATATGACAACGGTGAATTCATGAACATTTTTTTATTCATACTGCTGAGGAAATGGAAAGTTGGTGTGCTTGGGATGTGGATGTAACCTTCACAAGGCTTTCAAAGGCTGTCTGTGTGCAGACAGATTTATTCCTAGCCGTGGTTGACAAATTATCACAAACAGCACATTCATTCATTCATTCATTCATTCATTCACTCACAAAGCCACGCTCACTGTTCTTTTCTTTCATTGGAGCAATTCAAGTCCAGCAGATCTCTCAGGTGCCCCACCTGAACACTGACCTGAGAACCTTAGGGTCACTCAAACTACCGTACCGTCTGTCGTGCTGCTTATTACACTGAATAATTTAAACTGGACAACACTGGTTGCTGTCATTGTGGTTTTCTGGGACACCCAGCACTTGTGGTGTCACATCTGTCACTGCTTGTGGAGGAAAGAGTTGGCATTTGGGGCTGGCTGACACTCCCAACAGTGGGGAAGCACAAAGACCATTTGTTGCTGGAGGCTCCAAGCAGTTGCATAATGGAGGTAAAATGGAAAAAGGCCATTTTTATTCCTTTGATTAATTGCCTGTGTTTGTTATATGAGGCAGCTACACATACACGCATGCATATGTCTTCTGGTGACTTCAGTTCTCTGTAATTGGCCCTCCTCTTGTTTGCAACCAAACAGGCCTGCTTGCTGCAAGTGCAGTTCTGCGTAAATGTTCAGATTTGCCAAATTTATTTCTGTACCCATAAACAGGAGGAAATTTGGCTGTTGCTGAAACACCCTGAAGCTGAAGAGTCTTTTTCCATGTGCTGTTATTACCTTTGTTGCATTTGACACCAATGATATTTATAGACCCCACTTGTCTGACTCTTGTCCTGGCTCACAGCCTCAATTGTTCCAGGTAGCAATAAAGGAGGAGTTACAGCAAAGAGATGAGTTGGTCCTGAGAAGCATACCTGAGAAAACGCTTTGACTTTCCCAGAACCATTCTGGGATGTAAACCTGGAGAAAGGAAGGATTTACATTTTTGAAGAGGATAGTTTGTTTTTTTCTGTTCTTTAAGACTTGCGATTTCAACTTGACCCTTTGTTTTTTGCAGCGTCTCAGTTCAGGAAAGCATCAGTTATCACCAATCTAACTACAGACTGGATGAACTGGACATATTTCTAAACTGCATGCAAGGCACTTAAAGCAGAACTGCCAAATCCAGAGTGAATGTCTCGTTTTAAAACTAATCAAATATGTTGTCATTTAGTCAAAATAAGCTAAGTTTTTAAAAACCTAATTTTGTGATGGAAGACCAAACCCATGCCCAGCTTTCAGCCATGTGCAAGGTACACAAGCCCTGGTATCATTTGTGCTCCTTGCACCACCTCCCCTCCACTTCTCTTTTGACCAGAAGTGTCCAGATCTTTCTCATTCGGTGGCAGGATCAAGACCTCCAGCCAACTCCAATCCCTGACAGTGTTCATTTAATATTTGCTCTAACACGTTATTTTACTGTAGTACCACCATCTCCTTGGTGGTCATTGGTAGTCTTTAGTGTACACTTTGACAGACCTGTGTGGCATCACACTTCTCTGGCAGCATTCAACATCACTCCCACCATGCCATTGTAGCAATGGCTAAAAAAATGCATTCTCTGGTTGTCACAGCAACCTTTTCTTGCATCACGCATGAGTCATCTTTACTGTGAGGGTGTGAGTCCTCCATCAGTTCTGCTGCTTTTTACATGTGCTGCTCCCTGAACCTCTGACCTTTGACCTTTCTGTTACAGCATGACTGATAGCAACATCCCATGTGTTCTGTTATTTCTGTCTTGTAAACTTTCAAAAATATGAGTTCAGAGTCAGTAGCTGTCATGACGATGACAGAGAAGGTAGGGGACCCAACTGTGGACACGACACGAGGGGCTGGGTTCACAGGGACAAAGACGTTTAACACAGAACAAGAAGCGCAGGGATAACGTGATAACTATAAGCAGCTACAGATGAGATCCTGTGCTGGAGCCATCCGGCCCCGCGCCTTTTGTCTCAGAGCTAATAGGCTGATCTGGTGCAGCTGTGCTGGGTAGGCGGGCCACCCTTAGCCGGTTCCTGACAGTAGCAGTAACACATGTAGTGTAGTCAAAGTCAAAAGTCAAAAAAGTTTATTTGTCACATACATGGTTACTGAGTATACCATGTAGTGAAATGTGCCCAGATTCAGGATAGGAGACTATGCATAAAAATTTACAATGAGTAAAACAAATGAACAACCAAACACCAAGAAGAAAAGAAACAAACAGCAAGCAAATAAATAAATAAATAAATAAATAAATAAATTTAAAAAACGGTAAATAAACCTTAAGGTGCACTGGAAGGACAGTGACAGTGACAGTGAGGGGAGTGGTCAGAAAATATTGTAGACCCTGGTTTGTGAGGATTGTGATGGCATGTCCGGGTTCAGAAGTCTTATGACCTGTGGATAGAAGCTCCTCCTGAGCCTCTCCGTTCTGGCCATAATGCTTCTGAATCGTTTGCCTGATTTCAGCAAGATGGATAGATGGTTGCTGGGATGAGACAGGTCACCGATGATCTAGTCGCTCTGGTCTTGCATCTCCTAGTGTAGATGTCCTGTAGGGATGGCAGATCAGATCTGGTGCAGCGTTCCGCTGCCCGGATCACTCTCTGCAGTGCCTTGATGTTGCGAGCACAGCTATTCCCAAACCAGGAGATGATGTTCTGAGTCAGAACAGTTTGTACAGCACCAGAGTCGAATGTTGTAAGGATCGTCGGAGATAACTGTAGCTTCCTCAGCTGCCTGAGGTGGTAGAGCCACTGCTTTGGTCTACTGGCCTGAGCTCGGATGTGTACAGTCCATGTCAAGTCCTCAGTGACATGAACGCCCAGGTATTTGAAGCTGCTCATCCTCTCCACTGCAGTCCCGTTGATTTTAAGGGGGGCGTAGGACTGCTGCTGTCGCCCACCAAAGTCCACCACCATGTCTTTAGTTTTGCCAACATTCAGTTGGAGGCAGTTCTCCTGGCACCACCGTGAGATGAGGCCCAGCACCACTGTGTCGTCAGCAAATTTGATGATGGAGTTGGAGGCGTGCGTGGCCACACAGTCGTGAGTGTAGAGGGCATAGAGCAGAGGGCTAAGTACACAACCTTGTGGAGCTCCTGTGTTGAGTATGATGATGCCAGAAGTGCAACTACCGACTCTCACCACCTGTGATCTGCCTGTGAGGAAACTGAGAACCCAGACACACAGGTGGCGGTTCAATCCCAAGTCACTCAGTTTAGTGAACAGTCTGTGGGGGACAATGGTGTTGAAAGCTGAGCTATAATCAATGAACAGCAGTCTCACATAGTTCCCCTGTTTCCTGTCCACATGACTGAGGGTGGTGTGCAGGACGTGGGATGTGGCATCATCTGTGGATCTATAGGGGCGGTAGGCAAACTGAAGTGGGTCTACAAAGCTGGAGATGGATGCTGTGATGATGGCTTTGATGAGTCTCTCAAAGACCTTCATGACTACCGAGGTTAGTGCAACGGGCCGGTAGTCATTTGGGCATGAGGGCTTATTGTTCTTTGGTACCGGGACAATGGTGGATATTTTAAAGCACCTAGGGACTGTGGACAGAGCCGGAGACTCGTTGAAGATGGTTGTGAGAAGTCCGTCCAGCTGGTCGGTGCAGCAGCACAGCAGGCA
Organism: Heterotis niloticus; assembly: GCA_018136845.1. NCBI lineage: Eukaryota > Metazoa > Chordata > Actinopteri > Osteoglossiformes > Osteoglossidae > Heterotis > Heterotis niloticus. The sequence goes on from CM030891.1 coordinate 14,023,805, forward strand.
CCCGGAGATGCCGTCCAGCCCTGGCGCTTTCCTGATGTTAACGTACTTCAGCTCCCTCCGCACATCGGACTCGGCGACGGTGATGACGTCACCACATTCCATCGACCAGCTGCAGCTCTCGCTACTGTCGTGGGTGACTTTAGTGCAATTGGGCTCGAAACGGGCATAGAATGTGTTGAGTTTGTTAGCGAACCCAGAGTCAGCACTCATAGCCACGTTAGATTTCCTTCCGAAATCTGTGATGGTGTGCAGTCCTTTCCACAATTGGCGCGTGTCACCCTGGCGGAAAAGCGACTCGACCCGCTCCCGGTACCGGCGCTTCGCATCCTTCGCTGCACGCCGTACGCCGTATGAAGCAGCTTTGTAAGCACTCGTGTCGCCGGTGGCGAGACCTGGCATTCACTGCTTTGCGGACCGTACCATCGACCCATGGTTTTTGGTTGGCAAAGCTCTTAATTGTAACCGTGGGGACAATGTTGTCTTCCAGTACGCTCACAGAGCTGACCACTACCTCCGTGAATTCGTTGACGTCATCCAAACTTGTCCTGAACATGTCCCAGTCAACGTCATTGAGCGTGTCCTGTAGCACGGCTTCCGATTGGGCAGACCGGCGCTTTACCTCCCTTGTGGCCAGAGCCACAAGAGCCTCAAGACGAGACTTCTGTTTGTAAGCCAGCACGAGGAAAACAGCGTTGTGGTCCGACTTCCCAAACGCCGGCTGTGGAACAGCTTTGTAGCCCTGCTTGTACGGCGTGTAGCAGTGGTCCAGTGTGTTGTGACCTCTAGTCATGCACGTGACATGTTGGTATAAGTCCGGTATGAATTGTCTGAGGTTCGCTTTATTAAAGTACCCCACCACTATGGTTGCTGCGTCCAGGTGCTTGTGTTGAGTAGTGCTGAGTGCCTCGTGTAGTTCAGACAGGGCTGTGGCAACGTCCGCATGAGGCGGAATATAAACCGCCGTGGCGATAACCGAGCTGAACTCCTGAGGCAGGTAAAAAGGACGGCACTTGATGGTCAGATGCTCCAGATGAGGCGAGCAGGACCGAGAGAGAACAGAGATGCTCTTCACTTCGCACCACTTAGTGTTCACCAAAAAACAGACTGCCCCACCTTTGGATTTGTTGGCCTCCACCGTTCTGTCCATGCGAAACACAGAGAATGAGTCCGACGGAGTCACTGCCTGGTCCGGCACTAGGGGGGTCAGCCATGTCTCGGTGAAACACAGGATGTTACAGTCCCTCACGTACCTTTGGAAGATCACTCTTGCTCTCAAATCATCCAGCTTATTTTCCAATGACTGGATGTTCGCGAGCAGAATGCTGGGCAGTGGAGGGCGATGAGCTCGTTTCCGCAGTCTGTTCCGAACTCCGGCGCGGGTCGCCCGATGTTTCTTTGTGCGTCGCTGAGGGGGGTCTCGGTTGCGTCCTTTATCACTATCCGCCATCCGAAGTATCTCAACCGGCCACGACGAATCAGGTTTGAACAATTCAGAAACCACATAAGGGATCTGATTCCCAATTTCCCAAAGTGTCGCGCTGTCATACAGTACCAGTCCCATTGATGTATGAGGGAACGGTAATAATAGGTAGAAAATTAAGGAAATGGGGCACAGTCTTCCTGGAGCGATCAGGTAGGCGTCTGGACGTGGCCGCGCCATTCAAAGGACTGAGATTCAAATTCCTGAAATCCCCACTCCTTGTTCTGCTGAAATAACTGAGAAAAAAATAATATTTTTATACTTCAGTTTAAAACATCAGCTTAATAATAATAATAATAATAATAATAATAATAATAATAATAATAATAATCATCATCATCATCATCATTTTTTTTTTTTTATCATCAAGACAAGAGGCAATAAAAGTATTTCAATGTGAAGATGTTGCAGGATCTATGAAGCACCGTATCTGTTGTTGTTGAACAGTGAAAAGGACATCTTTCGTGGATGACACAACCACAGACCGTGTCCGTACACTCATATCTTGCATTCTCATGTGTATAGAAATTACACCTTTATTTAGATTCCTTCTGTTGCCTTGGCAGCAATGATGCATTAACTGCATTGTTTTGATGGATGTGTAATTAGATTATAAGTTAACAAATCCTTTCACTGCTGTCTAAGTAATTCATAAAATTACAGCTTTCCTGTTAATCACCCATCAGGGTAATGTGGGAACTACTTGAGGTTTCTTGGTCACCAGTTGTGAGTCAGCAGGCTTACAGAGGACAGCAGCACACACACAAGCATGAGCAGCCTTTTTGCAACAGGAAATTATAAACAGAAGCAAAGGCAAAGAGGGGCTTTTCCCCTCAGGATGAGATTTTTTCCCTGTGGGGGTAATGGATGACGTCAAGTGGCATTTAGTGCTGTGGGCTAACATGCTCAGCGGGATGAAGATGGAATTGTGAGGCAGACAAAACAATTAGAAAGGTTTTAAAAACAGGAAAAGGCGGACTCTTAGGAAATAACATGTTTTTATAGACATTTTTCTTCTGTTTTTGGAGACATGGGCCATCATCTACGGGCGGGTAAACTGCAGTAGTTCATATTCTCCTTTGAGCACTTTGTCCCACTGTATTTCCAGTGCTTCACATACTGTAGGCTACCAACTTCTGCAAAGGTTGCCACCATCATTATTGTCAGCACTTACAGTTAAGACAGCAGGTGGCATAGCAGCTAGCGCACCACCTTGCAGGCAAAAGACCAAAGTGGGAATCCCTGCTGATTCTGATGCACTCCTGAGCAGTGTACTTAACCTGAACTGATGCGGTAAAATTGTCCTGCTGTATACATTGTATGTACCAGGTGCACAATAGTGCTCCAAGTGGAGACTGGTTGCTGTGGTCTTCAGCAATGCAGACACCACAATAGGTTTACAGCTGATTCAGCTGCTGTCCCTGAGGGGAAGAACAGATTCCTTTGTTGAGTGTTCCTTCTCCACAACCTCCTGCTGACCCTCACCTCTGCATGGAGGTCTGGCAGGCCATCGATTTCCTTGTTAAATATTCACCACCAGGGGCAGAGTGGGTCCATGTATTCTTCTGGAAATTCTGCACCACATCTTTCCAGCGCTGTTTTTCACCTTAATTTGATAAAGGCTCGTTGATTGCATTTTTATTTCTTTAACGCAAACTCGCTGAATGACATGTGAGAGTGAGAGACATAACCATACTGGACCATGTTCTACAAGCAACACTCTTGCAGTTAATCATCTCAAGAAGCATCCAAAACAGCCACCGTATCTATCAGCATAGGACCCTGGAGTCAATATGTCCCAGAGACAAAATGGCTTTCTGTCAAAAGGCTGTTTCCATAGATTCAGGAGTAAGTGCACAGCTCGCACATGTGTGACTGATGCAAAATTATCTCAGGGAGCTTCTAAAATAGCTGGAAACTCCCACTCAGTGCATGTCAGGACTGAGACGACCCGTTGAACTTTGTGTGCAAAGGCTTGTGGGTACGTGAACTTCAGGGTATGCGTAAGTGTAGTTGGCGCAGCTGTCCTCTTGCATAGTAAAATGTACATAGACTTTACAACCTGTTTCATATGCACCAAGTTAGCTAGTAGTACATACGAAAGATGTAGGAGATGATCAGAACCAACCATCGTAAGAGCTTTCTGGTGATGTCACTTGTGTTCTGAAACCCTAAACCGCATGTCAGTAATCTTGAATGAATCTTGGGGAGGAAATTTGTTTTGTCATGATGACCCACACCAACAGTTCCCCCTACAAATATGCTGTTGACTCAAGTGTCTTACCTCCTTTCACATTTTGAACTGCATAATAATTCCGACAGAATTTAGTCACAGTTTAGGAATTTCTAAAGCAGCGCAACATGATCAACCTCACTAAATACTGTCGCTTTTTGCCCTTTCTCCAATTGCATCACATCTTCTTTTTCTTTCGGCTGCTCCTGTTAAGAGTCGCCACAGCGGATCCAATTGCATCACATACTGGTATATATTTTGCAGTTATATTGTATACAGATTCTGTGGCATTGTTGCAGTGAGCTGGATTTCATGTGAGTAGTATGTAACAGTAATAATAATGAGGAAGTCTTGCAGAAAGCTAAGGAAAAACACCAACCTTCACACTGCTGACCCCAACCCTGCCCCATGTACAAATGCGCCTGCATCACTACATGGTGCCAATATACTGTATTGGTGCATAATATTTTCTTGCCTGCAGTCTGCAGCCCCCTTAGCCACACCAAGCAAATTAGCTCCTTAGTTTTGTATTTCAGGCACCGGAAAAAACTGAGTAGAATTTTTTTTTATTAAAAATTGAAACAAAGGGACATCTTTGTTACATCGGTATGCATGAAGGCACATTGAGCTTTTGCGCTGATGCCAAGCCAGATGGGCAGTCCTATGTTGCACTACAAAAATGAGACCCCTATTTTTTGTTCTGTGGTCAAGGTCAGGGCAACATGCTGTCATGATTTAATGTAGAATTGTACCAGGTTCATTGTTGCCAGTGGTGGTTGCTGTGCTTCTTGCATTTTCTTGCCCACATTCTTGAATTTGTTTGAAAGTACATGCATCAAAAGTCCGATGTTCTTGTTCTTTCACTCTTTGCCACCAGTGGAATGACTGCCGGAACACTCTGCCCACTGTTGAGCGTACTCGTGGTCACAGTAAGGACTTTGGCATGTGTTTCTCTTCAGGGGCTGGCATAGGCTAATTGAATAAATGTTACATGCAAAAGTGAGCATAAGGACAGCTTCAGAAATATGAAGGTGTTTAAAATATATGTACATGCATAAGCAAACATTACTGTAACCCAGGGAAAAACACTAAGCTATGGATATAGAAGAAAATGCACATTCATGAAAAATTTAAAAGCCAGTCATACTTTCATAAATGCAATTAAAAGAAACTTATGCAGCGAGATGGAAAGCTGTTAACTCAGCAGTTGAGGAAAACAGGAAACTACTGCAAACATAAAGTTATGGCGAAGGCACATGTATGCAACAAATTTGGGTCTTTTTGTAACAAAGAACTTAATTCTACTCAGCACTGAAATGTTAGACTCGCTTTCCTGGGCCAGGGTTGAAATACAGTGCGGATTTCATTTGACTCAATGCAAAAAGACAGGGATGGCCTTAAAATAATGAGACACATAGTATTGCCCTTGGTTGCCGAAGGACCCATCTTTGACTGCCAGATTTTTTGGTTTCCTGTATGCAATTTCCACGCAGTTAACAGAGGGAGGCAGAGACAGATTAAACAAATTTACCCTGGCTGTCACCCAAATATGACCTTAATTACAGTAATATCTCCTTGACCCACCCCCATCCCTCACACATTCTTCACCTCTAGTTAAATTCACATAATTTGTCAAGCAGCTTTAAAAATTCATATATAGGCAAATTTTCCAGCAAAAAAATACAGCATATATGAAATTAATTTAGTAAAAAAACACACTGAGCCCCAGAATGCATAGCAGTCAGCAGGAAATATGTTCCTTGGCAGCAGCCCTGCATTATTAAAGCAGCATTTCTGTTTCTTATCTGCTGCTTATCTTGTGTCGGCTTAAAGCCGCTAATGTAATTGGCAGCAGGGCTTAATGGCTTTAGATAGATCTGTTTTGACCAAGCGCTTAGTTTAATGATTAAATGGTGTTAGTGTGAGGGCAGCGAGTTGTAGCTGGGGGGACAAAGTCAGCAAGCGCTTGGCCGGATGTCAGCATCTTCCAAGCAGCCGTCGCAAAGCAGAAGCAAATTGCGGGGGTGCAGCTCAACTTGGCTTTGCTGTGAGCTTGCATTATGCACCCCACGAGTTCTGCATAAGCTTCGAAAGAAAATATACTTCTGTGTCAGTCCTTATTCCTAATTCTCTTTAAGAAGAAAGAACCAGCTTTCTGAAAGCCTAAACTATCGTTCTGCATGTTATTGCTATTTCCATTCTTTGAATTTGTCTGCTTTTTCCTCCAAACTATAGGAGATGTTTTAGTCTCCATTTATGTCTTTGGAAAGTTGATTCCATCATTGGCATCTGTTGGCAGCAAAACGCAGTTTGTTGTGTAACTCTTTAATGAGTCCACAAAAAGCAGAGCTATGTAGCCTTCATTGCTGTAGGGGAACTGCTTTGTTGCTCATGGCAATAAGTCCTTAAAACTATTCACAGTGTGAAACAGCAGTGCTCGAAAATCCTTCAGCTCTGCGCCATCCTCATCCAAACGAGTTTCTAAGGCTTCTTGAAGTTTCCAGCAGGTGCAATTCTGCGCAAATTGCAGTTTTTCCAGGTTAGATACGGTTTTCCAGCTTTGAAGATGTATTGTAGACCAAATAACAATGCTTCAAATTTTTCATTCTCCAAGCTGTGTGTATTTTAAGTAGCTCACTTTCAAATACTAACACACCAGCTCCATTTTTGATGTTTCTATTTAAAAAAAATTAAAAAAAAATCCAAATAATGGGGCAGAAGGTAACATAATGACAAGAGCTGCTGCCTTGCAGTGGAAACATCTTGGTCTGAAGCCCTGTTCCTGCTGTAGTGCCCTTGAGCAACGCACTTACCCTGAAATGATAAACAACACTTTAGTTGTATAAATTTATAAATGATTGAAGGAGTAATTTAAGATTGTAAGTTGCTATAGAGGAAAGTGTTTGCTAAACTGAAAAATAATAATCCTGAATTTGCATTACTAAAACAACATGGCTGAGCCTGTGAAAGAACTTAGGAATCCTGTGAATTCTTTTTTTAGTGCATTGAGAATATCAAGTGTTGCCACAGTCCCAGAGACAGCATCTTAGACATGAACTCAAATACTTCAAATACATCTGGGCAATGAAACTGGAATAGAGTAGCCCTTAAGAAGAACATGGTACCCACAACCACGTGTTTTTTTGTTCTTTCTGAACCATTATGGAAAGTAGCTGGAAAGGAACAAGTGAGTACCAACATTTTCCCTGTTTAGAAACACTATCTGGAGGAGGCACATAAGCAGAAGCCACTATTGTAGCAACTTTAGAGGAGTTTAATGGATTCTGTGTTAAGGTTCAAGGTTCCTTTTAAGGTCAGTTTGCCCTTATTTAGATGTAGAAGAGAGAATAAAATATAGGGTTTCCTGGACCATGGTGTACAGTATACTGAACAGACAGTATGACAGGACAGGACAAAGCAAACAGAATTAGGTGGTTGGCAGCGGTGTAAATGGTGTAATGCCAAAATTCCAGTATTGAAACCAAGTGAGGACAGCTTGCCGACCAACTACTGAGGAGCAATGGTTTTGAGTACTGAACTGAACTCAATGAAGAGTATTCTAACAGTCTTCAGCTTCCAGATGAGTCTGAGCCTCATGTATTGCTATGGTGATGGTGTCCTCAACTGATCTGTTTGGCTGGTTGGCATACTGGTGTAGAGAGTAGGATGCAGGCCTTGACATGTAACATTACAGGCCTTGAAAGACCTCACGTCAACTGAGGTGAGTGCGGTGGGACAGTAGTTGTTAAGGCAGGATGTCAACGATTTCTTGGAGACCAGGAAGATGATGGTGAAATTCAAGCACTTAAGGGCAACAACATGAGCAAGGGAGGTATTAAAGATGTCAGTGAAGACATCATCCAGTCCACTAGTGCACTCCTTTAACACATGGCTGGGGACCTGCAGTTTCCCATGTGTTAACTCTCACCAGAGTCCTCCTCACATCAGCGGGGGACACAGACAGTACTTGGGTCGCATAGGGAGGTGTTGCTTCAATGGCAGGGGTGGTGCTGAGAGCATCAAACCAGGCACAGAAGTTCAGTGCACTGGACAAGGACATACTAGTCCCATGATTAGTACTGTTGTTCTTCCCTTGCAGTGGGTGGTGGTCGCTATGCCCCACCACATCTCCTTCAGCTTGTTGTGCACAAAGTGTTCCTGGATCCTCCAAGCGAAAATTGTCTTAAATTTCCTGGTGCTGTTAGTAAAATTGACCCAGAATGTCACTCACATTCAGCAGTGAGTGTCACAAATCCTGCAGGAACAATGTAAGGGACCCAAATGCAGAGACACCATGAGGAGCTAAGGTTCAACAAGGGTAAGATCCCATGAAGGTGCCATCCAACCCTGTGCCTTTTATCTTTGAGTTAATGAGCTGATATGGTGCACTTGCGGCGGGTAGGTGGGCTCTGCCTGCCCGGTTCCTGACAGTGAGCAGACCTCAGAACTCAGTCAGAGCTTCTAGTTTGGTTGGAAGGTGACAGTCTGAGGGTTCACAGCAACAACAGCACACTTGAGGATGTGACAGAAGATGTGTGTCCCTCTAAGTCAAGACGGTCCACTTGTACAACATCTGCTTTAAGCAAATTCCTATGTGTGTGGTCAAACAGCGCTTCAGTACTGAATTCACACTTATGAGCCACATCTTTTGCTGGCCTGTGGCCGATTCAGCCTCTACCGTAACAAAGAAATGGGAATGAACTGCTTTTAAACAGCAGCGTAAGCAGATTCTTACAGAGTGTGTGAGGACTTTTGTAGTCCCTTTGCTTGGAATTTCAGGTCAGTCTTGGGTTTGTCATGCAGCAGAGCTCCTCTCGTTTCTATTTAACATACGACCATCCTTGTTGGGAGAAGTGGAGGTTTCATAACAGCGTCCTTTTACATTGTCCATGTAAGACTTTGCTGCTTAAATAGACAAACAAACAGCCTGAGAAATAGAGAGAAATAGGAGATAAAATTTATCTTTAGCAGCTCCCAACTTGGGCCCAGGGGACAAGTTCAATTTGAAATGAGTCAGTCTTCTCTCTAGCATTTCCTTTTATATCCTTTTATATCAATGCTGAAAAGGTTGTTTCATGTTCTTTATTCTCTAGTGACACCATTTTTACCTCCGATTGCCTTTGTAATGGCTTTTAAAACAGAAATTGAAATCACTACCGAGTAATACTGGGGTATATTAATAAAATCACTTTTTCAGACACGTGAATTTAAAAAATAGAAAAAAATGGAAAAATCCTGTGGGATGATGATCAAACCACAACCCAGGTACTCACAAGTGTCTAGGAAAAAAATGTAATTGATAGACTGACAACAGAGCACCAGGATGAGTCGTTTTGTCGCTGCCTAGAAAACTGGTACCCAGATGGTTAACTATAAAGGTCCACACCATTCAAATCTGCTCATCTGAGTCTGAACTAAGGTACAACCCACCAGTCTTGCTATTAAAACGTTTTTTCAAAATATAATATAGCCTTGGATGCACTGTTTGGTTCTTTTAACATTTCTACATCTGGCAGATACTCTTCTCCAAAGCGACGTACAACTGAAAGTTAACAAAAGTGCATCAACAACAAAATGAAGAGCTGTGGACACAAACAGTGCAGGGTGTTTGTCTGATACCACCATGTTGCTGGTTTATATCCCTCGAGCAGCTGATTATAGAAGTAACTTTCAGCTAGCAAATATATAGATAAGTACAGCAGATGGTGTTGGACTCATTGATGTCAGATTGTCAGGAGAGAAATGGCCTCTAAAAGAGATGGATCTGAGACCCATCCTGAATGCTTGAAAGGATTCAGCAGCTCTGAGGGTCAGAGGAAATTCATTGCACTATGCTGGGGACTTTTCATTTTGGACCTGTGAGAGTGGAACCACCAAGTGGCTGGAGGTGAATAACCACAGGGGTCTTAACAGGGTGTAGAGAGTGATCGAGTCTTGCAGGTATCACAGGGCTTTCTTGGCTTGTTTATGGTTACACTGTCACAAAAGGGGAAACCAGGAGAATTGTTTTCCACTTATTTTTAATTGACTAAAATTGCTAATAGATCATATGAATAAGTGAATAGAAAGATGTACAAGCATGCAGGTTGTCCTGCTTCTTGGAATGCAGTCAGCAGGATAGATCATGCAAGGGTCCAGGCTGCAAAGATGCATCTGTCTCTCAGCCAACATGAACCATGTCCTCCGGTCTATCAGGCCTCTCACAAATACCAATGCAATAAAAACCAAGAGCAACAATTCAACATTTGAACCTGCAGAACATGTCATACCGAACCTGGCCTAGCTGTCTTCAAAATGATGTTTATTGTGGAGAAGAATTTACTAGGTAACTTTCAAAAGGTCTTGGGCCACTTGAACATGAAACTGGAGAGGCTTTTTCTGCACAGTTTTGGTTTCAATTACTGAAACTCCCCTAGATAAAAAATATGGAGCTCAGTATTCCTCGTGAAAAATATGATTGTAAATCCAGTTTTACACATTTAGGGTCTTGTTTGCCACCTTTCCATCTTTATCGCCTTGTCACAGGGGTCAGCTTACCCAGGACAGTTGGCCACACCAAGTGGTAAACTCCACTGAGAAACATGCCGAAAATTGATGTCTTACACGAATCAGCCACAACATTAAAACCACTGACAGGTGAAGTTAATTGATTCTCTCATTACAATGGCACTTGTCAAGGGGTGGGGGTGGGGGTATATTAGGCAACAAGTGCACAGTCAGATGTTGCATTGGAAGCAGGAAAAATGGGCAAACGTAAGGATCTAAGTGACTTTGACATGGGGCATATTGTGATGGCTAGATGATGGGGTCAGAGCATCTCCAAAACAGCAGGTCTTGTGGTGGGGGGTCCCACAAGTGGTTAGTATCTACAGTGACAAAGGTGGTCCAAGGAAGGACAATCAGTGAACTGGTGCCAGGCTCACTGATGCTTGTGGGGAGTGAAGGCTAGCGCATCTGGTCCAATCCCACACAAGAACTACTGTAGCACAAATTGCTGAACACCTGAATGATTGGAAGATGCCAGAACATACAGTGCATCACAGCTTTTCTGTGTTGCTGCAGATGGCTGTTCAGAGTGCCCATGCCCACCCCTGTTCACTGGGCCTACAATGAGCATGTGAGGATCAGAACTAGACCATGGATCAATGGAAGAGATGGCCTGGTCTGAGGAATCACATGGCTGGCTGGGTGCGTGTGCGTTGTTTACCTGGAGAAGAGATAGCAGCAGGATGCACTATTGGAAGAAGGCAGTGTGATGCTCTGGGAAATGTTCTGTTGGGAAACCTTGGGTCCTGGCATTCATGTGAATATTAGTTTGACACATATACCACCTAAATAAACATTGTTGTAGACCACATAATCCCCTTCATGACAATGGTATTGCCTGATGGCAGTGGCCCTGCTATACTGCAAAAATTGTTCAGGAACAATTTGAGGAGAATGACAAAGAGTTTAAGATAGTTGTCTTGTGTGAGAGAAATTCTTGAAGTTAAGCTCTTAATGCATGTTTGTGCTATGTTAAAGGTATTAACCAATAGTGTAGTGAATGTTTTATGACCATGTTATTCAGTATATTGTGCTTACTGCTATAAAGTGTTGGGACTTCTGCCTTGCTAGAATGTTAGGTATTTGAGAAGGTACCCTGGAGGGAGAAAAGAGGGAACTTAAGGAAGGGAAACTTAAACTACAGATAAAACAAAGTTAAAAGGGTCAAGGAAATGGTCAATTTAGACCCAGGCCAGACCCTGGTGGTATGTAAAGGAGTAATAAAACTGAAATTCCCTTAACTGGGGCACCTAAATTAGGAGTTACTCCACCACACTTAGGATGGGATAATGAGTCCCTATAACAACAATGCCTAAAGTCACACTGACAAAGAGCAGGAGTGGAAAACACCTGAGAGGGGTGTATACCCTGCGAGCTGCTGTATAAATGATCCCTGTATCCTTTGTTCGACGAGACTCTCTTTTCGAAGGGGCTCTCCCACACCGGTGTGTATTTCTATAGAAAATAAAGTGTAACTCTCTCTACATCCAAAGTGGTATTTTTTCTTCCACACTTGGCCTCGAAATTCCCCAGATCTCAATTAAAAAAAGTCAAAGTCAAAAGAGTTTATTTGTCACGTACATGGTTACTGCGTATACCATGTAGTGAAATGTGCTCTGATTCAGGATAGGAGACTGTGCAGAAAAATTTACGAGTAAAACAAACAAACAACCAAACACCAAGAAGACAAGAAACAAACAAAAAATAGATAAATAAATAAATAAATAAATAAATAAACAGTAAATGAACCGTAAGGTGCAGTGGAAGGACAGTGACAGTGAGGGGAGCAGTTAGAGGATATTGTAGACTGAGCATCTGTGGGATGTATTGGAAAAACAAGTCTGATTCATGGAGGCCCCACCTCCAAACGTACAGGACTTAAAAGACCTGCTGCTAAGGTTTTGGTGCCAGATACTACAGGACATCTTCAGAGGTCTTGTGGAGTCCATGTCTCAATGGGTCAGAGTTTTTTTGGCAGCGTGAGGGGGACCCACACAATATTAGGCAGCTGGTTTTAATGTTGTGGCTGATCAATGTATAGTCTCAGCATAAAAGTTGCTGTGAACTCATTTCTGCCAATAGGCAATGAGGGTCCAAAATTTCCTGTAGCTGTGCCACATGCAAAATGGAGGGCCGATTGCCACATATTCTTCACCTGAGCGACAAAGTAAGCGATGCCAGGTGGTTTCATTTCAAATCAAACAACCTCTACATTTCCAGAACCTCTTCAGCACAGCTGCACACTTCCATCTGAAAAGCATTTTCTCTCACAAGTTAAGGGTTTCATTTCATACACCCTCCCTCTAGTCACTCTCTGGCTTTTCCTTGCAAGCACTCACAGACATAATAACCAAATGTTATAGCCAAATCACTGTATATTACGCGATGGGAATTCAAATACACGTTTTTAAACATTTTTTGTAATATATCCTTCCCCTTGCATACATACACGAAAGTCTGAGATTCATTTCGTCAGTGTATTTACATAAAGGGTTTCAGTCAAAAGTCTGAGTACACCTTGGCAGCCAGTGCAGTGCAGTGCAGATGGAATGAATGCAACCCCAGGTGTTCTCTGTCCTCTGGGTCTAAATTTCACTGATAAAGTAGTCTGACAATAAATATCTGATGAAAATTTGAACACATTTTAGATAGCAACAAGTACTGTGATGGTTAAGGACATAGAAGGTTGCCAATTTAAATCTCGGTCCCTATAGTGGAGTGTGGCACCCGCATCTATGTGGTGTTATGATGGAGAACCATGTGCTGAAGTGGAACCTCAGCAGCAGAACCTCTCAAATGTATCAATGAATCAAAAGTTTAAGTAGCTGTGGACAGAACTAAAGAATAAATGAATAAAACTGTATTGTGTCAAACATGATAGAAGCAGTACATCCATTCCCAGTGAAGGGAAACGCAGTCCAGTAAAATTGTGTTTACTTGCTGACTGTATGTCTGTTTGGCGATTTTCACATTCCTATTGATATTTTATTCCCAGAAGGGAATTAAAAGAAAAACACAGATGGGAGACAACAATGCCCATATATTTACTGTTGCACATGTGGATGCTTCCATGAATGAGCTGAACAACGGTGGGTTTATCACATGTGGCAACACCCTTCAGGGTCCTGGTGAGTCAGCATCTGTCTCTGAAGCATTAGCTCTAAAGTAGGGAACACTTTGGGCAGGATCACGCACACTATTCAGTCACATATACACACTAATGGGAATTTAGAGTTTGGAATTTTTATGAAGCACGTGTCTTTGTGGGAGCACACCTACATAAGCACAGGAAGAACATTGTAGTCTTCACATAGACTGAGACCCTGTGGGACACTAGATCCACCTATTGTGCCACCTTCCTGCCCTACCACAACATTTATACCTTCTAATAACAAAGATCGTGCCACCCTGTATCCAGAACCGTATATCTGAAGAAATAAAGGGAAATAGAGACCAAGTGCTTTACTAGATGTATGTAACATCCTTCCCTAACTACAGCCTATTTAACTAATTTATTATTACTACATTTTTTATAAATTTCCAACACAAATAATTTGTGTTATATCTACTCAGTACCACCTTTCAGTGGTGTGTTTTGAATTACTTTTCCATTCCCTTTGCGTAATATTTTTAAAATATCATCATTTGTTCTATTTGAAAAGTCTTCACCAATATCCCAGTATTCAAGCTCCCGGTTTCCAAGTTTCTGGTCTACTGAAATGTGTATTAGTGTACAATAAAATACACATTCAAACTTGGATTGATATCTGAGTTGAGAATCCCAGCACAATGAGCATTGCCCAAGCAAAGCCCAAGCACTTTGGGGAAGTGTTTAAAATTTGCATGAGCACAAGTGTGAAGCTACATAGCTGTCCTGTGCCTCAGCATCTGCTTTCTCAGTCTTTGCCTCCTGTGGCCCAGGTTCAAATGCAGTTTGCACTTTTGTGATTTTGTTCACTTCTGTTCAGTCCTCCAAATGCAGATCATTAGAGTACAGCTCCATTATTGTAGCTACACTGTATTGTTTTACCTATTTTATATTCTTTCCCTGTTTCTTTCTTTATATAAATTTGACATTAAATGTCAATTGCTAGTATTTCTTGTAATAAGGAATGAAGCAAAATTCATGATAGTAAATAACAAAGCAACTGCATGTGAACACACAAGTCCATATTAATTAGCTCATTAACTGCTTGGTAATTAGATAATTGGTGTTTAGAGTGTTCTTTATTACTCTGAAACAGGTATTTTACAGTACTAGGGATACCCCTAGTACTGTAAAATACCTGTTTCCTGTTTTTGGGAAATTAATTGGGGTTTTTTGGATGAACTTGGAACAAATCACCATTGTCCTCATAACAATTAAAGGAAACAGGTTCCTGATTTTTGACTTCTTGGTACTGGAGCTATTTGCTGGGTCTCAGCTGCTGGGGTGTAGGTGTATACAGTAACACCCTCGAGACCGACTGTGGGCCCATTGGCCTTGAAAGTCATTGAGTGACTTTCGGAGTGAACAGTGAAAGACACCAAATGAGGCTTGGTGCAGAAAAAAGTGTCCCTGTGAAATAAATTAACAGGGGGCTGCACAAGAGCACCAGAAACTTCACATAACAGTTACTGGTTGCTATTTATTCATTTAGCTGATTGTTGTCCCTAAAGCAGCTTACAGTGTTGGATTTATAGGCACGCACACTTACAGTTTACCCATTCATACAACTGTGTAAATTTTACCGCATTAATTTAATGAAAGTACCTTGGTCATTGATACTGCAGCACAGGAGCAGGAATTCAAACCCAGGTTCTAGTGCAGGATGACAACTGTAACCGCATGACCATCTGCTTGGCCCTGGGTCACAGAGTGATTAAATGTACGCAATGCACTTCTGTGTATATTTTACACATTTATGCAAATTAAATATGATCTGCAGTGTATTTTTTAGATGGATGTGAGCAGATAAATATGGTTCATTCATAGTCCTGTCTACCAACAGTGGAATGACAACCCTGTCTGTGACCATTGCCTCAAGGGTTAAGACAGCTTTAGGGTCTCTAGTTACAAGTAAGGGGAGATTGCATTGTGTGGGTACTCCCAAACACCCCGGAAACATCTTTGTCTGCTTCAGCTGTTGTGCAAAAGGCAGTAAGCAGTGCCCCCACCTCACCCCCTACCACACCAGTTCAACACAAGCACATTAGGTTGTGCTTGAAAATGGTGGAGGTGGATTAACTTATAATTTCCCATGATTCAACTGAAACCTAATAAGTTTCTGCAGCCATGCTAAGAGATGGAATACAGATCATGGGGAACTTTCATTCACTGCACATGTCCACCTGGAACTGTATTCCTTCAGTTAGTCAAAATGACAGATAAGAGAAGGAAAAGACCATTGAAATATACATGTCACACAGCAGTGTTGATGTCGTTTCTGAAGCAGAAAACTGCAGAATTCTGACTTTGTGGGGAGGGGACCTCAGAACAAGTGCTGTTTCTGCCCTCTCCTGGACAAATGTTGAACTACAGTTGCACAAACTGTATATATAATTTGTTTCCTTTACGTTTATTGATTGTTTGCATTTTGTGCTTTTTCAGATTTAAGAGGACCACTTAGCTGGAAGACAGCAGGTTTAACAGCCGCATTGCCTGCTGCCCCTTCAGCTCACTATCTTGAGTCAATACCAACATGCAGTATGGGATGTTTTACTATCTGCTGAAAGAATCCTTCTTCTAATAATGAGCCATCAAGGAACATAATACCAACCTTGTGGACACAGGACAAAAGTGCTGCAGATGTGAACTTCTTGACCACCATGCTGTGACCTAAAGTACCCAGCTTTGAGTAAAGCTCCTGCTCTATAACTGTAGAAGACTTAGGTGTGTAAACTACTGAATATATCTGTAGGAAAATGGTTAACCCACGCCATGAAGACATGATGTAGCTCAGACACTGTACAATAAGCTTAAATGTCTATACTTAGTCTAGATGCAGGAATATGTTGCTGTGTCTCCTGTACATATATTTCTAAAATGACCTTTGAATAATTGGCTGACATCTCTGCCCAAATGCCCAACCCCCTACAAATAAACCTGTCCAAGATAGAGAAACTTCTCATCACTCCTCAGATCTCCATCCACAATTAACTACCTATGCCACTACCTATATAAGACGTTCTGCCCCCCCACCCACCCCACATTGGATCAATTCTCCAGGTTGACCATTACATTCTCTACCCATCTTCTTGGCTCAAGAATATGCATGCCTTGTCCTCAACCTGCTAGTAAGTGTCCCAGACGCGGGCATCCGAAGAGCCGCCGCCAACCGATTCGGCCATGGCGTACCCACCTCAGGCAGATCCGTGTCTGGCCACCCCACTCCGATATGATGGATCACTCGGAAAATGCCGAGGGTTCCTCCTGCAATGTGAGTTGGTATTCAGCAGCCATCCACAGGCTTACCGCTCAGCATACAGCTGTATTACACACATTATCACATTACTCACAGGACCCACTCTGGAGTGGGCTACGGCATTCTGGGACAGCCCAGAGATAGCCGGGATTTCCTACGAACCATTCAAGAAACAGTTCCAGGCTGTGTTTCACCATCCTGAAGTGGGACAAGCTACCAGTGATCGCCTGCTGCACCTACGGCAAGGGGACCAGACAGTAGCCGAGTACGCACTCAAGTTCCGTGTTGTGGCAGCTGGAAGCGGCTGGAATGAGACAGCTCTCTGTTCTGCTTTCCACAACGGACTCAGTCCTCGCTTACAAGCAGAGATAGCCCACTGGGGAGAAAATTGGTCGCGGGACAAGCTCGTTCAGACCATCATTATCATAGACAACCTCTTTCACAAGCGAACCATAGAACTACAACGCCCAGCTCGCACACTTCTCCCTGCCCTCCCTGAAGCGCCAACGGAGCTGATGGAGCTCGGATGCGGTCGTTTATCTTTGGCGGAGCGGCGGCACAGACTCCAGGAAGGGCTCTACTTGTACTGCGGACAGGTGAACCACTTTCGCTCGGATTACCCCTTCCAGCAAGCAACCAGAACAGTCATTGGCAGGGTGAGTAGTCCTTTGGGATGTAATACACATTTACTTTTGCCCGTACGATTACGGTGGGGTAGTCGGACGATCGATGCCCAAGCATTAGTAGATTCTGGCGCCGGTGGTAATTTTATGGACGTCAGTTGGGCAAACGCCACTGGGGTGCTGACACAACCATGTCAAAGGCCATTGCGCACAAGTTCCCTGGATGGGCAGCCCTTGGGCACAGGGTTGGTGGAGGAACATACAAGTCTGAGCTTGCAGATAGGCATGTTACATAGAGAGACCCTCTCTTTTTACTTAATTCACTCCAAAGAGAGCCCCATCATTCTGGGCTACCCATAGTTGGTGGCACATGACCCCCACTTTTCCTGGAGCACTGGGGAGTTAGTGGCATGGGGGGCCCAGTGTTCCCACAGATGCATGGACCTCTCTATCTGGGCTACGTCCATAGAAAGCCCTGCTCTGAACAGATCCACAAATGTTCCCCCCGAATATGAATCCCTGGCCGAGGTCTTTAGTAAGGGTAAGGCAGCTGTATTGCCCCCTCACAGGGATTTGGATTGTGCAATTGACCTCCTGCCAGGCACAACCCCCCCACGAGGTCGCATATACCCTTTGTCCGGTGCCAAACATCAGGTCACGGAAACATATATTGCGGAAGCATTAGCAGCAGGCATTATCCGACCATCCACTTCTCCAGCTGCATTAGGGTTCTTTTTTGTAGAGAAAAAGGACGGCGGTCTGCGCCTTTGTATTGACTATAGGGGACTTAATGTGGCGACTGTGTCTTATCCACATCCGCTCTCTTTAATTACGGCTGCACTAGAGCGAGTCCACGGGGCTACAATTTTTATGAAGTTAGACCTGCACAGTGCGTACAATCTTGTTCATATATGGACAGGAGATGAATGGAAAACAGTGTTTAGTATGACCACAGGCTACTATGAGTACCTGGTCATGCCTTTTGACCTAGCCAATGCTCCCTCAGTCTTTCAGGCATTTGTCAATCACGTCCTGGGGGACTTGATAAACCGGTTCATCCTAGTGTACCTGGACGACATCCTGGTGTTCTCCTGGATCTGACATGAGCATCTAGGACATGTGCGTCAAGTGTTGAGCTGTTTGTTATGCCATGGCCTATATGTCAGGGGGGGGAAAATGCCAGTTCCACGTTGTAGAGGTTTCCTTTCTGGGTTTTGTAGTCAGCGCACGGAGCCTGCAGATGGACCCTGGTAAGACCAAGGCTGTCTTAGCCTGGCCCAAGCCCGTTTCAGTGAAGGACCTGCAGCGGTTTCTGGGCTTTGCCAATTTCTATTGGCGTTTCATCAGAAATTTCAGTACCGTGGCAGCCCCTTTAACCGCCTTCCTCTGCGGGAATCCCAGACGCCTGCTGTGGACGGACAATGCAGACAGGGCCTTCGAGGAACTGAAAAAATGCTTCACCTCTGTGCTGGTGTTGCAGCACCCAGACCCTAACCGACAGTTCGTCGTGGAAGTTGAGGCCTCTATGGTAGGTGTGGGGGCAATTCTCTCACAACAACATGGCTCTCCTCCCCGAATGCATCCCTGTGCATTCTTTTCTCAGAAGTTGTCTCCCGCTGAGCAGAATTATGATGTGGGTAACTGTGAACTCCTGGGAATTAAGCTTGTGCTGGAGGAATGGAGGCATTGGTTGGAAGGAGCCGTTCTCCTGTTTGTTGTATTGACAGATCACAAGACCCTCCAATACCTGCAAATGGCTCGGAGGCTGAACCTCCGCCAGGCACGGTGGGCCCTGTTCTTCACACGTTTTTGTTTTATGGTGTCCTATCAACCCAGATCCAAGAACAAAAAGGCGGACGCCTTATCCCGGATCCACGACAAGGACTGTGAACCCCCTCAGTCTGCGACAATCCTCCCGGCATCTTGCTTTGTGGCACCGGTGCGGTGGAAGTTCTGGAACAACCTCCGGGATGCCCAGTGAACTGATCCTGGACCTCCAGACAAACCGGCTGGGAAGGAGTACGTCCCAGTCACCCTATGGTCCACACTCCTGCATTGGTTGCATGACTCTCCAGCAACTGGACATCCAGGAGTGAGGAGGACGCTCCACCTGGTCCAACAATGATTCTGGTGGCCAATGCTGAGGGAAGATGTCATGCAGTTCGTGGCCACGTGCGAGATATGTGCCCAGTCAAAGGTGCCCAGGCAGCTCCCAGCGGGAGAATTGGAGCCTCTGCCTATACCTAGCTGACCATAGTCGCATGTATCACTAGACTTTATCACAGACCTGCCCCGCTCTGACAACCATACCATCATTCTTGTGGTAGTGGATCGCTTCTCCAAGGCATGCCGTCTCATCCTGGTGCATGGGCTGCCAACAGCCTTGGAAACGGCAGAACTGGTGTTTCTGCACGTGTTCTGGCTCTTTGGGATTCCCGAAGAGATTGTCTCAGATAGAGGGCCCCAATTCACTTCTGCAGTCTGGAGGGCTTTCTGGAGCTGGCTAGGGGTTACTATCAACCTAACCTCTGGCTATCACCCCAAGCGAACGGGCAGGTGGAGCGCTTGATCCAGGAAATCGGCCGCTATCTCCGAAGATATTGCAGCCAAAACCAGATGGACTAGAGTCGCTTCCTCCCCTGAGTATGCCCAGAACTCCTTAATTCACACATCCACTAACTTATCCCCTTTCCAGTGTATTTTAGGCTACCAACCTCCACTGTTCCCATGGGACCCAACTCCTAGCAACATCCCCGCCATTGATGAGTGGTATCGGAGGAGCAGACAGGTATGGGAGTTGGCACATGTTCACCTGCAAAGGGCTGTGCAGGCACAGAAGCTCCACATGGATAGGAGATGATGGAGAGTGTCGTTCCGCGTGGGGCAGAGGGTATGGTTATGTGCGAAAGACCTGAAGCTGAAATTGCCCTCTAGGAAACTCAGCCCTCGATACATAGGCCTGTTTAGAATCCTCCGGCAGGTCTCACCTGTTTCCTATCGCCTCCAACTGCCATCTCACTACAAGGTGTGCCCTACCGTCCACGTATCCCTCTTAAAATCCTATCGTGCCTCCCAGCTGCAGCAGGACCAGTTGCAGTCATTGCCCCCCCCCCCCCCCATTGTAGACGGTAGCCTGGCTTATAGGGTGCGCTTGCTTCTGGACTCCAGACGTCAAGGCGGGCACCTGTTCTACCTGGTAGACTGGGATGGTTATGGGCTGGAAGAGCAGTCTTGGGTGCAGGCGAGCGACGTGTAGCACCCTTCGTTGATCTCTGATTTCCACAGGGCCCGCCCAGATCACCCAGCTCCACATCCCCGGGCCATCCTCCTTGTGCACAGGCTTTGGTAGCCGCCCGTAGGAGGGGGGGTTCTGTAAGTTCCCATGCGAATGGGACCCGCCCACCGTCCTCTGACCCATTGGATCAGCTGACCCATGTGGGTATAAAAGCGGCTGAGTCGACCCACACCGACGTGGGACCTCCACTATAGTCCGTGACGTTATCTTGCCTTGCCTTTGTGTATTCTAGTTTCTCCTAATTAAATCACTTTGCATTCGCACCCCCTGTCCCGTGTTTCCCTTCCACATCTGGGTCCTATACCTTGTTGCAGAGGAAACACATGAGAGAACCTGCAGATTTCTTTGACTGAGCAGGATTCAAACTCATGTCCAAAGCCACACCCACAGGAGATGTGAGGCTTCTGTATTTCCCATGCTGCCCTGATGTTGAACTTGCTTACCCTTGTGAAAAAAAGTATACTAAGTATACTTTTTTTCACAAGGCCTAGTAAATGTGTTTGGTTTTGGTTTCAAAACTCCCGCCTGCAGGTAAAAATGGTAGCCTGACAGCAATATTGGAATTGTGGGAATTTGTGTTTATTTGGGAAGTGGTGGAGGGAGCACAAAATTAGCCTCATGCAAAAAATGTAAAACACAGAATCTAAAACATTAATGTTATTGATTTTTGCCATTCTGTCACTAATTGTAGCTGATCATTTTTTGTATAGTATTTCACTGGTAGGAGTCAAATGGGTCGTTGAAAGCCGTAATTACAGGTATTTCAGAATTTGAAAGTAAAAAAAAAACACTTGCCTTCCCAGATCCTAGAGACACAGCTCAGCCCAGTCATTCCATATTCAAGTCTTCAGGTCTCCTGATGTTTACGTCTTAAAAAGTAAAATGTCATAATGTTCTCTGTCCTTGACCCCAAATAATGGAAAGCTCTCACTGTCTCAGTCATAACTTATGTACATCAGACATTAGTAAGTCAGAAGGTGCCAAAGCAATGTGTCTCGTAGCACTACCATACTTGACGGAAAAGTTTTTACCATTGCTTTGTTATTTACGTTAATGTTCAGCTAAGACTTCTATCCAAATACAAGAGAGAATATCCATTTTAAAGCAGGATCATTTCAACTGGAGCAATATTGTCATTTAATAATTGGTTATCTTAGCCCTGTTACACTGCCAGAATTTAATATAGATGCCTTATTTTGAAGTTTCCCATCCTGAGCTATTATTACCTATATTTTTACCTTTTTTTGTACAATTATGGATCATGTGGACAATCAATATTGCCAGTAACTGACTTCACCAACCTGTTTTTTTGCATTCTCTATTTTTATTGCATAGCGTTTACTGTATTTTAAGCTCTTTGCTTGTAAACTTCTGTGGACTGATACTTCAGGTATAGTAAATGAGCAAAGTGGCAGTGAGAGTAGTGCTACAGCCGAGCAAGATTAAATCTCGTGATAGGTTTATTATTTTTAATATCATTATTTACATTGCCAGTTTATTCCCAGTTTATTAGGTATACCACAGTGTTCACAACAATTCTACATTCCAAGTCATAACTTACATCACTGTTTTGTGTAATATAAATCAGGTGAACCAGTAATTCTACCATCGAGAGAATGTGGCCTTAGGGACTTTGAGCATGCCAGGATGATTAGCACCAGGCTTGCTGGTTTTAGCATCTCCCAAGCAGTCGTTTGGATGAACCCAGGTTCCTCTTGCATCATCCTGATAAAAGGATCAGAATTTGGCTTAAACAACAACTGCCCATGAAGCCACCCTTTTTGGTTTCAATAAGTACAAGCCAAGCTGGTGGTGGCAGTGTGATCGTGTGGGGAATGTTGAAGGAAATAGAGTGGTATGGCATATCTGAACAAGCATCTCATTTCATGGCTACAGTTTATCCACACTCAGATGGACACTTGCAGCACAATAAAACACCATGTCATATGGCACATAGCATCCCCAAGCGGTTCCAGGAGCATGACCATGCGTTTTTGTCACTTCAGAGGCCTGCACAGTCACCGGGTCTCAATCCTACTTAGCATCTTTGGGATGAAAAGGTAAGGGCTATTTGCAGCAAGATCGTGCAGCTGTCCAACTACAATTAACAATTGTAGAAATAATTTATTCATGCACAACAGGTCCAGCACCTTGTGGAGTCCATGCCCAGACAAATTCATGCTGTTCTGTAGGCCAATTGTGGACAGGTGTGCCTAAGGATTGGGGCAACTGGCAACTCCATTTATGTTTACTGTATTAACAATAACTCATTTGCTCAGCAGTGGTAACCTCGTATCCGTGTCTGACCAGATTCAGGGATTTTTTTCCACGAAATGCATGATTAAAAATGCTCTGAAGCTGGGCACTGGAAATAATGGCCTATTTATTCTACTTTGTGATGACAGCGCTGCCATCTCATCTCAGAATATAAGCTCATCCATGTTCTTTTCATTCTAGATATTGAATTTCTCCTAGTGATAAATCTTTTGCTGAGGGAAATTATAAAATAAAGCATTTTTTTATCTTTTCATGGTTTGCCTAACACACTGTCATTACACACCCAAGTAATGAGACATTCTGAACTGTGACTGCTTGATTTGGATGCACGCTCCTCTCAGAATGCTCCGGCAAACTAAAATGAGAAGAAAGAAAAATTCCATTGGCTTTTTTCATTTTCAATTTTGCCATTTCATTTTCATTGTGTGTGCATAATCCATGCCATTATTCAAATGAAATCTTTAATGAGAAAAATAAAATGAAAAAATAAACCCTATTTGAGTTTTCATTTTCATTTTTGCCATTTCATTTTCTGTGCATATACTCATTATACTTGCAATTATTCAAATGGAAATTTTAATGAAAAAAGAAAAAGTGCAGCCCATTTTCCTTTTCTTTTCTTTCATCTTTTTTTTAAATACGTGTGCATTTTTCATGCCATCAGGATGTCATTTGGGCTGTTTTGCTTTTAGTTAAACATTTAGAGTTTAAGCAACCTGCTTTTAGAATTACTTATATTATTCCGTTTTCTTTTTTGCTTTCTGTTGAAAGGTGGATCTGTTGAAGTCTCTGTGGTCTTATTTGCATGTTTGTAGGTCTTATTCATGTCTGTTGTTTTATCTGATGTTTCAGGCTTCCACATTATTCAGGCAGAACCAGTTCTGAGGCACAAACCCAGGACAGAACCCAAGTGCACAAAAACACACCTGAGCCTGATGACACCCCATAGCTGGGGTGAAATTCAAACCAGCAGAGTGATGCCACAGCATCTGTGAAATAGAAACTGCACTATCATTTCTTCATTATTTAGGAGGCAATAAGTGCAGTTTAAGCCTGTGCATTTGTATCTAAAGGATCTGGGTTCAAGTCCCGCTACTGTATTATCATTGATCAAGGAAATTACTCTGAGGCAGTAAAAATCACCCAGCTGTATAAAGAGGCAAATTGCTGTAAAAAGGTTAGTGTCCAAACCTCATGTTGTAAATTCCTCTGGAGAATGGTATCAGATAAATAAAAACATAATGTCACACCCAATAGTATCTGGCCATCTGAAACTGGATTGAACAGGATTGTCGTGTGTTGCAGAAGAAATGTGTCAGACAGATAACAAGCGAGCTATGAGTATCATAAAAAAGCAGTATTAATTATGCAGAGTCAGCCATTCGGCACTGCTGGATCCTCTGCATGTCCAGCATTCAAAGCATTTTTTTATATTTGCTTATGAGGAACAGATTGTGATCCTTGCACTCCATTGATGAAGTATGAGACATTTATTACATTAAAAAAGTATTTTATTAGTGGCAAGGGCACATTAAAAAATGGAGCTCTTTTATTTTATGGTGAACATATTTTATTTGAGAAGAAATGCCTTAAGTTGTTTAACTGACCTCAGCTTGTGTGACCGGGTGGATATATGACAAAACAAATAATTTTGAGAAGTATTAACAAAAAAGACTGGATTATCTATAGAAAAATTCCTTACCTTTTCCCCCAGAGAATCCAAATTTTTTTACAAAATTACCTCCATTACGATGAAATTTGTAAGATCTTCACTGTGGGAGTTGTTTTATTAAGCTCATGATAAATCATATTTCTTCTTCATATTTCTGCCTACTTTACATGTCCAAAATCTTACGAAGGTTATGTTGTAATTTATTAGAACTTTATTTTCTCCACTATAATTCTAATCATAAACAAACCATTTCTAAAAATGTATCAGGAAAGCTGCACCTTCATTAACCAGGTGGATTAACTTGCACTGGACTAAATCTTTTAATAAAATGGGTACAATATTAATAGATTTGCTTGAAAAGAACAAAAGTCACTTTAGAGACAAAAACTGATTGATAGATGAAATCACCTTCAAAATTGGAAAAAAAGATAGTAAATTTCAAAATGAAGCTGCACCCTTTCAAATTAGGGCCAAGGGTAGAGTTGATCTGTTCAAATCAGTTCTGGAACTAAATTCTCACCAAATCTTCAATTCAGCACTTTATGACTTGTTTTAAACTATTTGAGATGCAATTATTTTGACAATGAAATTAAACTGAATGTAAAATACATAAAATGAATGTCACTGAACTCAACTGCAATTAAAATTCAGAGTTGTAGTACCATCCCTGTATTATGCACTGCACGTAGGATAAAAACCTGAAAAACACAGCAATGTTGTCCAGCTATGATGACGATGTGAAGTGTTTAACGTCCATCCATCCTTTATGGATCCAACCCTGTGAGACCCTACAGTATTGACAGCTTTATTGACAGTCTGCGTCACAGTGGAGAGGTTTGCAGCCTTCAGAAGGAATACCAGCCCAGCTTTGTCTACTGTAAAAACATGGCAGACAAAACAAATCACGCTCACCATTTATAGTAAACAAGGGTGAGCGGCTGCCCACTTTTTGCACAGTTATGCGTTTGTCAAAAGGTGACACAAACTGGCGCAACCATGCAATAGTGGTACACTCTTATTTTGCAGTTATTATTGTCAAGTGTTTTTTTTTTATTAAATATGTTATTTCACAGGTCATCATTTAGCTACTAACAATAATAGCTATTAATAGGCTAATAATAGCTAATAGTGTAATGGCTACCGTATTTTCCGCATTATAAGGCGCACCTAAGAGCCTTAAATTTTCTCAAAAATCGGCCGTGCGCCTTATAATCCGGTGCGCCTTATGTGTGCACCGAGTTCCAAAATCTGTCAAAATGTTGTTGTGCGACTTTGATAAGCGCTCCGCTTGACTGACTGTCGGACCATTTCCCGCTGACACAGGGATGTAATACGTACACTGGCAGCGATAAACCAATCAGAGAACATTACGTAATACGTACAGTACGTACGTTGGCAGCGAAAAACCCATCAGAGAACAGGACGTAATACGTACGCTTACCTCCGCCATGCCTCCGGTAGGTATACTACCGGTATGCTGCAAAACAGCATTTGTTTGTCTAAGGACCTCCGAAAATGGCGCCAGTGAAGAGACATGCTTACGAGGCACAATTCAAACATTCAAACTACAGGCTATCAGTTACGCGGTTGTTCATGGGAATAGAGCAGCTGCGAAAGGATTCAACATCAATGAATCTATGGTACGGAAGTGGAGGAAGAAAGAAAATGAACTGCGCCAAGTTAAGAAGACCAAACAGAGTTTCCGCAGGAACAAAGCGAGGTGGCCACAGTTAGAAGACCAACTTGAACAATGGATTATTGAACAAAGAACAGCCGGGAGAAGCGTCTCTAAAGTCACCATTCGACTGAAGGCAACAACGATAGCACAAGACATGAAGATCGAAAACTTTCAAGGAGGTCCGTCTTGGTGCTTTCGTTTTATGAAAAGGCAAGGACTACCGTGGCGCAGCAACTGCCAGCGGATTACAAAGATAAAAAATAATATGTGTATTGTTAAATAGTAGAATAAAGTTCAACTAAACTCACTGTTTTGCTTCCGTTACCTTTTTTTTTTTGTAGACCGTATGTTTTAGCATGCGCCTTATAATCCGGTGCGCCTTATGGTGCAGAAAATATGGTACTTTTTAGTTCAACAGATAATGACCTAAAGTGACTGAGGTTTAAAAAATAAAATTTTACAGCACAGTGATGTAGTGATAACACCTGAGAGCACCTGGACCGTTTGGGTGTTAGTTTGAGTTCAGCTCAGTCTGTGGGGAGTCTAGATGATCTCTCCTGTGTGTGATTCCTCTTACAGTCCAAACCCATGCGTTTCAGGTTAACTGGTGATGCAAAACTGCCAGTGGAGAGTGACTCTGCGTGTGTGCCCCTGTCCTGTTCCCATTCACAATACTGTATAATATATCCCCTTGTGATCTAACGCCCAGTAATTGGACATGATGGGACTTAGTCTTTCTGGAGAAGCCTTTCAAATTTTGACTTTTAATTGGTTTTAATGGTGTAATTAGGTGGTTTAATTCATCGTAAAAATGTTTGTCGATGTTTATTGTAACTAACGATGCTTTAACTGTTTGCCATGTATTACAGTTAGCGTCTAGCTGTGTTCAATGGTGTTATAATGTGAAACTTGTACATTTTAACGAATCGGTGAACACTATCAGTGGAAGTGTTTTGTATGATTGAATTGTGGGGTTTTTAAGTGTATGTTTGTATAATTTGAATTATAGACTTCTGATAACAGACATTAAGGCTAACAGTTACTTCAGAAGTTGGAGAATTGGGAATTCTGTATGAGATTTGGGACTTTCGCGTGGATTGGTTTTGAATCTGTTTTATTGTCAACATGCTTATTTAGTATTTATAATATTTTACTGGAGTTTAATAAACAATTAATGAACAATTTCATCAACACTGCAAAAATTATTTGTACAGGATATGATAAAGTCTCATTGTACTACAGTGATAAAATCTTGGTCTGTGGCCAGTTTCCTACAGCTGTCGTTTGCATTATTGAACAACAACACTGTAGTACATTTCTGTCAGTTGTTGTGTTTACAATGATGCACAAAGAGTACTAAAATCAAAAAAACCTGGAAGAAGAGATGGAATAATTAGAAGCATGAACATGTTTGTGTAAAATGTGTAGGACAGAGGAAACTACTGGCATTATGCAGCAGTGTCAGTCAGGCTTGTTATTAAGTGTACCATAATAACTAGTTATACAACTGTTTTCACTCGAGGGCACGAGTTCTTCTTTACTCTGAAATAAAATGGCTAAACTGCAAAGCTGCCGTTCACTTGTTATACAATAAAAGTGTAATTATTACAAACCACTTTTCTCTCATTTTCAGTCTTCTACATAAACCTTTTCAGTTAGATAACATAATTGTTTAACATTCTTGTTTAAACTACAGCTTTGCAGATTTTTAAAAAATCTAACAAGTACTTTCTTTGTGTAATTTTCATAGATTATTTAAAAAATGAAAGAAATATCTAGCTGTTGGAAATCCAATTTCTGCCGGAGTGGCCATCAGTTCAGGCAGTAGAGATTCAATCAGAGGAGGCAACTCCTCTGGGTTCCAGGAGACAGGAGGAGTTCACCCCTGTGCTATGTGTTTTGGATCAGGTATAGCAGTCTGTGTGTGTGTACTCAGTACAAGAAACAATTAGTGAAACTGTTTGATTTTTTTAAACATAGTTATATTCATTTTGCTCAGGTGTGTGCACTTCTCATTCATTACAACACTATAATAAATTACTATTATTAATCGAACATTTTATCCAGCGTGACAGTGTTGACAGATTTATTAAATTTACGGATTTATAAGTTTATGCAGCAGGGTATTCATACTATCAACATAGGACAGCAGCGGCATTTGAATCCAGAGCCATCTAATGGAAGTGCATGGAAATGTATTGACACTTATTTCCACACAGTGTTTTGAAATTAACTTAATTTCTAAATAAAATGATTTGTTGTATATACAGAATTTTATCAAACAAGAAGTAGATATTTACCTACATACTAGAAAGTAAATCTCTGTAAAGTAGAACTCAGACACCGTTATCTGACGCAAGCAGAAAAATTGAAACTGCAAAATATTAATTTCACAGCTTTACCTTTTCTTTCGTTTCTCAATATATGATGCTAAGATTTTAATTATTAAGCGTTAATCTGTTTAAATTCTGAAGGTCGGTAGTTATTTTGCACTTCGGCAAAGAAAAGATGGTTAAACAAAGAATTATGAATTTAATTTCTCATCTCAGCCTTTCAGATGAGCGCATTCAGATTCCTTTTCAGATCTATGGACGACCGTATGTAATTCAATGAGTATCCTGGCGGTGAAAATTGATTAAATGTCATGGCCTTAGCAAATATTTTATTTTGTTTTTTTTTTCTTTTTCAATTTCGCAGAGAAAATGTTTTTTTTTTCAATTAAAATTTTTGACGTCAAGAGAAGTTTTGAATTCACCAAAAACTCGGTGGCCAAACATAACATAAGCTGCGTTCGTCTGTCTGCGAAGCCGGAAACAAATGCTGCATAGCTAATCGCTTTGATTCTCTTTATTTTTCGTCTTTTTAAAATCAATTATTGCTAACTATGCATTAATTGTTTTTTAGTCAACGCAAAAAAGCTCAAAAACCATGAGACTAGAATAGGGTGATATTTCTCTCACTTTCGTTAAAGCCATACTTAATTCATTTATAGACAGTAATGCTGATTTAAAATAAAAAAAAATCGTTATTTTACATATAATACACGGATATTTGTGATTGGAATTAAGTGCACGTGGCCTGTATAGTTATAGGGAAAATTCAGCAGTCTTTCCAAGCAAGAACCAGGGGAAAAAGTAGGTACAGAATATTTTATAAAACGGTTTGAGGTTCTTGTTCGTTACCGTCTTTATTTTAAATTTTATATACAAAGCAGAGCAAGGGCTCGAATGGAGTGCACATTAAAAACGAATGCGCACCAACCGCTGCTCTTGCGTTTCCTCGTGTAGGGTTGCAGTCGTCCAGCCCGCCGCGAATCCCGATTGCACCCGTCTGGTGATGGCGGACCGTGGTCTCCGCAGGACGGCACCGCGCACGTACAAACCGACGGCAGCGGCCGTGGCGGAGGAGCAGCGGGAGCGGCGGCCGGGTATCCTTTACCTGAGCTCAGCGCACTCGAGGGAAGCTCCTTGGAAGACGCCGCGGTGACAAAAATGGATTAAAATAAAGATTTTTTTTTTTTTTTTTTTTTGGTGATAAAAAGGCGAAAGCCGAACGCTGGCCGCTGTCCCGGAGGAGCTTTTCTGGGCGATTCTGCGACATTAACCCGCATGAGCCGCATCGTTTCGGGAGGTAATTTATTCATAATTCATTTAATTTGTTTTGCCGCTGAAATTAAAAAAAAAAAAAATGTAAATTTCCTCAGAGCTCCGTTTACTTTTCGTTCTTCCGCAGTAAGATTCTTAAAAATTTGCCTCAGACTTTTCGTAGCGGAATCCGTTTTAGTTCAGTTCAGTCGATGTGGTGAATGTTGGTTTGCTTTATCTGTTGATTTTTAACGAGGGCGAGAGGAAAAAACTTTCTAATTTTTATGCTATTGACAAAGTGCAAAAGCGAAGTGGAAATGGAGCATGTTTTGCGAGTTGAAGCCCCCATAATTGTACTGTTTTGTTTAAAGTGTTAAAAAAGAAAAGAGAGCGAAGGACGGCGAACAATCTGAAAACACAAAAAGCTCGCGCAGCCATATTTAGTGGCTTTTTTTTTTTTTTTTAGATTTTATTCCCAACTAATAAAATAGTCCGCCATTGAAAAATATCCTGCCACTGTTTGCCGCCACTGAGACACGTTGCGTTGTTTTCGACTCTCTTAAATTTCTAACCAAATTTTTAGCAAATGCAAATTGTTGTTTGAAGAATTTATGCAGTTGTAGCGTTTTAATGGTAATTTTTTTTATTAAATTGGCGCCACCTTTCGGTAGATACTTGATTGTTGGGGGAATTACAATTAATTTTTTTTTTTTTTTACTTTTCGAAATCTTCTGAATTCTGCAGTTTTCTGATTAAATCTCAGTTATGAGCCGTTGTGTTGAAATATTTCACAATTTTTAGCGGTTTTCTAAAAATGAAAATGTTTTTAACCTGCGTTTATGGCTTTCCCTTTCTGCACACGTATACGTGCAGGACACGTATGGAATGATATGTAAAGATAATGTACATTTAAATGTAAAAACGTAAATTGACGCAAACATGTGCCCTGCCATGCAGTGAGTTTTGAAAGGAAGCAGATTGTGACAGAGGTGTTTATGGGAGTTGAATGTTTTAATTGGCTTATTTTAATTTCTGCCAATGTTAGACTTGGGCAAAAGGAGATGCTTCTGCTATTCAAACATCTCCCTTCTGCTGGGCAGGAAAATCCAGGCTTTGTTTTTACTTACTTTTGCCTTTCATTTGTATTAATGTCTGATATACAGCTTTTGATGAGTACAGTTGGTTCACTTTATGTCTGAATTTATTGCTGTGCCGTATCATTCTCATCACTTGAATTCATGTGGATGTTGGGAATTTAGGGTATGGAACCACCTAAAGCCTGTTTTGGCCATCAGTTCTTTATAGTTGAAGGAAATATAATAAACTGCAATATCAGTCCTTGTAAACAGTAAGCTAATTGCATGCCTGAACCTGATCTCATTAAATTCTGAATTTATTCTGCTTGTTTCTGTAAGCAAATATTTTGCATGATCTAAACAGCTTTGGCAGTGCCATTTTTTCTGCTCTTAAGGAAGATGTTACTGTAATATTTTATTTGAGAATAATTGTTGACTTATGCAAGGGGTGTCCCTGATCCAATTTAAAATGTGAAATTCTGTATGTTGAAAGCAAAACAGTTGTGTTTGTACATAAATGTGCAGTACAGAAAATTCTAATCTTGCTCCAAAATAAAAGAAATGCTGTTTTTTTTTTTTTTGTATACAGGCAGCTGATGTTAGGTTTTTTTTTTTTTTTTTTTTTTTTTTTTTTAAATGAAGCTGAACTACTGAACTACTGGCTTATTTTAATTGGAAAAATGTCTGTCCCCTGGAATGACTAAAATCAGTAACCAAATGGAGAATGTTGGGTTAGCAGGTCACAGGAATGGAAAAACAATCATAGAAGAATTCAGTTGAGTGGCATAATGCTTTAGACAAAATGCAATTTACGGTTTTAACATTTACTTTTCCAGTGTGGAACAAAGCATGGAAAGTGGTCCCCCCCCCCCCCCCCAACTTGACCTGTTGGCCACCATAAATCAACCTAACATTCTTCCTGCTTCCAGCCATTGTTTTTGTTTAAAGAACACCTGGTAAAACAACATGAACATCCAGGTTTTTCATTTAATACACATGAGCTGGTCTCAGTTGTAATGGTTTTTGTTTTGAGACATGATGGTTAATGTCGCAGTCATTATTTTAAAAGGTTTAATTTATGGCGTGTATTTGTGTGAAGTGGGGAGAGGGGTTAATCTAACACTCAAGTCACACTTTCATCATGGTTATCTCTATGAAATACAGATATCCTCAATGAGTGGGATCCTGCATTTGGAAACAAATGTTGTAACCCTGTAACTTTAAACTTATAAAGATGTTTGCTTGGAAGGTTTCAGTTAGTATCATTATTACTACTACGTGGTATAATTCACATATGCACAATGACATGTAGCCTGCTACATGTATGAGTGTGAGGTAAGTACAAGGTGTCTGATAAGCACTGTCTGATATGGTCTCTGCCATCCAGTTTCTGTAAATATATGTTAACAGTTTTGGCAACCCTCATTTTGTGCATATTTAGAGTGTTTGTAAATATTTGGAAAAAATGAAAATGGTCAGGAACATCAACATTGGCTGCCTTTTAAAACTGCATTGTTTTTGTCACATTGCTTTATACCATTTGCAGTATCTGGCAACCTATTAAATCCCCCAGTTATATGAGGAAAGCACCTTGAGATAGATGTGATTTTACTTTACTGTGTAATTTTTTTGTTAGTTTTCAGGTGAATTTTTTTTTTTTTTTTTCTGAATTATAGAAAATTTCCAGTTTTGAAAATCCCTTTTGTGAAGAATGTTGAGATGGAATTGAACTCTTAATGGCGTGTAGGCTGCACTTTAAGTTTGTGTCAGCCAAGACGCCTTGTCATTTTCTGATGTCAGAGAAGCCTTGTGGGGAGTGTGTCTCAGTTGAGAACTTGCATCTTCTTTGAAGGAAACTGCTTAGAGCCTCAGCATCATTAGGGTGGAACGTGCCAGATTCTAGAGCAATGGCTTACACACATAAGTTACTAGTTTCTACTTACAAAAAACTTTTTCCTGTTGTTCAGAGCACTTTCTGGACTATAGGTTCCAGGAGAAAGAGACATCGAAGGCTAAACCTGGACCGGAGTCTTCATACCAAAAAACAACCTCTTTTAACAGGTGGGCCGTGTTATTTTCGGAAAATTGTTGACATACCTTTTGCAATGTGCCTAGCTTTTTCTCATTAATACTGGAACTAATTTCTGGTGCAGATGATGTGAGTTTTTAGGGTTATTTTGGTCACGCTAATTTATGCGTTATTTGAGGCAAAGAGAATGGCCGTTGGCTTATGTATCACTTTATATTCCATAAATAAGATTTTATCAAAGTTGATGAGTTCACAGTTTGAATGTTGTGTGTTTTGTCTGTCTGGAATTGCAAAATTTTGCATAAAATTGTTTGTAGCCTGAAACTGTTTTTTTTCCCCCATTTCTGTTTATATACTTTTGAATTGCGTAGTGTGGGGTTGATGGACGATTGGATGAATGAATAAATAAAATGTGGTATACAATCGCTGACTTAAGCCTTTTTATTGCATAGGTAATTTCTGTTTATGTATACTGAAGCTAAGGCAGTAAAATGGTACATTTACAAAATTGTGGACCACATGTCATATTCTTAGCTATTTGTGGCATTTTAAAGCGAACAATTGTTAAATTTCTTTTAAAACAAATTAACTCCTTGAGCAATGAAGGCCATATGAAACCTTCATCGTAACAATGCAGCATGGATATATCAGCTTTTCTGTGCTGCGCTTGAGTCATTCTCTGTGTCTGGAATTTAAAATGGCTCCGAAAATGGAATTGCCTTTTCTGTGCCGCAGAGGTCGATATCTGAGTTTTGGACTGCAGTGGAAAATGGCTGAGTGCTACCTGAAAGGAAAAAAAATAATGAATATATATAAAAATATGAGCATTTGCCTCCCCACAGCTTACAAGAAAGAATATCAAGTGCTATGAATAATTAATGAATAAAGTAGAATTTATTGAGCTTTTTTGTCTTTAAAGAAAAGTGTAATGGCTCAAGGTTTCTTTTTGGAAAAATAAAATAAATTTCCAATTTGCAGAGAGAATCTCATTTGTGAAAGCGTTTTGGTGTTGGGGGGGGGGGGGGCTCTGCTTGGTTTAATGAAACCATAAATCACAATGAAGCAGATTTACAGTCTCTTCCCCAGTCTGCTATGCAATTTTGATTTTCATCAAAAATGTAATCTTGCAGCGTACAAGGGCTTAGTCGCAGGCCAAGTGCTGCCCTGAATTTCTAATTTTAGGCATTTCTTGCAGGATTTATTTTTGTATAATTCAAGGCTGCTTTTCAATATCCTTAGTTATTAAATTTTAATTTGCAGCATTAACATATAAATTGAAAAAGGTTTGGAGTTTGGTATGGAGTTTCAGAGTGAGTAGGATAAAAATTTTACGACTTGATGTGTTGCTGTTTTCAGACCATTGCCGTTAATGGGCAGAAATAAGAAAAATTGACCTTTTTATATTTCTGTTATTACTTTAAAAAGCATTTTTTGAAGCTTGATGATATTTATTGGGTAGTACAGAGAAATATGAGGCAAAAGTGTACTTTGAACTGTTTTTCTGGCAAGTAGAATACCTCTGTTTAACTACTTCGCTGTAAAGATTGGCACAGTAAAGACATAGTTATCCATGCTCATTTAATTTGAAAAAGCATTTTTGTTTTCATCATTCACTGATTTTCTATAATTCTGAATAAATGTTTAAGGCCTTCAGCTTTCTAGCCGTTTTTAGTAGTGAAAGGGGCAACAATGCCCTGTTGATACAGAATTAGTTGGGCTGTGTTTTTTAAATAATGTTTACAGTGGATGTGCGACAGGAGTAACATCTGAGTAGTCCTTCCAAACAGTTTCAAAGGGCAAATATTCAAATAATCAACTGCCCTTTCTATCTTTTACCGAATGCAGCAACAAAGAAAAGTAGATGGAAACGCCACTCATTGACATCAGAACGTTGCTTGAAAATAAAGGGGGTGGGGTTGAAGCAGAGTTGAAGCAGTTTTTCCTCATGAAAGTCGTCTGAGTGTGAAAAATTTAGGAAGCAAATGGTCTTCCTAATTAAAATGG
The DNA here is from genome assembly GCA_018136845.1 of Heterotis niloticus. Classification (NCBI taxonomy): domain Eukaryota; kingdom Metazoa; phylum Chordata; class Actinopteri; order Osteoglossiformes; family Osteoglossidae; genus Heterotis; species Heterotis niloticus. Next base: position 14,058,706 of record CM030891.1, read on the forward strand.
GTGTATTAATGCACAGCATATTCATGTCAATGTGTGCATGGTAATATGTGAAAATTCTAGTGTGTGCCATCAGAAATGTTATACATGCTTTTAACTCACTGTATTAGCAGAGCTCAGCCAATGACCAGCCAATTCAACATTTACGTTTGTAAGTAGCATCAGCCTCCATGAACCATCCGGACACCCAAACATAGCAGTAACTTGTTTGTAAAAGTGTTACTTTGTCAAAGCTGAATGGAACAGCCCTGCACATTTATTTCTATGTGGCATAAATGTTGTATGGCGGCTTTCTTTCACCAAATCCCTTCACTGTGTGTAAACAGCCCTACAGTGTGTATTGTGTCTGGAGTGTTTGGCTATGCACCAGTACCACTGTGATGGCTCCATGATCCTTCCATTTCCATGGGTTCTTAAGACTGTAACCACGTTTAATTGGTTGCTTTAATACAAGAGTTGCCTTGTAATCCTTAATCTGAAAAAGCAGGTAGATGGACCCCACTGAGACCAGCCTGGCTTCCGTCGCCTGGCACCTGGGACTCATTTTGGAAAGCAGCTGGACACTTGCCCTCCCCACACTGAGTAGAAATGAAAACTTCATCACCTTTTGACATTAATTCGTGTAGAGTGATTAATTTTCCTCTCAGAAAACCACAACAATTCCGTGTGCTTAATATGCATGACATTTTAAGGAAACATTTGTCCTTGATTCTGGGGGAAAATTCATTAACACATTTTTTTTTTTGCTTTCCTATCTATTAAGACAAAATTGGTTGCACCAGTTGTATTTTTTTTTAAAGCTACAGCATCAGCAGAATGTTTCATATTTTGCTTTTGAATGTGTTTGTTGTGTATGGCCTCATTTTGGTTTGTTGAAAATTAAATATTAATTTGACCCAGAGTTCTTTATTTCTTCAGGTTGCCATGGAAAGGGAAGCAGTGAAAAGGAGTATTTCTGAGTCTCTTGGGTTTTCATATAGTTTATCTTTGCTGCATTGCAAGATGAGATTTTCCCATGTAGAGGTGATGGGAGCCATGTACTGCTGTGTTGGGGGAGGGCAGTTAATGCTTGTCTAAATGCTGCCTGGCTGTTAATGGTCAACCTGCATTTCAAGAAGGCCATCACATTATTTACTGCTCAGTCAGGTAATGCTGATCACGTGGCTGTAAATCCTTTTAATTGGTTGTCTCCCCAGAATAACTTTCAAATTTGCCTTTCTTTTTCTTGTTAGGGAAAACACAGTACTGTGGTGCTGCCAGAAAAAGTGCTGTTGAACCCACAATCAAGCGCAACATGCACTTTGTAGTGGTTATGAGTTCAGTACCTTTTTTAGTCTGTGTATGAACATGGTGGTAGTTAAGTGCACATGTGCTGTATTTAACTAAAAAAAACAGTTTGGCTCATTGGTCACTGAGCCAAAGGCCATGTCAAACATTTTGCCCTTTTATACATTTCTAACAAAGTCAGGTTCTAGTGAGATACTGCTGAGGCTCATATTGTAGAAATGAAAGAAAAAAAAAGATTAAAAAGCATCTAGATGTGAGCGGATTTTATCATTTTGTATGTGCCATTTTGATGCGTTTACATGTCACTTTTGACTTCATGCAGGCAACAATACAAAGCTGCGGAGGTGCAAAAAAAAATGTGTGAGTGGGTGGGCAATTTTGTTCAAGCCACATTCACTGGGTGCTTTTTTAATTTTGCCTTGTTACTTCAAGGCCTAAATAAACATAGGTAAACTGTAAGCCTTGACTTTGCCGTTCACATTTTCAGACAATGTAGATTGATTTGCCAGTCAGTGTAATGGGAGTGTGGCTGGTTTGTCTTGAGGGAACAGGCTTGGCTGTGGACTTGCAACATGGAGAACTGTTAAAAAGAAAGGGCGCGGATACTGTTTGGAGCAAATATGTTGTGAGGGAACTGGAAAGTTTTGTGAATCCAAGCAGACAGTTGCAAATTTTGAGGCAGGTGTGGTCAGAGGACTTTACTTCTCATCACAATGTCAGGAGAACTGCTGTTTATCTTTACAGTTTTAAAAAGAAATGTTTGAACATCCTTGTTTATAACTATAGTCAACATGCACAGCTGCAGAATATCACTCTGTAAATACCATTCTTGTGCTTTTGTCACTAATAAGATTTCTTCACCCTGTACAGGCAGCAAAAGAATTGTGTAGCACTGAAGCATTTTTGCTTGGGGAGGAAAAAGTAATTAGCAGATCTGTTTTGGTTTTAGAATAACCATGTGATTCCCCCCCCCCCCTCCCTCCTTGGGTAAAGCAGTGTGTGGCACCTCAGTTCAACAGACTGTTGATGTGCAAGTGCTGAATACATTACTGTATAGATAGGTAGATGGACATGATTTAACATTGTATTGGATTTAAAGATTTTTTTTGACCTTGGAGGAAATTATTTCCAAAAACTGTAACTATGGCGAATACTTACTTTTATCACCATGCCCACCCTTTGAGAAATATTATTTAATTATATTGCTGTTATTTGTGACATGTTAGTGAAATGAAGACTGCAGCTACATGTGAGCAGATAATGCACTACGTAGTTATCCACTGTGCCCCCCCCCACACAAAGACTTTTTAAATGATACTGCAGAGCATTTGGAGATCATATCTAAATGACAATGAGTCCTTTATGTGTAAATATGGATGAATGTCACAGTTTTGTTGTCGTCATTCAGTTGTGTAGTGTTTTTCAGTTACAGTGATAGTGATTTGTCTTTTAAGAAGTTGTTTTTTTAAGAAAACATTTCTCAAGAATTTTACATCACAGTAGTTATTGCTTTAATATAAACCACACCATTTGGCAGTGGCAAGACAGTTAATTTCAACTGAAAATTTTAAAAAGTTGGAATTTGTCCTATGCAGTTTGCAAACCTTTATTTGTTTCAAGGAGGCCCCAAGTATTTTTTTCCATGGAAAAACCTTCTGCAATATATCATGTTTTGATTCGCATACATGATGTGCATCTGCAGCGGTTACTATGCAACTGCCTACCAACTAGAGCCTCTGTTTTGTCATCAAATCCAAAAGAGTACATTAAACCAGATAAGCAATTGCTATTTAAGAGCAGCCTTTTTAAATCTGTTTTGAGATAACAAATAAGCACCTGCATAGTGTTAGTAGGTCAGTTCGTCACATTTCGTGTTTTTTTTTTTTTTTCTGTTTCCCCAACTTAGCCAAACTCCCATTGTGGTTAATAGCCAGACACGCGCTTTAGCCAGAACATTTCCCCGAATAACAATGAGTCGTTTACCAGAATTTGTTTCTTTTTTCTTTTCTGCTCCTAAGGTACTAAATCTGTATCACTGTTTCAGTTTGACTAAGGAAGGGTGTGTGTGAGTGAGTATGTACGTACAGAGTGCTTCTGGGTAGTAACCTGCCTTGCTGTGTGCATTTCACTTTGGCAGTCATAATGAGTGAAGTGTGCACTGTGTAATAGCAATGCTGGCAGTGACTGCATGAATAAAGCGTTAGCAGCTGCTTGGGGAATGTGAAATCCTAGAGGGCACTACATGTTTCTCTGATGATTAAAAAAGGTGCACAAAATTGCCCAGTGATGTTTTAATGGTTTTTTTTTTTTTGAGCATTCTGTAGAGTAAAATAATTGTTCTGTCTTGTTAGTAATAAACTCTAATCATTATTTATAATCACAGCCTACTTTATGTGCAGTTACCAAGTACAGGGTTAAGGGACCCTCTTTTGCCCTCAGCACAGCATAAATTTAGTAACATGGTTCTTATTGTCTTTCACCTGCCTTTGCACAGACACCTTTGCATAAGTTTTACTTATTTATTTTGTGGAACCTTTGTTCTGCTAGCACCCCAACTTTGTCCATAGATGCTCTACTGGCTGGAAAAATGACAACTGTAAAGAAAACTCATGGTCATGTTTGTGAAACCATGGTCAGAAGTGATGGGTATCTGAAGCAGCATTGTCCTGCTGAAAGTAACCATTTAATAATGGGCAAATTGGCAAAGAAAGGATCGATGCACCTGGTCAGTACAAGTGGTACACTGGTCCTCTGTAGCATATGATTCTTTGTCCCTTGTATGATAGTATTACAGTATATGATGCTTTGATGTTAGAAGCCCTTAAATTTAGGAAACCTGTTGTCTGCCAAGACATTAGTACTCACCCCATAATAGAGTGTAACCAGTCATAAACAGTACTGGACATGTGTACCTAATAAAAAGGCCTGTGAATGTGTGTAATTTCATATCTTAAACTTCAATCACAATACAAATATAAAATAGGCTGTTTTAGTATTTAAATTTAACTTTTTTTGATTTAGTACAGAATTTTCCCTGTCTGTTTTATGCATTATCTTGGACAAGTATGTGCCACATGTTCAAAGGTGATCCCATAAGATTATAGATATACAGTACATAATACTTGATAATGATGATAAACAGCTGTTATTGGTTTATGTATATACTTATCGTTATTTTAGAGTATACTCTTTCTACTTACAAAAAATACTGTAAAACAGTATTCTGTGTTACGCCGGCAGCAGCCTTATGCATCTCGCGTTTACCACGTCTGCTGTAACTGCAAGTTTGTAGTCTAAGAGCAATAGGCTATACCGTGTACAAGTCGAAACGGACGAGATGCAGCGCATGTACACGATGTTCGCACAACGACGAAATCGCCTAACGACGCATGTCTCGGTACGCATCCCGTCGTGAAGTGACTGATACCTGGATTTTAGCCTTTCATGCAGTGCCTACAGATGTGGCGCAAACCGATTCAGGTGTTACTCTGCCCGCGTCAATGAAATTGTCCTCCTCCTAACTGGGCTGAATTTTATTGGTTTAAATCCAAGGGGGCTTGACCTCGCGCGTAACTGTAGGCAGAAAATATTTATTAATATTAATTCACTTACTAATTTTTATTTTGCACTGTTATTTAGGCTCTGCACGGTGCCCTGCCCGCGACCCTGATCAGGTTAAAGTGAAACACGCAGTTTTCACATCTGATCAGAAACCAAATATCTATGCCAAAGTCACCGTAAGTCTACATACCGCGAATAACGGATGTTTAATACACAGCCCGCATCCATTTAAAACAGGGACCCTATATTATGTAGAACATCGCTCGCATAAAGACTTTATATAGCGGCGTTTTTCCGCCTTTAAAGTTTTTTTTTTGCGTTATATTGAATTTCTTTTTGGTCAGATTGGGGGGTGGAGGATCACTTTTGGTGTTGCCACAAAGTTTTATCTATAAGCCACATGTATTAGTTCTGTTAATTTTGCTGCTTTCGCTCGAGAACTAGTAGCTTTCCAGCAAATTAGCTTGGAAACAGTGACTAAAGAGCGAAATAAGATAACTTCCCACAAATGAAAGGCGTTCGAATGAAGACCATGTGGCGGGTTTCAGGAGGCGCGCGGGGGGGGGGGGGTCTCCGGGTAATTCGACACCGGCATTCCAACGCCATGTTGTCCGCATCTTTGTCTCTCCGCGAAAACGTACAATTCCCACCCTGGAACTTGTTTTATTTTGCCATTTGCAGCTCGTGTGTCCATTTTCAAAATGGCCCACAAAAAGTTCTCGCAAGCGGCGCTGGAAGCGATGGGTAAGGCTGCCAGTGCCCAGAAGGGAAAGCCAAGGAGAAAACTCATTTCAATGAAAGAGAAATTGGACGTTATCAAGCGCTTCGAGCACGGTCACCGGCCGAAGGACATCGTCGCGGCCACGGGCTTAGCAAGTTCTACCATCAGCACCATTTTTAAAAACAAGGAGAAGATCATCGCCACCGTGAACAACGTCACAGGCGGAACGGAGCTGACGCGCGTGACCCGCGTGCGCCACGCGCTGTTCGAGAGGACGGAGATGCGGCTCTTTCGCTGGATGGAAGCCCGGAAGGCGAAGGGCGCGCATTTGACCAGCAACATGGTGCAGCGCAAGGCGGCCTTGCTCTTCAGGCGCCTTCAGAAGAAGATGTTGAAGCGGGGCGACCACACGGCCAGCGACGTGACTTTTAAGGCCAGCAAGGGCTGGTTTGATCGTTTTCGCCGGAGAGCTTCTCTCCGCAACATGACACTGGCACCCGAGGATGAAACATCTGCGGAGAGTGAGTCTCTCTTAAGCCAGGGTCTGCGGATGGCACCGTCTGGCTGAGCAAAAGTGAAGTGTTACTGTCCACGACATGATTCGTGTGTGATAAAGATGTAGTGCCAACGGATGAGTGCAGTGTTCCTGCAAATGTATTTTATGGACACTTTCTTAGGCGGGCCAGCAGGTGGTGTAGTGGTTAGAGCTGCTGGTTTTGGACTGAGTTCAAGTCCCATCTCCTCCTCTTGTAGTACATTTATTCAAGGCACTGTCCTTACCTTGGCTTGACACAAAGAATTACACAGCTGCACAAATGGGTAAATCATTGTCTGGTTTAATAGCATAATATTCTAAATCATTTGTAGAAGAGTCAGTTTAACAGTAATTAATAAAGGGATCTCACACACACGCAGAGTAAACTTGTCCATAGACATATTAATCCTTGCACTTGCTGTGTGGGCATGCCACAACTGTATTCCTGTACAGCTTTTGGGTCCCCAGGCACAGCCCCCATCTTTGTTCTTTATCAAGTTCAAGTCCAATAAAATCAGTCTGATTGGCCTTCTTAGCCTTTTGTGAGATCAATCTGTTTGGAAATACTCAAACATTAATGATCTTCTGTGAATGAGTAAGTCATTGTAAGTATTAGCTTGACACTGTGAATCATTTTACAGAAAAGGGTGAGCAAAATTAGTACTTTTAGATGTAGGTGGTCTTTACCTTTCATCAGGTTCTTAAAGTGGTTGGTGCCCTAGAGGGGGTAAGAACATCAGATTAATGTATATCTAAATATGAATTCAGGTGACACCTGTGTTCCAGATTGCTCATAATGTTGGATATACAATATTACCATGATTTACCCTTTTGTTCAGCAGGGTATTCTTGGTGTATTAGTTCAAAATAAATGCTTCAAGTGTTCTGCACTACTGGAGATTCAAACCCAAAACTTTCAGGGAACAAGTTACCAGTGCACAACCCAGTGTCGCCAAGTGACAAAACTGTTTTGTTTTGTCTGGAGGAGTTACAATATGCAATTGCTGTTGCTGATTCCAGTAAGCCTTTTAAACATGGATGGGACTAAATAATTTATTTATACCAAGCAAAGCATTTTTGGAATGTATTTAGCAATTGTTTTTAGAAAATTAAATTATTAGTAAGAGAAATGTAAATGCATGTGAAGTGGTGAGATATCACTCCCTTTGAGATATTTAGGACAAAAAGAACAAGGATATAGCTTCCCTGGTAAAAAGCTTTTTCCAGGTTGCTTTTTACTGTGAATTTAAATATTTAGCACTATTTGACTTTTCTGAGTGGAGATTGACACTCCAGGTGACAGGTATGATAAAGTGCTTTTGTTTAATTTTTTTTTTTTGTATTTCAATTGATTTGTTAATGCTGAATTAAGCATGCTTCGTGCTTTCTTAGTCTGCAGGATACTGGTTGTTTTACGGCACATCATTTTTGTGTGTGTGTGTGTGTGTGTGTGTGTGCGTGTGTGTGCGTGTGTTCGTGTACGTGCATCTGCGTCCGTGCTCTGCATGTCCTTGAGCCACTTCTGAAAGGCTTCCCTCATCCTTACTGTAAATTACTATAAACATAATTACCAGGGCACCTGTTTTTTGCATTTTTTCATTTTGTTTCAAAATGAAAGAAATGTTACATACATCAAAGAAACTTTAATTTGTTTCCTCAGTGAGGTTTAAAAACATTTGCTTTTTTATGGTGTTGACAAATGAGAGCTTTGAGAGACTAAACAGAGCTGTGGAAAGCCTGTAGATGTTTTGATAAGCATGTTTGTCAGCTTCTAAGTCTGTCTGTCTGTCTGTCTGCGCGCGCATGCGCGTGTTTGCACGCTCTGTAGATTTAACCCTCCCTAATCTGCCCAACAGGTGAACCTGAAGGCCTATAGGGCTATTCTGTCTATTGTACCAGCTATGGTGTTATGAAACATCTTGTCTTGACTGTTTACACAAATTTCTGTGCTTTCGTTTTTGCCGTCTCCAACTGTTTTTTTCATCTGTAAAGTGCTGCTGATAGTCTGTAAATATCATTTGAATGATTAATATTCAATTTATATGAAGACAAGATTATACCCCCCCCCCCCACTCCAATTTTGTTTTGGCTAATCATTATTGTTGTTAAACACTATGTTATTTGGCATAATTCAGACAAAAGATGTTGTTTAACAAATTTAACTTATATCTAAATTTACATGAAGTGCAATGCAAATTTCCTTCTCAGCAAATGAGCAAAGCTGTGTGACTCACTATGAAAAGTTGTCAGTTTCTGTTCTTTTCTGCACACATCTGCAGTGGGATTTTACAAACAAGTTTCACAATTAATATATGTGTGCCTGTCATTGAATATATGTGAAACAAGCGTTAGAAAAAATAAATTTTAAAGGGAGGGAAAAGAATTCTGCCAGCTTTAAGTTACCATAGCTGTTCAGTGGTATGTAAATTCAGTATACATATTATGGTCTTGTTTAAGGCTGTTTTGAGCAGTTTGCAAAGTAACGGCCTCCCCTCCATGGAACAGCTCCAGGTGCCGACGCAGAAGGGGCCATGAGTACTCAGGATGCTGCTGGTGCTGGGCAGGAAGAGAGCAAAGCCGGGGCCCCCAAGCCTGCGACATCCCCGCCTGCGATTCAGCCAGAGTCAGAGCAAAGCACCCCACCAGCATCCAGCAATGGGAAGGTGGGGGAAAGTGGCACACCTGCCGAAATCTGTGTGGTCATTGGTGGCTCCCGCAATGCTCAGACACAAGGTACCTGTCCAATATCCAACCACCAACAGTCATGTTTCTGGTCTCCTTCCAGATTTCCCAACTTGTCAAAAATGCTAAGTGTGGCTGTTATCAGTTTTTTTTTTTTTGTTTTTTTTTTTTTAAAAGATATTTACACTTTTTAAACGTTTTTTTTTTTCTTCTTTTTTTTTTCCTTCTCATCAGGCTCCTATGTTTGTGGAATATGCGGGAAGAAGTACAAGTACTACAACTGTTTCCAGACACACGTCCGAGCTCACAGAGGTAAAGGGAGAATTGTTATAGCAGGCACTGGCTTCTTTTGATTGCTGTGAATGCCCATAGATATGTGGTCAGTTTGATTTTGTAAATCCATATTTCTTTCTTCTCTCTTCAGACTCAGATAGTGGGTCTAGAGACAGAGGAACTCAAGGACTAAACAGTAAGTCTCACACCTGATCATAAAGTCTGATTCCTTCAAGCTTTGAATGATGGCTGCTGTTTTAGTGCAGTAACGTGAACTTTTTTACAGTAACACAAAATGCTGATCCCCTTCCTCTCAAATGACAATGTTTAATTTTAAAAAGGGGAAAAGGTCACATACATACTGCATATTAGCTACATATCTTCCAAGGAAATTTGCAGCTGGACAACAACAAAAAAAAATTCATGGGATGTAGAATATGTAACTTTACACAGAGAACAAAGGGAAATAAATACATTTGCCTGGGGGTGGGTTATTGAGCTGAACTTCTGTCATTTCACAGGGTAGCTTTTTATTAAGGTAACAGTAACCAACTTGGGGAATACCAGTTCCTCATTGCAGCTTTGAATTATGAAGCCATGTTCTTGCAGAACTGAAATTGCATTGGAAATTGGAAAATTATAAATCAATAATGTATTTGCGATTTCATTTCTAGAATGAATAAATATGATTTGTGAGAATTAAAATTTGAGCATCTAATTTGCATTACATTTTCTGCATAGCCTGTCTGCCAAGTGTCGAATGAAAAAGCAATTTCCCGTTGACACTTAATTTTCTAAACGCTTTCATGTACGACCTTGCAGAAAAAGCAGATTTCAGATTGAAATTTCATTTCCACGTGTTCACGCATTAAATAGGTAAAAATTCAAACCACGCTGTGGTGAACGGGAAACAAATTTCCGTTGTGGAATTTGTTTTTCAGCTTCTTCACAGAGCGGGTGACACATCACCTCATATCACGTAACATGCTGGTGACTTTCACTCCGTTCATCTTCTTCATTCACTGTCGCCCTCATTCTGCTTTTGCCGAATATCCATCACAACAGTACAAGACAGACCCTGGAAAATGAAAATGCAAGTTGGAATTTTAATTTTGTTATAAATCATTCATATACACTGTTTAAGTTAAATTTTATTTTTAAAATTTTTTTTTTCTATACACAGAGTAATACGAATATACCTCCATGTTGATAACATCTCTTGAGAGGTGTAAGAGCTAACTAAACTTGTCTTTTCTCCTGCCCATGCAGAGTTTGTTTGCAGTGCCAGTGTGCTATACGGTCATGTGTTGGATGTAAACAAAATATGTACATTGGTTATTACTGAAGCAATTTGGGTTTAGTTCTTTGCTCAAGGGTCTAAAAACAGGGTCCTCTCTGGGGCATGAATTGGCATCCTTTCACTCAGTATCTTTTAACTTCTGAGCCATTTGCTGCCTCTGTCTCTAAATAATCTTAATGTAGCATGTTCCTTGTAATTTATTTAGTAGATGTGCACTGCCACAGCAGGGAGAGCTTAAATTATCAAAATAATGAATAAATATTTCTGCAAGTAGCAGTTGGGAAGGTAACTATGCACCCATTCCACATAGAGGTGTGTATCCTTACAAAGCTAAACAAAACGATGGTTGCACAAACAGTACAGTAAAAGTAGTGTATGCACACACTCATTTCCTCAGACACTGAGCAAAACATTTGCAGACTGATGCATAATTCAATTCAGTTTTATTTTTATATAGTGCTCTTCTCACTGCAGTGACACAGAGCGCTGAACAGGCATGACAGGGGTAGTATACATGTATAGATTGTATCTGGCCACGCAGGAGAGGAAAACAAAAAACTCCTTTCTACAAGAGAATAGGAGAAAAATGAACCTCTGGGGGTCCATGTGCCAGTGGAAGCCTACCCCTCCTGGGCATAAATTTATTCATTCTAAATATGCACACTGCACACCTGGTACACACACACACACACACACACACACACACAGACAGAGGAAGCACAGAGTGTCATGCATATTGTTTTTAGTAAATGTGTATTCTCTGACCCCTGCTGGTATTGAAACCCATGGCTGTAGCTCTACTCCTGCCACGCACTCTCCTCTCACCAAAAGCAGTTTTTGACAAGTATGGAATCCTACAAAATGATATACCGTTGCATAAAGTAACACTTTTTTCCTCAACTACTCTTGGAAAACATGGACATCTCACACACCAGGCATGTCCTCTTGATATATGTGAACTGTCCAGTGCAGCTGGGATTCAGACCTCCGTGTCATCTTATGCGATGATTGCTGTTTCGCCATTTGTTACCACAAAAATACTGTTATGGTATTGCACTGTGTGGCACTGGATTGTTGCTGGGAACACTATTCAGGGCTCTGTGTCACTCTGGTGATAAGAGCGCTCAACAAAAATGAGTTCAATTGAACTGAATGCTGTTCTGATGAATTTTCATTACCTTTGAAACTCAACATCACTTTGTTGCTAATTGAACATGAAAAGGCCAGACTGTTTAGGAATGGCTGAATGAACAAATTCTGACCATCTTTTAGAAGGGTAACATTGGAAGATGTAATACAGGCAAAAGGAAGAAAAAATTCAGAAAATGGATGTAATATCTGTAATTAGAATGTATTGCTTAGGGGTCTGAATGGCAACCATAAAGTCTTGACTCAATGTACAATGAACTAGGGCCTTTTCAGCACTGTGTCTGGGTGTTATTTCCATTTCAGCACAATGTGTGGTCATTGTGCTGTCTTTTGATTGGCTTTGCGACCGTGGTAGATGCAGAATAGGTCCCTTAGCAGCATTGTTAGTTCCAACATACCTATTCTTCAGGAACCAATGGCTACTACCACTTTTTATGAAAAAAAAAAATATTATTTTGATTGTAAGAATCATAATAAAAGTTTTATTTTTTTATGCCAAAATGCCAAAAAAACTTTCATTTAGTAGGTATTTTATGAGAAAAAGTACAACTTGAAAAGCCTTGTACACAGTTAATTTTTTATAGATAGCTGTTGCTGTTTAATTTAAATACATGTTTTAGATGTTATGAACATTCTTCTAAAATATCTTAGGTATAATCTTTACACAACCTAATTACTGAAATGCAGAGACTCAGAAATCATGTGAAGTGAACATGACAACAAAAGAATGTTGAGTTAACTCTGATTTGTAAAATTGTCACCAGAGGTCATTCAGACACCATACTGTATGTTGGTTGGCCCCTCTTCCTGCTCATGAGTTTGTATGAAAAAGTGATGGTTCCTGCATTGTATTCTCTCGTCATCGGTCACAGCAGGATTTGGATTGGATTTCGTTTTGCTCAAATTTTCTTTTCATAAATATGTAAATGATTTGGCATAATTCAGATATTAATTTTGTACCATCAAGCTACAGTTTTCCCCATACTTGTCAGGATTTTCATCTGATTTCAAAGTGTTTTAAAAGGGATTTAAGTGTCTGGTTTCATCTGGTCTGATGAGGAATATATTGAACACTGTACATTTTACTGTGTCATTATAGAAAACAATGTGGGAAGAGGAGATAAGCAAAACTCATTATATACCCATTAACAAACTTAATCAGTGTACGAATTTATAGGAAGTTTTATAACACAATTTTAAACAATTTGAGCTTTTTCTGAAAGTATACATCTCTAGTTTAGCATCCATAGTGCAGCATACCTTTACCTACTGGAACAGGCATTTAGTCTCAGCTTGTTTTTTTTGCTGAGCACCTTTATTCTGAAATATGGTTCTGCATAAGTTTTTTTTTTTTTTTTTTCTTGTTTTATTAAGACAAGATACCTTGTGATTTCTAATTTTGAAAGAAATAAATCAAGCATGACTTCCCGCTGCACACTGAGGCAGTTCAGCAAGTTTCTGTTTATGTGACAGGGGCCGACAAATTGTGACAAATAAACACATTTGCATGAACATCTGTGGCCATTGGGGCTTTCATGCATACCGCTGGGATATAAGTTTAAGATATTACAAGCAAGTTATAATAACTTTAGATAACTGCTGAAAAGGAGACGGGAATATCTAAATTCACCTGAAATTACTTTACATCAGAGATTGCCGAATGAAAATTATATTGTTCTTTAAAACAGGAAATTGGAAATGCGTTCATTTCCAGTCCAGTGGAATCTTGCCCTGCTTTATCTGTGCTGTCTTTTTCTTCCATTTTATTATTTCTGCATTCTATTTTATTTCCCCTTTCAACTAAATTTTTTCTTCTTGTATCATGTAATTTGAGCAGGAAGAAAGGATTTTTGCTCTCTTTTGACAGGACCCCCAGTACCCATTTGTTATAGTCCATAATTTTTAATTGGTGTACAAATCCAAGGTCCTGGGGATGTTATCCTTAAATGGAGACTGTGATTACTCTACATTTGTTTTGTAACAATGTGTTCACAATATCATGGCTCTGTGAGTATATGATGTGGGCCACAGTCCGAGAGCAGAAGGTATTTAACGCCGGCATGTGCCGCAGGCAGACGGGCAGACAGACAGCGCCGTCTCTCTGGTTGTGTCCCTGCAGACAGCTTCCGCTACACCTGCGACATCTGCGGCAAGAAGTACAAGTACTACAGCTGTTTCCAGGAGCACCGTGACCTGCATGCTGTCGATGGTACGCGCCTTGCACCTCACTCCCACCTTTTTAGTCACAAAATCAAACACACATATTTTTTGGAGAGTCAGCAGGTACCGTAGTGGTTAAAGAAGTTCCCTGGAACTTGGAAGATTTCCTAATTTGTTTCCTGACAATGACTGTACCTTTCCACCCATGAGCAGGGCATTTAACCCCACTTGCTTCAGTAAACATTAAGTGTAAATATGGAAAAACTGTAAGCTGTGCAAATTGACTAAAAATGTCCACTACCCAAGATAACCTAATGATGGGAAGTCAGGTTGGGGTCATTTTTGAAGATGCGCAATGGCCATCCGGAGTGAGTGGTATGACAAATGAAGGAACAATAACACCTGACTCCTGTCCTTACCTCCCCACCCCAACAACACACAGATCCATATGACCAGGTTGTTATACCTGTAGATGACCAGAAGGAGGAGGAGACCTTCCAGAAGATTGGACCCAGTAAGAATTGGCAGGGAAGGAAGTGGCGAGTCATAAGGATAGCAATGTGTAGCCCTTGTTGTGTAGCATTTTAGAGGCTTTTAGTTTCTGTCTTGTGTAAACACTTAAAATCTCTTAACTGGATCAGTATTAACAAAAGTAATTCATTGCATAAAGTGGTTCTTAACTTTTAAACACTAAATAGTCTATAGAAAAGCTACCTACCTAGACCAGACACCTTTATGTTTATGGAATGGTGACAGTAGCAGTGATAGTAAAATTAAGATATTTCAGAAACCAGGAACTGGTTAAGAGCGTGATATCTGTATTTTTGTGTTTTTTTTTTTCTTTTAAACCCCCATTTTGGTTGGTGTCCACAGAAACTGGAAGCTATGTGTGCGAGTATTGTGGGAAACAATACAAGTACTTCAACCCTTACCAGGAGCATGTGGCCCTGCATACTCCCATGAGTAAGTGTCCATACCGTGTTGTCACACACAGATTGTCTGTGACCACTTGTCATCATTTATCCATTGTTAGCAATCCCTTTGTCCGTATTCACCCCAAAAAAGACCTCTTTTACTTATCAGATCAAAGCTAACACTGGATAAATGTTTGTCTAAAAACATGGTAGGGTTTTGGTAACGGGCTGTAGCACTGAGCTTATTCCTAGATGACCCCAGGTTCCATAAGCACAAATACTTGCCACTATTTCCTGCAAATCTGGTCTGTTTGACAGAAGCTTCAGTATCCCTTGATGTCTAAAATATCCATCAGGTAGTCTGTTGCTTTTTTTTTTTAAATTTTAGCCATTTGCTGTATTATGAGACTCCGGAAAGTCTTTTCTGCTAGCATTCTGAGACTGCCGACTGCTTGTAGTGATGGTGAGTTTACAGCAATTTCCCTTCATCTTAAAAGTGATTTGATGATAGTTAAGCTAGGCACTTTGAGGTTTGGTCAAACAGGCTGCTTCAGTAAATTGGTTCTTCCAGGTAATCGCCTTAGCTCTCCAGCAGGGCAGAACTGAAAGCATGCACTGTAGGTCTCGACAGAGGAACAGTGAACAAGTACAACAAGGGAAACTGTGCCACCTGAAACAAACGTCCATCTTTGCATAGCTTCTGGCTGCTGAAGAGAAGATGGGGCAAAACCCATTTGACTTCTTTTACATCCTGCTAAAATACAGGACTGTTGTAAGCCATTTGTCTTGTTTTGTGTGCATTGAACATGATCTTGCATGTAGGCCATCTTACTTCATTACCATCACCTTCAATTATAAAAAGACTGCCTGTATCGACTTTGATGATTGTTCTCACAGATCGGTCCTTTGAGGGGCAGTCGACGCCAGTCCGTTCGCAGCATCGATCAGTGGATGTCAGTAAATATGGCACCTTAAAGACAGAGCACAACCAAACCGGTAAGCAAATGCATAAATAGCCTGGCTGCTTCATAGCTTTGTGTAGCTGTAGATTGTTGTGAACTTATTTCAATACATTAAACTGGTAACACACCTGCTTTAAAAAAATTCTACTGTAGATTTCGGGTCCTTTCCAGGAAGTTCACATTTTCACGTCAAACTTCTTCGCTCTGTGAAAATCGGTAATGACTGTGAAGTTATGAGTGTTGCACTTCTTTCCCCAAGTGCCTGGTTGTGTTTTTGTTTGTTTCATCTGTGGGAGGAATAAGTGTGTTTCAGCCTGATGTGCTGTTCAGCACACTGCCCTTTTACAGACTCTCTCTCACTCCTCCTCTCTTTCGCTGTCATTCTGTGCCTGTCAGTCTCTCTCTCTTTCTGCATCAATTTAGGTCTGTGCTGAAAAACCCTGTCATTGAATACTATTTAAAGTTTGTCATGTAACTGGGTCAGGCGGAATGTTGAGGAGAGCGGGTTGCGTTTAAATTCGGTCTGACTGAGTGATTTGTTCTGAAAACTTGGGACAAAGATCATAATCATTTACAAAGTATTAAAGTGACAATCAGAAGTCTTTGCTGTGTACGGTAACGGTGGTGCATGTGTGAGATGAATTTGAGTGCTGTAGGGGCTGTAGCCTGTGATCTCCTTGAAACAACTAGCATCCCCAGCAGGGCTTTCATGACCTGTGTCCTAACCCACAGAGGTCAGTTTCTGTCGGAAAAGGGAGGGCAAAATGCAGACGAGCCTTGGTGAGACCAACAGCTCACAAAACTCAAGCGGTGAGTGGACCATTCTGATGTCCTCACTAAATGAAGATGTGCCTATTATAATGGGAAATGCAAAGTCTGGATTGAATCATTCAAATTTTATGAAGTATATAAACTATCATGAACTGTAAATATTCCTTTATTTCTAATAACAACTGATGCACTTTCAACTACATTTTCACTTGAAGAAAAGGTGCACAGTTGAGACCAGTGGAAATGCATGAATTATTTTACTACAGCTAGTGAGATACCTTATTTCAGTACATGAAGTACGATACATGTTCAAGAATGTGGTTTTCATCCTTTTGATCTAAAGTAGTTTCAGAAATGTTTTTCACTGTGCTTATCTACATAGATTTATTGTCACTCTTTCACAGGTACCACAAGCCCCCAAGTTGCTGGCTCTTTCCCCAGTGTGCAGAGTAAGTATTCACCTGTGTGTTGGAAGGTCCGCACATCTACAAGCTGTAGCCATCAGCATATCGTTTGCCAGCCACCATCACTCTTTTTAAGTAATGGTACAGGTATCCCCCTAATGAGCATACGACATTCCTAGAAAGCAGCTCGTAAAATAAAATCTTGTAACTCAGAAACTTAATTACCGTTGTGGCTCAAACTTGGAAAACTCCCCCACCATCAACTGTTTACTCTTACAAGCAAAAGCCAGCCTTTTAAGGGGATTAAATAATTTTCAAGGTACTGTGTGAGTCAAAGACTTGTATATCATTGGATATCTGCAATTTTCTCTTCGGTTTTGACATCTTTCTATTGCCTCATTTTTCCTCCGACAGCTTCATAAAAGCCGATGTGATACTGGTGATTTTGTTTTTGTTTTCTCTGTTTTCTTCCTGCCACTGGATATTGATGTTTTAAATAAATTAAAAAAAAAAAAAAAACCCTGGTTTATGTTGTCAGAGGCAATGTTTAGTATTACGAACCAGATTTAGGAACTTTTTGGGAAACCACATGGTCATGTTTTCAGTGTGTGTCAGTTTCGGCTGCACTATTTTCCAGATGTACCTGCTAACTTCCAAAAAGTACCTCTTCACTGGGTTGCTGGTAAAACCTTGTGAATGAAGATTATAACAAAAAAGTTGAAATAATAGTCAAAACAATTGTTATGATGTTATGTTATGTCAGATGTGTTATCCTGTGTGATGGGGCATCACAAAGTGTTTCACAAACAGCTGAAGAGCTATATGCTTGAAGTCTTGTTTCTGGTGTTTAGGATACTTGTTCACTTACTTGACACTTTTCTCCAAAGTGATGCACAGCTGTTATTAAGTAGTACTTGGGTGACATCTTTGTCCAAGGTGACTTACAATGCAAGATACACTACACTGAGCTCCCTACAATCATTTATCCATCTATACAGGAGAGCAGTGTAACGTTCACATGACTACAAGCCCATACCTGTACCTATAGCCCAGATGCCAGTAGGTACCAATTTTATTCTCTGTGCCAGCTTTTCTTTTAACTTAATGTGTTAATTTGTCAATTCATTATTAGTAACCACTTGTCCAGTGCTGAGTCGCAAAGATCCAAAGTCTGTGCAGGAAGCTCAAGGCTGGTTCCACTCTGTGGGACAATCACCTAATTTGGTTTAAGGACATTTAATGGTAAAACAAAAGAAAGTTGTCAGGTTTAGGGTTAGCATACATCTCTCACTCTGTAGAGTCCGCTGATACTTTGCTGTTAGAGGCCCTGTGTGTTCGGTCCCCTCTCCTGTTGCTGTACCCTTGAACTTCCCCTGAATTTCTCCAGCAAAAATGAACTTCTTATGAACGAGTAAATAATCGTAAATAGTTTAACCTGAGTTGCTTTGCTCAAGAGTCTGATAAATAAGTGTATAGTACTAATAGTACACTAGCAGGTTTTGTTATGACTTGTATGACCATTTTAATCAGCTGCTCCAAGGGTCAAAAACACTATAATAAACAGCTCATAGTAAAAAAATTGGTGGTATGTATTTTTATAAGGCTTCATAGTGTTTTTTTGTTGTATTTCAAGATGTAAACAAGAAACCTATCTCAGCATGTCATCAGCACATGCTTTGTTAGGAAAGACTTGATGCTTTAGTCTTCACAGGGAACTGGCAAGTTATCCCTAACATTTCTAGGTAATTATTAACAGGTGATGGGTAACAGAACCATGAGAAGCTGCAAAAGGTACTGCATTCACTAGGTAGTTTAAAAACAAGGCAAACAGCAATCCGGCTTTGGTTTTCTCCACCCATTTCTGCAGGAGCACACGTGCGTTTACACATGGACCTGTGTGGTTAGAAGGGCTTCATTCACCAGCAGAGGCCCCATAAATAAACCACATACACCTGCGTTGGTTAATTTGTCCTTTGTTCAGCGTTACAGTATAACCTTCTAGGAATATATGAACCAGTAGAAAGGAGATATACACTGTTTCCAGGTCCCTGGATTTATTTGACCAGAAAACTGTATACAGTATAGGCATACTTACAAGTGTAATGAGTTCCAGGAAATCAGCTCATAAGGATGCAATGTTGTAAATTACTTGTGTAATTACCTGGCTTCTTTTACTTATAAACATGAAAAATCAGCCTCATACTTTGTCATACTTGAGTAAAGAACAGTATATAATTTCAGTTGTATACATGAGACCTCGTACCTCTAGAATACCTGTATTACAAGTGGCAATAGTTGGTGTATGGGCTACAGCTGTTGCCGTGTAGCTGAAACACCCCTAGTTGTTGTTGGGTCAAATCCCTGCCTCCACTGCAGTGTCCTCATTATCTGTTTGTCTCCATGGCTGTGGACCTAGAGGTGTTGAGAGTGATGGGTCACAGCACTGGGCTGCCATGAGTTCACCTGCATTTTCTTGACACTTTGCTCCTAGACAGATTTGTTTCTCCACCATGAAGCTTTGTGACCTGAAGCGTAAATACAATTTTTATGGATTTTACTTCCCTATTCAGCTCTAGTCAGGTATCAAGTCAGACTGCTCACATGGACTTGCCTGTTGTGAACGCAACCTGCATTAAGCTCACCAATAATGAAAGAATTCCATTCATATCACCATTAAATTCTTGTCCAAAGGAAAAAAGAGGAAGGTCAAGGTTAAAATCTCCTTTCTGTTCTTCTCATCCATTTTTTTCTTAGAAGGACATTGAGCCCCCCCCGCCAAGTTTTTAAAATGAAATTTCTTATTACAGTTTCTGCTGGTGACCTATATTAATGTGGCAGAAGGCAGGCCGAGTTTTTCTTTTTACGTTTTTTTCCTAGCTCCTGGAGCTGAAAGGAGCTTCTCTCTCTCTCTATCGCTGTACCGTTAAACACAACGTGGCCCTTGTGTTCTAGAGCCCTACACATGTGGAGCCTGTGGCATCCAGTTCCAGTTCTACAACAACCTGCTGGAGCACATGCAGTCGCACGCTGGTGAGTGAGCTGCACGTAGATACAGATTACTAGATTGGTGACACCCTCTTGAGAGTAACGCTCAACTGGGTTTGTGAGCTGCAAAAGAGAGACGTGGCTGTTCTGACTCAAATTAATTGGTCGCAACTCAAATGTATTCTTTTTTCCAAGGTGCTGCAATTTTTGGTGCGCATTGTACAGCTATTCTGAGTCCATTAAGGACGCCATCTTGGATATATGAGTTCAAGGCACATTTTACAGTTGCAACCAATCTAGTATTCCTATATCTATGGAGCTGCTGCACAGCATCTCCGGCTGCCCAGAAAGAGAGGTGTGACAAGGTCTTCTCGTCTTGATGGTTTTCCAGAGCTGGGCAGATCCAAGATTGGCAAACTTGCTTTTGGCAGCATCTACCTCGTCTCTGCACGTGTTTTATTCAAATAAAATTTCTTTTTCTGTTTGACCACTGTCACCTCCTCTTGTTCCCCTCTGTTTCTGCAGCTGATAACGAAAACCATTTCAAGGTTGAGTCTCCTAAAATGTCCCCTGCCGCTGCATCTCAGGAGCAAGCGTGGAAGACACCACCTCAGGCACAAAGGAACCATAATGCTAATCGTAAGTACAGATCCTGAATGTCATCGCTGTCTTCAAGATTAGATTAGCACCCACAGCCAATGGGGGCCTGCATCACCTGGCATTTTTCTGTGCAGTCAACAGCGTGCTCCCAGAGAAAGACCGCCAGCAGGTGGCAGAGCGGCTGCTGAGGGTCATGTGTGGTGACCTGAGCTTCCTCAGCGTGCTGAACGGAAAGGAGTTCTTCAAGCTTGCCCAGACGCTGGTGGACAGTGGTGCACGGCACGGGGCCTTTTCGCTACGCGACACCTTGGGTGACATGAGTTCACTTGCCCTGCGCCAGCTACCCCGCATGTACAACCAGGTGAAAGTGAAGGTCACCTGCGCCCTGGGCTCCAGCTCGTCCCTTGGCATTGCTGTCACCTGCCACACACAGACGGTGGGGGCGGATGCCTGCCACATGCTTATGGCCTATCAGGTGGAGGGTGTACGGCTGCGGCGCTATGTGCTGGGAGTGAAAGAGGTAGACCTGCGTGAACCTAGCGAGCAGCTACACCATTGGGTCCAGAACGTGCTGTCGGAGTTTGTCATGCCGGAGATCCGCACCGTGTACGTGACGGAACCCCGGGCATCTGCAGCGGCCTTCTGTGGCCGGGCCGGTGTGTGTCTGCGCTGCGCTGGGTGCTCCCTAGGCGCCGTTGTGCAGGCCGTGCTGAGCAAGCGAAGCCTTCAAACACGTGGCCTCCATGAGTTGGCCGAGCTGTTGGCCGCATGCCGTGATGTGGCCGGAGCCACCAGCATGCCCTGGGATCCTCCAGGCAGCACGGACGACTCTCTGCAGTCACCTCTGTCATTACCACCACCACCACCTTGCTGGGACCGCACAACGGAAGCTCTGCTCAAGGTGCACCAGCGCTTTGATCAGATCTGCGAGGTGTACGGTCGCAGTAAGAGCACAGCGCCCCTCCTGCAGAGCCTCAACAAGCACCTCCTTGGCACTCTGGCTGCTCTACTGGCGCCTGTGCGCCAGGCGGCCGTGGAGCTGAGCTCCGAACGCCGGCCCACACTGCAGATGGTGCTGCCTGCCTACCTGCGGCTGGAGAAGCTGTTCACAGCCAAGGCAGGTGAGGCAGGTGCAGGCAGCAAGCTGTGCCACTACTTCCTGGAAGCGCTTAAGGAGAACTTCAAGGTGGAGCGCACACACCAGGTGGCCATGGTGCTGGACCCCCAGCTGAAGCTGCGGCCTGTGCCACCCTATCAACATGAGGAGATCATCAGCAAGGTGTGTGAGGCGGCCGCCGACATGGAAGATACGGACGGAGGCTGTGAAGGGGGTACGGGCATAGACGACGGCTCCCCAGGTGCCAAGCGGGGCCGCATTGACCCGAATGACACTCGCAGGCGCTCCTCGGACCAGCAGCAGGTGCGCAAAGAGGTGTTTCAGTACCTGGCAGAGCCTCTTTTCCGCGCCACACCCGATCTCTTCCAGTACTGGAGCTCGGTGATGGAGAAGTACCCGCGGCTGGCACGCCTGGCGCTGTGGCTGCTGGCCGTCCCCGCTGTCGGGGTGCGCAGCGAGTGTATGGCCGTCTGTGAGCAAACACTGGCCCTCAGGCGCAGGCAGCAGGTCACGGCTGAGGAGATGAACAAGCTCATCTTTCTCAAGTGTAACATGGCCTGAGGGCAAAGAGCATGGCTGCTAACCAAATAGTTTCCATATTTCTCGGGGGTGAGGCAACTGCCACAAATATATTTTGTTACGTTAAACTGTTTTTAGGAATCTCTAGGACAAGTCACCGGCACAAGAGAATTTAAGCAAACTGTCCACGTCTCTTCCTGTACATGGGAAAAAGCCGTTAGTCAACAGACAGGACAGGCAGAAAAACACTGCGGGAGGATGAGAACCGTCGACTGTGTGGAAACTGTCAGGAGTTCGCCAGTTGCTTTTACAGCCACATCCACGTAAGTGGGAATAGCTGGCTGTGGTGAGCAAAGGGGTGCAGGCAGCTACCCTCACACATGATTGTGACGTCCCGGGCTGGTGACGCAGTATGTACATGGCCTCAATGTACGGCTAGTGGCGAGTGACCTGTGAGCGCGCATCTAGCTGTTGAGTGAAAAAATGAACTCTAAATGCCATGAGGATAGCAGAAATGTTTTCCCACTAACACTCCCGATTTTACCCCCGGGTGCTAACAATTAGAGGACTTAAGGTCTTTTAGCATTTTATTTATTATTTTTTTTACTTTAATATTAATTAATGCCTTTTCCATCATCACAGTGGCTTTTTTTTATTTAGAGATACTATAGGTATTTTGATCTACATGGAGTGAGAACGTGCAGTGATGAGACACTATACTTCTAGAATTGACATTTTTCCTGCCTCCTCACTGTGTGTTTATACCGGAATTCACTCAGTGGTTCTTGGGGAAGGTTCTGGTGTCCAGGGTTCAGTTCCTGCCAGTGACATCCTTGTCGGTGCCCTAGCACGTGTTAGACTGTTAACAAACACACGACATGAAACCGTGTTGATTTTGTACTTTTAAATACGGGTGGTCCTCGACTTACAACATATGCAGCTTCATGACATCATGGACTTACAGTGTCTGTCCTATTTAGCTTCGAGTCCCGATGTTTTGCTGTAATGTGTAATGGTGACCGCTGTTCGCTGGCCGTCTTTCCGTAAGGCACCACGTTTGTTATTATTTGAGTATGTCTCAACCAAAGTATTTTTTAAAATAAAATGTTTCATTTGTGATTCCATTTAGATTTCTCTTTATTTACTATGGCTAGCAGGTTAAAAAGTTCTGGTGGTGCTGAAAAGAGTAAGTGAAAGAAACAGATTTAAGTACTACATAAAATGTAGAAATTAAAGCCGCACTGCAGCATAAAGATGCAGGGTGATTCAAAAAGAATTGAATACTTTCATTAATTTATTGCTCGGTAACTGAATACCACATGAGCATGCAGTCCAAACAAATTTGTAAAGTAGGACTCGGTTTGTTCGTAATCTTACCAGTGTTGGGTGTACCCCATGTTCATATGATAGTTACTGAGTAGTAAATTGTGAAGGTACTCAGTTCTTTTTGAATCACCCTGTATAATATATCCAATATTATTGATATACATTAGTATTAGTTTTTCCATAAAGATGTAAAACTTAAGAACATGGAAAAGCTCACAAGTTGCACAAATGGCATAATGCAAATTAATTTACAGTATAAGGAGATTTCATCAGTCATCAGAGTGAAATCTCATCGCACAACAAGTCGAGGACCAGCTGTGTGCGTGCGTGTTTATTGCCTTTTATTTCC
Source organism: Heterotis niloticus (assembly GCA_018136845.1). Lineage (NCBI taxonomy): Eukaryota > Metazoa > Chordata > Actinopteri > Osteoglossiformes > Osteoglossidae > Heterotis > Heterotis niloticus. The sequence continues at coordinate 14,082,318 of CM030891.1, forward strand.
TCACCCAAATATTTTGCTCATTTTCCAGTCTTCCTTGGTCATTTGAGTTGTGTGTAGAAGCTACTAAAGGGTGTAGTTAGGAGGCACAGCTGGTACATTTCTACAGAGTTCCATAATAGTAAATATTCCAAAGAGATGCAAATAAGGCCAGTTAATTTTTACCATTGATTGTTAACACTGGATAAGGTTTTGTTTCTTTTTTTGTCTGTCTCTTTAACACTGTAGTTTGGGACATCTCTGTTACATTTGTATTATTTATTTGGGTGCACTTGCAGGTCTCACCACATAGCTTTTGCTTGGGGCCATCTTGCAGAGCCACTGTCAGTCCGTAAGCAGTTGGTTTGCAGCATTGCGTTTTGCAGAAAGCGGATGAGTGGGATTAAACGCAACCCCAGCGTCCCATTTGCTGTGTTCATCCTGGGTTGTGTAATGTGAGGCTCTGTGGAAAGCGATCAGTGCCAAAGGATGCCAGTGTTGTTTTTCCACACTGTGTGTCTTACTGTGTAAGGTGTTTTCTGAATGAGGTAGCAGTCCAAGTCTCCTCCAATGTAAATTAAAAGTGAAAACATGCAGAGAAAACTTATAAATCAGCCTATTTTTTGCCTACTGCTGGAAATAAACAGTTCCAGAAAATTAATTCATAACATTTATATTGTATTAAGAGCTGCTGATGTTAGATCCACAGCGGTTGCCAGCTAATTGGTATAATTTGTCAGCAGATATTCTCTAGTGCCATTTCTGTTTTTATTCAGCTAGATGTAATATTTTTGTCTCAGCCAATACCAGAGCCTGAAGACAAGGAAACGCGTCTGCTTTTGTGTGTTTCTGTACTGTACAACACGACCGATGAGACCTGGACTCTGTTTTTCTGCCTCCAGGTCAGTAATGTGAACTGTATGCTCTGTCATAAGCACCGCAATGAATTGGCAAACATAAAATGTGGAAATTGGTACCTGTTCAATTCCGGCAGAGAATTTCTCCCGAGCAAAGAGCCAGTTGTCACAGAAATGGGTGAATGTTGTTAACCATTCCTGACTTTTTTTTTTTTTTTGGAAACGGCCATCATAAGACAACAATCCTAAAGGAACTCCTCGGTCTTCAGTGGCTCTGCATCCAAATCGCACGAAGTCTTTCAGTTTTAGAGCATTAACATTAATTTTGACTCTGTTAGTATGTTTATTGCCTATGAAATAACTTTTTTATTAAGGTGTAATTATTACAGAGAAATGCATGCAATTTATGTAGACGAAAACTGATGATAAATGAAAAGAAAGGTCTTTTTATTTGCATATAAATTATTAAAATGTGGGGGTGGGTGGGCATTTTGTGTACAAAAACTGCTGTTTAAATCCACAAGAGGGTGCAAATGTTGCAGAAAATGGGAGACTGATGATACTGTAACTTAGAAAGTAACATTTCAGATCATAGCGTAGAAAACGGTGTAGATGCTGTTTTAGAGCAATGTACTGAGATTACCTTCTTGTATTTTTTCTGCCTAAATTATTTAGAGAAATATTGCTTTATAGAAAGAAACAGACACTTTGTTTTTACCTAGTTTTTATTTGGCACGTGGATGTTAACATTTAATTTGTAAATGTATCTGATGATGTACTGGTTTGGGTTCCTGCCAAATCCATGTTAGAAATGCAAATATTTCAGTGTTCCGTTCGGATTATTTATGGTTAAATTCAATACTATATTTTTTATTTTCATGGTGCCACAATACTGGAGACATATTTTTGGGCGCAGTCCTTTGTTTCTTTCGAGGTTTTGGCAGGTACATTTCCATGAGTTTTTTGTGTGATATTATGTCTAATCGGTAGGCCTAATTTATACTTTTTTAGCTACACTATTTTTATATATGCTGATGATAGCAGTCAGAGTCCTTGTTTCTGAATGCCTCAAGGTCACAGCACTGTGCAATGTCCTTCAGATATTACCCACTGTAGTATGTGCGATGTAAATAAAACCAGAAAAAACAGACAATGCCCCGTTTGTACAATGATTACCAGGGCTGCTTCTCACTTTGGCGTGTGCGATGCCTTGATAACATTTACTTTTCGCGACCCTAAGGCTGATGTGCTCATCCAGCCTGGATAGGTGAAAACCACAGTTTTAGTTCCCAGCCTCTGGGAATTCTAAATCTGTGTCAATAAATTTCAGCTGGAATTCATTTTTTCCTTTAAAGTTTCTGTGAAAATCTCAGCATCTCTATGATACAGACGTGGCAGCTGATTGCTGTACCCTTGGTCTAGTTTGTAGAAATCAAAGTATGAAGCTGTACTTTGTGATTGATGTAATGTAGTTCTACACTGCGTATCAAAAAAGTGTAAAGGTAAACAACCAAGTGTCTGTTCACTAAAGAAAGGGGGTGCTTCTTGCTGTTAACTTTTTATTTTTTTTCTTTTCTAGCCAGTAGCAAAGTGATGTGCAGCAGGAGCCCAGGCTCCTGGTGTGCTTCCTGTGTGCTGATGAACACCTTCTCTGTACCCTTCCCAGTGTCTTTGCACTGTGGGTACTTTTAGCACCAAATGTCCATCTTCCAGAAAGTTGTACACACCTGAGCATCCACTGTGCTACCAGGTTTCTTCAGCTTGTTATATGGCAGGAAATGTGCCAGCAGGTGATGCCTCCTCCTCCTCAAGGAAGACCCCAGTTGTATCTGTATGTTGTGGCAATGCCAGTACCATGTTTTACTCTGCAAAACAAAAGCAACCAATCTGACATAAGAGTTTTATCCAAGACACTGCAGAAGGTTACTCATAGGTTGATTTAAAATAATGTTGTCTCAATCGATTAAGTTAAGCAAGTCCCCCCCCCCCCCCTTATGAATTTGCTGCATGCTACATGTTTACAGCATATGATAAATAGCTACCGAGTCATACATTTCTGAAAGTGTTACATTTTTTCTTTTCTCGCCTGTATGAAGGGGTCAGGGTGCCTGTAATGGGTGGGGAAATAAGTTCACAGCTGTGGGTCTGTTAGTGTTTTTACATACAGGTGCCTGAAGCTGAGAGCCTCCCTCTGCACTAAAAACAGGAGTTCCTGCATCACAGCAGGCTTTTCCACACCTGCAAGAACCTGGTGTCTATCAGTACGGCCTGTTTCCTGCGCATTCCTGCCACTTGTTGCAAGGAAAAAATATTTCAGAAAACAATAACTGCACATTAACTTTTTTACCAAACATTGGCCACAGCAGCAGTCTGTGGGAACTGGCTAAGTATGATGTCTTCATTAGGGGGATGCTGGCCAAATTCCATCAGTTTTGCAAGTAAAGCGAGGAAGTGTCTGAAAGGATGAACATTGCACCTTCTTTCAGCTTTGGTGTATTTTTTTCATTGCGCTGACATAATCGCTCCAGTAGAGGGTGGTATGCATCAAACCTACTTACTGTACACCCAGCCATTCTGCTTAGCACAACAGCACAACAGAGTTTAGGCATAACTTCATGTCTGGCTCAGTCTGTGTGTAGGTTTCAGGTGAACTCGTGACTCTGAAGCACCCCATGCGTGAGCGTGGAGGTGTGTTGGAGAGAATTACATGTGTATGGCTGCCCTATGATGCACTTGTGTGCCAACCACTGTGAGCCCTGCTCTTTGCTTCCAGGGTAGGTTGTGGACTACCATGACCCTGGACTGGACAAGTCCTTACTGAGGATGGAAAGCTACTTCTGATATAAAACTTTAAATCAAACAAATTTGTCAACTGCCCGAATTTCAGAGATTAAGACTTTTTTCCCTTTAAATGCATTTTTAAAAGGGATCCTCCCTCTGCCGAACATCGGCCAGAAATAACTTCCCTTCTTGGGGTTTCATCTGCCTGCAGGTGTGTGGCAGTGGTGACCTTTCCCACAGTGGGCACAGTATTTATTTTGTGTTTTGTTTTTCCCACAGTGTTTATTTTGTCCTGTTAGCTCCTGCCAAACGTTCACTCTGTATATTTGAGCAGTTATTGTACTTCCTTCATGCAATGGCCCCAATATGCTGCATAGGGCAGTCACAGTCGTGGTCAGCAAGGTGCACCATGGTCTCCGCTCTAAGCCCTGCTCTGTGCCCATAGTGTGTACCTTACAAACTGACAGGAGTCTTGCTGAAGAGCGGCCAAAACATGTTTACAGAAAAAAATGCTTATGTTTATGAGAAAGCTTTAAGAAACACCCACACTAGGCTGGGTGTTTCTGTAGGTGTCACCAAAAAAAAGCTTCAGTACTGGGTTTAGAAACCCATGCAGTGAGCAAGGTCAGACTGCACCCCTTGCCTTCTTCTAAATATGTCATTGCTGTTATTTTACTGCTCTCAGTATCCTGTTTTGCAATATGGAATATTTAAAGGTGGAAGAGGACATGGATTAAGGGCGATTCAAAAAGCTGAACATTTGTATACATTTATGAAGTAGCTCAGTGTTTTCCTAGTCTAACAAATGCTCCCCACTACTTCATGTTCTTGTGATCTTTACTGTCACACATTTATGAAGCTGTTCAAATCCTTATGAATCATCCAATATTTCTGCTCACATTCAAACTCAAAAACAGCATCCACAACACGGTGTCTTTGCAGAAAAACGTTAACTAAAGTAAATAAATGTAACGGTAACTTGTGCACACAAGCTTTTCACAAAATGACTCTGACTCTTAATCTATGCAGCAATTTGTGTGTTAAGCTGAGCAGCAGGAGAAATTGGACACTTACGGCTTTAATATGCAATTTTTGGAAACATCTTTTTTTCAGTTGGACGATACCAACAGCCAGCAGCCAAATGCATTTTGGTGGGTTGTAACTGTTGAAGGATGTTTTGTGCTAAGGAGGAAAGAGCCAAGTGACAACTGCGAGTGGCAAATGAGGAAGCAACTGCTGCAAAGAGGAAGACTGGATACAAGATGAAGATCACCGACGTGGAGCCGAGACTCAAAACAGAAATCGTTTGCTGTGAGTTTCAGAAATTTGGTATTCATGGCGAGAGGGCCAACTGGAAACCATGTGTATCCAAGTGCATTGTGCAAAAACACATAAAGCGAGTAATGAGAAGAAGGGAAAAGCAGCATAGTCTAATAAATCGCTCCTTTTCCCTTGTTCTCCACATCTGGATGGCTGCTTGTTTGCCAAAGGCCAGCAGTTGCAGTATGGCAGACGTCATGTGTTGCCAAGTATTAAACATGATGGCAGGTCTGTAATGCTATGGCAGCAACTTTTAGGAGTTATGGGGCTCAGCGATTGCTCTGCCCGGTGTGTGACTGCAATTTTTTGCCCACTAGATGCACCCCAGGGTGCAAGCATTGTTTCTTCATCATTTTCCCACATTCCACCGTGGTAATAGCCTTGTAAGCCCCGCTGAAGAAAGTTTACACCAGGATGAAGTCAAGCGATTTCATCCTGGTGTAAACTCTGTTCATCTGAACTCTTTTCATCTCTGTTCATCTAACTTCATCTGAGTTAACTGGAAGCTTTCACTACTTGAACAGCACTCTTCTGTTCCACTGAGCACTTCTCACGATTTTTGAATCTTTAGTGCCGAATCAAAGGCCCAGTCGCCTAAATCTTATGAGCATTTTCTTTTTCATAAATATGGCTGCTGTTGTATTTCCAACTTTACTTCCTTTGGTGCTGTTAGTAGTCAGGATTAAAAATTGGTTACATTTAGATTTTATATTTTTACACATTATATATTTTCTTGCATCCATTTCGGGTAGCTGCTTGTCCAATACCTGACCTGGCAGGGACACCTTCATATCACAGGATGGTCACAAACATACCGAAGACAATTTAGTCCCATTTTACCCTGAAATGTGTGTGTTTGGACTTTGGGAGGAAACCCACATAGAGACAAGTTCCACACAAACTAAGCTGGGTCAGAATCCACGTCCGATCCTAGAAGCTAGACCAATAACCATTTAATTTCTTCAGCGAGAATACACCAGACGCTAAACACATAGCTTTAACTACCCTTTTTTATTCAGCATTGCCCACTGCGATGCCTCCTGTTGCACTCATATACAGAACAATAAGTCATTTTTGTGCTGATGGAGATGGCAGCGCCTTGTTGCAACACTCCTGTATGGCCCTTCCTCCACTCACTAAATGTGGGCTTTAAGTTCTGAATGAAAACCTGAATTCCCACTGTGTCTGTGGTTCTGAAGCCCTGTTGAACAACAACCCACATTTATTTATCCAGTTCCACTCTGTGGATGTAAAAGTGAGATACAGCCACATCTTCCAGGGGGGTCTTGGAGTGTGAACCTTGACCAGGCCCAGTGGGGCTCAGACAGAGTGGAGCATGACATGCCAAAGCTGAGATCCAGCCGGAAGGAGGAAACGCTTTCCCGTGAGGAAGCACTTGGGCAGCTGGCACGCTCTCTCTGCAGCGGCACGAATGTCCTGCGGTTAGGCTTTCGCCGAAGTGCGCTGGCAGGCAGCAAGTAGTGTAAACAGTGCACGTCGTCTTACATTTCCCTCTTGTGAAACCTTTTTCCCAGGTTACAATTGCGGAGGGATCATCCATGGCAGGGCAGCCCATGGGAGGTGCATTTGTGAATTGGCACAAGTTCATTGTTGATTCAAAATTAATTTGTCTTGAAAAAGCCCAAACTTTCACTGCCTAACTGTGCCATGTCATCACCGTGTTGACCTTTGACCCACGTTGAAAGCATTCCGTGGAAGACAGTGAGCCGCACAAATTCTGGCGCCTGGCGATGGCTGGACATGGCGGCCGTTTCAACATTGATTATCCCAGACTGGAGAGGTCTGTTTACTTCATTACGTGATGATTGAGAAATTTGAATTACTTTAATGCTGCGCCGTTCTGCTGAGGATGCTGAATAAGTGCAATGAGTCATGCAGCAGAAAATCAGCTTTTCATTTCGTGCTGCTAGGAGTGCTGCAGTCCACATTGCTCACCATCAGGTCCCTTTTCAGTGTGCGCCACTTCAGAACAAAGCATTTTATCAGGTCACCTCATGTCACTCACCGGGACAGTTTGATGGATTAATACCTTTACGGAGCACAACAGTGCAGGAAAATAAAACGGAGGCCTAAGCCACCACGGCACTGTGTGTGGAGTCTTGTGCAAAAGGCATGTCAGTGATAAAACTTTTGATAGAAGAGCTTACTGTAGTAAATGGGGGGGAATGGCAGCGGTTACTGGCAGTGTATATGGAGTGGGTCTTAGTGTGTGGTTTACATCAGAATATTGATTAAAGTCTTTTGTGCATTAAAAAAACACAACAGTGCTGACTTGCATCTTAGCTAGGTTGTGTATAATCATCTGCAGCCATATTTAGCAACACATACGGTAAATGAAGCCGCACGTGAGAAGACCACAGGGAAAGGGCAGACCCGGAGTAAAAGACCCAGCATGAACACTTCAGTCTTCCAAATGTTCTATAATTAGTTTGTATACCAAGCAAATGCTTAACTCACAGTTGTACTAAATGGTCAAAAGTACGTGGGCATGTTGAACCTCTCTTTCCAAACCCATGAGCATTAATATGGAGTTGTCTTCCTCTTCTGGGATGAGTTGCCACCAGATTTTGGGAATTTGTGCCCATTCAACCACAAGAGCATCAGTGAGGTCGGGCACCAATGTCGGGTGAGAAGGCTTGGCTCACAGTCGACATTCGAGTTCAACTCAAAGGTGTTCGGTGGGATTGAGGTTAAAGTTCTGTGCAGCCACGTAAGCTCTTCCACACCAACCGGGGCAAACCATGTGTTTATGACACTCACTTTGTGCATGGGGGGGGCACAGTCATGCTGAACAGGAAAGGAGCTTCTTCCCCAAATTGTACCCTGGAAGCTGGAAGCACACAGTTGTCTTGAATGTGTTTGCCTGCTGAATGTGTTTCCCTGTGTGTTTCCATGGGTGTGGCTGAATAAGCTCAGCTTTTTCATTAGAATGCGACATTTGCATACTTTTGGCCACGCGGTGTATTTTACTGTACTGGGATGTGTAGATGTTGTTGGTTTTGTGTAAAACTCCTCCAGTAGTTGCTTTACAGTTGCATACAACTGTAAACAGCTGCAAAAGATGCAAAAATTTGCGGTACCTTACAAGAATGCAAGCTGTCTTTGACCGGTGGTTACTGTCTTGTGAGCCAGGTTTGAATCCCACCTCCTGCTGTGGGACCTTTGAGGAAGGTACTTACTGTGGATTGCTGTAGTAAAAGTTAGCCAATTGTGTAAATGGCTAAATCATTGTAAATAATTCTATGCATCAACTTAGTGTTGTCCACTCCCTTGAATAAAGATGTAACTAAATAATAGTCAACAGGAGTCATGGATCATAGCATCCGTTGGCATCTACCAGTCTTTTGGACTCTGACTTGGAAATTTGGAGTGTCCAGCTCAATACCATCCAGTGGGCCACCCCTTCCAGCTCTGGAGTTAAGCATTAATCTTTTTCACACCAGGGCTTCAGCATTGCGTGCTGTGTTTTGTTAACAACGAGAGAGGCAAAGCCCTTACAAACACAAAATCCTTGTGGGTTTTTAACCTTCCAAGCTGCTCACTTGAACTTGGGTTACTGAATGCCACTTCTTGGCAATCACCATTTCTTCTTAGGCACCACCATCACCTTTTTCTTGCAGAAAAGAACCTTGGCTTTCAGTTTGGATAACAAACTGGATCAAGTGCTCACTCTCCACCTGCTCATCAGCAGGACCCCAGTGCCTACCATCCATACCACCTACAACGTGCAGTGTCTCAAGAACGGTCAATTTATTGCCAAGGACCGCTATCACCTTGTTTACCATCTGTTTTTCGTGCTGGAAGACACCATCAAAGCTTGAGGACCAACACCACCCAGCTCAGGAACAGCTTTTTCCTACAGATTGTCAGGACAGCATAGGCACTATCACCACTGACCATTAGACTGTTTGCACTGATTTTGCATGCCCATATATTCATTTTCTAAACCACTGTTTTATTCCTCTGTTTACTACATTTTTGTCTATTATTTATTATTTTGTCTATCTACTATGTCGGAATCTATTCATCTGCTTATCTATTCATATTATTTACCTGTCAATGTGTCTGTGATGCGTGTATGTCATCCTTGTGTTTGTCTGCTCAGTGTATTTGTATGCAGAGGCCCAGGCATTTTATTCTCTTTGTACATCAGCTGTAACATCATAATGACAAAATAAACCCTGAACCTAAGATGTACTCAAACTTAGGCCATGCAGTTTGCAGTGGGGAAAAAATCCAAAGTGACTCTCTGAAGTTCTTAATAATTAATTGTTGCAATGATTCAGCCTTGTTAATTTAGGCTCTGTGATTTCAGATGCTTTTTAAAGAATTAATAATAATTTATAAACATTTCAGGAATTACCTACCCATTTTTCCATGGTGCATTTAATTTGTTTCGATCCCAATAAGAAGCAATTTGTTTCACAGTTTTGCTTCTCTTCTCATTTAGCAACATAAAAAAAGAACATAATGGCACCAGATTTAATCCCAAATGAGGAGCAATTATCTGAATGTCTCCCCAATGGCACTGGGTTGTGGCTGTCATTTGTTTCCCGTTTTAACTTGATGCTTATTTTATATTCTTTTGACGTAAAGGGGGATCTTCCCAGGCTGCCTTCAGGCCCTGGAAGCAGTTTTGTGGGGTGCATTAATCACGCTCGAGTGTGACATCATTATCTGATCCCTTCTGAGCCCCCAGCCGAGATGCTGCTGCGCCTCTAATCTCCCAGTCAGAGTGGGAAACACCTATTTTAAAACTGGACTTTTGCAAAAACATACAAGGACATTTTTGAAATATCACACTACTTGCATTTATATTTGTGTCTCCAAAATCTGGCACCTGCATTTCTCCAAAGTAAACAACAGCACATTTTGCAACAGGAAAAAAAAATGGTCGATGCAGTTGCGTGATTCTCAAACCTAACACAGTTTATCCAAAACAGTCTTCATCACTGCTCCATATTATGAGAGCAGCTGGTTATAGAATTCACAGGAAATGCAGAGGTGATCATGAGAGATGGCGCCATGCACATTTATGGAGCTGTAAGGAGATCAGAAGACAAGTGGAGAAGGGAGCTCATTTCACCACACTGTAAAAGGAGTAAAATCTGAGAATCTTAAGGCTGTTGAAGGTCTTAAAGGCCATATGCAGAGTGTTCAAGTTGATGTTCTCAGCCACAGAAAGTAAGTGAAAATGAACAGGGAGGAGAGACACACGGGAACCCTTTAGCAGGCCGAACACAACATGTGCGAGAGCATCTGGATCAGCTGGAGAGCTCTGATGGAGGCGGTCAGATGACCAGACAGGAGGTAGTCGCAGCAGTCCAGGTTGAAATATAACCATTGCCTGGACCAGGAGGTGTAAAGAATGGTCTGTGAGATATAGATGGGTCCTGTGGGACTTCTGAGATGTTGACCAATGAAAGTCTGGTGTGTAATGGTTGTCTCTCCAATGTAAACAGACCTAAGATAGGAAAAATAGATTTTTAAAAATGTGCAAAAAAAAAGTGTAGCTGTAAGATGCTTGAGTAGGCAGGACCGATTTTTATGTTCCAAGTTAACATTGCAGTTTTACTGAGTGTCAATAACAACCATGAGTAGTTTTTATCTTTCTACCACTGAAGTTTTTTGACCTCTTGTGATAAATGTCTTCTCTGTTACAGCTTTGTTATCTCCTCCATCCTCCACTTTAACTATGTATGTCTTACATCTACATTGACATCTTGTTACAACCACATGATTCTCCACAATAATGCCTCAGAGCTGCACTCATGTCCGGTTTCTTTGCGCCAAGGTCATCTCCTCCAGTTGGCTGATGCTCTTGCATATCACTGGGTTTCCTGGAGCTCCTTGGCCACATTAGTGCTTTGGCTCTCTTTGCCCTGGCCTGTTAATCCTGCTGTTTCCTCTGCTTTTACATCAGCAGCTTCAAGTCACACTACCCTCCAGCATTGTGTAGCTTTATGCTCGTGCCTTACAGTGCAGCACCTGGATGTTGCCCCCTCAGCATATCTGTCCAAAGAACAAACTTCACTAAATGCACCACTTGCCTCTTCACTTACTCTGCACTAAACCCTCTGTCAAGAAAACTGCCGTGTGTTCCTGGCAGGGGTTCAGATTTCTAAGTTCTCCCCAGTTCACTAACATGCCAGTGCTGAGAGCAAATGCCCACTTGCCTCACTTACAGTAACCATTAGTTCAGGTGAATGCTGGAGGTCAGTTGAAATACATCATACGTTTCTGGGCTGCCAGCTCCACGGCTTGAAACCACCGGTCCATCACCCCATTGTGCATGCCACCAAACTCTTGGGTAATGGAACATTCAGATGAGGGCAGTGGGTGGAATAGAGGTTAAGTAAGAGGTTAAATGTAAGCTGAAAATTTATGCCTATAAGCCACAGCCGAGGGAATTGCTGTCGTTCCTTTCAAAACCCGACTAACCTTTTATACTTTAGCAATCTTTTGGACTGGCATGTCTACCGAGAATAATGCACTGCTAAATGTTGTCTAGTATCTTAACACCTCAGTCGTGCCGTGACAGTTTTAAATGCTTCCGACTGGCGCACCGCATTTGGTACGAAGCTTCTCCCCTTCCAGCGTCACAGGCTGGTGCTTCCTCGTGGAAGGAAAACAGCATGTGTTGGTCCAAGCAGCATTATGGAATTATCTGACAACCATAGAGAAAGTTTTACATCTGCTGTACGTTGTGGATGAATTGCCCTGGCATGTCTGTAAGGGAAATCAGTGCACTGTGACAGCGAGAGATTTGGTGGTGTTACTCATTAACGCACTTGAACCCAGAACCAGACTAGGACCTGCAGGGGCTGTGATCAGCGTCACAGTGGGAGCAAGGGCACAGCATGGGTCAAGGTCAGCTGGGACTTTGTCCCATGAGGGCCATTTTCGGGTCGTTCCCATGTTGTGTTGATGGCAGCACTCCTGTGCCAAATGTGTGTAAATTTTTTACTCTGTTACATGGTAAACATTCCAGCTGTCATCAAAATTTTGTGCTGACATGACAAACGGTCATGACTAGATGGAGGCAAAACATCTCAGCTGAAGGACAATGAAGAAGAAAGAGTGTGTGGATCAACCAGACTACTCTGGTATGCAGGCTGTCCAATTAAAAAGTCCTTCTAAAAATGTAATTTTTTTAACCATTTTTATATGCCTTTCCATAGAGTTAAGAAAAAAAATCATTCACTGCAGAATTAGGAGTAGTTTTGGGGGGAAGTAGAAGATGGTCAACCTCCAGATAGCTGGACTCAAGTCACAGTGACAACGAAGACCCAATTCAAACTGAACAAACCGGGGGGGGGGGGGGGACAGAACATCCTGGACGACGAGGTCCCAAAGAGTGACCATCAGCTGCATGGCACCCAACTGCAAACAGATTTTGGTCTGGCTTTGGCCTTAACACACTGCAAAGAGGAGGCAAAGCACCTGATTTGTGGCACTACTGCGATTCAACATTTGTATTTCTCAGTGTACAAAAAGATCAGTGTTTATGAACACACTGAAATACTGTATGGCAGTACTTTTACACATATCACACTGTGGAGTTTTCCATTAATGTTAAAATGTCCTGGGACAAAAATGTAGTCAATTATCAGCTGCAAATAAGCTACATACATACATACATACATACATACATACATACATACATACATTGTTTTCACTGTGAAATGTAAAGTAACATATATATGGCTTTTTTGCTTTCTCAGTGCCTTTTAAAAATATTGACTTTATGAGTGATGAAGGCTATTGTTTGTGTGTGCTTTGTGTGTGTCTCTGTGTGAATTGTGTGTGATTTCGGTGAAAAGCCTTTTCAATCTTTAAGGTGCAGTGGCCGCAGGAAGACGGTCCCATGAATGGAGTATCAAGCCAGGACCACCTCCCTGACGTGCTCACTGACGGCCTCCGACTGGGGTCAAGGGCAAGCTTTCCTGTAAAACACAGAAATACCCCGTACCCCCAAAAAAGAGAAGTGCTAATCATTCATTTGCGGACCTTCGGAGAAGCATGAGGGAATCAACTAAGTGCGCCTCCTTAGGGCTGCCGCTAGAGGGAGACTTGCACGTTTTTCAAAACGTTAAATAATGTTAAAAAGGAAGGAAAAAGTCCCGTCTCAAACGCCTGGAAAAAAAACTCGAACTGCAGTCGAGGGATTCATGTGACTTCACAGTGCGCGAAAAAAGCCTCAAAGTCCTGAGCTGCTTGTCGTTGTGCGCAAACACCTAGAGAAAGTGCGCGCTCCGGAGTGCAGCTCACTCACTGATGACTACTGATGCTGAGCAGGCGCCTGCGTTCCTCCTCTTTCTCATCCTCCTTCTTCTCGCTCCTACCATCACTTCTGCACATCAGTTCCCCCCCCCCCCCCCCGTATTTTTCAGTGAGCTCACTGTCGGATGAATTAACTTGCAGAAGTTGCCTGCGGATTTCAGAGTGCGGTATTATTATTATTATTATTATTATTATTATTATTATTATTATTATGTTCTATTTTGGTGTGTAATTTTTAATGCTCTTCGAGGAGGTGCACGACGAAGCAGGGATGAGCAGAAGAACATCTGGTCGCTGCCTCGCGGCGGGCAAGTGTCTGCGCGGCTCCTTCACGTGAGCCGGCGCGGCGTGCTCGCAGGGGCTCCTGGCCGTGGGGTGGGGGGTGGGGGTGCGATGAGGGGCCTTTTTGACCCTCCGACCCCGATTGATCACTTATTGCTCATCCCTCCACTCTAATGAGATCCACTCAAGTGTGGAAGGGGGGGCGCGTGGGGCACTTGCGTGGATGCGCTCCTTCCTCCTCAGCGCGCCTTCAAGTGCTTTACTTTCTGCTTTAAGGGGGCAAATAAGGGGGTCGTGCTTCACATTACAAGGGGGCAAAATCAGATCGGTGCAAGGAGGGGATCCGCTCCAGGACAAGAAGACCCCGAGAGGAACCTTGAGAAGCCGCCAGAGATCCCATCCCGAGACGCGTTCCTTCGCGTTGTTGCTTCCTTGTGAGAACTACTTCTTCTTCCTCCTCTTTCTCGCTCCTCGTGGAAAATGAAACTTTGCGCATCTCTGCCCCGGGTCCCCTGCCTGCTCGTGTCGGCGGTGGTCGTCATCTCCATTCTGAGCTGTGGATCAGAGTGCGGGACGCTGTGGTCCAGAGGAAGGTCCAAGAGGGACTTGGTGCGCTTCAGGGAAGTCCGGACCACCTTCTCCGGGGCTTGTGGAACCCGACTGCCCCGAGGAAAGCGCTCCCTGGCCGGTACGGACCACCACCGCCACCCTCATCATCAACCCAACCGGCAGCGCTTCTCCGCGGGGCTGGACAGCTCTCCGAGACCGGGCAAAGCCGTCTACTTCACCGGCAGAGGAGACCAGATCCGGTTGAAGCCTAATGTGGAGATACCCCGAGGAAATTTCACCCTGGAGATGTGGATCCGACCCGAGGGAGGTCAGAGATCCCCGGCTGTCATCGCAGGTACTTCACCTCACTGACACGTCACGGTAGCGTCTCCTCCGTTTTGTGTGCTTCCAGATGAACGAATGTCGCAGCGACGGAGCTCATCTCCTACTGTATTTGTAGGTATTGTTAAGAGTTGGAAGATATGTGCATATCCTGGGTGAAATTCACCTTAAACGATGTACATAAGATGGGAGAGGCAAAACAAGTTCTCCGAGTTCGTCCCGTGAACCCGGTAACCCGAAGCAAAGCCAAAAAAAAAGAAAAAAAAAAGATTTTCATTTAAATTGAAGGGCAGTTTTGAGTTTGCGCGTGTTGTAAACTGACGGCACGCAGGAGGCATTCTGACCTCCTGCGTCTTATTTAAGTTGAATAAAAATGCACGGAAACTGCACTTTAGCTTTCCTCCGACGAGCGCTTACGCAATGCAATGCAACGCGCGGTTCTTTCTCTTCCTCTCCGCTAAACCGCGCGTTTCATTAGCGGCGAATGACCGGAAAAGTTAGGCGTACCATATTACGGTGCGCGAAAGCTCCGACCCAGCTCTGCGTGTGTGTGTGTTTTGTGTGTGTGTGTTGCACGTTTTTCTTTGTTTCTGCCGTTCTCGCCCACAAGTCCTCCATAACTTATCGGACTTCCTGACCGGGGGCTTCAGCAAACTGCAGTAAACGCCAGCAACTGCGCGACTCCCATTCCAGGCTCGAAAGAGCGATGGGCAGCGGCTCTCGGTGAGGTGACATCATCCATTCGCGTGCGACACGCGGGCTGTGCATCAGGCGCACGCGTTCCCGGGGGGTGTCGCACTCCAGCCGCTCACCTGTGCGCTGTGCGTCTCACTCCGCCGTTGCAACCACCCCCACAGGCGGTTGACAGGCGATGACGTCATATCTGAAAGAAAGAAAGAAAGAAAGAAAGAAAGAAAGAAATGAGCTCGCGCCAGAGCGGTCGCGTGCACTCCCCTAGTGCCGCAGTGGCGCCCGCGCGACCATCGGAGGAGCCGAAAGTAAAACTCGCCCTCGATTCGTCTCGGTTCGCTCCGCTTCTGCACTGAAGCGAGATGATTCACGGAGTGGTGGCCCTGTCTCTGCGCTGACTGCTCCTTGTGCTTCATGTCAGAGGTGGTAACTTAACAGCTTTTGCTGCAGCATTAACCTTTATTTAGCTAACACCTGTGTCTGAGGCGACTGTCAGCTTTACCACGCTTTTCCCGTCTGTAAAACAGCGTGTTTTTACTGCAGCTATTCAGGTTAAGTACCTCGACCAAGAGGTTTTGTGGCAGCAGTGAGATCTGAACCAAGAACACTGAGCCCGTGCTGCACCTGCTGTCCCATCATGCCAAGGGACAGGAAGTTGAGTGGCGTCTTGTCCATTAGGAAGCCAATAATTTCCTTATCTTGGATAATTTATCTTAAAGTGTGCAAGATACATATGGACATTTTCCCCCTATTTTTAGTTTGGATATTCAAATTTCCCCAATTACATTGTAAGTCCTGGGTGGCCAGTAATGGCACTGTAGCAGCTAGTAACAGACTATGTGTGGGCTGTTTTATGAACAGAGTAGTAGGAGGCAGTAATCGAACATTTAGGTTTAAGTGACATCCTTTTTGGTTTATTACCAGTGACAAGCAATAAAATGTGTTAACATTTAATGAAATCATAGCGTTGCTGCTCTCAGCTGGATCATTTGTGCAACCACGATGGACTATTTGGCATTGCTAGCAATAAGGTAGAAGTGAAAGTGAAATCAGTTGCCAGTGAAATCAGCTAGCCTTCACGGGCGCCAGCTAGAGCTTTTCCATAGGTCTTGATGTTAATTATATTTTAGCAAAGCTCAACTGCCTGCCTCTACCTCTACTGTTCCATAGCCCAGTTTTTTCAAGTCCTGCAATGAACTTGAATAAGCACCATTGCCAGCATGCAAACAGCATTAGTCTGCAGAGGTCATAGATCTAGCGATCATCATGCTATCCAGGCATTGAAGAGCTGTCATCACCACATCAAAATATTGTTGTAAATGGACTCAGGCTCTTAGATACTGAAGGAGGTGGTACAGTGCAGACTGGACCGGGGGCTGAAGAAGCTGCATCATGGAAATCAGGGAGCAGTTGGCATGCTGGCTTTTGATAATCCATCAGAGATGTTACGGACCACAGAATCCTTGTGACTTTTTCAGCCTGCCACAGTCCAACCTTCTTCCACATAATTTCATGTTGCCCTGAGATAAATGGCAACTTAGTCAAAGTTTCAGCACAGTTCATATATCTACTCAAACATTCAAATAAGTTATTTTGTTATACCTGGAGTATTTTAGACCACTGGAAAAAAAGGTTATTGGTTGTGTTCTTGTTTTGCCTTAATTGTTATTGTTAAAAGATTTTATTCAATGTTGTATAGTGAAAGCTGGTGAACTAGGCATAACAACTAACAGTTATTGATGTGGTGAATGTCAAGGTCAGAAGACGTGGTGAACCAACATTTGGAGACAGTCTACATTCATGTAAAATTCTGCACTGG
Source organism: Heterotis niloticus (assembly GCA_018136845.1). NCBI lineage: Eukaryota > Metazoa > Chordata > Actinopteri > Osteoglossiformes > Osteoglossidae > Heterotis > Heterotis niloticus. The sequence continues at coordinate 14,099,238 of CM030891.1, forward strand.
CGGTCCTTAGGCCTTCTGGCAAAATGATCTGTCCGCTGCAGAGTTACGCCTTCCCTACTGAAGTCTGTTTCTCTTTTGCAATGCATCCTCTTGTGTAAACATCGTAGCAAAGTTTGAAAGAAGCTACCAGAAAGGATGCGCCATGTGTTATCAGTAGAGTGGTTTCTGTTGATAAATAATGGGCTTCTCCACTATTCACACTCTGTGTCCAATAACCTAATGGAAACACGGTGTATTTGAAATGGTTCAAAGGAACTTCCCACCCACCTGGAGAAGACACATAACATGTTTAGTTAGACTGCACATACCTCCAATGTAGCAGCCTTAGAGAACTGTTTATCAGCAGTGCTTGGATGTCGACCACCATGCCGCAACTTTCTTTCCTGATGCAGGATGTTTGAATCTTCGAAAATCACTTTAAATAATGTGAAAGTGGTCCTTTTTAATTTTTACTTTTTTCTTTAGTCTTTTAATATTGTATATTCTACCACATTTATTTTTAGAAGACTTTGATTTCAGTAATGCGCAATAATAAGTTTTTGGATCATAAACTTTCAAAAGTCACTTCTCTCTTAGTCTTGTTGGTCTTTCTGTAAGATACTAACACTAATGTTTAATTATTACTAAGGTGTGATCTTTGAAATAAATTAGTTTTAAAGCTGAAAGAGTTAAAAAAAAGTTGAAAGATTGAAGGAAATATATTTCTCTGGGGATGAGATGCAGCCACATGGGAGTGGCTCTGATGTGAGGTTTCCTGGGAGGATTATTTTCATTTATCAGAATCATTTGAAAATCCTTTGTGTGTTATTTGGCATTTTAAGGAGATACTGAGAAAGTGGAAGATTCCCGTTTCTCTCTCTCGTAAGCCTTGTTTTTGCTCTAAAAATTCACAAAACAAACAACATAATAACTTACTCCGCCTGTCACCCATCATCATCAAGGGAGTCCATCAGTCCCCTTGCAGTCATTCTTCCATAATGAACGCAGCTGCAGAAGCAAGACTCTGAGAAGTGGTGACCAGTTTCAGGACCTTGAACAGCGCTGCGAAAGTGAGTTCCAACGTACGAGTCACAAACGGGACAAAGGCAGCGCTCCTTAACTGGGGAAGGTGCTCCGAGATCTGAATCAAATCGCCCTGAAAAGGAGACCGCACCTCCTTCTCTGCACTTTTGCATCTAAAAGCCGGTCACTTTCTAAGCCGGATCGTCCTCAATACTTGGTTTTTCTAAACGTAGCTCAGGGAATCGCTGTAAAGGTCGTGTAAGTTATTTAACTGTGATTTATGGCTTTCCATTACTTACACGAGGGAATTAACTTGTCACTTTCCAGGGTTTGATCTCCTGAATGCTTTTAATTCCTTTTCTCCATAGTGTCACATGGCAAAGAGTAGGTATGGCCATTATTGAAACTGAGAATAGTGTTGGATGTGAGGCCTGAAATTCAAGAGCCTTACATTTCAGACCCAGCAAATAATGGGGTCTTTGCTGCCTGTAGCAGACCTCCCTCTGAATGATCCTTTTTGTCTGAAGTTGACTCTTTCGATCCACAGTGACTGCAAAAAGCTGACAGTTTTACAGTGCGTCAACAGTTGTTCAGTACAAAATCCCTCTAGAGTGGTTTCTGTTCCATAAATTTGAACCAGTAGCTTCTTGGACTCAAACTAAGTTCTGGAGTGCCCAAATGATCTTGCCAGTTTTTTCCAGCATACCATATCACCTGTGATTAAGGTGTACGTTGAGAAAGCTTTTAACACAACTGTGGAGCAGAGCAGCTGTGGCTTGGGGAAAAAAAATCAGCTTATTCAGCTGTACTTTTTGCAATTTAGCTGAATAAGCCATTCTGAAGTTTGTAAAAATTGCAACACAATGCTGTTCCAATGTGTTATTCCATGTAGGAACACAGTAGTCAGGGATTTTAAGAGGCATTTATAAAGTACACAGCCATCCCCTTATGGGTTACATGGGTGGTGTCAACATAGCTAGACTGTGGGTTGCATCTAGTTATACAATTGTTTGGAAAAAATGCACAAGTTCTGCTGTTAACATGTAGTTAAGGAATCCGTTCCACCTGTTGCTGCTCCTGCTGCTTTTGGATAGAGCTGTTCAACTGAGCCATACATACAGTCTTATGTAAAGTGCATTTCCATATTTACAGGACACCATCCTGCAGGTGGAAAAATCACATGGTTGTAAGGAAAAAAAAATCCTTCTAATATTCAGTGAGGACACATCTTTCTCAGACAAGGGTAGATTTTATGATAGTCACGCCAGTAGATTCATGTTGACTAAAGAAAGGCGAGTTCAAGCCAGAGCACAGCAGATATGATAAAATTAAGATAAAAACAACAAAATTTTCCATAATTTTTTTTTCTATGTCACTTTCATCAGCTGAGATTGCCCAGCGTGATTGGTATGAAGGAAGTTAAAAGAAAGGTTTTCCATTTTAAAAAGAAAACTAGTTTATTACTCTACCATTAATACCACATATATTTACTTTTCAAAGTTATGTTCCTTCTCACTCCATCAGCTCAGTTTTACTGGAGCTATTTCGTTTTAGTGTGTTTTTCAAAAGTACAACAGCAGCTTCCCGTCTTGGACACGAGCCCACAGTATTTTTGCCCGTGGTGCAGCTCAGCAGCCCTGCATACACTGCTTGCCTTGTACTTAATTTTATAAGCACTTGATGTGTGAGCAATTCTGACAGTTCTACAGCCTGCTCCTTTTATTTTTATTTCCAAGGTCCCCACATCTGCGCAAGACCCAGCGTCAGCTGAGGCAAAGGCTCTTGATTTCAAGTCCCAAGTGCCTCTTCTTTGCTTTGCAAGTTTTCACAGTTCTGTTAACCCATGTTTGCCCACAGTAAACAATGTTTGGACCACCTAATAAACGCATATCAAGGGGAGTGGAGGAGAATGGTGTGGATGGCTTCCTGCTGGGTAGATCTCACGCTGCCTTTCAGGTTCTAGATTTGAGGCCCAGTTGCTGTGGAAATTCAGCCATGCAACTAGATGGGCCAACACACGAGCAAGGTGTAAATTTACAAGCAGCATATTTACCAGAATGGCTGCGAGGCAAATAAAAATTATAATTGAGGAAGCAGACACTAGATTTCTCTTCAGGAAGATCAAGACTGAACCTAGTTGCACTTCAATTATTTGGTGTTTTTATAACTTTGAAGGGGGAAAATTTGCAGTTTGCATCTATCTATCTATCTATCTATCTATCTATCTATCTATCTATCTATCTATCTGTTTATTAGCACAGTGCATGGCTTTCTCAAAGTATTATGGAATGCTTCTGTCTCTTAATATTTTGCAAAAAAAAAAAAACACAGGAGCTGTAAACAGTGTAATCATATGAGTTGCAAATAATAATGTTATAATATAAATATAAGCAATAAAATTATCAAAACTCTTACCTATTCAACTGAGAGGAGGTAATATTGTGAAAAATATTATCTGGGTGTAACTGTGGCGAAGATATTTCTTAACATTAAACAGGACAAACAGGACAAAAAACCTAAAACAGATGTATTTTTCCCAGTCAACTCTGTCACTTGGCTCTTTGATGAGTTTCATACTTTGCTCCTGCAGTAAATATAAATCAGGCTTGGAAAATAATCTTTATTCCATACTGTAGTATTCGGTACCTTCTGTTCCATTTTTTGTGCAACAGTTGTATGTTCATGTACCTTCAGCTTTGCATACTCTGCTTCCCAGAGCTGACTCCAGAGCACTGTATGTCTGAGTGGCAACTGAGTGAAGATGAATGGATGGATGGATGGTTTCTGGGTTTCTGCAGATCTTATGGATTAAACAGTTGTAGAGCAGATGTACTTAGCTGCGATGGTAGGTTTCACTCCATATAAAACTGAGTAACCATGACAAGCTGTCAGCAGATGTGAAGCGATGAGAAAGATACTTATGTGTTCTGATACTGTGTTGTAGGACTGCTTTAGCATCCAGTGCTTAAGGATTCATCTATTAGTGTGTATCGAGACTTGCCATCTCTAAATGACAGTTTAAACGATTTAATAAATCAGATTTTCGGGCTTGTCCAACACTGATGATTCTCATCAGTGATTCATGCAAAGCGGGAATGTAAGCTGAATGGCTGACATATGTGGGCTGTATGTCTCTTCTGCTGCCTTTGAAGTCAGATATTAATGTAGCCTTTTGTTTTCTCTTGAACACAGGTTTATATGACAAGTGCTTCTATGCTTCCAGTGACCGGGGCTGGCTTCTGGGTGTCAAGGCAATGAGTGAGCAGGGTAACCGTGACCCCCGCCTCTACTTCTCCCTTAAGACTGACCGTGCTCACAAGGCTACCTCCATCACATCCAGCACACGCTACCTGCCCAACTACTGGACACATGTAGCCGTGACCTACAGCGGGCTGCAGATGAAGCTGTTTGTCAATGGGGCCCAGGTGGCTGTGAGCCGTGAACAGTCAGGTGAGGTTTTCAGCCCACTCACTAGGAAATGCAAAGTGCTCATGTTGGGTGGCAACGCACTGAGCCACAACTACCGGGGAGCTGTAGAGGTTCTGAGCCTGTGGCGGGTGGCAAGATCCCAGCGGGAGATCACACGGGACATGCATGGTTTGCCACTCCTGTGGAACCCAACTGAGCTTGTCTTGGCAGAAACATTTGAGCATCCAGCACGCAAATGGCTAACTGTGAAGGACGGTGCCTTTCCTGAGCCTATGCCTAACACCATCGGGGGTGGATCACTGGATGCAGCTTTGGAACCACCGCCGTGCGGCCAGACAGTCTGTGATAATGTGCAGGTGGCAACCAGCTACAACCGCTTCTGGAACTTTCGGCGACCCAAGACGGTGCGCTATCGTGTGGTGAACGTGCATGATGACTATGGCCGAAAGCCCACTGTCACACAACAGCAGATCCACCTGCAGCACCAGCACCTGAATGATGCCTTTGCCCCCTACAACATCACTTGGGAGCTGAGTGTGCATGAAGTGCGCAACACCTCACTTCGCCAGCGCCTGGTGCTGGCTAACTGTGACATCAGCAAGGTGGGAGATGAGGAGTGCGACCCAGAGTGCAGCCACACTCTCACGGGTTTCGACGGTGGATACTGCAAGAAGCAGAAGGGCAGCTGTCCTGGGCACAAGCTGGGAAATAACCGCTGTGACTCAGAGTGCAACTGGGACAACTATAACTATGACAATGGAGATTGTTGCAACCCTAACGTCACTGACGTGACCAAGAACTGCTTCAACCCGGCCTCGCCTCTCAGGTCAGCTTCTGTGTCCTCAGTCATCTGTTCACATGCTCAACCTCTTTATCTAGCACAAGCTTGTGTCTTTAACATTATGAGGTGATTTAAATAATGTGGAATGGAATGTCAGAGATACAGACAGATGTTCTTTACGATCACTGTGAACTGAGTTTACTCTCCTTCTGCACACCAAACACTGGATGTTTTCACTTTTGTGCATTTTTTCTTATTCCTTGTCTCTCTGTGCCTTGGATGGGTTCCATTGTTTTTGCTTGTTTAGCTGCAGTCCTCCATAAATACCACCAATAATAGGAGCTGAATGGAATAAAGTGGAGAGTAAAGGAACTGAGTGGTAGTTGACACGCAAGTCAATGGTGCATGACAGGGGAGGTTAAACATGGGGTCATTGCTCCATTTTGTCTCTTTGTGCATGGTTCAGCTGGTACACAAGTGACTCAGTGGGCAGAAGGCAGTTTAAAATATGGTCTTGTTCAGTGCTGCATGTGTCCATATGGCTGAAAGGTGTGTCCATTGTAGCTGGAGGTTATGCTTTGTTTAATACAAGCAGTCACGAACCTATTTGAAGGCTTTCCAAAATGTTTGTTGGATGAAAACATGCAATGCACTAAAATAACCTTTCACTGATGCAGCTGCTTGTTTGCGGTGTCTGCACTCTTGGTCAGAGTGTAGAACACAAAGTCTAAATTGTGTAGCAAAAACAAGATCACCAAGTTTAGCTGTAAGATGTTATGTAATACATGCATTGTCAGTTTTCCAGTATTTCCTAATATTTCCTGACTGTTCTGGCTCTTATTTGACATCTTCCCTCATGGCATGGAAGAAAATAGACTTTAAATTAATTTTGACCATAACTCATATCAGTTACTACGGTTCTCTTGACATTTGGCTGGAAGAGTTTTGATGATCAGCAGTGTCTTGAAATCGGCAGGTTTTAGATGTTCGGACAAGCCTTCAGGCAACCAATTATGAAGTCTGTCAGGTAGGAGATGGGCTCTGCACCAGCTGTGTGAAACTCACACACTTTCCACACTCTTTGTGCAAGAGCAGACATGAATCCCTGCTACACTAACCCACCCTGAGGAGCTGATGAAATCTACCCTGTTTTATCTGATTATAGTCCAACTCTCATCACTGAAGGTCATATAAGTTAAAGAGATGAACAGTCATAATATTTTTTCATTTTGTTTTTCTCCCGCCACTTATTCTGAACAAGATTAAGAAAAGGCAGGGAAATGGTATGGGGATGAATATAATGTGTCCTATTAGTTGGCCTTTTGACTTCACCTGCTTTATCGTCCCCGAGTTCTGATGGCCTTTGGGTTTAGTAGTTTCCAGTTATCGCTGTGCAACAATGACATTGTTTAGCATAGTGGTTAGAGCTGTCACCTTGAAATCTTAAATTTGCTGATTGAAATCCAGTGGATTCTGCTGGTCTGATTGTTTTGGAAGTTCAATTGCCAGCCAAATAATTCTTAAACAAAGTTTGTAACTGCCGCTAAATAATGAAGGTTGAGAGGTTTTTTTGTGCTGGGGATGCCCATATGGTCAGCATCTCGATTATCTCCGAATGCCATCAGTGGATGATAGCACCAGTAGCAGTAAAACTTGTTTGATCTTCTGATCTGACCATGAGTTTGATAGGATGCTAACACATTGGAATAGTTATCAAAATAAGAGAAGAAATAATTGCATGAATATTGTTACAGGTTATGTTTGTGTTAGGCCACCGTCCAGAGGTGAGCCAGAAATGGGCACAGTATGTCACTTGGAGTTGGTGCCACTCCCACTGTTATGTCCCATGGGGCCTTGAATGTTTCCTCCCATGATGGAGGATCCCACAGAAGGTGCATATTTCCTAAAGTAAGTTTACATTGCATTCAGTTGCTGAGCAAATATTTTTTCTGAAGCTATTTAGGTTAAGTACCCACCTCAAGGGTACAATAGCACAACCCTTTCTAGAACACAAACCGGCTGTCCTGTGGTTCACCGGTCCGGTGCCATAATGGCTGCCTAACCAATTCCTTACTCTCTTGGCATTTTGTAATTGATTATTATTAGTAAAACTGACAGAGTAAACTGACATCATTTTTATAAATGGCACTGAAGAGTAAAGTCATTTATGCAATTCCCACTCCATCAGTTTATTAAGCTTTCACCACTGTTGAGAATGACGTCCTTTTTCACTTTTACATTTGTACCCTCTGGCTATTTATAATTACAGCCATGGAACTGTTGAGCATTTCAGAAATTAATTATTGGCATGATTCAGGGGCTTTTCAGCTGAGAGATGAAAGATGGCTTCCTTCAAATGGGGTTGTACAGGCGGCAGATTGCGCTAAACACAGCAGAGCCCCCCCCATACCCCCCGCTCTCCCAACCACCAACCACTTGCTTATTTTCTTTTGACTTGGGCCTGTCTGGGGCAACTCACGGCGGGCCACATAACAAACGTTATTTTACATTCCTTGCTGATTGAGGAATTCTGCACTAAGAGTGTGCCTCGTTGCCGGGGGGGAACCACAGGTCCGAAAAAGACCGCATTTGTTTTTGTAGCCCAAGAGGCTGTTCCCGGTTAGCTGCTTCTGAACATCTGGCCAGCTGTTGGCTCACAAGAGGCCTCTGCAGGCTGCACCGTGCCTGCACTTTGAGTAGACCGCTGAGTGTTAACAATTGCTTAGTGCTAGCGTCGTTCTCCTTCGTCGTTTTTTGGTATTTGGCTGTTAGTGTCACTGATCCTATTCATGCGGCTGCTCTTAATTGTTTCCTCTCATTTGGGAAAACTGTGATGTGAAAATCAAAATCCTTTTTCTGTCTTATTCTCTTACCTCTGCCTTTTTTTCTCAAGTCAAACTGATGCATTTACCCGATGTAGAAAAATCAGAGTCAATACCATGAGGGAAGTGGAGTTGGCAGGACTACAGTGGAACCAGTGAGGCTCCTCAGATGCTGGACCTGTTTGAGACATGGAAAATAAATGCTCTTCTGCGAGTATTGTTCTGCTGTTTGTCTTTTTTATGACTGGGGCAGCCTGGACGATTACGAGAGACTTGTTTCATTTCAGCTGATGTGATTTTTGTAACAGATGACCTAAACGAGAAGTATCACAGCTACTTGTGGTACCAGTCAGCATTGTCAGTAGGATGTTTCTATCCATATGTGATAGAGCTGGTATTTTTTGGTACTGTGTGAAACATATAGCAGATCTATACCAGTGGATACTGAAGGCACCCCTGACAAAGAACTGATGGCTTCAGTCTAAAATTTCACAACTTTTACCATCATCAGTAGTAGGACATGTGGTTTTGGACTGATATTAGTGAACTAAAAAGTAATTTTGTCCCATACTGTTTTTAATTGTTTTATCATTTCTGCTGAGCAGCAGTGTACAGAGTTGTCCTGTAACTAATGCAAATTCCAGTTGTAGAAGGGTTATTGCTGCTGTACCAAGGAGAATGGTATCTAACCTAGATATTCAGCTGTAAGAACAAAGTGGTGAGCTGAACAGGAATTTAAGAAGCCTTGAGTAAAAGGATCCACTAAATAAGTAATGTATCACTGGTTGAGACCGCTAATGGTATGTTAGACTTGTTCCATATTTTGCACCTGAAGAGCCTTTTCACTTGTCACTGGAAGGGTTCTTTCTTGGTTCCCCTTGACCATAGTGGGCTGTGCTAATGAAGAGGAGCTATTTCAATTTTTGGGGATTTTCTCAGCGGCCAATCCAGGTCTGTGCTGTAGAAGTTGTGGTGCTAAGCAAAGCCCGTTTGGCACATATTATGGATGATATTAAGGTGTTTACTCAATGGGGAGAGCCTGAAAATGGCTGCTGGCTCTTCACATTAAAGTCCTTGCAGTATCATAAATGCACCTGTTTGTGGTGTATAGCTTCTCTGCCCATTGGCCCACTCTTTGCTTGTGGTGGTCCTCCCTAGGGATTTCATCCTCTTAAAAGTGGGAGCAGTGGAAGCCATTAGGCTTCCATGGTGCGCGGAGTGCATATGTCTAGGTTCCCCACCCCCCAGTCTGTAGCCCCAATTTCACAGAATTCATGGCACTTCCTTTGCCAGTACGTTCCTCGCCAGACGAGTTGACGGTGGTGCAGGCACAGTCTCGAGTGAGAGAGCGAAGCTCACACGCACCATCAGATGGAGCCCCCCATGTGTTTGAGATGCTCTGAGCCCACATGTGCCAGGAATAAATGTCTCTCTGTGGAGCACAGCAGCAAATCTCCTCATTTCTCCCTATTATATATTTATGCATGCTTTAAATTGTTCTTTATCTGCTATGAACTCCAGCATGAAGAATGCACACCTTTACTTCATAACTTTAAAGGAAACTTAATAATCTGCATAAGCTGTATGACTTCTGATATGTCACACACTATGCATAAGCAGTGCAATAACCAGGTTGATTAATAGGACTTGAGATTAAAATTGTATCACCCCCCCCCCCCCAGTTAGATGTCTGCAGAACAAAGTTCTCTTGCAACTTACACCTTGTCATCAAGTTTGTCCAAAAGTTCATTTTCTGTGCCTTTACTGGGTGATTTCAGTGGAATGACCATATCTGCAGTGCCTGGCAATCCCTAAGTCATGCCTGGTCCTTCCCTCCAAATTCAGTTGCTAGTTTTAGTTACATGCAGTTTTAGTGCATCTGCCTTCAAAGGAGTATAGCTCCAAAAAATTATAACCACAATAAAAGGATTGATGGATGATGACATTGAGGCCTGTGGTGTTGACCGAACTGGTGACAGGATTGTTTAAGAGCCCTCCAATTTATAGAGCTCTTGGCTGACAGGGGTGCGTTGCCATGGCAACCAACCACAGCCCTACATACATGGCATATGGGACATATGTACTTTGAGGCCATTTTATGAGCTTAAATGAATTATACATGGGTGAAAATGGATGAAGTCATAATCATGCATTTAATATGTATTAAATATAAATGCACTAATGCGACATTTTGAGCTTTCCTTGCCTGTTAGGGCCATGTGTGCATTTAGTAAAGCTATATTTTAATCTATATTTTATATATATTACCTGCAAGTATTTGCAGAGGAAGAGCACATCTGTTGTGAATGGTAAACAAACTTTTCTCCAGCAAGGATGTAGGTCCCTGGACTGGAGCTGTGGCTCTGGGAGGATGTAAGCTGGGGGCCCTGTGGGTGGAGGTACTGTAAGGGTGGTGTAAATTGGAGCTCAGATCAGTGATGACAATTGTGTGGCCTTAGTCTACCCCTGCACCTGAAATGCCCTTTTAAATACCACAGACCATGCATGTTTGGGTACATGTAACCATGCAGTTTTTATAGTAGCTCCATATCCATGTCTGATTCATGTTTTGCTTTTGTATCAAAACCAGAGGATTCGATTTAATGGAACTCGGGCCATTTGGCTTTCATTCACTTTAGCAGGGATTTTGTCCATAAATTACTTTCTCATTCTGCCATTATAGCCTGTGACCCCCCCCCCCCCCATAAACACAGCCAAACTGGACAGATTTTTCCTAGAAAGTGAGGACATTCTAAAAATAATTAGGGCAGAAACCACATATCGTGTCTTCTCTATAGGTCCTACTTAGGTGCTGAGGAGCCTCTTAGGTTTCATAAACTTGACTCTTGTCACAGGGTAATTTGTCATTTCTCTTGCTAAGACAAAATTGTGTCTACTGGTTCTTTGCAATACTATCATTAAAGATGAAGTTAATTAAAATAGTGCTTAAAAAGAAATACAGGAATTTTAAAGTGAAAGCCCCTGATGCTTTGGAATAATGAAGACTTGGAACTGCCATATTTATCAGTGATCTCTGTAATTCCTAAATCTTTAAAAAGGCCTTTAGCAACCAAACCAATGAGTGACTAATGTAGACTTAGTTCACATGAAATATTCAACCTGTCTAGGTGTACTCTGGTCTAAACTTCCTCCAGTATGCAGTTTAAGAAGAATTTCCTTCCACCAGTGTATATTTAATATAATTTGTGCTTAATTAATGAAATCCGTCCTGTATATCTCCTTGTTGGTTTGTAAGGCACTGAAAAGTTCGTTTTTCCCGCATCCGTTCAGTGTTTACTGTAGTATAAACTCTTTATTTGGTGTGTACTTCCTATAGCCTGCAAACCTGTTTTGCACACTATATGTCATTGCCACTACAGACTACTAAAAATTCTACATTTAATGCAGCGCATGCTTTCTTGATCACATTTTTCTGTATGCATTTTATTTATTTAGATACTTTGCACGTATATATTTTTTTCAAAAGTACATTTCCTCTAATTGGCACTTCATCAAAAGAAAACCTTTCAAATGTTGTGATTTATCGTTGAACGGCTCTGTCATTTCGCTGCCGTACCCTGGCATACTCGAAGTATTTTACACGTGTCAGTCAGAGGAAAGTAATCACAACAGTCTGTACAAGGCAAACAGAAAAACCATGGTATTAATCAACAACAGGTCATTGGAAAGGAAGTTCAGATCCAGCATCATTCCAAGGTCCTTTGTATAACATGACAGGTATATGTATGTTTAGCTGGTCAAAATACCCTTCCTGTCATGCTAGAGAAGGTTAGTTATCAATCTAGTTTTAGCACAAAAAGCAAGTGTAATTTATTTGACCAGGTGAACATTGCTCAACTTTAGATCTTAATTTAATTTAGTAGAATCTCTAATACTAAATTATGGGGATTCCTGGAATTTTTTGTTCTTTCACCCAAATAACAAACACACTGAAGCCATAAAGTCAAGACAGGGTGAAAATATTTGATATTTGGGTGTCATTAAAAAGATCCTGAATTTCATACTCATTCTGCAGCATGTGACATTGTACGTGACTGTACAAAGTGCAAATTTTTCAAGCGCTCAACAGTTAGCAGTTGATGGCTCCTGTTGGTTGTGCATTGGTATGCATGAAAAAGCTAAAGAAGAGGGACAGTGAAAAAGTCAGACAGGCTTCCGCTGCAAATGTACAACTGTATAAGTTCCATCTCCTCAGACCACATAGCACACAATGCACTTTATTTCACAGGAACTGCAAGCTAGCTATTATATTAAAAAAAAAAAAAAGAATGTGTATAGCTTGTATTCGTGTGCATATGCCTCTAATTTCAGAACTGTGCTCGCCAAAAATCAAATTTTCATCCTTTGAGGGACCGATAAAAATTGTTTTGCTGTGGGGCAAATGCCTGAACACAGTATATTTGGACAAAGTGGATGTGGTTACCAAAGCAAGTACATTTCTGTCTGGTGTATCACTTACATCATTAGAAGAAGCTGAACTTTTCCATCCAAACCTTGCCTTTCAAACATGTGAATTTGAAAATAAAGGGGACACTGTCGCAAATTTAAATCCAAATGCAAGAAAGAAAGAAAGAAAGAAAGAAAGAAAGAAAGAAAGAAAGAAAGAAAGAAAGAAAACTCATCACTCTGGGGTATTGCTGCCACCTACTGGTAAGATTTCTTTAAAATGTAAAAAAAAAAAAAAATCCTTATTAAACACAGTGAAAAACATAAAAAAACAATGTTTTCCAAAGAAGTGGTTGAATCCAAGGCATCTCAATTAGAGTATGAGAAATTATAAAAGTATTAATTAAGTGCATAAAGGCATGACATACAGCTGTATTTTTGTGGTATGAGATCCTCTTTAAAGCTTCTTCTTGTTATGTTTTGAAACACCTTTGTGGACATTGTGTATATCCAAAAATAATACATGGCCGAAGTCGGTTTGCAGACGGTGGGTTTTTTTTGACATGCCCAGCATTAATGCTATACTTTGGAAAAGTGCTATCTCTAATTTGATGTTGGGTGGTCATATTAAAGCACATTTCAACTGTCCCCGTCTCCAGGGCTTACATGGATGTGAAGGAGCTAAAAGAAATCTTGAAACTGGATGGCTACACGCACCTCAACGTCTTCTTCGCCAACTCTTCAGATGAAGAACTGGCTGGGGTTGCCACTTGGCCATGGGACAAGGAGGCCCTGACACATTTAGGTAATAAGAAGGAGAAGAAAAAAACAAACTCATTCATGTCTCCCTCCCTGTGTGTTTGCTGGTCATTATGAAGCAATAAAACAGTCAGGTGTCTGTTAGTGCTAAAAAATCCCTATTTCTCAGGTTCTTGCAGTCTGTTTGTGCTTAGTTTTTCCTTGCATGTTCAGTGTTTGAGGCCAGACAACTGGAGCAAAAACAAACTTAAACTGAAGCTGTTCCCCCTTTACCCTCCAAGAGAATGCATTCATTACAATGTTTTGTGAATTTTTTTGGTTTTTGTCCAATTTATACTTTATACTTTGTCCCAGTGAATTATGAGGAAAATTCCTGCTAGAATGCTGGCTGTTAACTTTTAATTGTGGAATCCTTTAGTATCTTTTGCCAGTTCCACTGTTTATTTGTGTCTGAGGGTGTAGTTGTGGGAGTCTAACTCTCCCTCCCCTCTGCTCTGCTTCCTTTGTAGGTGGTATCGTTCTGAACCCCTCCTTCTACGGTACTTTTGGCCATACCCACACCATGATCCATGAGATTGGTCACAGCCTTGGCCTCTACCATGTGTTCCGTGGTGTCTCTGAGGTGGAGTCCTGCAATGATGCATGCCTGGAGACAGAAGCCTCCCTGGAGACGGGCGATCTATGTGCTGACACCAACCCCACTCCCAAGTACAAGCATTGCCGGGACCCAGAACCCGGCAACGACACATGTGGCCGTCGGCACTTCTCGTATACACCTTTCCACAACTACATGAGCTACACAGGTGAGGGAACATATCTGCACACCTGATGTACAGTGAAACCCAGTTTTTGAAGTACTCAGCAGTACACAATACCGCCAATTCCATGTTTTGCGCTTATGAGTTTCAGGACTTTTTCTTGCTTACCAGCACTTCTTCTCCCAGGGAAATTACAGCACCTGGTAGCACAGAATTTTGCTACTGAAAGGTTGCTTATTCATATGAGAGTAAAAGGAGGACTTTGATATTTTAATTAATTCTTGACTTAACATCTCTCTGTATAAATGTGTAGATCTAGATTACGTCAGTCTTTTTGGATAAAAGCATTTGCTAAGCTACTACTTTTAATAATCATTATGTCAACTTTTTTTTTCAGAAGCAATAATTTTATCAGTTTATACAGCTGGATAATTTAATGGAGCAATTGAGACTAAGTGCTTTGCTCATGAGTACTGCAGCACGGGTGCTGCACTTTCTCTTGTGACTTGAATTAGCAACCTACAACTTTTATTTTATCCATTTAGCTGACACTTTTCTCTAAAATGACTTACATTGTTTTTTCTATATTAAGAATTGGACTTTGCACATTTTTACAAGCAGGTTTTCTGTTTCAGTTTCCCAACCCTAATCCTAAGCAGAGATTGGCTTGTTTAACTCTAACCTCAGCTCACTTACCCTCAACATAACCGGCCTCCTAACCGTAACCCTAATACCATGAACAGGGGTACTACAATGAGGATCTGAAACCAAGTGTTGATTGTAAGATGATGGCACAACCCACTATACCACCTCTTGCTCCTTTAACTAACATTTCTGCACTGTAACTGCTATGCTGCCTCCTACTAGTGACAATAATTCTGCACCTTTTTTGGTAAAACTTAATAGTCATAGTTTTCATGTTTAGACTGTTTAGGCGCAAAGACTTATGGTTCCAATACAGTTTTGTGGGTTGGTCGGTCGACAGGCAGGCAAGTGAGTGTTACACAGTAGTGCTTCTTTGAGGACGATGGGGGTTTTTTCAGATCATCTTGTGTGTAACGCCTTTCTGCCATATAAGGGTTGTTTACACTGATGGGAATTACCCCCTGGGCAATGCAAAGACGGCACAGAGCTCTGACTAGTGAGCATGGAATGCAAAGGCAATTAGCCAACCATTTCTGCGGAACCCCTGTTTGCTTGTCTTAAACTTGTTATTGGAAATATTTCCTTGTTCAAGGAGCTACAAGTCAATTATGTGGAAATTATATAAAATAGTTATTGAACAAACCATATGAGTGGTTACTGGACATATGGCTCTGTCAGGTTTGCTTACTTATTTTAATCAGATAATTTTAGCTTGCTGTTAAAGTGAACTGTAGACCACACTGCAGATTTTATAAAATGTACGGTAGAATTCATCATCCTATATATGTTAAATACATTTATTCCTCTTATATAGATCAGAAAAGAAATATATTTAAGATTTAAGAATTGCTCATTTCCTTTAAAGAAAGTTAAAAATTGTCAGGATGGCTAATGAGCCATTTTTTTTATGCCCAGGCAAAGGACACAGGGTACACACATTCGGTCTCGCACGCGCACACACTCAGAACCCCACAGGTCCCTAAGTTTACCTGCTGGAGTGTTTGTCATGGGAAAGCTTGTGTTAGGAGATGCAGACTGTGACAGGGACAGAGTGGCTCATGGAAAGATAAACGGGTGACATTCCTGTGGGATTTCACATGAGGACTTAAGCTGTGCTATGGATAGAGGTGAGAGTAGCCAAATGGAGGGTGGGGATGGTCAACAGCGGTCAGAGCAACACACTGCGACCAGGTCACCTTGAACCTTAATAGCAGAGGAGGTGCACTTGCTCTGGGCAGTGCTGTACATATTCACTGTCATTTTCCACTCTTTCATCTTAATTACCTAACACAGTATAGTTCACATTTTCCAATTATTGTTTCTGATTATTCCAGTTCTTTGTTAAGGGTAGCGTCAGCTTACAGTGAATGGCTTTGGTTTGAGTTCCTGCTATTTCTGTGGTACCCTTGATTAAGGCATTTATCCTAAAACGATTCATTCCCCAGTTCTATCAATGTGAAAATCATTATATATAGTTTAGTATAATATAGTATAATATAATATACTTTAGTGCATAAACCTAACACTGTAGGGTGTTTTGGAAAAAATGGTCAGGTAATAAATAGGAAAATTGACTATTTAGACCAAGGTGATGAGTTGGAAAACTAGGGTAGAAGCCCATCTCTGCCTTCAAGTATTTGCTTTATTTTCTTTATTGGGGAATTTTAACCCTTAATGTGTAGCTGGTTCTTGCCCCACATGCTCCTGAAGATGATGACTGCACAGACTCCTTCACTCTAAACCAAGTGGCAAGGATGCACTGCTACTTGGACCTCATCTACCAGTCATGGCAGTCAGATGTCCGGCCACCCCCAGTGCCACTGGCACCACAGGTGGTGGGGCAGGAACAAGACGCCATCACACTCGAGTGGTTCCCACCCATCACAGGCCACTTCTACGACAGGTGAAAATGAGCACATTGGGGTCAGCAGTGTGAAAAGATGAACTCTATCTTTGCTTCTGTTTATATGCCTTTTTCCAAACAAGAAGTGGGTCACTCAGTTACTCAGTAAAACCTGACCAAAATCTTAACTGCAGACAAGTACTAATACAAAAAAGGCTGTTGAGATCAGTCCATGGATTGATGGGAAATATTAACACCAAAAATTAAAAACCACAAAAAGAAACATTTAAATACATCTTGGAAGTACAGCAAGTTAGAATTAACCAGAACAGTGGGTCTGAGTGGGGCGACAGGCCATGTCTGGAAGTTTCTGTGTGGAATGTATCTAAGTTGGTTCCTGTCACTCCCTGTTGATTTCCTAGAGAAGTGGGATTAGTGTGTGACAAGTGCACAGAAGGGAGGGTCCTTATGCAGTACGCCTCAAACTCTTACTCACCTCGCCCTTGCGCCCCCTCAGGACATTGGAGCCCTCGTGAGGCCGAAGGTAAGCCACAGCTTGTCACCGCCTTCTTCACCTTTACTTTGTGACTCTGTCATGGTTCGTGATACTCTTGGTTCATAGGCTGGTCAGGCAGGGAAAGTAATCGAACAGGATGTGTCTGGGTACAGAAAGTTCATATCTGTGGCATGTGGGTTGTCGCAGCTGAGTTGTTATGGTGGACTTAAAAGCATGCAACTAAAGATGAACTCAGTTACCAGTGGTATTTGGAGCTGAGAGGCTAGACGATGTGGCAGCATGTCCAATTTTTATCGCTCACAGTCTGGCTGCCTGAACAGGGTCTGCAGTTTCTGCTCAAGAGGCATGTCCGGGCTTGTCCCCACCACCACATGGAAACTCTCTCTTCTCCCCTTTTGGAATAGTTCCCTCACCACCCATCCCATCTCTCTTTCCTGCTCTTCAGGACCCTCATAAGTGAAACCTTGCCCCTCTCCCTTTTCCTGCTGTGCCCTTTTTCTTAAAAAAAAAAAAAGGAACGTAACGCACTAAACTGGGGCAGTCAGAGGTCCTGTGGGATGCCTTCTTTGCAAAGTATCTCCTACACACTCCTTGCATCCTCATGTCCACTTGTTTCTTAAAGTGTCGGCCTGGTGGGAACCAGCCCAAGACTGTCTTCATAAATCTTCACCGCTACTTGGAAGTTTGGTGGGGGAGTGGGAAAGAATGAACAAATGAAAAGCAGACACACACACACACACACACACACACACACACACACACACACACACACACACACACACACACACAGAGGATATATGTATGGGAAAGCATGAGGAAAACACCCAAAGTGTGTAGCACAAATTAGACTGTGGTTTGTGACACTCACAAGACAGCCCTGTACAGCTGATTGAAGACCAGGGCGCAGAAGCTGAATGTGGGAGGTTAGGAATGGGAACAAAGAATGTGTCAGTTGGATTTCCTCATCTGCAAACTGACCTGGCTCTTCTCCTCTTTCAGTTAACACAGTCCACAAGACCTCATAACCACTATTGCAATCTAAAATGTAGCTGTGTGTCCAGGAATACAACTGAACCCATACTGAATATGAACAGCAGTAACTCAGATCTTGTACACAGTTGCTATGTGTAGAATATGAGCCTAGAAGGGTGTAGAATTTAGGGTGTTAGTGTAATTGTGCTGTGTATGGGTCAGTTCCATTTCTGAATGTATAGTGCTGTAAGCGTGTTTGAGCAGCAGGTGGCTAATCCATGACCTATAAAGCCCACACAGTCTCCAAGTTTCTACCATCCCCAAAACCTCCTTCTACATGGTCCACATGAGTGGGTCCATTCCTGACATACCAGGTGACATGCCCCTTGATCCCATTAGGCCTGTGCTTTCTTTCTGGACCTCTCCAAAACTGTAGGTCACAATGGGACTATAGTTCCCTGTTTTGAGCAGTTCTCTGTCATTTTCTTCCTAAAGCCTTGATTAAGTGGTTTCTTACCTTGGGGTGTGTCTTCTTTAGGTGTCCCTCAGACAACAGTTAGTAAACCTGACTGTTCTCTGTTTGCAGTCTGTTCCCTTTCATTCTAGCAACATGATCTGCTGTGGTCAGTTATCTTCATGTTTTAAATTATTTTTTCTAATGGTCTCAGCAATGAACATTTTTTTTTTCGCCAATGTTTAACAACCATGGGTTGGTTTGGGTAGGATGTGGCTGTTGTACAGATGATGAAATATCACTTACCGAAATTCTCTATCCATAAGACCGATGTGCTGAACACTCTGCTGCCCATTTCATTAAGTCTCATACATACATACATCCTTTGCTGAGAAATTTTCAGTGTTGGTTTTTCGAATTCTTTAGTTTTTTGAAAACAAGTTTTGCTCAGACTGAGCAACTAAGCAAGAAAAAGAAATGCCTTTTATGTACCGCAAGCAGTGTCAACGTTTTTGACATTCCTTCTCGAACTTTATGGAATGTAAAAATCAAGCAAGACCAGTGTGGACCAGGTTCTCAGGGCACCGCTGTTCCTCAAGAGGATTTTAAAAAAGCCCCCTCTGTCTCTCAGAGGAATGATGCCTTTAATTACACATTTACAGTACATCTTTTACCCCATTGTGGCAGTGAGCTAAGAGGACCTGATTAAAACCTCTAGCTGTACATTCCAGGAATAATTCATCATAGGAATCAGTGGTTTGTCTTACAATTTGTACTGTCACAGCACAGCCTCTAGCCTCAGTTGACTCTCCATCCCCCCACCCCCAACAAAATCCATCAAACAAAATGGTCCTGGTTAACAAAGTGACTGTAAAACTCATGCCAAGATGTAGCAGCACAGCAAAACCACTGCTTCAGAGAAACTAACTTGAGAGCATGGGCTCTGTGCCTGATTGCCTTTGCTGAGATGTTTTTCCAAACCTGTCATATCCTTTGCCACACCACTACCTCCCCCCGGTTCTCACTTAAGATCTCCAATGGTGTGGAGAGCTGGGAAATCCTTGCCTCTGCGGCCAGGCAGGTCTTGGGGTAGAGTTATTATTTGTTTCAGGTTCTTCTGGAGCCAGCATCATGCCAGGTTTTATATCTTTCATTTTTCTAGTTGTCATGTTTTTTTTTTTCCATTCCTCTGTTGACTTGCTGGTAAAACCTCTCCTTCAGATTTGGAGGAATGCTGGGTTTACAGGGACATCAATGGCACCAAACAAGGCTTAGAGTCCTAAAACAGAGGCTAAATCCTGGTTCCCCATATCCGCCACAGTCCCTCTGTTAGATGGGTATGGGGAGGCATTTTTGACTTCTTGATCAGCTGCCAGTGAGCCTATACAGTAGAACACAAAGAGTAGCAATGGAATAATCTTGACATAATTGCTGTAATTGCAAATCTTATTTGGATCCCAATCCCCTCTGTCATGGACATCTACAACTCACGCTGCATCCACAAAGCCACCAGCATTGTGGATGATCCCTCACACCCCTCCCACCCAATCTTCTCCCTCCTGCCATTCAGAAAACGGCAACAAGAACTATGACTTGTTGGAGCACTGAACCTTAAACTCAAGTGTTGTGGTTTTAAAACCACAAGAGAAACTACACAGTTATTGCTTCAAATCCCACTGTTAAACTGGGTTAATCAGTTTTGACTGGGTTCAAGCCTAGGGTAATCAGTTTTGACTCGGTTCAGCACTTTAAGTTGGTTTTGGTATGTCTGCCTGCTCATACCACTTTGTTCAGTGATTTGCCTCAGTCTCAAAGGTAATCTTAGTTCAGACTTTTATCTGAGTTACATTCCAAATCTTTTGAGTAGACCAAAGTGAATTTATCTATAGGACAATAATGAAAGCATGGGCAGTTACAAGTAGAGATGGATGGAAGGAATGAATGATCCATAGCAGATTTTTTGAGAGCAACTGCAGTGTGTGTTCAGACTTTCTTGTAACCTTTATATATGAACATTCATGAAAAGTCTGAATGATTGTATATTGTATAAAAGTCTGAATGATTGCTGAAAATGACCAAAACATTAAATAGAGTCCATAAGATAATCAACGTGTGAGCAGCACAGAGGCCCAAAGAAGCCAGTGTGCCTTGGACAAATCCCTTCAGGACCCACAATGGTGATACTACAATTTTCTATGCAGACAAATTCTTTGAGATTGGCAAATCCTTGAAATTGAAAGACAAATGCCAGGGAGCAAACAAGACAACAGTTAAGCAGCAGTTTGCCTAAAAGCCAATGTGCCATTTTCCTAGATCAAGATCATCCTAATACTCCTCTTGGATTAGCCAATTGACAGTGGAAGCAACATTGAGATACACTGTAGGAATCTGATTTGCACCAATTTAGGAAGGTGACCATAGCCCCAATTCCTGAGGAAAACTGTTAATCAACTTGATCATGAATTTCATGAAAAAATCAGCTGAAGACCCTCAGAGTTATTATCTTTGGAGCCGGTGCAGACAAAAACCTAGATCACATTCTGCCCAGCCAAGGCCTCATAAATCAGGTCATGAGATATTCTCATAAAGCAGGTCTTGAGTTATTGAGTTATTCTTGTGAATTATTTTCACAAGAGTTGCAAGAAGGTAACGTGTTCTGGCCTAAAATGGAGCTTTGGCTTTGGAGATACATTAAGTTCTGAAAGTGGCAATACATTAAGCCCCCCTCACCAAATCTATATTGTAATTTTTTTTTCCACTTTGTAACTGGTGATAACCAAAACACTGTACCTCCTATAATCCACAATGAACTTGGCATCTGTATTTGTGACTGCACAACTGACTGCTTAATTTCATGAAAATTTGATCATGACAGCAGGTCCCAATGCAATGCATGTGATACTAATAACCCTCCATTCTGTGTAAATGCGTTAGCAAAGTTTCACATCCTACCAAAGAATTCTGAGGAAAAAAAAAACATTGGTGGAAAGGAGAAAAACAAAAACAGCAAGTATCTCAAATCATAATTTTTCAGGAGTTATCTCTGCTTTGGCCACACACATGGACACGCTTACGGTAATAAACGTGTCGAGATAATGTAGCTTGGGAGCTGATTTTGTTGCTCAATTGATTAAATGTTGAATTTTTGTATGCTTCCCAGAAATGAGGTTAGCAAATGGACCTTGTGGTTGCCAGTTTGGAATTCCACAAAAGAGAGAAGAAAAAAAGAGAAAAGCACACGGAAGACAGCGTCTGCAGAGGCTCTTGATCAATGCATATGTCAGTCTGAATAACAGGAGCCTGCCACTGCCTTGGAGTACGACTCTGCCTAATTGTGCCGCTGGAGTCAATGCCCTTGCACAGGGCCTCTCAAGAAGCACCGCAGGCTGGCTTTGGCTTTTGGAGTGTGCTGAATCCGCAGCGATGTGCCTATGGGGGGGCAGCGTGCATGAAAAATGAGGGTGACGTTTATTAACGCTATGAAAACAGCAAGAGTGAAAGCTGGTTTCGGCCACTGTGAGTCGCATTAGGGAGAAAGGTTCCATCTGGACCAAGGCCTTCCTGCTGGGACCACCTAGCAGCAAGGGAGGGGGGCAGGGCTTCCCTACAGATTTGACAAGTTACTGGGACACAGCTGCAGGAGCAAGGGTCCAAACCTGCTATGAGTGGTCCCAGTCTGTTCATTTGTATCCTATGCATGAGTTACTCAGTCAAGACCGTATGCTTTCTGTGTATGTCAAGGCTGTGCATTGGGTATTTTAGAGTGCTGTTGTTGCTTTATGTATGTACAGGTTCAATTTCCTGGGGCTACTTATGTCTGGACTGCATATAGAAA
Organism: Heterotis niloticus; assembly: GCA_018136845.1. Taxonomy (NCBI): domain Eukaryota; kingdom Metazoa; phylum Chordata; class Actinopteri; order Osteoglossiformes; family Osteoglossidae; genus Heterotis; species Heterotis niloticus. The sequence goes on from CM030891.1 coordinate 14,121,462, forward strand.
GTGCATTATAGAATGCATAATAGAAACTTCTCTCTGTAGCCAGTTACATGCTGATTTCTGCTATTGTACCCATTAGTAAGGTGTTTATTAATTCCCTCATACTGTTTTTTTGTGAGGTAATGTTAAAAGTCCTTATTATTGACTCTTCACCTTCTCTCAGGCCCTCCAGATGTGGAGCAAGCATGTGAGCCCAGCGTTCACACCTGGAGCCCAAACGCCGGCATGGAACCCAGTACAGTGGGCTCTCCGCCATGCCCACTGCAGGGCTGTATGCTCCAGTTGGAGTTTGCTCATCCACTGGTGCCTGATGCCCTTACTGTGTGGGTCACCTTCTTCTCGCCTGAGGAGAGCCAGCTGCCCGCCATCCACAACATTGTGCTGTTGACAGTAGGAGGCCACAACATCTCCCTGGGACCAGCGCATGTCTTCTGTGACACAGCACTCACACTGCGTCTCTCCGTAGCCGAAGAAGTCTATGGTGTGCAGTTTTTCACCACTGAGCAGCACCTGGAGATTGATGCCACGCTGCTGGCCTCAAAGCCTAACAGCCCGCTGTGCCAAGGCTGCCAGCCTCTCCAGTACCGCCTGCTGCGCCATCCGCTCTTTCCTGATTCTCCACTGGGCCGCGACATGCTGGATTCCAGCCGCAGATATGTGGACAGGTGAGGGAGCAGGCCCGTCTCTCTTGTGTGACCTTCTAACAATACATACAAAGGTGTAGCCTACTATTTTGCTGATCTACCTCTAGTTTGACAGTGCTGAGTTGGAGACCTATACATTGCTGTGCCCAAGATCATGTACAATTGTCTATATCTCACTTGGCAAACTACAGAAGTTCAAATATGTTGGAATCATTTAGCAAATGAAATGTATTGGTCTTATTGGAGTTGCTCCATAATGTTGAATTTCAGAATGTAAAACCTCTTTTACACCAGGAGCTGCCTGGAAGGAGAAACAATCAATGGCTGCTTATTGTAAGAGTTAGGGAGCGAGTCTCTTCTGATAACTGCACTTGTCCACTAATCATGCGGCTGCAGCACACAGCTCCTACTATAAGGTTGTATGACTGGTACTGTTAAGAAATGGCAGTATGTAGTTCTTTCGGTGTAAATGTACATGTTCAGATATCACATTACACATTAAAATCAAGCACCTCAGTTGCAAAATGATCTTAGGAAAAAAACTAAAGTATTTGTGGTGTGTAGGAGAACAGCAATGCCCACATCTTGGATTATCAGCTTCACGTGTGACCATGGTATTTAACGGAGGACAGAAGTTGCTGCACTGTGGAACTTGGACAGGTGTTCATGCATTTGAAACTACTGCAACTATTTTGTGTTTCTAAGGAGATGTTCACTGCAAGTAAAACAAATGCCTGAGGAGTTACCACAAAGGGCTAGATGTATAGGCAGTCCTATTGAAATGTCTGAGTACAACTGGGCTACCTTACCTATTTATTTATTTATTTACTTATTTACTTACTTATCTATTTGCTGCTTGTTTCTATTCTTCTTGGTGTTTGGATGTTTGTTTGTTTTATTTTCCATTATAGATTTTTTGCACAGTCTTCCTGGATCAGATCAGAGCACATTTCAACACATGGTACACAACCATGTACTTGACAAATAAACTCTTTTGACTCTTTTTTTGACTCTTTGAACAATACTTGCACAGCATGAACTGGACAGAAGAGGGAATTGCTGTGGGAGAGGTGGAAGGACATAGTGATTTGTTTCCTGCTCATTCTTGTCTGACAAATACCTTGAGAGCAAAAGCTACTTTCCAGCATTTTTGACTGTTGGCGTTAAAGGGTTTCCCTTTAATTCCACAGTAAACAGCACTGCTATGTGTTGCATTCCAATGTTTTGTTCATCAGGGGTGGCCTACATTTGTTTTAGTTTGAAAAAAAGAAAAGAAAAAAAACTATTACATCAACAACCCAGGGTCATCATGGGTCACGTGATATAGGAAATGTTCACAGATCACACTGTAATGATATATTGATGATCAGACTGGAGGCATTCATAAGTTATTATTATGATCTGTTATCTGCCACCTTTAACCAAGGCACATTAGACAGATACTGTAGGTTTGCACACTTCTGTAATATTTACTGTATCAATGTAAGGTAAGTTTCTTCATCAGGGATAGTGCAGTACAGTCATAACCTCTATGGTACCCACTGTTCCTAGGATTGAAACATGTTTGTTGGAAGTAGGGCACTGATGGAGGTATTTTTGTGCAACTGACAACTCTTGAAAGCATCACCACATGTTGGAGTGCAAGGTTTGCTTGTTCCTTGCCTGCTTTTCATTTGACACAAGTTCTTTACAGCTAAAAACAGTTTTCATTCTTTAATACTATTGGCTGTCAGCATTGCATGTCTGTAGAGATCTAAATAGAAGCACTGTGTGTTGCAGACCCAGGGGAAGAAGATAAATTTATTCCTTGCAAATATTCTTCCATCTGGAGGCAGGAGAAGTCCATGTAGTCCTTTAGAGATAAATGTGATATGAGTAGTATAGAAGCGGTTGCTTGGTAAACTGCAAATTAATGAACAGACTTAGGATTTGTATTGATGTCTTCATTCCTTCGTTGCCTTAATTCAATTAGCTAAGGCAACAAATGTTTTGTCAGATAAGAGGAATTTACTATACCCTGTGGCTTTGGAGGAACAGATTACGGTACAGGACCACCCGCATTGCGAGTCCAAGGCCTGAGGAATCTACACCTAAATCCACAAGCATTGCTTCTACAGGGATTCCCTTCCCCAAAATACATCCCCCTTTCTTTGACTGAGAAACCCCTACCATTGGCTTTTCGTACTGTGAAGAACTAAGAAGAACCCTCTGAACTGTCTGGGTACCTCTTGTCTCCTTCCATTCCTGTCTGCCTTTTGAACATTTTTGTTTGTTTGGTTTTGTTGTTACTGTTTTTTTTTTCTTAAACATGAGGCTGCATTTTTGTTTGTTTCATTATGTTGTTTCTGAAAAATGAGTCGGCACTTGAACTCATGCCATTGTTGTTTTGTGGTGAGAGGTTGGGGGTGGATTTCAAGACACATTCTGAGTAATTGTGATGGAGATGTACAATTCAAGTGGACTCTGCTTGTTTGGAGACCCTTGTGATGAGGCTCCAACAATGGCTTTTTGGTGTTTTTCTTTTGTGGAGATGCAGCTTGCCTTCATGAGAGTGGTTGCATTGGTCACATTAAAACCTTCAAAAGTGTAGGGGTTCCTACGGGTGAGGAGATGTCTCAAGTCATACCTTGTGCACTGTAAGCACAGTGAAAACATGAAAGCTGTTAGAGCAGTAGTTAACAACTTCAGCTTGTATCCTGTAGGTTGTCTGTCCATGTCCCACTATAGGTCCTGATGTGGCCTACGATTCTGAACAAAATGCTGAATTGCATCTGTGGAGCACCTAGCTGTGGAGGGCTTAGATCTTCATTACTGAGAGTATAAATGTGAGAGTATGACAGTAGTACACTATGATCTGTTGCTGTGGCTTTTTTAGCCCATTTACATTGGTGGCCGATAATACCAAATAATCATTTATAAAGTATGTGCTAATATAAGCGGTGTAATCATGGTGGAAAAAAGTATTCAAATCATTGCAAATTAATGAATTGTTTGTACTTTTTGAACAACTGAAATCTTTCCAGCATCCAAGAGGGTTATCAAAACACATCTCTTTTAGACCCATTTCCTTGATCTCCCAACACCTACATAAATGAGTCCAACACCATCTGCTAATGTTATTTATGTATTTGCTATTTGAACGTTACTTCTATAGGCAGCTACTTGGTGTGATGTGTGCCAGCAAAATGATGACATCATGTACAGTAAGCCATGATATAATTGTATCTCCATATCTAAATGTTGCAATCCCAAAACTCTCCTTGGGGTCAGCAATGATGAATGGGTGTTCCCTGACAAGGGTAGGAAAATAAAGAGGAATAGGAAAAAACCAAAAACAAAACAGGCCCACCAATGAACGGAACAATAACATTATTAATCTATTGTTGAACGTGGTTTTGTATACTCCAAATTATTTGTCATTTTGTAAAAAGTGTCTACTAAATGAGCAAGGGTCAATAACTATATACTCACACATAATACTGGCATCAGTTTTCTGTACAAAAGCTGCCTGATTTTGATTTCTTTTGCGAATTCTATTTTTGCATGCCACAGACTAATAGTAAGGACAAGATGCTAATTCTTTTTCATTTTTAACAAATTTTATTGTAAGATTGATGGATCTCAAAAACTTAATGCCACTGATTTATGATCACCATCATCGATTGAAAAATTGAAAGCTCATTGTAGGGCTGAGAAAGAAAAATGTCATAAACAGCCCAATATTATCTGTCTGGGTCTATTTGATTTATTACATGTAAATTCATTTTGAAGTTGTTATGAAGATGTTTGACTTCCTGCCACCAAAGGGAAATATTTAACAATATCCTTTGTTATGTGGCCCTGGACTTGCTGGTTAGCATTATTCATCTAAGAAGCTAAAGAGATTTACTGGCTGAATGCAAGCATGTTTGTGACTGACAACAGGCGATCAACCGCAAAGGCTTAAGCACTGTCAGATCCATTGGGAACCTGTGATTTATTATCCTGTATTTGTTAACATCAGTGTTTTTTTTTTTTGCCTTACTCCTGCTTGTCCTGCAGTATCTATTTTGCCTTAACAAGTTACCTGTTTAAAACATAATAATACATGGCTTTAGGAAATGTGTTCCTCATTGGAACATGCAGTATGCTGGCAGGTGATGGTTTAATGATGTTTTTCTTGTATGTATGAAGCACAGGTATTATAAGTATATCAAGCAGTAATATAATGTTGATACGATATTTTACTACTGACTGTGAGGGTGTGGCATTGAATAACAAAAATGGCAATTATGAAATAAGCTGCCTGACCATAATATTTTAATATTTTGCTGGCGGTACCAAGTACAAAAGGTTCAAAATGGAAAGTCTAAAGGTTTTGGGTTTTGGCTCCATTGTAGTGAAATGAGCTCCCTTCATTCACTCAGAACCGCTGAATCCCTTCCAAAATTCATGAAAGGCTTCAGGACATATACTATATATTGCGCACATATTATATATAAATAAGTAGTTTAAAAAGATGATACATAGATAAATAAATTGATAAGATTAATGCAAACAGTGAAAGATCAAGCAGTGGTTGTGGAGATGTTACGGTGGGAGGTGCTCAAGTGGTGGTGGTTGTATTGGTCAGCAGCCACTGGAATACACTTGCAAAGACAAGGTACTAAAATTTTTAATGACTTAGATGTGTATTGGGATGGTGTTTGGTTTCAGTCCCAGGAAGGGACCCTGCTCTAGAACCCTTGGCATTGAGCCTGAATGGTTGTAACAAAATTACCCAGCTGTAACAATGGGGTAAAACTGGATGTTGCTTTCAGTTACATGCCAGTTAAGCATCTGCATGAAGAACATTGATGTCTTTCAGTGTTGCCTGAGAAGCTACTTATCTGCTCTGTCTGGCACCTGATAACTCACATCTTAATGCAAAGCTACATGAAACTTGTAACAGGCTCTAACATGTGAATGACTAATTTATTGCCTGTTGCGCCCATAGCTGTTTATGTAGTCATTGTTACCCATTGTTTCTTGCTTAAGGCTCAGATCATAATGATCCAGTTAAGGTTCTAAACCTTCTAATTAAGTGCTGAATGCATGACTCTTTGTCCTGTTGACTGAGTCAGTTACATGACACCCATCATATCAACTTCTCAGAACCCTTCTGTTTTTCAGCAACATCAGTTTCAAGCTGACATGATTTCACACAGTAAAAATGGACTGAATGTATCCAAAAATCAACTGATAAATAATGGGTGAAATATACTGTCCTTCCCCAAAACATTCGAGTTTTATTTAATTTGTCAAACATTGTCCTTTCTGGTACTGCATCTCCATAATCTGTCTTGGCAGAGAAAAGAAGATCAATCTTGTATGTACTGTATTTATTTACTTTTGGTGCCGTCCCTTTTTCCATTGTTCCACACTTGCCTTTCTTTTCCCTCCAAAACAGAGTGCTCAGGGCTAAAGGTGGCACGCGGCTGTTTATTTTAGCGGAGGCCCCAAACGAAGCCTCGTACGAGCTCCTGCTCCAGCATGAGCTGCGTGGTACAGACCGCAGTGACGCACCTGGCTGCTGCTACTATCTTTCCCACTACACACCCTTCCCTTCTCCTTTTTTTCAGGAAGATGAACGCTGGTGGATATTTGTGTGCCTTCCAGTTATGCTTGATAACAACTCAGGGACTGCTAGCACAAAGCATGGATCCCTTGAGCTCTTGAAGGAGATGCCTTTTGAGTCCCATTTAAGGTTTTGCTAATGGTAGGTTTGGCCGTCTCATGGCTTTTCCCGGACATTAACTAATAAAATAAAACGAAATACAAAAGATAATTTATTCTGCTCTGGTTCGTGTGGATTGTGCCAGCACTGTGAAATTCATTGTAGACTCAGTCCCTTGCAGTGTACATTTTAGTCTTCTTTTGAATACAACAGAAAATGTACAAACAAAAGAGTTTTTTTTTTTAATAAATAAGCTTGTTTGAAGCATGTCTGATGCTTTTTAAATGCATATTTTTAACAGGACCAGTAGTTTGGTCTGTGGGCAGCATCTGCGGTGGCAGTCTCCTCTCGAATCTGGAAAACAGGTCCTCGTGCGCGTCCATGACATAGGGCTCTGTGTTTTTTGTACTGGAGCGCTCCAGCAGCTCCCCTTTCTGCAGAGCGCCTGGACAAACACAACACAGTCAAAGAGTACGAGCCCTGGCCGTGCCATTCGCAGCCCATGGTGATTTAACTTGTTTGTTCTGCCCCTTACCGAATGTTACTGCTTCCTTTCCATTACCAGAAGCACAGTGTAGCTCTGCTGACAGAGGCTTGGAGGGGAAGAGAAGTGGTGGCTGACCTTGTCTGAACCTGGGGAAGCTGTAGCTCTCACTTAAACGGCCTTTTCTCTTAATTAAACTGCCTTGCTGCTAGTTTGTTGTTACCAATTGTCAGAGCTTCCCAGAGTTTTCCAAAAAAAAATGTTTATCCTAATGTTAAACTATTTAATCAGCATTATATTCTAAAAGTCTCAGGGTGAACAAGGGAATAAGATTTTCTACTTAAAATGAATCGCCTGCTTAGATTTTTTTTTTTTTTTTTTTTAAATACGGACAGTTTAATCTGTTTCATGGTTCTCTCATATATGCTATAAGAAAGAAAACCATATTTTTTTTTATTTTTGGGTTGCTTTCTTCATTTAATAATAAGTAATATTCATATTTTCATATGTGTTGGTTTCTGAATTTTTTTCAGAATTTCCGTTATTCTCAGCATTTCATAATTATTCAGTCATAGCTGTCACACAGTAAGTCAATGAAAAACAACAGTATGTGCCAAGTTAAATTATCCTGAAATAGACAGGTGAATCTGAGATATTTGTCTGATATTGATATTTATCTCATGTGAAATATTCTACATGCACAATTTGCAATGAAGACCTGTTTATGGTGGTGTGCTTGTTGGTCCTTGACAGGAGGAAATGTTGAGTCCCATTCCCATGCAGTTTGTCTCTGGGAATTGCTTGAAATGGGTCCTCGGAGAACAGAAAGCTGGCTGACCCCCATAACAAAGGCCCTCGTATTGACTACTTGTGACTCAGGTTTTCCACTGGACTTAGCTGCCGGTCATTGGGATGACATGAGAAAGATGAGAGTTTCTCATCATGGCTATTTGAGATTAGAGCAATGCAAAGTTTTGCAGCAGAGAGCAGGTTGCATGATGATGGTTGCTGTCCCATGCTAACAAATGCCTTGTGCTAGTGTCCTCCTGTTGGAAAAGGTCAGTTATCAATCTGTTCCTGTGAGAAAATTCTTGTTCTCTATCCAAAGAAACCTCACCCACAAATATCTGACCATTTTACTCTAATAGTTTAAAGGCTCCAAATTTGAGACTTTTATTATATTCATATCCTGACTGTGGGTCTGGGGTTCATAACAAGTTATGATACTTGTTCAGAGAGCCCCAGGAACAGCTGCATTGACCTCTTTGAAGTACAGTGATGGTCAGCAGATCAGCCTTCCTAAACATTTATTATAAACATTAATTTAGTGGATGAGATGTCGATGAGGTCCAGCAGGAAAAACTGGATGGAGCTTCATACGATGAATCAATGACATATTCTGGCTCCTCAGCAACAAACCTTGGCTGAATTTTACAGACCACTAGAGATTCCACAGAGTTTATATGGCTATTTTCCATATTTTTCAAGGAAATCCACTACTATTGTTCTCAGGTGGACGATCTTGAATTTGTTTTTGCTGTGTCAGTGTAATTTGTGTTTGCTGTAGCTGCATTATCTATCAGGTCACAATGCACATCACTGCTCTCAGCAGTGAACTGCTTGACTGTGTACTGTGCATTCAACCGCTTGTAACCTTTGTGGCGTTATTGTTTTTGTCACTTTCCTCTGCTATATTTTACCATTCCACAAGGTCAGGTTCTGTGCTGGCCTTCATCCTATCTCTCCAGCATCTGCCTGTACCGCCTATTCTGGCTGAGCAGGGATCCTATGTCTGTTATGTTTAAAATCCAACCTTTTTGTGAGGGTGACAATAAATTGAAGAAAGTGCTCTTTTTCCCCTATCCCCAAAGTGAACGACATGTGGCTTTGATTGACTGCACCCATAAGCAGCTCCAGATGTTTTCCAGTGGAGCTCTATGTCTTGCTCTTCTGTCCTGAATTTGACTGTTGAGAGCTGTGATGGTCCATGCCATGCCAAGCTTTCCTGTGCTACACTCTGTAACTCTGTGTCTTAAGGCATCTTGCTATGCATACCTACTTCACTTGGTTGATCTCAGCCCCTTCAGTCCCACATGAGCTCAAGCCACACAACAGGATCATGTTTTACTACTGGACACAGGAACACCCTCCATGTCCAGCACAATGGATCATTTATGAAGATATTGGTTTACAAGGCAGACCCTGACAGCAGAGGTAAAGGTTTAAGGACCCCTGGAAGTGGTAGCCACCTCTCTCCACCTCCCTTGAGGGATACAATACAGTTGAGGTGGTCATGTTGTCTGCTTGAATATCACATCATTCCAGAAATATAGCATGGGTGAAGAGAGGCTAGACAGAAAAAAATCTAGACAGCCTGCCGTAGTAAGCTGGTAGAGGGGTAGAGAGGTGGAAGAAAGGGTTACTGTGGATCACTCTGACAGCATCCACATTCGAATAGAAAATCAAGTAGGAAAATATTGGGCAAGAACATATAAACACAAATGACAGAAGCACTGAAGGAAAGCAACCCACGTTGCTTAATCTTCTTCTTCTTTCGGCCGCTCCCATTAGGGGTCGCCACAGCGGATCTATTGTTTCCACTTCTTCCTGTCCTTTGCATCTTTCTCTGTCATTTCCACTTCTTCCTGTCCTCTGCATCTTTCTCCGTCAACTCACGTTGCTTAATATGCAATTGAATTTTGCATCTGTCTATTTTTTATGTGTGTGTCCTAGGGATGTGGAAGTAGGGGTGGTTTACACATACAGAGTGGTGACCATCTCAAAGGGAATTGAGAGTGAACCTTCACCGGAACTCACCCACAAGCTCGGTGCACCTTACTGTGGGGATGGGGTCATTCAAAGGTGAGTAATAACTGCAGAGTCATTGTATTAATCATTATTGAAATTTACATGATTGTTATGAATATCAAACTGCATTGTTCACATTGTAGGTGCCAGTGTGATGTCCAAACTTTACTGTGCAACTGCCAAATTGCCTTTCATGATCATGTAACACCACGGCATTCTGCAGGTTCCTCGGTGAAGACTGTGATGACATGAATTCTGCTAATGGGGATGGCTGCTCCAGCCACTGCAGAAAGGAACCATTTTTCAACTGTGTTGGTAGGTGACCTGTCAAAGACAGATGGCATAGTAGTTAGAGTCATCACTTGTACTTGAAGGACTTCAGTTCAAATTTTGCTTTTACTGTAGCACCCTTGATTGATTTACATACTATTAACCAATGCGGCAAACTTACCCAGCTATATTAACGTGTAAATTTTTGTAAGTAGTTAAACACTCTGAAGCTGGAGAGAAGTATGAACTGAAATGCATTAATAATACACTCTATGTCACTGCAGTGAGAAGAACGCTATATAAAAATAAAATTAAATTGAATAATTATAGCTAAACAGTATGTAAAAATATTAAGAGTGAGATTGGCATTAGAAATATTGCTGTAAAATGGAACCACTGAGTGCTATATAGGATATTTTCCACTTTTCATGTACACTATATGGCCAAAAGTTTGTGGACCCTGCTTCTAATGAAAGAGCTGAACCCTAACCTCAACCCCACTGAACACCATTGAGATGAACTGGAACACCAACTGCGAGCCAGGCCTTCTCTCCCAACGACAGTAACAAATCTCATTGATGCTCTTGTGGCTGAATTGGCACAAATTCCCACAGCCACATTCCAAAATCTGGTGGAAAGCCTTTCCAGAAGGAAGAGGCTATTGTAGCAGCAAAGGGGGAACAATTCCATATTAATGCCCATGAGCTTGGAACAGGATGTTCAGCAAGTACATATGGGTGTTATGCTCAGGCATCCACATACTTCTGACCATATAGTGTAACTAAACTTCAGAACCTTCACATGCCAAAATACAGTCTTACCCTTTTATTTTGCCCCTAATATCTTGCAAAACTCACATCTCACGACATGCTATGGCAGACTGGATTTCCACTATGCTTCCTAAGATAGTTGGCAACCTCGACTCTTACCCTCAGTTTGCCACCATCTATGTTATTCTACCCCTTTATACCTCTGCTCGCAGCTTACAATTCACTACTTAATAGATAGCGCATGTTTCACTACTTTATTCTGTCCGGTGCTCTTGTTCTGACCTTCAGCTAGTTTCCCTCCTTCCTCAGTACCTCACCTCTGATGCTGCATTACTTGTGTAATGCGGTACGCTAAAGTCTTCAGGCTCACCCACCTCCACTTGCTACTGAAGTATTGTTCCTTTATGTTATTGATTGTCCACCATGTTAGATGCAGATCTAAGTCTTATCTGACTTCATATTATTTTGCAGTAAAATGTCAAGCAAGTAAAAGTTGTTTTTTTCTGAACAGAAGAGAGACATTTGTGTGTATCACAAGAATAACCATTCAAAAACACAGCAAAAAATGGCACAATTGTTTAGTTTATCATGTTTTTAGCCAGCATTCAGTAGGCAATATTCTTGCTAGCAGGCAAAAGCGAATGAACATATATATGGCTTAGACCATACTGACATATCCCCATTAAGTCGCTAACCTTGCCTCTGACCAAAAATTTATGTTGGACATACTGTCTCCAGTAAACAACAGTGACAGTCTCAGCCCTTTCTGACAGCTGGAAGTTCAGGAGAGTTAAGGGTATGTCACTGCGGCTATTGTTTTTGTGCTTTTTTCATCTTCTCTTGTTGTGAGGGGAGCCAGACACTGCATTGAAGAGAGTTACCAGCTGTCTCACAGTCTGGTAGAAGGTAAGAACAGGAAGTGAAGGGTGCTACTTTCACCCCATTCCTACACACACACACACACACACACACACACACACACACTCACTCACACATTCCTTCAGGACCCTTTCATTTCATCATCACTAAAGAGTTACAGGGTTGTCTCGGGATGAAAAGGGGGCAGAATCCCCCCAAAACAGCCGAGAACTCACAAAGAACATATAGTCCTTATGAATCTGACAGCAACACCTGAAAAACCCATACTGTAGTGTTTATATTTTCCTCCCCTAAGCTGCAAGGTTCATCAAGTCTGTTGTGTCCATTTCTACTAATCCATCCTTACTTCTCCAGGTCGAGGAAAAAAAGAAAATGCTGTTTCAGTCACTTACACAACTTCTAATGAGTGAGAAAACAAGATGGTAGATATAGTAGAGCAGTTTAATATGCTGACCCAGCAGTTAGAGTACTAATGTTTGAGCCCTGTGAACTTGTCTGGTGCAATTCAAACACAAGCCTTTAAAGCATAAATGTTAAATATTTTGTTTGGGAGGGAAAAAACAAGCCAAATTTGGCTTCTCGATATTTGTGTATAACTTCTGTGAGTAGCACTGCTTTTATTTTGGTTCACTGACAGTGCACAAGTTATGCCCTTGAAGTAAAGAATGTAGTATTTTTTTTTATACAAACTGATCTTATTCATTTACTACTAGGAAATTTGCAAAGGCTACTTTGACCCCCAAATTTGACCTCTCCACAAGGACCTTGAAAAAAATTCAAGGGAATGTATTTATGAGTAGAAAATAGAAAGCTGCAATGTCAGTCACTAACTGTGGTGTTTAAAACCATAACATCAGCAACTGATACCTGCTGATGAGGATCAACCGCTCACAGTAAACAGTCACCGTGCCAGCATGCCAAAGTAGATCTTGAGGAGCATTCTTTACAGTATTTCAGCTCTGTTTCAGAGATCCTCTTCTGGCTCGGAGGAGGAGACAATTTCTGTAGCTCTGCTTTTCTGCACCCTGATGTGTCTTCCATTTCTGTAAATGAAACAGTGCCAAATACATACTATTCAACAGCCAGCTTTTGTTTACGTTTATTTATTGTCTCCATTATGACTTATGGTGATTTATTCTAAGATAATTTTGCTAGGTAATTTTTACTGTATCATTACAGGGTGAGTACCTTGATTAAAGGTCCTACAGCAAGTGGTGGGATCCTAACCCTGGATGTTTGAGGCTGTGGTTTGCGTCCCTATAGAATCTGCTATCGCTTGCAAACAGCATGTAGGAATGGATGTGTACTTTAGGAGATACAGGCTGTTTCATTCAGTTGTTTAATGTTTTTAATCTCTTTCAAGTATATGTTTGCATGTGGAAATTGACATGATTATCTGATATCTAATATCTGTTCTCCTTATGTGTTTACCTCTACTTCTGCAGCAATACTACTACCATAATGGCATAGAAAGAAGCTAAAGAGAGAGGCAAACAGGCTATCTTGATATATCCTTGAGGAAATATAAACTGATCTGATCTCGGTTTATTGAGAATGCAAATGCACCGATTTTCCCTGAGGCGGCACAGCACAGTTGCTTTAATTTACCTTATTTGTTCTGTAATATGAATTTTCCCCTCTGTGGAACACATATAGTTACATAGTTATTTATGATTGTGTTTACACAAGTCTTTTAAGTCTTTTAAATACTTTCCAATGGAACAGAAAGTATAAAAGTCTTCATTTGTGAAACAAGAATATGCACAGATGTCCTTCGGTTGGGTGAAGAGAATATGACCCAGCAGACTGCCAAATTGAGTTTTTTAACCCTTTTTCCTGTGGCTTTTCACCATTCAGGTCAACAGAAAGGCTTTGCTGTTATTTTCCATCTGTACCAAACAATTACAAAAAGAATAAAATGATGAACACAGTTGAAACAAATGAGGGACAAGAGGAAAGTTTTGAATTAAATTGTTTTCTGAGTTGACTGCCTCAATAGGTCTGCGGGTCACTACACAATGTCGGATCTCTCTCTCTCCAGATGAACCCAGTCTGTGCTACTTCTATGATGGTGATGGTGTGTGCGAAGACTTTGAGCGAGAGACTAGTGTGCGGGACTGTGGCCTGTACACACCCAGTGGCTTCTTGGATCAGTGGGCCCAGACCATGGAGGCATCCCATGAGGAGCGGCTGTACTGTCCTGCTGAGGTGGCTACCGGATACCCAACACTGACCAAGGCGAGTCTTTCCCTCCTCTAAGTGCCAAATTCATTAATACTAATTGGTTAAATCTATGTGGATAGACTACACACTTTGGCTTCCGTATGGTCTTTTTGAGTTAATAAATAACAGAAGAGATCTGCATATGGAATATCCAAGTGATAATCTCAGACAGATTTCCCCTGTCTCAGTGAATGTCCTCAATTATCTTAAGATGCTCTGATAGGCATCCACCTTAAATCAACTTTGAAAAATGACAGATTCTGGAGATTAAAAGTCAGCACGAGCACAATGGACACCATTAACCAGGGGCCACTTTAATGTTGCACCATCACTTTTGCTTGTGGCAGTCGGAAGCTCTGCTTTCAATGAGACGTGAGCACAAAGGGAGACATTTGTGTAAGCCACTGTGCCTTCGCTCCACGCTTCTTTTCATTCTGGGCCCAGGACGTAACATTACTTATTCAACAAATTTGCTAACCATAGCATTTTTTTAATGATTGACAAAATAAAGGAAAAATGGCCTTTTCGTATGGGCAGTATGTCAGACAAACTGAGTTCAGCAAACCCATGACGGTAGAAAGTAGGAATTATAATCATCAAAGCTGCTTGTTTCAGTCATAGACAGGGCCATAAATTAACCCAAAACACTCTATAATATGTAGGTAATGGGTAAAACTGTAGGCCACACTGCTCAAAAGCTATATGAATTAAAAAAAGAATAATTAATGAATGATCCATGTTCCGTTTTCCCTAACAAAAGTATAAGATTTTTGCTCCAATACTTAAAAATTGAAACTGAAATCCTATTTGCATTTGCTTGACAACTGAAGAGAATCCTAAATGCCTGGCTCTGCAGACGACAGTGCAGGGGAATTGTGAGATCTTGCATTGTCGTGTGTGATGACCCCACCTGCATGAGAGCCTCAAAAGAGAGGAGTACCCCAGGTGTGCGTATCAGTGGTGTGAGATGCAGAGCCCTCTTGAAAAGGCAGTAAGCAGGACATTCCCAACTTGATCTAATCATAGAAATAATAATGCTAACAGTATTTGATCCCCTTTTACTCAGCTGCGCAATTTTTGCTGCATCAATTCAGGATATGTACAAACCTCAATTTCAAAAAAGTTGGGTCACCATGTGAAATGCAAATAAAAACAAAAGGTAGTGATTGTAAATCCACTTTTTCCTGTTATGGAAACGAAAACAGTACAAAAACTTAATGTTTTTGCTATCAACTACATTGTTTTTTATAAATATACGCTCATTCTGAAATTGATGTGTTCCAACGCATTCCGTAAAAGTTAGGACAGGGCAATGTACGACTGATTGCGTTACCTGTTTCAGGTGTTTTTTGAATGAACCAAATTAGGCTTGGGGATAAAAGGAGTGGCCTAGCCCTTTATGTGGAAGGATGGGTTGATCTTTGTCACTTTGCCAAAAAACACATCAGGTAATAATCCATTAGTTTAAGAACAACATTTGTCAAAAAGCATTTGCCAGGGCTGCAGGTATTTCACTGTCTACAATGCATGATGTTAGAAGAATCAGGGAATCCAAAGAAACCTGTGTGCATAAAGGGCAAGGCCAAAAACTACTACTGAATGCCTGTGACGATCCCAAACTGATGCATGTAGACAACATTTTGGAGCAACATATGCTACCTTGTAGAGGACATCTTTTTCCGGGATGCCCATTCTTGTCCCAGCATAACAACGCCAAGCCACATTCTGCACGTATGAGAGCAGCGTGGCTGTGTAACCAGAGAGAGAGGCTGCTGGACTGGCCTGCTTGGAGTCCACACCTGTCAATGTGGCACATAATGAAGCATAGAATATGATACCTAAGCCCCATATGGAAGCATAATGGACTAATGAGACAAAATCCTGCTTTCAAAACTGGATTAATACGTATCTTCAGTCAATTATTAAGTTTAAGTTTTCATTTAAATACACAACAAAGTGGATTTACAAATCGCTACTTTATGTTTTTATTTGCATTTCACATACTTTCCCAACTTTTTTGGAACTGAAGTTTATATATTGAGCAAGGATACTACACTGGTAACAGGGAATGTGACTTGAGACTGTGGCCTTCAAGTCACAAATCCAAGTCCACAGCTGCAATCCTACCTGCATGCTTTTGAGCAAATGGTTATTGCTTCGAGCTCCCTGGAGGAACCCTGCTGTAGTACTTTTAGATAAGGCAGTTTACATTAGCTTATTGTTCTTGTAGGATGTATGGCTGTGTGAGGCATTCAGATATAAAAACAAAAATCTGTTTACTCCACTCAGCATAAAAACATCTGCTAAGCATAAGAGTAAATGACCAAATTATATCCGTTACCTCATTTCCCCTGACCTGCCAGGGTGTTAAATCAGTAGACATCTTTTTCAGTGGAATGTCCAGAAAAAAATTGTTAAAAAAATGTGTTGAGTTGTGAGGAGACCCTGCATTTTGCCGAGCAACTGGCCCTTTGAAACTTCATAATGTTACAGAATCTCGTGACCTCAACATCAATTATTAATTAGTTATAAGCTTTTCACAATAAGCCTATAATGTTCTTTCATTCCGAATCCAGTTTTTGCATGCCTGCACCATATTTTTGGACAGCTCACTGTATCATATCCAAGTGTCTACTGTAAACACTAGCTGAGTTCTGGAAGCAATGTGAATTGGGTTTTCTCTATTCCTCTTAAAACTGCAAAATAAATGAAAGTGAGAAAGGAAGGAAAGCAAAGAAGTGGAAGGGAAACATTTGCTGGCAAAGCTTGCTGGAGTTTCAGTGGCCTGGCGACATTGTTTAACCGACTGCTGAGTTTAGCATTGCTGTTCCGTTTATTTTTGACGGCTCCTTAAATTTCTCCCGTGCTACTTTCAGACCTCTGAGGAAGTTGTCTATGGTGAATTACTGCTAAATCGGTAACAATGTACTTTTAAATGTGTGTTCCTTTGCATGGTCGACCAAGTACTGAAATGAGCTGTTTATTCCTTACTGAATGGGGGTTGATTAGTAACAGCAGTTGGAGTTTCTTAGTCGACCATGCCAGGAAACCCAGCATCCCAGCATCCCAGCAGTGTTTCCCTGCTAGTTACTGTGTCTCCTAATTGTTTGCGGCTTCAAGTAAGCACAAACACACGTAAAGACACAAATACACAGGCACTGCTTGAGCCAGTTAGTGCAATGCTTGACGGTAATTCATGGCTGGAAAAGAGTGTTGTTTTGCCTTTTTTGCTTTCCCTTACAGTACTTGGCAATACAAAAGGAATCGCTGTAATCTAAAATGATCAGCCTTGCGGCACTTTATTTGGTGTTCTAATCTGGACCAAAGTAAGCTGAAACTGCCAGCTAAGGTTGTTTTTATGTGAATAGTTCTCCTATTTAATTGTGGAACTGGCAGCAATAGGTAGCAGCACACGTGATCTAAATGTGAGGTAACGTAGACAGCAGTGATACTCCGAATAAAGTGGTAGTTTTATTTTTTGGAATTGTGCTTTCTCTGCAGTGCAGTCTTATGATGCATTGGCTAAAATTTTCCCAATACTGGCTTCATTTCACACACATTTCACACCAGACTCCTGTGGTCCATTGTTCCTAACTCAGTCCACTTTCCATAATCTGCCAGAGTCTGCAGATTCAGTTATAAATGCTTTATGCACATTAAAGATGCTTAAGCAAGACTCCAAATATTGAGCTTCAGGTTAAACATATCTGGAGCTGTAACGCTACACTGATCCATTGACTGTTGCTCTTGGTTTTGAATATGATGTTACCATCACATCTAATAAATATTTTTTGACTGCTCCTCGTAAGAATGGGTCAGCTATGCGGTCTCTAAGGATCGGCCTGTCTTTCCAAAACGTACGTGCCAAAGGAAGAAATGTGAAATGCATAAGTGGAATGTGAGGTACACCCAGCATGCCAGTCTGTTTGGTATTTGTGTTATCATGGCCTTTTCTGTTTCGGAGATGGCGACTTCTAAGTGTCTCCATTGGGGTGGCTGCAATAGATACCAGCTCTCTAGATGCAGGAAAGGAAAACCCGATATGGGGAAGTGGGTCAATTCAACACTCAGTGTCCACAGCAAAACCACAGCCAAAATACCACTTCTGGATCTGTCAGCTTTTAAATAGGCAAGTTCTACTTCTCAACTACTACAGCCTGAAGTCTTACTGATGGACATATGGCCTGTTATATTATTTGGATCAATGGACAGTGCTGGGGGTTCAGGTCGGGTCAACTGCTGTTTATGGTAGTAAAAGCACAGGCACTTTCAAAAACATCAGCATTGAAACAGCGCTGCTTGGTGTTGTTATGCTGGGACAAGAATGGGCATCCCAGAAAAAGATGTCCATCTGTCATGGTTTAGGTCAGTGATAGTGAACACTGTTTGACTGGGGACTTTTTCTTTATCTAAGAACGTGAGCCGTGGTTATAAAGTTATATATGAATCAACCACTATGGATTTAAAACCTATACAGTCAACAAGGACTTACCGTATCGAGGTTCAGTACAGGGCTTTGGTCCACGGAGCTTATGGATGATAGTAGAACTAGAAAGGAAGGCACAGAGCTAACCTGTACAGACTGCAATGATAAAGTGAAAACAATTAAAGAACATTTACATTTACATTTATTAATTTAGTAAAGTGTAAACCAAAGTACATTTCACAATGGAAAAAGATATTTAGATGCAGACATGCTGTAGCACGATTTTTTGCCAGCAGAAATTACAGTAGTGTACTGTTTGCTATTAGTATTGTTCTATGAATAATGCAATAAAATGGTTAGGAAATACAAAGGTGATTGCAACAGACAATGTGATCCAAGTTTATGGAGCAATTTGAAGATCAGGAAACATCTGGGTCTGAGAGAGATGCATTTTGATGTACACCTTCTTAAATCTTTAAAGGGATACAGCAGCCCTGAGGGAGAGAGGAAGCACTTTCCATCAAATTGGAGCCAAAAACATAATTGTGTTTGCCATCAAGAGAACATAAGTACAATCTCTCTAAAAATCTCAAAATATCTCTCAAAAGAAACTCTAGTGGTCTTGCTGAGTTATAAGGCGTAATCAGGCCCTATAGGTTTGTGACTATAGAGCTTGTAACTGCTTTGTACTTAATATTGTGATAGGGTAGCTCTAAAGCTGACATCTGACACTCCATGTCTTTGTGAAAGTGGTCACAGACGGTATGAAAAACACATATATTGTGTTATAAAGGCTAAGATAGAACAAGGAATTACATAATACATTGTACAAGACTAATGCTTTGGAACTGAAATATGCTCACCAGCACTGCACAACAGCGCTGTGCACAAAGCTGAAATTTGCTTTCGGTTTCGACTCCTACCACCTTGTCTCCCTGTTCATGAAACCGATGGACTTTCACAGAGCCAAAAACGACATTCCACCTGTCCACCCATCACGTAGCATGAGCCCACAGGCTCCCTCACTGAGTTTTATATAGCGTGAGGAATAATAGAGGGGGGGAGGCTTTTTTCCCCCACTTTATTTTGCCACGTCCAGCACAGAGCCGCCATTGTTTAGTGCGAACCCAGTTACGTCAGCATGGAAGTGCCGCTCCACTGAAACGTCTCACAGTTGCAGCCTGTGAAAGCGCTCGTCTTGTACTAGAATAGTTGGTAGTCTCCAAGTTTGATTTTCTTCCACCGTCCCTTGAGGGATTTCTTTTCAGACCTCAAAGTTGAGTGAAAAAATGCAAATATTAATGACTGTATCCTGCTGTTAGTTTCAAATAAACTAATTGTTTATTAAAATCTCACCTTAATGAAAGATGTATTAATTTTGGACATGCTAATATTTTCTGGCAAGTTTAGCCACCAAGACAGCACAAATAATTGATGCTAAATGTATGTACCAGCTGTAACCCAGCTTCAAGGTCAAAAATTAAATCAGTCTTCTAATCAGCATGATCTATTCTTTTTATATCCGTCTATTAAATAGGAACCTCTCTTTGCTAATGAGTACATTGAGTAATATCCTTTGCGCGTGTATATTACAGAATACTTATTTTTGGGTTGGTTGCATTCGACAGGCCGGGGATAATGATTTCACCAGTGAATTAGAGAGGGCAAATTTACAGGGCAGAAAAAAACAACAACAATCTTCAAGGGAGAAGGGGGTCTGTTTGAACTACAGCCAGGTCATTTCTCATGGGTGTGTGTTTCCCCAGCAACCTCTGATGCAACAAACTACCTCAGAGATATGGAACATTAATTATGTGGTTACAGCCAGCAGGGAAACGCTGTTCTCCTCACACCCGGTGAGTAATTACTAGCATATGATGCACACAGGCGAAGTGGACAACATTAAAGGCTGTACCGGTGCTCTGCCCAGACCTGCACAGGGCCTTCATTTAACCAGAACCAGCTCCATGTGAGCCACTCTGACCCCCAAATAATGATTATGGTGCTGAAAGGGCTTGGGTTATAATAAAAAATACTCTAAAGATTTTCAGGGTTCTGTGCTGGTAGGTTCATTCACTTCATAAAATTATGTCCCCAAGTTCCCAAGTTGGAATCTCTGCCTTGTGTAAATCCCAGTGTTCCTTTGGTTCTAAGGTTTTTTAACACCTATATTATTAGAAACTAAAATTCTTCATGTTGTTATAATCCTTGTGTTGTTGGGGCTTTATCTTCCATCGGTATTTTTGGTTCCTCACTTTCCTGAGCTCCCCTAGTTTTAGCTGCACTTGTAATCCTTGTGCCAACTCTAATTGAAATATCAGCATTGCGTTTGTGAGAACACAAGTGGAAAGACTTTGTTGTATGTATGTTTAACAACTTGTAGTGTACAACGGGAACCTTGGTAATTACGAAGCATTTTCCTTTTCATGATAAAACTGGACTTTTCGAGTTCCATTGTTCACTAAGCCCTTTGATCAGCTTCCATAACGTTTTTGCACATTTACAAAAGGGCCTCAGGTGAGGATCTGAAAGGGTCAGCTGAACTGGTAGTATTTTTGCAGACCTTCATAAAGACTGAACATACTTGACATTTACCCATTTAGCTGACCACGGCTTCAAAATGACTTGCAATTTTAAGCCATTTATACAATGATTTATTAATTTATACAGCTGCATAATTTTTGCTGAAACAATTTAAGTCAACTACCTTGCTCAAGGAGGCTGGATTCAAACCCAGCTCCTTTGAGTGCAAAAGGAGCAGTTCTAACCACTACAATACTTGCTGGCTATCAACAGGTGGTAACTTTTAAAAAATAAAGACTCAGCCTGACACTTGTGTCACATTTGTGAACATCAGTTACTGGACATTTTTCCATTGCAATAGTGTAAAAATGTAGGTATAGACATGTCAACCAAAGAGCTCCGCACTGAATGTTCTTTTTTGTTTTCTTATACATTACTTAAGTCAAGAGAAGGTCACAGTCATATGTATTCTCTAATATTTATGTACTGTTAACCCACAGACTTGGTGGAACCAAAGATATCAAAGAACTATGTGGAGGGCTTACAAAAACAAGTCCCACTGTAGGTGGCTGAGCCAGTACAGTGTCTGGCTAGAAACACGGATGGTTAATTCTTGCTGCTATCGTAATATCGTTCAGTAGACTACAGCTTGGGGTCTTCCAGAAAGCATGAACTCAGAAAAGCTACCTGGGTTTATGCACATGTGTTTTATGATATCTTTTTCAGCAGAAAGTTTTTTAGAGCGGAACCCAAGGACGGATTTCTGCAATGAGGGCTGATTATGCAATTGGTGCCAGTTATTGTTTCTATTTCATCTGAGTTGTTGTTGTTTTTCAGTGGAAATGGCACGATTATGTTGTTATCTTGGGGATATTTGACTAGAACATGGCTGTGGTTCCTTAACCCTACTTTTACAAAAGCTTATTCAGTCTCCTCTCAGGGGTACCTTTACATAGATCCGGAGATGGGGGTTCCAGTAGGGGAGAGGTAGCGGGGTACGTGTGGTCATGGCAGGTGTCTTTTACGAGACTGAGCAAAGCCGATGGCCAGTCACACCCCTCTCGCTCACCCCTTTCCCAGCATTCAGTGGCATCATTTTCTGCTTGCTCTTATCTTAAGTGGCACTTTACAAGGAAAACATGCATCTGTGGACTTGCTTCCAGATGGTCCCAATTAAGCCTGAACGGTAAACTGCAGGCCGGACCCGATTCTGGTCACTTCCAGGATTGTTTGCTTCAAAGTTATTTGATTGCTATTAACTTAAGAAGCATTACATACGCAGCTGCAGATTTGGAGGTGGAGGGGTGCAAGATCACCTCCTTGCGTGTCTGAGACAGATGATTTTTTTTCTCACCATGGCTGAAGCCTGAGTGCAAAGAGTCCAGTTATATAATTTAAAAGACAATCAACTTGTTGTGTCCAGTTTTCTTCCAGGCGAACACAGCACCTTGGACTGAAATTAAAATATGACTCTATAATATTAATATCCCTTTCGCACACTTTAAGAAACCTTTTCTGTGTTTACACCTACTGTGGAAATTTCTGTGTCAAATCTGCTTTGTCTGTTGCTGAGGACTGCTGAATCCTTTCCGGCATTCAAGAAAGGTCTCTCCAAACCCAATTTCTTTCAGACACATTTCTCTCCTGCTACACAAACAAACATTACTCTCCACTGCCTGATTTTCTATGAATTTTCTGTGTGGTCTTAATTCTGTGGTCAGCTACCTGAAAAATGTGCCGAAAAAGTGGTATCAAGGACAAACTATGCTTTATTAATTGTATAATAATTGTATCTAAATCTTTTCATGTGTTCTGGAATACATTTTGGTTGTACCCTGAGATGTACATCACTCTGGAGAAAAGAGTCTGCTATAAATGTGGTATATGTATAGTACATGTGTAATATACACTGCCTGGCCAAAAAAAATTACCACCTGGATTTAACTTAGTGTTATGATCTGGGGTTGGTCAGGTCTGGGTTCAGCAATGTTATGTGACCAAAAAATGAGCTCAGCTGACTACCTGAATATACCGAATGACCAGGTTTTTTCATAAATTGATTTTTTTCTTCCCTGATGGCATGGGCATATTCCAAAATGACAATGCCAGGATTTATGGGGCTCAAATTGTGAAAGAGTGCTTCAGGGAGCATGAGACATCATTTTCACACATGGATTGGCCACCACAGAGTCCAGACCTTAACCCCATTGAGAATCTTTGGGATGTGCTGGAGAAGACTTTACACAGCGGTCCGACTCTCCCATCATCAATACAATATCTTTGCGAAAAATTAATGCAATCCTGGACGCAAATAAATGTTGTGACATTGCGTAAGCGTATCAAAATGATACACAGCGAATGCATGCCATGATCAAAGCTAAAGGTGGTCCAATGAAATATTAGCTTGTGTGACTTTTTTTTGGCCGGGCAGTGTATATTTATACATAATGTAGTATATAAATGTATAAGATTCTTGTTACTATGCTTCAAAAAACCTGTGTGATTACAGACTGACTACAAGTGCTTTTTATATATAGCAGCCTGTAACCCATCACTTCAAGGTTATGTTTTGAATGTAAACTGACACAGAAGTTCGTAGACCCATTTGACACGTTCTGTAATTATAAAATGCATGAAATTAAATGCAACGGTACTGAATGCAACTTTATTTTACTGTCAAGCAGAGTCTCACAAATAAAGACATTTTGTGACTTGTCTAACTAAATCAAGTAAAGAGCAGAGTGACAAAGTTGCTCCAAAAACTTTTCCACTGAGTCCAAGATACTTTGGCTGCTAAATAGGATCAGCATGGTCTTGTGGTAATATGGGCTCACCAGATGACTTGATTATATGGGGAAAATGTAGATTGAAATCTCTTTATGTTGCTATGTTGCACCAGTGCACAGACTTGGAGCGTGCTGTTTTTCATATTATTTTTTCAATATACGCTTAGTCCTCAAATTACGACATGTGTAACCTAGAACAATCTGAGGGTACAACAGCTGTCCCGTTAGCCTTATTTTTACCTTATTTTGAAGTCCTGACAATTAATCATAACATGAACACTGCAAATATTAAATTGACTCAGTGTTAGGCTGTCTACTAGTAAATACATTTCATTGTATTTCCAGAACTTTTTGTTTATGATTTGTTTCAAATGACATTTTTTTTAATCCCTACAAAGCGAAAAAGAGAGTGTTCTGGTGAAGCTGAAAATAAAAAGTAAAAGATAAATAGATTTAGAAATGAAAGTGAAAATAATCATGCAGACTGAAAATGTAATTAAAACATAGCATTCTATTTATATTAGTGTATTGTTATTCTATATTAGCATATATTTAACAAGAATAATGTGTGAATTTAGTGGAGAAAATGTTATACTCTATTATACAACATACTTATGGTTTATACAAGAGTACAAGAGGCTTTGTGACCTGCGATAAGGTTGTTAGAATGGAACCGCATTGTAAGTCAAGGACCAGCAGTATATAAGAACCCCTAAGCAGTGTTTATGCTCAAGTTAATGCCATTGTTCCACTGTGACTTGCCCTTATATGAGCGAGACCTGCATGAGGTATATTTCAAAAGCGCACCCCTATCTACTACAGGGATGTTTGTTCCACTCCTGGTGCACTAGGAAGTGTCTACATTTCAATATTTCCTCTTCTAAATTCAGGATTGATGAATTTGAGAAGCAGGGTTACAGTCCTTGACAATCTTGTTTTTTGTAGCATAATGCATGATTAATGAATTAGGAAAAAAGGTCATGATCATGATGTCAGTGTTCTGACATGAAAGTCAGAAAGTCAGAGATGTTCCAAGATAATGGTTCTGTCTCATCATTGAATATTACAAACCTTCTGGAGAACTTGTGTTTTGGGGGAAGACTTGAAGTAGTATATAGAATGTTGCAAATGTTTTGGGAGAAATGGCATCACAAGGCTGCTTCCAGGTTATGGAAGGCTCCTAACCAAAAGGGTGCTGGCTTAGGGCCTTGAATAGTAAATTAACAGACTTGGTAGTAAAACATGTAAAGTCATCTTAGAATTGGTAACAAGCTGCTTCCTTCTCATCAACACTTCTTCCTCATTTAGACAGCTGCTATCATCATGTCAGCAGATCTGCTGTTCAGATAGAACAAGGGATGCTGTGCAGTTCACAGCCTCTGCCCTGATAGATATTGACTCCCAGGTGTACGATTTCATCCTCCTCATGGAAAATTGCGAGACTGGGGGCCCTCTTATCCCCAGCCATTGTTCTTAAACCTTGCAAAGTGTGCCGCCTGCAGGACATTCAGCCTTTCCTCAGTTTCTGAACCATGCCACAAGGTAGAGAAATCAAAAAACACACATACAAAGAAACAGTTGTAATCACCATCATTTTAGAGTATGCTGGGATGTCTTCGGAATATCAGTCAAAACAGAAAAAACAGGGCAGATTCCTTTCTAAGCAGTCTACATCTGGTGGCTTATGCTGGAGGTTGGGTGGTGTAATGAAAAAGTAGATTGTGTAGGACTGATTCTGATGACAGTGAAAGCTTACTGCCTGGTGATTTCTAGACTGCTTTCACTGCTGAAACATGCATGGCATGTAACTCGGGCCATCATGTGCAGCATATCAGCACGGTGCTATTTTCCCAACCGCTTCCTGATAGTGTTACATAATAAGAAATGATCATATGTCAGTAGGAAAAAAAACACACAAAGTAATCCACAAGGTCAAAAGGTACAATAAAATCCAGCTGCAATAAAATAAAGAGATTTTAAGGTGAACCTTAAGATAAGTTTAGAGGCACATGATCTCCAAAGGTGGTTGAATGTAAGGCAACATACAACTTACGGAACACAGAAACTCTTTCATTAACGAATAAATAGTTTTAGACAAAAGCGTAATTATCAAAGGGCAGTTTATCTGTTTGATGCCACCGTATTGCTGGTCCTCAAATATTCATATTGAAAATTCTTGCATCGAATATGTAAATAGCATTGTCGCTGTTATTGTACTAATTTATGTAGCTGGGAAACATCTGAAAAAGACATTAGTTTTGAAACCATTTTTGAATGCTGCCAGAAATTCAGTAGTTATGAGTGTTTCAGGGAGCTCATTCCACCAGATAGGAGGCAAGACTTTGAGGTGTCTGACTTTAGATTTTGGACCCTTCATGAGTGAGCAGCCAAAAGTGTGGGAAACAGTCAGTTCCTGTATGTATTGGGGTGCTGGTCCTTAGACTGTCTTATTGGCTGTACCCAGGCTAAAGTCTTGAACTTGCAAAGAGATGGGGAGTCCACTCTTTTCATTGTTCTTCTATGATTTTTCACTTTTGCATGCTCACATGTGATTTGTCCTCAGACCTGCCAGTCCAAAGTGTTTGACCTGTCAGATGGAGTGTCTCAGTATGCCTGGTTCCCGTGTCGGGAGTCTCCACAACCTAGCTGGCAACCCCAGTACTGGCTCAAGGTGAGTCTAGGAGATGCCTGTGTAGTGTCGTGCGGAATGGATCACCACACTGTCCCAAAGTGCATTGTAGGGGCATTGCCTCTATTACATACTCTGGCTTAATATTCCTACTACTATGGCCAAGTGGTATGTTGGATGGTGAAACTGTGTGATGAGTAGGAGAAATAGGTGGGATTGTGTTCCTTGTGATTTAAATTTATAAGGGTAAAACCTCTAAAGACTCACAACTGTATCACATTTCATGCTGTGTAAGGAAATCAATTGCTTAGGTAAATATCTACAGAAGGATTTGAAAGATGTTCCATTTAACAATGAGAGTTGATAAATAATGTGACTGGTCTGGGATGTGAAACAGTCCATATTATTGTCAACTGCTTCTTATTCTTCCCTCTCCACTTCAGGCCCATTTTTCTCACCCCATGGTTGCTGCTGCAGTCATTATACACCTGGCTGCTGATGGAACCAGCTACATCGACCAGACACAGCGCAATGTCACTGTTCAGCTCATCGACACCAAGGACCAGATACACAACTTAGGTCTCCTCACACCACTTTCATTTCCCTCTTTTTGTCTTGCCTACTTGTATCTACTCACCAACATCAGTGCAGAATGGCTGGATTTTTTTGTCTCTTGTTTTTATGTGTTTATGTATAGGGGTGTCTGTTTTTTACATATGCATGACAATACTTGTGTGTTGCCAACATGTGCAGGTGGCCGTGTTCCTATGTGTATGTGGGTTGGCATGTGGGTGTGTACTTATTTGCTGACTCGTGACTGTGTCTGTACTTTTCTCGCCACTCTCAGGTGAGTGGCGGCTGAGCTGCAGGAACAACCCTCTGGTGGTTCCTGTGGTCCATGATCTGAGCGTCGCCTTCTACCGCACACGGGCCATAATGGTGTCCTTCAGCTCCCACCTGGTGGCTATCTCCGGCGTGGGCCTGCGCTCATTCCAGTACTTCGACCCCATCACTATCAACAGTTGCCAGAGCAATGAGATTTACAACCCCATGGGTCAGAGGTCAGCCATCCCAGCTGAAACACAGACCACACACTGACAAGCACACGTATTTACAGAGCAGTGACAACACAAGGTCTTCTGACCTACTTTGCTCAACAGTTAAGATCGGCAGTAGCAGAAGTGCTAGGGAAGTTTAGCGCTGTTTGTCGTCCGCCAATGGGGGCAGAACAGGAGGATTAATGGGCCGTGGAGTGCCAACAATTATTTAATGTCTAATATGGGCCAAATGCACACTGTAGTTCTTTTTGTGGTTCTCATTCTCCCTTCCCTAGAGTGCAACAGCTCATAGGGTCAGGGTGCCCCAGGCGTTACTCAGCGAGCTGGAAGAGGACCGAATGGGAACCAAAGAAAGAAGGAAAACAAACGGCTTTTGTTTCCGCCGTTGCCGCAGCGCTGTAAATTATTACCCCATGCAGCATGGCCGGGAAATCGCAGCAGTG
Organism: Heterotis niloticus; assembly: GCA_018136845.1. Taxonomy (NCBI): domain Eukaryota; kingdom Metazoa; phylum Chordata; class Actinopteri; order Osteoglossiformes; family Osteoglossidae; genus Heterotis; species Heterotis niloticus. The sequence continues at coordinate 14,149,097 of CM030891.1, forward strand.
CCTATCATGAGAAAAGCAATTAAAATAGAAATCATGATTGAAGTGCCACAGATTGCAAGCATAGTTGGCCGGCGTTGTGCTTAGAGTGTGGGAGGGTCAGGGGTGGCTTGGCCAGGGGAGCCAAATATCTAAAGGACCACTGGACTAACCTAAGGCAGCCAATGAGTGCCAGAACCACTTCCAGTGGAATGCTCATGTTTCACAATGACTAACACTTTATATGTGTATTAATGTAAGTTTATATGTATAATTTATGTATGTTATAGCTACTATATACTATAAGCACAGCATGGGCAGTTGAAATTTATTTTGGTGTGGTATTTAGGTATGTAAAAAAATGTCCAAATTACTTCATGAGCAAAGACCAAGGTGTACATTTAGAGTAGTAGTGGTTTGTTTTTGTGAGGAAAAATGCAGTTACTCGATTGCCTAAACTAAAAAATTATTTCCTGTCTAATACCATTTGATTTTGCATGCCTTGTGGTTTTTCAGACATTGGGGGAATAACGTTCCCTCTCACCCTGGCATGCAACTTAAACCTATTTATGCTGTGTGGCGCAATACCTTCAAGGTTGTTTTTACAGGTTTTTTTTTTATGGTTACATATTTTACTGAGCTGTGTTCAAAAACAACTTGAATTAAACAAATAAAAGTAAGTGCTAGTACGAGGGAGTGGCAATAGTGGAGGTAAGGGTTTCCACCGGTGACGTAGATGATGCAGGTTGCGACGCACGTTCCGACGCAAGTATAGGCAGAAAGGTATCTTCAAACTGTTCACTTAGGGAAATGAGACGGTGGACCACTAGCAGATGAGCATAGGCCTTTTCATCATATGTACTGTCAGTCTGTGTTTACACTATGAAAAGGCATGTGTATCAAAGGCCTTTCTGCTGCTTCGTAGAAGTAAGACATCTTTTTTTTTTCCATTAAGAGTTGGGAAAACATTGTCATAAGGCAGCCATCTGTGGTGCTTTACATGCACATACTGTATGCTGCTTTCAGAGAACAATCCTCACCCATCATTATCATTTACAGTCTGCTTTAAAGTGGATAAAACAAAGTTTAGCAAGTGTGGAGCAATGTCTCGCACAGAGTATCGCTCCAAGATCTTAATTACTGTACTTGTCTTTTAACTGATGTCTGGTATCATTACACTCTGTGTGCCTTTTCACAAGATAGCGGAACAGCATCTTCTGTCAAAATACACCAGTGCATTATTACATGTCCTTTGTTTTTTAACGTCACATCTTCAGATTATGCAAGAACTGTGTTGGCCATGCTCATGTTCATGTGACTGTATTAATGTTATTTCAGGGTCGCAAGGAGTATGTCATCTTTGGTTATTCCTTCTATCTTTTTTATTCAATTTTTGTAAATAAATTCTCTTTTTCTTAGTGATGATTCTTCTCTTTTAGGATCTTGGTCCTGTAGATCTCCTTGACCTAACTTTTGTTTTGCATACATCCATAAATGGTATTTATTCACGTCTATACATGTTGAGTCTGTATTCGTAACTGTCAGCATGAACACAACTTGAGCTTGGTGGAGCCCATAACCATGTCTGGCACGTTGGTGTGTCATAACACATCCGGGTTATGTCCTCTCTCTGATCGAGCAGTTTCTGCGCATGTTTAAAGCTGGTCCCTTGGCTCTAACTGGGTGAGCCCAATTAATCGGGGCCTTCCTGGAAGATCAGAGCTGCATCCACTTAATCTGATTTGCCACGGATGGTACTGACTGTACTCCCCATTGTGCAGCGTGTTTTTATTGTACCGTTGTTTTTTAAGTGCCAGGACCTAATGACCATTTGCGTTATAGATTCTAAACCAATCACTTCTTTTTCTATATGCTAACATGAAATACTTAATATGGATACAAGCCATTGCAGTCTAATAAGAAAAGGACACTTCAGTGTACTTTAATGATATTATTATCTATGGATCATATCTGCATTAGGATATTTAGGATTGGATGCATTTAGTCATATTTTAAATATAATGTACTGTAGTGTTTTTGATTCTGTTTTATTTTTGCCCTCTTAGACAATATAGGCATAGTTTAACTGCATATTCTCCTTTGTCCCCCAGCTGTGTCCATTACTCTTGTGAGGCAATTGAGTGCCCGGAGCCCCTGATACACAATGCAGAGGTGACATGCAGTAGCCCAGGGTACCTCAATGGTGCTCGCTGCACTATTACCTGCCATCGCGGGTATGTGCTTCAGATCCACAGGGATGATGACATCATCAAGACTCAGGTATGACATCACCCCACTTCTTGTTGACAGACCAGAAGTGCAGTTGACACACAGGTTCATTATTTCCCAACTGAGTGTTTCACACTCTTCAGAAAGTTGGCCTACAGCCCTAAAAAGAGAACCATATTCCACCAGTCTGTTAGCTCAGTTCCCAGAGCTTTGAGAACCTTGTAGAAGGACCATGTGAGTTTGCTGAAAGGTGATTCACCCATAAAATAACTCCCACAAAATAACTTGAAACAATTTGAGAAGAAGAAATTGTTTCTGGTTTATGTCTATGTTTTGGTCTCTCACACAGCTGTGCAGATGGTCAATACAATAGTGATCCAAACAGATTTTGCATAACAGTAAAGGTCATAATCTGTAAATAACTTTTTTACCCATTGCTGTACAACTTTGTGGTTGCAATTTAGCTATAAAAAGGGATATTACTGCACAGAAATTTGTTTTTCTTAGGTACCCTGTGTATTTACTTCTGGTAATTCAGGATTCCTTGACCACAACAACAGAAAGGGAATAACGGAATATACAGTCCAATGCACAGTCCTATCTTGTTTCATTATACGGTTACATTCTCAGCCTACAAACTGTAAAGTGGTTTAAGTTGTCGTTTATTTGGAGATGATCTTTTCCCTTTTCTCGCTAATGTTTGCTTTAAGCATGACCACATGGTCCAGATGCAGGTAACAGTGTAAATGAAATGTCACTAGACACCATTATCTTGGGAAATGAAATTGTTAGATTGTTAGATTGAAGATTTGTGCATTCTTCAGCAGGTGTTAGTAGAACTTTCCAACCTTCTTTGTGCCTACCCTGTTTAATCAAGCTTTTAAAATCATTTTGTTCATGATGGCACAAAAATACATACATGTAAGTGCTCCTTGCCAATCATTTCAAAGTTTTCACCTCACTCCCTTTTAATCCCTTTGGGAAAAAAGAACGTAATACATATAATAATGCTGTTAGGCTACTATCATCCTTTAAAAGATCAAAATTCACTGATTGCAGTTTTATTTCGGTAAGCACAGTCAAGTTTCTAGCAAAGCAAGAGATGTGTTGTAAGTCTGTGGAAAAAAAAAAAAATCCATAAATGCAGTACTGTATTCTGATTCCGTTTTCGGCAGAGGCCAGAATTGGAATCCCAGAAATTTGACTGTCGTCCCAGCAAAACTGCTTGTGTGGCAGTTAGAAACTCCCAAATCGAGTTTGATTAGGTTTTACAGAAAAACAAACCCACGCAAATGCTCAAACACAGGCACACTCACACAAGCACACATATAACTTGCGTTTCAAGACAGCACAAGAAACAATTTTCTTGTAAAAGCAACACAATTTTAGACGCTGAGCATGTTGTACTGACATGACACTGTACAGACAGACCATGCTCTTGGTCATTTGTTGCTCAGCCAATATCTGAAACAAATACTGATGTGAAACCATCCAGTTGTTCTCCTTCATTTGAAGTGGGCCAGTACATACAGCATGTGGCACCTGTGGATGGTCTTAGCAAGTAGAGTAAAATCTAAAACAGGATGTGGCACTTGAGATGTAGTTTCTCTCAATGTGATGCAGACAATGCTGTCCAACCCAGTGTCCACACTCACTGCCCAACTGCTCCTCCTCTTCCTCCTCCTCCTTTCAGCCCTGTTTTTCTGGACAGAGTTCAGTCCCCTGGACAAGATAACCCAATGCCATGTAATACACTCACGACAGTTGACATATGGTATTGCTGAAAGGCGAGAATCACACTTTTGCCTGCCAAATAGGAAACACAATAAATTTGGTCCTGTCATAATAAACACCCCTTTTCTCTCTGTAATTCCCTTTACTTCAAGAGGCTTCCACCAATTTGAACTCCTGCAAGTTATGGCAGCCTTCTTTTCATACACAGTATATATTCTCAAAAGACAGAATAAATAAGTAAATAAGAAAAAGAAATTTTGTAAACATCTTCCCATTTACTGCATTTTAAATGGTGATAAAATTGGCCCGGATAGCTACAGATGACCCACTTTTTCCACCAGTCGTGCATCATGATCTTTTTAAAAACCATGAGCATTATAGTGCAGGTGGTTTATCTGATATGGTTGTGGCTGCATCTTGGACATTGGTCAGTTAGTATGAAGAGTGAGCCCTCATACTTGTACTGCTTTCTGCCTTGGCTTTATTTTAAGTTAGATGGTCTAACTGGCCATTATATGCTGCTTATTTGGTCTAAATAAATATTAGGTTAGTGCAAGAGATCTGGAATATTATGTAGTGAATGATCAAAAGCTGGATGACTGCTCTTAAGCAAAGTAGTTGTTTCAGTAATATAGTCAACCCTAGGCCTCTAAATATTGTTTACTAAGTTAATACATACAAATAAAACAAATATGTCAACCATGAAGTCATAACTGTTACTTGGACAGCGAGTTAGTGATGATAAAAATGTTTTAGTATCTTTATTTCACAGCAGTTCCTCTCAGTGTGGAAAGAGGGGTGAGGAAAGTAAACACTTGTTTAATCAAAGACAGTCATCTCCTGCAAAGTCAGCTGGCATTTTCAGTCACAACTGCAGTCCACAAAAAAGCTGTTTTCAATAAAAGGCTGTTTCCTGAAACGACAGAGGGGGAAAAAAATAAGTAGTTTGCAGTCATGTCTGGATTGCATTTTGTATTATGTTCCCTGTTCTATGCTCAGTACTTTTCCTAAGAGGATAGAATACATTATCTCAGCATCGAATTCCAAAAGCATGCTTCTCCTTCACCTGGTCCACCATAATAGGAGGCATTCTGCATTACTGAATGGTATTAGAAGATATATTAATGTATATACCTGGCTTTTCAAATGTTCAATTGCTGTTTATTATTTTTGTCTTTTCTTTATATATGGCAGGTACTCATGCCTTGATGCCTATAACTTCAAGAACTGTACCACAAAAATCCTTGAGATGCATAAAGAATAAAAAAAAAAATAGGTGTTTTGCAGTGCATGTCAGTAATGTCGTCCCACTCTTCTCCACTGTTATCTCTTTAGAAAATTAAATTTTTAACAGAAAAATTTAACTTGTAACCTCTTATTACTTTAACCCCATGACACCCCTAATGTTTCCAGGAATATAGAAATGAAACTGACCAGTGTATTTGTTTCTGTTACCCATGCAGTCAGAATCCACAGTGACCATCACCTGCGCAGACGGCAAGTGGAACAAGCAGGCCTCCTGCGAGCCTGTGGACTGTGGTCTACCTGACAAGTATCACGTACACCCAGCTGTGTTCAGCTTCCCTGAGGGCACCACATATGGCAAGCAGTGCACGTTTGAGTGTAGGGACCCTGCACAGCTTGTTGGTGAGCAGCAATCCCAGAAGGTCAAATATAAAAAAGCTATGATCAAATAATAAAAAGAAATTTTAATCAAAAAGATCTATTCTATTGTATAAGATATCTTAGTGGCATGCTCTTCTCATTCCTTCCCACTGCCAGGTTCAAATAACACACTCATGTGCCTGGAGGATGGCTTGTGGTCATTCCCTGAGGCACTGTGCCAGCTCCGCTGCCCTGCACCGCCACCCATGCCACACGCCACACTGCAGACGAAGCGCTGTGCTGCCAGTGGTCTCAAGGTTGGCTCTCTCTGCAAGTACAAGTGTGAGCCAGGCTACCATGTCGCTGGCAAGCCCAGGAGGTATGAGGAGCATATAATCTGTGAGCTGTTATGTTTTCGTTATGTCGCTTACAACCATATAGTTAATGCACACTTTGCCATTATACAAGCTAGTGCATGTTACACTGTTATTTAATGACAGGGGTGCCAAAACTTGTTCATACATCAATGCCACAATTAAACCACATTTGTTTCTAGTAGATTTAATATATATGTATCCCTTGTAATCTGAAAATAATTCATTCCTGAAAACCTTTTGGATAGTGAATTTTCAGGTAGCTGGAGCTTATATTTCATTATATTAAATGTGAAAAATAATAATGCTTTCTCAGCACATTCCAAAACCCATAACCAATTTCCCAAGAAGTCATTCAGTGATGTTTGCGTAATAAAAAGCATTTAAAAATTAATTCCCTTATTATTAAACATCTAACGAATTTTTTAGTATGTTTATGAGCAGTATACAACAAAACCGCACAGTATCAGTTTAGAATTACAGATATGTCCTGCAATGTAAATAAACAATGAAACAATATGTTAAAGATAAATAATAAATGCATTCTTTACTTTTTAATGTGGGCAAAATGATAGCAACAATGCATATGTTTAAAAGCAGGAAGTTGACAAGATCCTATTGGGAGAACAGCTGAGATATGACTGCAGCGCACTTTTGTTACTTTTGCTGGCTGCTTCTGACTACAGTTGGAAATCCCATGGTGTCTTCATTCTGAAAATTCCAGGGCGGTAGCTATAGCTCCAGGGTAGTACCCACTTTTATCTCAGTAATAAACTGAAACAGGGATCACTTGCTTTGACAATTTTTTGCATGCATATTTGTTAGAGCTAGTGTATTATTCATATAGTGAATTCAAGGCACATTTATTTAATTCATTGCAACAAAATTTGGGACTGAGATAGTTCATATAGCCAGGGATACTTGTACTGTTCCAGATATGGTTCAGTTTGAATATACATTAGTTTGGTTCTTTATAATGAATACATAAGATTGCTTACAGTGCCAGAGATGTATAGCACACTTTTAATAAGATTGTTTATAAAGTACAGTCTTTTATAAAGTGCAGTCTAGACTGTGTATAATATTGCACTGTGCCTGTGTTTTACAGCTGGTAATCCAATCTTGTTGAATTAATTCAGGTTGAAATACTTTGCTCAAGAGGCAACTACACAGTCCATCCTGTGGGAGTTGTGGTTAGGGTTCTTGCTTTGCAGTTTTAAAGTGCCTGCTACAGATCCCACTTGTGCTGTACTACCTGTGATCAAATAATACCCTGCTGTATAAATGGGATACTCATTTTAAGTCTCCGTACTTGACTAATTACACGGCATGACAGTTAACACCAATTGACTGTTTTCAAAGTGATGATTAAATAAAGAATAATAGCAATGGCAAAATTTGGGTACCCAAGAGACTCCGGGTTTCAAACTACTGTGCTGTCTATTGTTGTATACACTATTGCCATATTTATCTGATATTTTTCAGACTGATTTTTGATTGTAAATATGTGTCTGCCTAGTGTACAAAACATTGTATTTGAAAAATTAAAGGGCAGTTGGGACCACCTGAATGACGTCACACTCTTATCTTGACCTTGCAAGTATCACTGATGTACCACCGTGCCATGCACTCTAACCAAATGAGTTGTCTCGCTTTCTGTCCAGGCGGTCCTTCAAAGTGCAGTGCACAGAGGATGGCAGTTGGCTGGAGAGCTCATGCGAGCCGGTCACATGTGCCCCTCCACCACCTATATTCTACGGGGCATACCAGTGCACCAACAGCTTCCAGTTTGACAGTAATTGCTGGATAAACTGCAGTGCTCATGGCAGCAGCAGTAACGGCAGTGGCGGTAATGGCAGTGGCAGCAACGACATGGTTAGGCCAGCTGCCCCATGCCATCAGGTCTGTCACAGATGTCTTCCTGCCCTCTCTCCAAATGAAATGTAGTAAAACCTCTATTAGGGCTAGCTCATACAGCCTACTTCACAATAGTGCTTTTATTTTAACTCTTTGAGTAATTCATAATAATTTATATTTAAAAAATTACATTCAAACCGTTTGTTTATTTTATATTTGTAATCCATAAATAGACTGTTTTCTGTATTTATGTGCTGTTACTAAAGGTATTTTATGGTTTTGTATAATACTGTGCATTTGCAGATTCCGACCTCCATTTATGCAAAATCATGTGTTACTGACCTCTTAGAGCAGTATTTCATTAAACTTTCTGTTTCATAAGAAAGCATTTATAGCACTAATGGAGGTATTACAGTACCTTATTCCTAAATGCTAGTCTTTTAATGTCAACTCTCTAGACCTTTTGTTTAATTTCTTTCACTTCCTATATTCATGCTGAAGAAGAGCCTGTTTTTAACATTGGTGGGATTGAAAATGAGTTTAAATCAGTTTACATAATGTGTTACAATGAAGACTCCTGGCTTGCAGATGTTGGGAAATCACTGATTGTGCACATTTCTTTCAAATCCCTACCTATACTGACACCTGATATCCATTGCTATGGATTGATTTTCCTTTTTCTATTACTGTCAAGGGCTATAAGAAGCTTTATTGGTATTGCATGAAATGCATTTCAGGAATCAGGAGGACACTGTTGACTTTGGGTGTCATTTCCTGCTAAAAACAAGGGTTAGACTGGCCAAGAATGAGCTGTAGCCTTCAAAAATCTGGCTTTGTTTTGGTCTTACTAATACAGCTTTCGACTCTGATTAACCAAGATTTCCTCTTTATTTTGCTGCCAGAAAGAACAATGACTGAATAAACCAATGGGGATAGTTGGCTTGTCCTATTCCAATTCAGCCTATTATAAATTTTACATGTCACTCAGGAATTTTTGATCAATATGGATAATGCTTGACTGAATTGGTACCTTGCTGAGGAATTTTTCTGATGTCTCATGACAAATACCCTGAATATATGAGCAAGAGAGAGAATAATTTGGAAAATAAAGTATGAGTCACACAGTAACTGAATGGATTGCCATAAAATTAACTTATAGACTTTGTTAATTAAAAAGTTTTAAGAGTTCATTCTTCTTCTTCTTCTTCTTTTGGCTGCTCCCGTTAGGGGTTGCAACAGCGGATCAACTGTTTCCACTTCTTCCTGTCCCCTGCATCTTTCTCCATCACACCCACCACTTGCATGTCCTCCTTCACCACATCCATAAATCTCCTCTTAGGCCTTCCTCTCGCCTGGCAGCTCCATCCCTAGCATCCTTCTCCCGATATATCCAGAATCTCTCCTCTGCACATGTCCAAACCAACGCAATATCGCCTCTCTGACTTTGTCTCCAAACCGTCCGACCTGTGCTGACCCTCTAATATACTCATTTCTAATCCTGTCCATCCTCATCACACCCAATGCAAATGAGAGTTCATTAAGACCATAAAAAATGTGACCTGTATTTCTTGATTTTTTAAATATATTAAATACATGGAACAGTGGTCTAACTTACAGCATCTAAAAATGTTTAGAAGTTTGTTGGTGGTAGCATTTAATGTATGCTAACTTTCCTTTTCTCCTTTGGTTTTAGAATCCAAATAACAATGTGATCCGATGCAAGAAAGATGGGAACTGGACTGGGTCCTTCAAGCTCTGTCCTCACATCAAGGGACAGTGCTCTCTCCCTCAGAATCTAAACCCCAACATCCGCCTCAGTTGTAAGAAAGGCCATGGAATAGGTCTGTTTGTATGCGATCTTGGCTTGGAAGCCTACGAAGTGCTTTTACAAATTACACATTTCCTGAGTGTGTATTATTTTGCAGCCTAAGCTACAATATTTAAAATTTTGTTAAATTCCAACATTTACTACGAGCCATATTACTGCTATGTTATTAATAAGAATCAATAAATAAATGATCTGAATCAATCTAATTAATCTAACCATGTAGTCTATTTAGTGCACACAATAGGTCTCAACATTTTGTAATTTTACTTGTAATAACAAGCATCAGATGGCTAGATTGCTGTATTAGAAGGTATTTTCTAAAATGATCTTAATTATCAATGTTTTGGTGATATTTTATTAATAAATTGCATATCTCTATATAAAACCTAAGGATACCTGTCTTTCTTTTTCCCTAGGTGAAGAGTGTGAGTTGACATGTAAAGACATGAACAGCAATGTGGTCCTTCTTCACAGCAATGTAACTGCTGACATTGCCATGAAACAGTACTGGATGAACCCACCCAAAATCAAGGTTAGTTTAGCTTTCCATCTTGTCAACCACTGAATGAGCATTTATATGAATGCCATATGATAGCAGTATTGCTCATGACTGGCAATTTTGTTGTCTAGCTGCTTTCATCTTGATCTTTCTGGGTTGCCCACTGACCTAATACTTGTGCCACTATACCTATACAACATACTGTATGTCATGTTTCATTTATATCTAATATGTGTGAAGATCAGTTTGTATCAGACTCATCCACAGGAAAGAAAATGCTTTGCAAGCGCCCGTTGCCTGTTTGCATAAAAGAGGCACAGCTTATTTTCAGAAAATGCTGCATGGTTATGGATGCTGTTGAAAGATGTTCAGTGAAAGGTACTGTACATAACTATCCATGTCACAATCAGTTACCTTTTATTACAAGCACAGCCTGATGTGGTGCTGCCATTATAATTATCCCACTTTACAAAAACAAGAAGGAACATTACAGTAATTTTTTAAGTCATCTAAACCACAATGTCGAAGGGCCAAGTCATAAAAGTTAATAAACAACACTTTCTCTGTAATTACTGTAATTCTGGAAATAACCCACTTACAGGCGCAACTAATGCCTATTGATTTAGGTAGACCTGTCAAAAACATTTTTTATTGCTCCACTAACTACATTTTTTTTAAGGAATAGCAGACTATAGACCACTTGTTTACACAGAACACAAAGAGCCAGAGGGTACATTTCAGGGCTTACAGAGTCAGCAATTCGTGCTGGAATATAAATAAATAAATACATAAATTAGCAACCTGATCTGTGGTTTCTTTTCAAAAGTAACTGGAGTCCAGAGACGGGGAAGGGTAAAGTGGGGAAAAACAGAGACTAAATCGATGAGGTTAAAATGTCCCACAGGGTTGCCTTGGGTGAAATCAATATGAGCTTCTGTTCGTTCAGCAGCCTCTACTTTGTCTACCATGTTAATTGATGCACGTGAAGTCAAAAGCACCTGTTCTGCAGTTTGACAAGGACAGCTGCCCATGAGAAAAGTTTTGCAGACTGATGCTTTCAGACAAACTCCCTGCCAGCACTCATGCCATTGATAACAGTGTCACCAGCAAAACTATAACAACCCAAAGTGATCATAGTCGTTTATAGGGACACACGAGCTGTCAGGGTCAATGTAGATATCTATAATGAGGCTGTGGACTCAGATGACAGTATTGTCAGTATAACCATCAATACTGTGATTTTACAAACATCCAGCATGGATTGCTGCCCTTTTATGTGAGCAGACTAAGTTGACATTGGCACTAATATTACAATACTCAGTGCTTGAATCCTCACAGTTCTAGAGCATCTACGTTTTGTTCTTGGGAGTACCTTAAGTTCTTCTCCACTTCTCATAAGCCTCCCCTGCTCTTTTGTGCCTCCAGAAAGTCACATTCTCTTGCTGAGCTACTTTCCCAGCAAAAGACTGCTATGGTACCCAACTCATGTACCATAACAGCCCTCATAGCTACATTTTGTTACCTAAGGTTCACTAAGTTACACAGTAAGTGAACTCATGTACTGCCTTAATATGGATTGTCTAAGACCTGTGTTTCATTAATTAAAGAAATACACTGCCCGGCCAAAAAAAAAAAAGTCCCACAAGCTAATATTTCACTGGACTGCCTTTAGCTATGATTACGGGATGCATTCACTGTGGCATCATTTTGATACGCTTATGCAATGTCACAACATTTATTTGCATCCAGAGTTGCATTAATTTTTCGTCAAGATCTTATATTAATGACGAGAGAGTTGGACCACTGCATAAAATCTTCTCTGGCACATCCCAAAGACTCTCAATGGGGTTAAGGTCTGGACTCTGTGGTGGCCAATCCATGTGTGAAAATGATGTCTCATGCTCCCTGAAGCACTCTTTCACAATTTGAGCCCGATGAGTCCTGGCATTGTCATCTTGGAAGAAAAAATCCACTGATGGAAAAACCTGGTCATTCAGTATATTCAGATAGTCAGCTGAGCTCATTTTTTGGGCACATAACGTTACTGAACCTAGACCTGACCAACCCCAGATCATAACACTAAGTTAAATCCAGGTGGTGATTTTTTTGGCCAGGCAGTGTATATTACACATATACTATACATATACTACATTTATAGCAGACTCTTTTCCCCAGAGTGATTTACATCTCAGAGTACAACCAGAACACATGAAGAGGTTTAGATACAATTATTATACAATCAATAAAGCACAGTTTGTGCCTGATACCACTGTTTTGGCACATTTTTCAGGTAGCTGACCACATGGAATATGAAGAAAAAATCCATTGATAGAAAAACCTGGTCATTCAGTATACTCGGGTAGTTAGCTGGCCTCGTTTTTTTGGGCACATAACATTGCCGAACCTAGACCTCACCAGCTAAAGCAACCCCACATCATAACACTTAAGTTAAATCTAGGTGTTGACTTTTTTTTTTGGCCGGACAGTGTATATGTTGTGAACATTGGCAATATCTCCTAGAATCTATTATTTGTGGCAGAAATTCAAAGTTTATTACTTAATAGTTTGCTGATACCATGTGATACACATGCCAGCATAATAATAAAAGTAAGTATTTGCACTTATTTTCCACTTTAAGCACTGGCAAAATAGCTGGAGGATTAATGACTCAAGGATTACTACATGTTCTACAAAGCATCTGTTGTCTTCCATACACACTGTGCAGGAGATGCAGATCACAAGGCAAAAAAACATTAAAAATGGATCGATTGCCTTGAGTTTTGAAGGAGCAGCCAAAGCGATTAGTGTGACTTTCTGCGACTTCGCCCTCCACTCCTGTTACATAGAATTTCACTTCAGATGCTCCTTAATTTTCGCTACCGATCTTGCCCAACTCCATCTTATTTATTTACTGATATATATTTATTTATTTATGCATTGATTTGCTGATGCAGCTGTAATGTGAAATACCTCACCTTGCAGCAGATATAACAGTGTGTATGCTAGAGACACCTGAGCTATGAAAATATCCTGGAGGTCAGGCAGCCCTTGGCCTTCAGACTGTTTTAAGGGTTCCGTTTTTCAAACGTTTTTGATTATGGTGGCTCTGGGTCTTTATGCTTCTCCTTTTGTCAGAAAGATAAGTTGGTTTTCTTCATTATGTCAGTTCTTGTCAACATGCATTTTTGAGAAGGCTTTGCAAATCCAAAGCAGTTTCTTTTCAACTATGTCATTTATCTGAGATATTTTCTTGTTTACTGAAAACGTGCTCATATGCCAGTCAACTCAGACTGTATTCTGTTCATGAATGCAATGAATTTAATCACGATTTATGTATAGCAGGAGGTGGCAAAACCCTTCAACTGTTTTCAGGACTTTATTATAGCACCACAAAAAGTACTTTCCAATTGACTCATCTGTATTAAGCAAGAAGAAAGCATACTGAATCACATGCAGTAAATACAAACAGGATACAAACATTCTAAACCACATGCATTGACTGTAAAGATGATAGATTGCTAACTGAATGACGTGCCTTAGAAAGTAGGACTGCTTACAGAATTTTGTATAAAAGTGAAGGTAGACTACCCATTGAGTTTCAATTACATGCGTGTATATGTTTTCCACAGCATAAAGATCAATGATGGCAGTCGCATAAGATTATATACAATACATAATACTTGATAATGATAATAAACAACTGTTATTGGTTTATGTATTTACTGTACTTTTTATCATTATTTTAGACTGTACTCTTTCTACTTAAAAAAGTTTACTGTAAAACAGTATGCTGTGTTACGCCGACAGCAGCCTCATACATCTCGCGTTTACCATGTCTGTTGTAACTGTACAGGTTTGTAGCCTAGGAGCAATAGGCTATACCGTGTACAAGTTGAAACAAGTGAGATGTGGCGCATGTACATGATGTCTGTGCAATGATGAAATCGCCTAACGATACATTTCTAAGAATGCATCCTGTCGCGAAGCGACGCATACATGTATGCAAAGACAGAATATCTACCAAATCATGTGTAAAGTATGAAGTCAGCAAACAACAACAATATTACATGTAGTGAATATAAACAGAAGAGACAACCCATTGAATCCTGTTTAAACATTAAGAGGATAGACCACATCCTTTCATATTTTGTCAGCTGAAGTATTCCATTCCCTAATGAAATTACTTCTTTTAAAAAAAATGCAAAAAAATGCCTATTTTCAAATGAGTGCATCCTGAGCCAAGCAGTTCTGTAGATGGCAGAAAGCTAGATGAATACCAGTCAAGCATTGCTTCAACTTGATTATTCTATCTTGCTGTTATAGTATGTTGCAACATAAAAAATCCAGGATCTGTTCATTGAAAACTTTTTTATGTCAATACAGAGTCAAAAATCAAAAAATCCCAGCGAGCTCCTTCTTTCCTTCAGGACTGCTGAATCCCTTTCTGTATTCAGGAAGAGTTTCAACATGCAGTTTTTCAGACTAATTTTTCTCCTAAATTCCCTTAATGTTACATAAATGTTAACCAAATCATCTGTCATAGTCACATTTAAATTTCTTACCAATTCTTTAGACAACTACTTATGTAATGAGTGTCACAGTGGTCTTGACAGTTGTGTATCTATAGCTCTTCTACTCTTGCCCAATGTACTTTATTTACTTCTTATGTATATGTTATACATTGCATTGGAGAAAAGCGGCTGCCAAATGAAAAAAAATGCAAGCATAAATAAAGTTTATTTATTCAGTTAAATTGTTAATGTAATGGTTGCAACCATTTTCTGGATTGAAATGTAACATTTGCATATGCAGACACACTACTGAAATGTAAAAGAAAAAATGAAATCAAAGTCTAAATAAGATGCTATTTGAATACTTTCATTATTATCCCATTTGTGTCTTTACCAGAATATAACGTGAATGTTATTTTTACCCACGTAATACACACCAGGATTGTACACTCTTGTGAATGGTGAATTATGTTTTTGTTTTGGGACTTGAGCATGATTTTCAGTCTTGTCTATCTGATGTTCTGCTGAAAATGTGTATGAATGAAACAGAGTTCTCTTTAGTTACTTTTGAATTCAAATTATTTAGTTTTTAAACATTTCCGGCTCAGCAAAACCCGTCATATCCATAGGACAGCTGGCGGTCAAAATTTTTCAGCTAACCTTTTATTGCAACCCACCATCTCAGCTGGCCCCTGCTCTTGGCAATGGTGGAGGCAGGTTTCTTGGATGCATTCGGAGCTGCTCTCCCATCTCAACTTGTTCTACCTCCCACATGCACCTTACTTTTGAGTGTGTGTTTGTGTACATGTGCAAGCTCTCTTCCTGTTTGCACTGAGGCCTATTTGTTTGTTTTCCCTTCTTTTCTACACAGAGCATTGTGTGCACTATGGGACTACGGTGGTATCCTCACCCAGAGGACCTTCACTGCATCAAAGGCTGTGAGGTGAGCTCTTTCATGCGGTGTGGAGGGGCCTCCAGGAGAAGGGGCAAAAACAATATTAGCTCTGTAATTACCTCAGGAAGAAGTAAATACACCTCCACCAGTCAAATGGCATCACTGTTTCCTCTTTTTTGTGCTCGGGCCTTCAGAGGTTGCTTTTGTGGCTGTGCCCTTTTGGCCTCTTGTCTTTGAGGGTGGAAACCTTCTTGACTCTGTGTTGATATAGAGCTCCTGCTGTGTGTTTACCCTGCCTCGGTAAACAGTAGAGTGTTACAATGAGGTCAGAAACCATTTTAATAAATTCTGCTAACTCTGAATTTGTGTCATCCACGGCCGCACTAAACTGGTAACACCTGTAGCGCTGCTCAAGTGTGCTGACTGGGAGAAGCATGCCGTATCCCTACTTGGAAACCCGGGGAAGGGCTTGCAGGAGCCAAATTTAAGTTTAATAGGTCTTCTGTTTCTGTAATAAATATGAGGCCTCCCTAATCCCCTGAGCTCGAGCAAGTCAGTTTTTCCAGGGCAGCAGAGGCACAGAAGACACCAGCTATTATAAATTTATTTCTGAACTGTGTACATCTTTGTGTGTGTGTGGGGGGGGATGTTTCATAATACTCCACATAACAGTATGTACATGTGTTAGCCTTCGAACGTACACATTTAAATATACAATATTTGTGCACACTGATAAGCATGTCATATTATGTACATATAAAGGGGTCTGGATAAATGGTTAAAATATGACTTATTTGAAATGGTTCTTTCTTGTCTCATTTTCAACATTTTCCAAGTGTTTTGACTTAACACAGAAACACCGAAAAAGGTTCTACTGAATGGTGTTTGTTATACGTTCTATGTAGTCTCTTTTGTCTACTATCATCCTTTGATAGAGTCAATAAAACATTTGTGGAGTACGGTGCATATTGACAAAATTAAGATTTTAAACTAAATAACCACAGTCTGGATGTGAATTTCTGAAGAACTCATAGGATGTTACTATATCCTGGCATCTCAGCTTACAAACACAACTGGCATGGAAAATTGTTTATAAATCCAACGTCAATTTTACTTCCCTCAAAATACTTACACTTTTATTTCTGTAAAATCCATGATATACAGTAGCTATAATAGATATAATTTAATATGTAAACATGTTTCTTTAAACATTTTATTCAATTCAAACGGTGTTAAAAATGTAAATACTGAAATTAAATGTGTTTCTGTAAAATTCTATTCAGTGCCAGTTGTTGAGCAGTCCAGCCTTAACTTTAATCAAGCAGTCCAGTGTTAGTAATCTTGTTATTGATCACACACAGACAAACACCACAACAGTTGTAAACACTATCCTTATAATGGTTCTGTACTCCTTTTCTGTTTGGATGCAACTTTCCCGTGTTGGCTGGTGGCGTAAATAAAAGTCACTTTAAACCAAGTAAATAAACCATCATTCTGGAAGCTAGCTATGTAGAGAAAATGCAAATACAATAAGTCAGAAAATATTACAACCATTACATTAATTGTAGCAAAACAGTAGAACAATTGCTCTATGTAAGCATTACTTAATAGATTAAAGGCCTCTATTTTTTGTTCTTTATATTTATATGTATTTATTATTCATAATAAAATATTTGTACTATTTATCATCTGCAGCCATTCATGGGTGACAACTACTGTGATGCCATCAACAACAGAGCATTCTGCAACTACGATGGAGGAGACTGCTGCCAGTCCACTGTCAAGACCAAAAAGGTCAGCTGCAGCTCCTGCTGCTGGGGTTTGCTGGCACTAACACGTGGGCTGACTCAGTGTGTTAGGCCAGAGCGAGGATATAAGGCTTTAATTTTTGGTTTGGAACACATTTTGCAGAGAGTAACCTAGTTTATATCTCCTGGATGTATATTCAGATTAACGAATTTTAAGTGCTACAGTCTTAGAATTTGAGACCATGACAAATCCAGTTTTTACCTTTCAGCTGCCTGCCTCCTCTATCTGCTGTGTATCTGCAATGCATACTTTCTAAACCATTCTGAGAAATTATGTATCACTGCGTGTTGTATGAGGTCTGCTGCTAAAGTAAGGACTTAATTCATTTATGGTTAGTGGCCTTTTATTTTCATTTTTATTTTATTTATTTTTTTTTTACTTATAGGGTGGTTGAATGATCCTGGGGCCAGTTTGATTGGACACAAGATACCTTTGTGAGGACCCATTTTACTGTTTATGAAATAATCTGGGGGTACAGAGGGATTTTAACATATATTGACAGAATGATTGATTTAACCCTTTCTTTACAAAATTATGGTTCAATCAGTGTCTCCAAGGGGCTACTGAGGTGCATAAATTGATTGATTGGTTTGGATTTTTATTCTATCAGGACGATTGGGGGATTTTCTAAAGGAGGGTGACCTTTAATCATGTTCACTTTCTGATGGATGTTTGCCAGTATCCACAAAGCCGTTTGGCCCTCATTTCAAGTCATCTCAGCAGTGTGAAATCTCCTGCATTTCAGTTGAGGGATCAGAATAGCGATGCAAGCTTGGGTAGATACCAGACTAACATCTTTGTGTCTAAGGGGCATACTTATTTTGCAGCACACATCATGTTTTTCTCTGGTGCTGATGGAGTCATTGCACTGGTTACCCCTGTGGGCCTTCAACCTTTCTGTGCCCTGGAAAATTTCCAGTTCCACAGAAGCCTACATGTCACTGTTCAGTTCAATTCAATTTTATTTTTATATAGCGCTCTTCTCACTGCAGTGACACAGAGCGCTGAACAGACAAGACATAATCAAACTATCTTGATTGTGAAGCTGAGCATCATGGCTGACAGATTCATTGCTCACTGCTGTTTAGTGACTTTGTGTGTGTTTAGTACTTTATGGCAACTTCCATCAGTCCATCATGTTGATTCACACTAGGAATGGGCTTTTTCAGTACTGAGGTTCATACAGACATTATGCAGTGGTGGAACCCATCTGTGCTATAGGGAAGTAGAGAGCTGTGTGAGAGTAAAACTGTGCCTGACTAAGAAGAACAAATGAGGTGCCCTCTCATATTTGGCAGGACTTATTCATGTCTTCTTCTGGCTATATTCATGTTCTTTTGAAGGCTGTATGGGTTGTTTACTACCACATTGATTACTTTTTTGTGTTTAAACCCTTGAGCAGACATGCATGCATGGCAATGTTGCAAAATTCTTACCAGCAGCTGTCAGACTGCACAACGCAGTCTAAATTGATTAATTTATTTATAAATTATTTATGTATATAGGGTTATTTTATTTGATTTGTGTACATATATTACTAACTTAATTGTTCTTGTCCTTCTTACTAACTACTTGTTCTTCTCCTATATTCCTCTTTTGATAAAAGCTTTGTAACACCTAAATTTCTCATTGGTGGGATAATACAAGTTTATTCTATTCTATTCTATTCTATTCTATTCTAAAATGTAACCTGATTAGTAAGATATCAGCAGACATGGAGCTCATAGTAAACCTCTGCTGAGTGCCTGGCTTAAGATTCTCTGCTCTGTCATTGCACTTTGTGTCCCTCCCACCCCATGTGTAATTCTCTCTTCACCAGGGGTGGGGACAGAGGTGTGGGGGGGGGGTAGGATTCTCCCTTTCCCAGGTAGGTGGCCCACCCCTCTGCTCCTGTCTCCAATTATCCTCCACTCCCTATATAGCCAGGAAATTGCTCTTGGTATCTGCCAGCACATTCTCTCCTCCTGGCAGCTCATTGCCTGAACTCCCCCTCAAAGCTCCACTGGCCTCCCTGTTCCTTGTTCCCTTTTTTCCTTTGCCTGTTGTCTATTGTCTGCCCTTTGCAACCCCCGGCATTCACCCTGACTGCCATTTTGCTGGATTGGGTGAACAAACCCAAGCCACGACCATGCCTTTCGTGAATGAGATTTTGGAACAAAAGAAGAGAACGAGATGTTTGTTCCAGCATGAAAGGGGAAGAAAGTGATCACTGCTGCTGGTGGTCCAGACATGTTTGCCACGGTTAAATGCACTGCAAGGGTTGAGCAGAATGGCATACATACCATAATCAGATCTACCAGAAAATGCTGAGAAGGAACTTGATGGAGTCAGTGTTTAGATGCTCTTAGGGATTCCACAAAAGTTGAACCAGTTGTAGGGGACCCCCCACACAGTGAGTGAAACTCACCACACCTCTGCTCTGCAGATGTTGTCCAAGCTTTGGACCTGACTTATGAACACAGCAACTGATGGATAGCAGTAGGCAAGAAAAAAGACCCTATGTTTTGTCCATGAAACAAAGAAGCAGGAAACCAAAAAGAAAGCACTAAATAGTGTATTGAACGCCAGCATTTGATGTAATTGTTACTGTGATGAAGGTTGCATGGTGCCTTGACAGCAATAGAGCACAGTCTGTGGACTGTCGATGTATTGGAAATGGCAGATCTTGTCTGCCTGAAAGCTAGAAAACAGGGTGTTCCTCTCCTGGATTTAGAGCATATTGGGCCATTAGGCATGCAACCATGTGAACGTGAGCATTGCTTCCCTTAGTGCCAGCTGTTGCTAAGCTGCCTCCTGAGACATTTGGTCACTGCTGGACTCAAACCACAGGATTTCACTTTTCAATTTTTCTACTACTTTCCGCAATGCTCACGGAAATTTTTCATTATTATAAGAGCCGTATCTCAGATAATTCTCAGCTGATGAAACAAACTAGCAAGATGTTGTACTGTTTGCTGGCAGACTGGTAGCTTTTTAGGCCTCTGGGGCAGGTACATCTGCCTCCAGCCTCTTGGCATTTGACACCATGGAAACCTTACAAAGAATAATGAAAACATGATTTTCCAGGCAGAGTTGCATTCGAGTAAAAGAGGGAGGAAATGTACATTGGTGAATGTGGTCTAGGTAACTGGATCTAGATCCAAATCTAAGATCCAATTTAATCTGTGTGCAGAGCTTAAATGTGGCCTTTGAAAAATAGTTTACAGTATTCATGCTTTTACCTTCTTTTTAAATGTCAGTATTGTGTAAATGTTTATGTAGTAAGTGTAGGGGACAGGCTATAACCCCCCTGTATGTCTAAACACCCACCGTGTTATGATACTCTCCACCCGGGCCTTTTGGTGAAAAACCAACAACCTCTTTTTCTTTTTTTCCCCTTGACCTTCCCTTTTCTTGTATTTCTTGGAATGAAGAACAAAGGAAAATGGTATTAACAGAAGATTTTGATGAAACGCATCCTAGACGTGGTAACCTGAAAAATCCAGGCCTCATCTTTTTCATTTCCTGATTGCTTTGCTTTGCCTGATCAAAGCTGTATGCTTTAGAGGAAAGGGAGAACACACACACACACACACACACACACACACACACACACACACACACACACCTATTCAAATGTACTGCAAACATCAAAGTCTGTGGTACAGTCCGCCTTTACCCAGAGTCTGTATATATTTAAAAAAAAGTTTAAATAATTATTAGGTGATATCACTCTCAGTTTTTTGTTCTGGAGTAATCAAATCTAATATAATCGTTTGAAGAAAACTGCCATGTCTGCAGACACTGAACAATGTTAGACTAATGTTGACACACAGCTGAATTTAATCAGTCTACCCCTCACCACAATGGTTCAGAAACAACAGATAAATAGCATAACTGAAAAAAAAAATCATCTGGATACAGAACAATAATAATTTCCAACTCTGGGGCCAATTTACAATCGATAAACGGCACGAGTTAGTCATGTAACAATTCCAATCATTATGGATGGACGTTTATGTTAAAAGGAATGTATCTGATTTCAGGAAAACAGCAGAAACACATGTGAAAGTAGTGTGCATATTTTCCTTGAAAATATACTTATAAGACCATTGTAGACAGAAGACAATTCTGGGCAAAACAAGACACATGACTGTCTCAGTTTCAGTAACTCTGACAGTGACACATTTCCGCAAAAGAAACATATTTGGCAAAGCTAGGAAATACAGAAAACGTAATAAAGTGTGATAAAGTAGCATGAGGCCTTATAGGTTCAAAAACCTATTGTAGTCAAATACATTGCACAGCATAAGCGGTTGAGGACATAAATGAAGAACCAAGTCAAACAAAAAAGTGTAAAAAAGACAGATTATTGTTATTTGGTTGCGTTGTATTCTGTTGAGGTCAAATTAAATGGTAGCAGCTAAAAAGAATGACTTATGTGCCTCCTCCCTCCTTCAGATAAGGGAATCTTTGAGTGTGTCACACCCACTCCGTGCCTTCCACAAACCATGCTATGCTGTTTCCCACCATTTAGCAGGATGTCATAGCAACTGTCCCAGCAGTTTGTCTGCATGGTTGGCAGCATCTTGGTTTTCACCCACTGTTCACCTGGGTGTCCCACTATAATACTATAGTACAGTGTAGACCTAGCAGCCTTCGCTAAGTGCCTCAAATCGGCATCCATCCACAGTGCAGCTGTAAAGCATGTGGGTTTGGGGCAGGTCTGGTGGTTGGGCAGGTCCTCCACTTTGGTGCATGGCCCTCCTGGGGAGAAAGAGGCAGTAAACAGCATTCCAGCTGAGCCAGTCCATACAGACCAGACATGGCTTTCTGAATGCTGATCAGTTGGAGAAGACCATGTTAAGCAGGTTGTCAGTTTGGACACCAAATGAGTGCTGGTGTTATCAACATGCAGTTAATCAATATGAGCCATAAAAAATGTTCAGAAATGTCAGTCATTGCACTGTTGCTGGATCCAATCCCAAAACAATAACAATACATTGTCAGCCAGGCGTATCTGAAAGATGAGGGTTTCTCTGAGTCTCAATGAGACTGCTACCACCAGTAAGACATAAACTCCCGAAGAGAGATTCTTTGTTATTCCTGTTTTACTCCTTTTTGTTTGTTCCTGGTGGTCTATTAGCCAAAATTATGACTGAGTAATTTAAAGCAATTTCACAACTCTTTCTTGAAATCCTAGCAATTTCCAGAGATGAAACTTTAAAAAAAAGCTGCACAAACATTTTGTTCAGCAGTTGCTGGGGGCTCCCACCAGCATGCTGGGATGGGCTTCTTGCCGCTTAATTGCCGTATTGTTTCTGCTTGAGACCGATTCACACATGTGGGCCACTCCCAGAGCAATGTTTGCCCCCTAAATGCCGATTTACTGAGCTTCAGCATCCATCATAGTTGCATGAACACCTGTGCAGGCATTTCAACAACTCACTCAAAACCTCAATATTTTTTATACAAAGAAATCATAGGTTAAGGAAACGGGCTGCACCATCCACTTAAAGTGGAGACAACAAACTTTTGCTTTTACCAGAACTGGTTTGCAAAGCACTGGGCAATGCAGGCTCCCCCTTCCCAAACCTTTACACACCAGCATGCGTGACAATTATTGCCGCCCCCACAACATGGGGTATTATCAGTGATTTACATTTACAGGCCTGAAAACTGCTATCCTTGTAGGTTCACAAGGAAGCTCTTGGTAATTCAACTAAAAGCCTCTGTTTGCTCTTCTGATTTGGCTGCTGCTGCTGCCATCTCAGATGAGGTTTTTTAATGTAGCTATAAGGATCAAGAAGATTGTAAGTGTGGCTATGTGTTTGTGTGATCCCATGGGAATATTTGGTCACATATTTTTTCTTTTCTTTTTTCTTGAACACAATAAATTATTCACATTTGTCAGGTTCTAAGGGTTTAGACAATTCTTTGTGTCGTATGATGCAGCCTTCTTGTGTGGGCGGAACCGTGATTTGGCCACACCCATCAGGGCCTGATAAGCCATTCCCAGCTGTGAGCTTCTGAGTTACACCATTGCTTCTGTGTGTTCTCCAGGTGATTCCTTTCCCAATGTCCTGCGACATCCGCAAAGATTGTGCCTGCCGGGATCCAAATGCCCAAGAAAACAGGGATGGGAGCCACGTGGGGGCACTAGGATGAGTCATGCAAGAGAGCTTCTGCAGGGAGAGGGGTGACATGCTGCTTACAGGAGAGCCTTCCAACCTCACACTGCACCTCTCACTACCTGCAACTCGCCAATCGCCTCCACAACCGGAAAACTCTAAGAAACAGTGGAAGAATAAACAGGAGTGTAGAAAGTAGAAACACATGAAAACAGACTTTTATAAGCAAATGAAACAATCAACAAAGTGTGGATAGCATGTTGTTGCCAACTCCCCTGTACTGACCGAAGGACAGCCTCATCTTTTTCCATTATGAGAAGATGCCACTGGTCTGGGCAAAGAAAAGCAGTTGAGCAGAAAGTCTTGAGCTGAGTCTTTCTGAAAACTAGGGATGGGGGTCGTGCTCAAAGCCACTCAGTATTTACTGCTCTTTTTCTCCTCACCTTTCATTTTTTTGGCCCGCATGATTTTTCTTTCTGGTTGGTGAGAACATTTTGTCAAGCTTATGAAAAGATAGGGGTTGTCCTTTACCCCCAGACCATCATGGGAGGGACCATCATTAAGGGGTTTATTTGTCATTTGTCAAAATCTTATGGGGCAGTTGAACTTCAAAAATGGATAGCTCCAAGGCTCCATCCCTTTACTATTAGAGTCACTCTTAAGGTATTGAACATCAGCCCCACAATGATTCTGCCCCGTTGCCACACTGTGCACCCCAGTGACTTCAAGCCTTTCTCACACACATGGCTTTGTTGAAGCTTGCCTGCTTCCTGGTGGCATCTGCAGTTACATTACTTTATCCTGCGTACACTTCAGTCAGTGAACAGACCAGTGATAGAAATGTGTTTGGATGCCTCCTCCTTTCTCCTACCATCACCCACTCACACTTCTTCTTACAGTCCTTTTGTCTTACCCAGCTCTTTTATTTCAGATCCGCTAACACAGTCACAGATGTATGTTTGGGGTCACTACTGTTCTGTTCCAGTGACCAGTTTAAAGCCGTACCTGCACCGTAGCCCCGTTCCCATCCTGGACAGCTCTGAGCCAGCTTAGGCCACCTTGGTTGCTTGTATCTATGAGTATGTCCAGATGGCCCCCTACGTGGTTAGAACCTGGCCGCCATGCTGTGTTCTCCTGAAGCAGTATGGGACAATAACGTAGAAACACCAAACAACAGGTGAAACATTCAGTTCAGGGGAATAAAAGAATCACCTTGTGTGACGAAAGTGATTTAAACAGAGACTCCTTGCGTTTCGACATTTTCTGCTATAGTATCAGTTGTGTGTGTCGTACTACAGTAACTATCGTATTACTGTAAGTACAGAAGGAATGTGGTGAGAACGTGGAAAAATAATTTTATGGAGTTTTTTTTAAAATTTAAACTGTTATATTTAATCAGTATTTGTCTTATTGATCTTGATTACTGCACTTGTTTTTTTATGTCATATAAGAAAAAAGATAAAACAATAATAGTGAAATTTAGAAAAGCTGCTATGTTTTAACAGGTAATTTTACAACTGTAATATATTTTGCTATGTAACTATTATTTTGTATTACTATTATGTTTTCTTTTTATTTCTCTTGTTGGTACTCTTACTCCTGCTCGCTGTGCATATAAATTTGTAATGTTAAAATATTTTCAAAGGTGCGATTTGAACTCTGATGCACACACGCACACGCACGCACACACACAAACACACACACAGACATTGACTCAGTTACCGTTCCATTTCCTTTCTGATGAAAATAGAGCCAAAAATGAATACCTAACATTCTTAGAACAAAATGTGACAATATGGAAAAAATTAATGTTCTTAGCAGCAGATGCAGTAATTTCAAAGCTGATACGTTTAGCTTTCTTGAAGCTTTCATATCCCTGACTACAGAAAAACATTATGAAATGCCAACGTTGCTGAATATAATTATTTACACAAAGCACTGCTTCCTGGTGGATCCAGAAGTATTACCAACAAGGAAAGAGGCCCCATGGGCAGTGCACCGCTATTCAGTTCCTACACTTACAGATGAACAGCAGTGGCACCGCAGTTCTGCGCTGATGTATTACACGGACTTGTTTTAAGGTACCACATGGTCTCCTCTTACCAGTTACTGTTATGGTTGAAGATCTTTTCTTCAGCTGTTTCACTCATATCTTAATATCCACAGACCAAAACTGTGACTTGTCAGTCTCATAGTGACCATGTGAGTCACTGTCATCAAGTGGCAATCTGCTCCTGTGAAACACTTCGTACCTTTGTTCTTCATATTATTATTATTATTATTATTATTATTATTATTATTATTATTATTATTTATTTTATTTTGTTTTGTTTTGGTGTTTTTTTTTTGATAGTCTCGGCACCTTTCAGAAGCCATAAGCAAGTCTGAACTGAATGTGGAAACAGGACTCTATGATTTCAAAAGCAAAGTGTACACAGTCTACTGTAAACAACACACAATCAATTTATGCTGTACCTCATTGCCTGTAATGTTTGCTGCTTCTGTATTTAGGTATTGATGTAATTTAAATCTTTTAGCAATACATAATGGTGTAAATAGTAGAATTATTTATTATGAATGTCATACTTTTTAAGTTATATTCAGTGTTCATCTAAATTATTTTTACTTTGCTGTTATAAAGCAACATTTGGTGTAATTGTGTATTTTCTCTTCTGTTTGTTTTATGTTATTGTCTAACTGTGCTGCAAAAAAAAGAACAAAAAAAAACAGGAACATCCCCTTAAAACCCTGGGATGGTGCGTGCTGCTTTTCTGAAAGTTTTATACCCATCCTTCCACATCTCACAGAGTGACTTGGTGAATATTGTAATATACGTCTTTGTTGTCACATTGCGTGTGCAAGTGTCTTGTGTATTTATACAAATACAAAATGCCTTGTAATTTTCTCTCATTTACCTTTGTGGTGTATTATTTGCAATGTAACTGTGCAGTTATTCTGTTCCGATGTTCATGTAAAAACGCAAGTAACACGCGTGAACCTGACCTTGGGTGGATGGACCCCAGAGAACAGTGGTTTTACACAGGGTGTGCGGGGGACCAAACACATGCACGCGTGGTGTCTGTGGGGAACTGCTGAGAAGAGAACAGTGTGTCGTGAGGGGTCCAGAACCTAAGTTAGGAGAGGGTGCTACGTTGAGAGACGTACAGGTGCCCAAATTTCCCTCTGAGCATCAATATTCTGACAGCGAGCGGAAGTGCAGCCATGGTCTTGGTGTGCCTGCAGCGGTGACAGAGATGGCGCTTGTGGAACAGCACTGAGCAGCTTTTGGGGTGTAACTGGGCCGCTGGGTATCGCAGGGAATGCAGCTACTCGTCATTTACACCTCATTTTACTGACAGCAGAGAGGGAGATGCACAAAGTGCTTTGTTCTCCGATATACTTCCCTTATTTTGGAAAGGCTGCTTTTTGCTTACTTGCTGCTGTGTCATGTGCTCCGCGATAGGGAGGTTATATAGCACTGAAGAGTGAAATATACACTCTTTATAAAAACAACGTTTATTTTGGATAAAACCTCCACTGCTGGCCCCAACCCTTTAACCTCTTTTCAACTTGTTGGCATATTTTTGGTGTCTTGAAAACCTAACACTGATGGCAAACGACCTGCAAAAGCACAGCTGGTGTTTTGAAACTGCCCAAAAAAGGTTTTTAGAATGTATGAAGTGTATACTGACTGGTCAATTTATTTGGTACAGCTACCTCCCTACAGCTACTGAGCCATATATGATTGTGGCTCAGAGGTGAAGTTACTGTTAGAATGAACGTTAGAGCCAAATTGTGGCAGCCACACAGGTCTCAAAATCTCAGAAAACATTTGCCCACCTCAGAGTTTTGTTCACCACCATATCAAGAGTTTACAGGATGGTGTGACAGGCAAATTAGGAATTCAGTCAGCAGCAGTTGTGCTGGCGAAGAAGTCTCACTGATGAGAGTGGATGAGGAGAGCAGCCAGACTTAAAATTAATAGGAAGGCCACCAGGGCAAGATAGCAGCTTAGTACAACAACAATGTGCAGGAAGTCAGTGGGCTACAGCAGCAGAAGGCCTCAGATTCTACACATTGTTCTTGTCCTGTAATGTGAGATGCAGGTAAAGACCTCCAGTGCACATGCGCCCATTAGAGCTGGAAGACTTAAGAGTGCAAAAAAATGCTTTGGTCATCAAATCACAGTTTCTAGTTAACATGCTTATGGCAAGATCAGAAATTGGTGTGGAAGGAATTCACGCTTCCATCCTACCTTGCATCGATAGTATTGACTGGTGGTAGAGTTGTAATGCTGGGGGGAATTGTAAGACGCGACGCCAGTGGGACCCGCAACAGTTCTGTACGACGTGACACAAATAGGACCTGTCCACCGGCTCCGGCCTCTGACCCACTAGATCAGCTGACCCACGCGGGTATAAAAGCGGCCGAGTCGACCAACACCGACGTGGGACCTACACTATAGTCCGTGACATTCTCTTGCCTTGGTGTATGATGGATTGTTCCAGATTAAATCACTGAGCGTTTGCACCCCTGTCCCGTGTCTCCCTTCCGCATCTGGGTCCTATGCCTTGTTGCTGATCGAGTTCCTGACAGGAATGTTTTTACCAAACGCTAGCATTTTAGTACCTGCCAGTATCATTTGAATGCCATAAAGTACCCAAGTGTTGGAGTTCCCCCTTTATGGAAGCCTATCCTTCAGCACACTGATAATTCTAGTACTGTGACGTGAACAAGTGCAAAGCCAACATCATCTCAGTTCCATTAACATGACAGAGCGCTCACTTCCCTCCAGTGCTGCCTTCTTTTGATTAGAAGAAGGTAAAGTACAGCACAAATGTTGCCAAAAATATTGGCACCCCCACCACTTTTTCCATTTCTCTGAAATGAGTTGAAACTAAGAAAACTATTTGGTCTCCACCATTCCTTATTTCACATTTAACAGCAAAACCATTGCCTTGATCTTCCACTTAACATATAATATTTTAAATAACAAAGCAAATAAAAAAGGTCTGGATAAAAATACTGGGACTTCTAACCTGATACTTTGTAGCTCAGCCTATGGAGACAATAAATGCAATAAAGCACTTTCTGCAGCTCTCGGTGAGATTCCTGTACAGCTCCACTGTTGCTCTGGCCCACTATTCCTGACCAAACTGTTTCAGTTCTCTCAGGTTTGATAGGCTTCATCTCTCGGCTGTGAGTTTCAGCTCTGTCCACAGATATTCTGTGGGAGTCAGCTCAGTATTAGCAGCCACTTCAAATCAGAGGTGTTTTGGCTCATTTATCCTGCTGGAGGACCCATGATCTGTACCTCAGACACAGCTTTGTGACACTGGGCTGTGACTTTATTGTGTTAGCATAGGTTCAAGGTCCCTGTGCAAGAGGCAGAAAAGCAACAGCAAAACATTAATGAGCATCCTCCATGTTTTATCATAAACATGGTGTCCTTTTCCTTGAAAGCTTTGTTTTCTGAGAATACAGATTTGGTGTGATTTACCAAAAGTTTTGTCTGTCCTCTCCCAGAAGAACTGTGGCTTGTCAATGTGGTTTTTTACAAACACTGTTCAGGTTTTTTGCGTTTCTCTCTTAGAACTGGGGGCTTCCTGAGTTTTCTACCATGAAGCCTATTTTTACTCACACAGTGATTGTGCAACTTGAAACTGCTGCCACTTGAGCTTGAAGGTCAGCTTGGATTTGCTTTGAAGATTTCCTTGGTTCTTTTTCCACCATTTGAAGAATCTCTCTCTTCAGTCTTGGGTCAATTTTCCTCTTGCAGCCACATCCAGGGATGTTGCCTACTGTCCCATTGGGCTTAAACTTCTTGATAACATTGACAACAGTGATCAGGCTCTTTGGAGGTGATCTTGTAGCCTTCGTGTTTACTGTGCATAGTTGTTACCTTCTTTCTGGCTTCCTCAGACAGCTCTCTGCTTTTCCTTCTCTTTTCTGCACTCTGTGTGAGACACACAGTGACACAAACAGCAAAGTGAGGACTTTTCTCCATGTGAACCTGGCTAAATGGTGATTATCAAACTGAAGATCCCTGTGGTATAGATTAAAGGAGAACAATCTACATCGCTACAGCACAGTTGCGTCTTATAGCTTCTACAGGATATCAGTTATGTTGTCCAGGTCATTTTAGACTGTCTTGGTTCAATAAGCATTCTTCACAACAGAATCATTCATTTCTTTTCACATCTTTTTAGTTTTTTTTTTTCCACTGCAAACCAAAGAAATGCATGAATGGGTGACAAAAGATCCTTTAATTTGAATGCTTTTGTGGAAGGATAGTGCATTATTTGAATAAAATGCAAGATTATCAGTAATTTTGGCTACATTTAAATATAATTTGGATGTATAACTAGTGCTCACACAAAAACCAAGCATTTTTAAAAACAAAAAAAAAATTGCATTTTACAAAACAAACTATCTTATTATAACAGTCTGCTGACACAGCAGTATAACATTTAAATCCAAAGGAAATTTTAATTTCACTGTATTGAGGAAATTTATAAATTTTGAGCAAAAATTGTTCACCTTTATGTTCTTCATTAAAATGAGTAAAATCATGAAGACTGTGTGCACAGTATGTGAGTGAGGAATAAAACATGCTCTTACCATTCAGTTGTGCTCATTCTGTAACTGCTGTGGATGGATGGATGGATGGATGGATGGATGGAGGTCTTCTTTGTACTTCCAGAATGTCTCCAGCAGCCAGTGATATTTGCTCCTTTGTTAGTCAAAAAAGGTTACATGTGTACACTGACACTATTTACCGTGATAATCTGAGCCTCAAGAGTACGTACCCATACTGAGTGGTACAGGTGCTAACCAAAGCTTTCTGCTCATTAAAACCCTGATCAGAAAAGGATGCTGGTTGCTGTTATCCATTGTTTCTGCATGAAAATGTTCAGCTCAAAGATTTCCAGTTTTAAACAAAGAGAAGTTATTTTTGTGCTCATTTGATATTTAAGATCAGATTTGTGTCAGATGACTTTGTGATACAACGCGGTAAATTTTTTTCTGAAAAATCACATAACGCAGATTGTAATCTTAAAAATATAGAATGATTTAATGGCTTTATTTATTTGTTTGTTTGTTTGATTAATAAATTAAAATGTCAAAGCAATACAATTAATATGCAAATAAATAATCAAAAAGCTATAGCTAGAAAGGTGACATCATACCAACCACAGAAATAAAGGCAGTCCTGTGTAAAGACATGCATATATGTATTAACAAAAGCCAGAAGGAGATGTGGCCTTTCAGTTAGTGTGTGATATTTAAGTGGGTGCAGACACTAAATAAGCAAGCAGTATAACCAGCATGAGTACATAAAAATTACCGTGGTAATGAAAAAGTCCAGAAGCAGACATTAAAGTTTGATATCATGTATTTACAATTTAATATTTACAGTGTCATAGCTTACAGTCACAAATGAATAGAGATAGAATTGTTGAAAACAGAGGTGAAATTATTTGGTGTTGGTTGCTTGCTGATTTGGAGCATCGGCGGTTTAGAAGACCGAGTGTCTGTCAGCGACAGCGATGACCCAGAACAGCCATTACTCTCCACTTTAATTACAGGGACTGAACCCTTTTTGCTTCTGGATTCAGCAGTTTTTCGTAAATGTCTGTTTGTCTGACACGATTGCTGAAGTCTACGCTGTTACTGCGGTCAATTTACTTCACTGTTTGACCAACCTGGAGGAAGTGAGCATGGGGGAGACAGGAAAAAATGAAAAAAGAAGTATTTTTACCAAACATTTAGAACTGGCCGATTATACTGATAACTACACTTTACTTCAGACGACATCATCACTCGACACTAATGGCTCTTGTTGGCAGTACAAAGTCTACATCTTGGTTATTAAATGCTCTGTGGTGGCAGATTCAAGTATTACAATCAAAAAGAAAAACACTGTTGCCACAGCGCCATCTCCTCCTGGTTTGCCCTGCGACAAGGACAGTTCATTACGGTTGGTCATTCTTGCTCATGGGTCCAAGTGCGTTCTGGAACACCAGCAAAGTTGAAGCACCACAACCCGGTCCCTGGTGAGGTCCTCTGACAAACCAGTGCATTGTAGGTTGAAAGAAGGTGTTCATGCTTCTTGGTTTCTCTCAGTGTTCAACCTCAATGCCAACAAAGCTGCATCAGTTTTTCCTTAAACCTGTGTGTCTTGCTACCTGCAAGTCCTTCAAGGTCAGCTGACCTGAGTCCACACGTTTAAGTTCTGTGGGTCTGATGTACCGTTAGATTTGGTAGACAGGAGCACAAAGCTGAGCTGACAAATCAGAGGAGGATAGCCTGGGAGGGGAGGTCAGCAGGTGGGCAGAGGGACGCATCCTTCACCGCAGCTTGGCATTACTGTACGTGTTGCGACGCATGGAAGCCAACTTCTCCACACAGGATATGCGAGTCTCATGTAGGGAGCTGCGCCACAGTGCCTCCGTTGGCCGCGCTTCTTCACTGCGACAGGCCACATAGGGCACTGTGTCTGTGCGGCTCTGGATGTGGGCACTGCGCAGGAGGGCCCTACAGTAGTGGCTCAGCCGCTCCACCCTTCGCATGATCAGGTGAGCTTTCCTGGAAAGACAAGCAGGTGTGTTCAGTCACTCACATCTTGGACTTGAATTCAGGACACTGGTGTGGTATTTAAGAAAACGGTGCTTAAATCCCAACACTAATGGCAGATAGGATGCAGTAGCAACAGCTTGAGTGTAAAGATGCTCCATGAAAAATGCAAAAATATAGCACATATATTGTATTGTTACCCACATTTAGAAGGTAAGGTGTTGGAGTTTACACTGAAAGTGTGCTGTGTAGTTAATAGTGTGTATAGAAAGCAATCCACTTGGATGGCATGGATCAGAACAACAGGCTGGGTTAGGGTGGGGTCTCGGGTATTTCCTAAGCTGGGGTATGCAAACGAATGTAAAAACTGCAAGACCAAAACATAGGTGAACTTGAGTAAGGGTGCAAACAAATTGTGAAAATGTTCAAGGGAGCCTATGCTTGTGTTGGCAGCCAAATTCGACTCCTGGAAAAGAGGTATAGAGTGTCCATGGCTGCTTAAGGATCACCACACTGCCTCTGCACCCACCACTCTCTTTTACGTACATGCACACACGCACGCGCATGCGCGCGCATGCTGTAGCAGGGTTTTTAGACTGTGGTACACACTCTCTGCAGGTCACTTTAGTTAACCTCATCTCCACAACTACACTCGCTTGGTGTACTGTAGATCACCAGTTATGTCTGGCAATAATGACCTTATTATTCATAACAAAATCATGAACAGCTTGGATGAGCCATTCGAGTGAAGTGGTGCCTGCTAACTGTTGCCATCTGTCTTGCATTAGTGCAGAGTACAAGCACCCTTTTGACTTGGCGGGTATATAAAAAAGCAAGGAATCTCCTAGAAATTCCAACATTTCTTGAGCCCACACACTGTAAGCTGAATGTCACAGAAAAGAATTCTCACTTTTAGATGGCAACACCGAGGGTGAATTAAATGAGGCTTCACTCTGTTCTCCAAAAACGTAAAATTCTGGTGCATTGACACAATGGGGGAAGGTGTGCAAACCATCTTTCTGAGGTGGGACAGTTGCCAGGATTCCATTGTGAAAGGGCAAGCTTTGTAGAAATCTATACCCATGAAGTACTGCCCATGAAAAGCTGGTCTTGAGGGGAACTGTTGTGCGACACTTACCTTGAGCAGCCTGTGCGAAATCTAATAAATTACTTAGCCTGTACTCTGCGGACCAGCATTTCTGCACACGTGGATGCACTTAGCCACAGCTGTGTTATCACCACCAGCCCACATGGACTGGTACTTCCTCTCAGTAACCCAGTAGCCACGACGTTTGTAAGAACGGCGGTGGCCATCCATATTAATCTTAACACCCCTTCACATACCCAGAATTCCAACCTTTTTGGGGACCAATGACTTTTGGGACTACCCTTTGTTTCCTGAAGTGGGTTTTTAAACTTACGTCTACTGTAGCTGATGCTTGTCTCCATGGCAGAGTTCAGCTACTTACACCTATTTTCCAGTTTAAAAATGATTCAGGGTGAGTACTTTACTCAAGCGTACTGACAGCAGGAGTTGGAATTTGAACCTCAGTCCATCCAGAGCAAGTAAGCAGCTCTGTCACCTGTGCTGTCTGTTGACTTCTCACATATTAAAACCCATTTCATTTATAGCTCCTTAGGGTTACATCTCTTATTTATATTTTGAATTATTTTAGCTGTACTGCTACTTACAAATATGGTTTGCAGTAGAGAATTATTTAATAAAAGATACCAAGTTTGGTTCTAACAAAGCTATTTAGTCTAAATGATTAACAGCTAAATGAATTGCAGTGACCCTGCTGTCCTTATTCAAACCTTACATTTGTTACCAAGACTCAGATGGAAAATTAACCATTATAAATATAAGTGGGGAAATAATGGATGTTGGAATGCACACAAAGTGAGGCTGGGACTGTGCTAGGGGAGGTGTATGGTATAGAATGACCCCATGGTCATGGAAGGGGCTCAGTGAGCACTGCTCACACGATTTGCGTACCGCAGTACAGCACTGCCAATGTTGGGGAGTAAATAAGTTCTTGACAAACATCAGTGGACCACAGTCATTCAAACTTTTCCCAGGTTACGGTGGCCACCATGTCAAATAAAAAATGGCACCTCCTACAATAAGGACTCTTTCTAGATTTATTATATTAATGTATGGCTCTGAAGGAGTGGTTCATGGCAAAGGAATGGAAGAAAAAAAACAAAGTGAAACTTTATTCTGAATGCTGCCATCATCTTCAAGCTCCACTAAAAAATGAGCCTGAGTCCGTGAGCTATTTGACTATTTTTTAGTCAAAAATATTACTTTTCAGCCCCTGTAAATTTCCTCAGGCACTACACAACGCATAAGTGCTGTGTGTTGGTGGTCCCATTCTCAGGAAACGCAGGCAGGAAACAGGGCAGATGGAGTAAAGCACCATTTCACAGTCAAATGTTGTTTGGCTTGGCAGAGGCATAGCTTCAAATCTCTTCTTTTAACCTAGAAGTCAAAACCTTCCACAGCAGACCTGATGCCTTCATCACCAATAATTAGCAGTTTGACAATTTCATGTTCAATCATTATTATGAATTTTTAAACATATCCATAAACTTTCCATCAGTTCTCCATGAGAGAGACTTTGTTCAGGGGTAGATGAAACACATTTTGCGAGTCACTGTAATGTAACCAGGCACTTCCTGATCTACGTGCAGATGTCTGCTCACAGCCAGGTGGAACACATTACCTTCACCTACTAGACACCAGTTCTATGTGTTCATCTCACCATGGAGGCTGGGGGCACCCAGAAGGGCTACCGATCCCGACAAGGGTGACACGTAGCTGATCGCTCCTCACCACAATGCTTTTTCCACCATAAAGTACTTGGTAACTATGGTTACCACTTTGGGGAGTGTTTAAGCTTTAATGATGTGCTAGATAAAGTGCATGCCAAAAATAAGTTTGAGATATCAATGAGCAAGAATGCATCTGTTCATGATTATAAATAGAAAAATGCACTCTGTGAAGAAATTACTGTACTTCTGAAATTACTGAAATACCAAGGAGACACCTTAAGATACCAGCAGGCTTAAATTGTCTTAATATGTCTTTGTGGAAAGTTTGCAAATGCATATTTGTTTTTAAAGAGGCTTAATATTGTCATTGGGGTAAAAAAAAAAAAAAAAAAAAAAAAGATTAAAAGTTTGTTGAAAGTGGGTAAAAAAGATGTTCGGTCGAGTGTGCTTTAGTGGACGGGCTGGGCATTGGACCTGCAGTATGGTATCTGCTTATGGGGAGTATCTGTAGCTGTGCTTTACATGCTAGAAATTAGCAGCTAGAAAAAAGAACACTGCATATACACACAGTCATGTGAAGGTGTAAAGTATCATTCATTAGCACTGTATTTACAGCATGTGCACTGCTGTACTATTTATACGAGAGTCCTCAGAAGTGTTTAGAAAAAACACATTACGCAGCGCTGTGTAGTATTTTTACGTCCACGTTGAACTGTTTTGTATTGAAGTTTGCGTAAACATTCATAGCAGTGCAGCACTGCCCTCCATAAAACGATGCAAGACCTCCACTGCTTGCAGTCTGTTCACTGAATGCGAGGAGTTGTGTCTGTGGGGTCACCGTTGACCGCATCTTCTAACATGACAAAGAAGCCATAAACCAGCAACAAACAAAGAAAGAAAGTGTTTGGTTACTAAACCCCCAAAATGGAGTAGTAAACATGCTTTAACATGAAAACATAAATTTTAACATTAAAGTTCTCTCATCAGACTACAGCCAGGTTGTGGTCAGCAGTTTACATGGTATAGTTTGTTGTCACTGTTCTCCACTTCAGGATGCGGTTCTTGCAGCAGCTACTCAGCCAGTGACGTGACCCCATTTGGATATAAACCAGCAACTTGGAGCAGGACAGGCGGCCAAATAACATATGTTCACTTAACCAATGCCATTAACATATAGGGTACAGAACTGGAGCACTTTATCCACTAAAGCAAATTATCCACTTATCAGGTATCAACCTACTCAAACTTATGTTCCTTTAAAGTGAATAACTGCCATGGAAACGGTAACCACTTAAGTGAAGAATTGTGGGTGACGAAATAAAAAGGAAAAATGTAAAGATGGAACAATACAATTTTCTGCTTATATTCCAGCTTCAAAGAAAACAATGAAGCCTCTACAAGCAGCACAATTTGACTGCAACTAACTGGCATGGCTAAGGTTCCTGGGAGAAACTGGCATAACAGAGTAATGCTTCATGTAGGAGGGTAAGTGTAATGGTTGTATAGTGAACTGTTGGTGAGGGTAGGGAGGTGATGATGATTTAAAAAAATGCAAGATATCAAGGGGTTTTTCAACAGCCTCTGTTGCTCTGCGAATGCACAATATCAAGAATGCAAAAGCACAGGAAAAACATGCTGATAAATCTGAGATTTCCCACTGGCTGCCCAAGACACAAGGCTGGTATGAAAGCAGCAGTCAAAAGTTTATCATAGTTTACTGTAAATAACTTCAGGCCACTTTTCATACTCACCCAAAAGTCCTGTGGGGACCATGACGAGTAGGGGAGGGTAAACAGATACATTTTTTTTCATCACAACTGCAAAGAACCCCCCCATATGCTGGCTAAGGTTTATTAAAGCAATGGCACTTTGACATGAATGACATGATGTCTGTTTAACAAATTAAAAACATTGCTTGCTCTCAATAAACCACAATGTAGACCAGCTTTCAGTCAAGCATTATGTATTCTGGCTTTATATTCCCATTGCAAATATGAAAAATGCATTTGTAACGACTATTTGTATTTTTAATCAAGAGTTCAGTCTTCTCTTGCAGTCCTGCCTGCATCAATCCTCAATGTGAGTTTAAAAAAATGGCCATTTTATAATATCATGTAAATATATGACAAAACAAACCATGGAGGAAAACTGCACTGATATGGTGCTTATGTCAGTAGCAAAACAATAGGTTTCTGTGCTAAATGCCAACATTGTATTGAAATAACAGGCTTGAATAAAGAATATTTGTTTATTCTGTATTTTATGTGTCTCTTCAGCGCCCGTTTGGCACGGCCTTTGTGTCCGGACAGCAGTCCCCTTCCAGCACTTTGCCTCGAGAGGCTTTCGCTTGAGCCAGCTCTCATTTCAAAATCAGCACCATGTGAGTAGCCTGAATGAACTGCGTAACTTTATTTCGCTTCCCAGCCAGCCCCTTTAAATGCCAGGTTTGTTTACTATCAGCCTCAGGATGTTTTGGTCCACAGCTTTTTAAAATTTCTCCCACACTGTGCCCTTTATAGTAATTGCATATTATTTTAGCACTGCTGTTGAAGTTAAGTGCCATGGCCAGGAATGCAGTGATAAGGTCTCCCCAAATGATATCCTGATGATGTCCTACACCACACTGGAGCGACACGTCAAAGTCGATCAACAAGTGCAACCATCAGTTGAATAAAGGAATAAAAATATTTACAAAAACCACCCAACAGGGCAGGAACTAGGCACAGCAGAACTTTATATACTTACATGTTATTAAAGGGGGTCTTTTAACCCGGGTACCTGGCAGACCCATGGCAGTAGCCGTGCGTATTTCAGTAACTGATACATCAGATACACAAATAAATACTACATAAAAAATACACACTTTTTTAAATGTCAAAACAGATTCATGTAAATTCAATTCTTTTAATAAAATATATAAAACAAGACTGTATTCATTATACCCCAACACAGGTGAGATGCTTGCATACAGTTTACAACTACAGACCTGTGTAGTGAAAAGCTTTCTGCAAAGGCTTTTGGGAATATTGGTGGCATTACCATGAACATAGTCCATTTTAGCTTTTATTGATTCATATTATGTTGTTTTTCATTACAGCACAATTATTTTAAAAAACTGTAGGAATGTGTAAGGTCTAAGGAGTATGGCCAGGGATGTTTCTCAACTTCTTTAGATAATAATGTTGAAGACACACAGGGAGGTGGTGCATAATTTGTTTGGACAGCCTACCTGGGTGCGGAGCTACACGTGCGTTTGTCTAGCTTTAAGAGTTTGTTACCATTGCACTGGTGTGAAATGATGGTAGCTGTGGGAAAGTGTTTGGCAGATTCAGGGACAACCAAAGCAAATACAGGAGGCCACAATGGAAAGACTGACCTGGGCCCCAGCTCATCTTCACTCCTCCACACAAAGTCCCCAAACTTCTCATAGTGGGAGTTGTAGTGGTGCTGCACGCGGTACAGCATGGGCGGGGAGATCTCCATCAGAGTGTTGTATGCCGTCTGCTGCTCCTTGCCACTTGTATAGCCGTTGTACAGGTTATACACTTTGTCTGCAATCTCTGTCAGGAAGAAGCCACAGGTCAGCAGCTTGGTAAGAACAGCTGCCCTAAGGTATAAGGAGCAAAACCTGAGGCCAAAGGTGTCAGGCTCAGGTCCCTGGGTGGGTCCTACTATTGGCACGCTGGCACAGGTACGTGTTTTCAGGAGCTTCAGGGCACATAGAGTATCTGCTCTGGTAGTGAATAAAACTGCCATAGCTAACAAATAAATAATGCTATGATGTTATGTACAAAAATATCATACAAATAAAATTACCTATACCAGTTTTTTCTCAGGATGAAAAATATCAAGATGCGGCTTGATCCTGGTAAAGTTAGAGATGTACAGAGATATGATGGAATGGTGATGTAATTAGTAGATTGTGTGATGAAAAGCGGACTGTGAAGCTGGGAGGTGGCTGCATTTTGTGATGCTGGGAAAATGAGTTGATGGGGTAGTAAAATGAAGATTGGACACAAGATGTGGGAGCAGCAAGATGGTGGAAGGAGCTGCTAGGAAGATGATGGAATAGGAGAATTGTACGTGGCTGAAAAATGGGAAGATGAAATGAGAGGACTGTGTGATTTTGGGATGGTGAGATGGTAGGAAGTGAGATGATGTGATGGTAGAATGCCAAGAAAGTTGGTGGTTGGAAATGTGTGATGGTGAGATGAGGAGTTGCTGAGATGTTGGACAGGTAGGGTTGTGCTGCACCTTCTGCAGTGCTGTCATCCACCATGGCACATGAGGTCCTCACGGAGACAAAGCTGGATTCAGAGCGTCCCCCACGGCTGTCCAGGGCATACAGGGTGAACCTGCAGGCGAAAGGTCAGGGGCCATACTTTTGAATATGTAAATATGGTCATGAAACAGAAAGCCTTCACCTGGAAGCTTCACCCATCCCCAACCATCCTTCCTGAAGAAACTGAAAGAGGAAGATGATCCAAATGGGGGGAGATTCCAAGCCTACCCTTAAGCTTCGGATTGATTGAGTGTGTGCTATACAAACCCCAGTCTCCTTTGTGTACTTTTTACAAGCTCCACCAACAGCTTTAGAGATTTAGACATTTAGAGATCCCCATAATTCACACTGAGCCCAATGTGGGCCTTCCGGGGTGTCTGTTACTTATCTAAATTGTGCCGGCATGTGATGCAGAAAAGGTGCAAGTAGTCTAAATGGCTGACCAACTTGCACCCGCTATAATGACAGCCTTCACCTCTGAAAATACAAAACATATTCCACCTCTACATGGCCCCCTCATGCACAACCCCTCCACGCGCCCCAGTGATAACCAAACAAAGACACCTCCTTATCCACACTGCTAAGAACTTCTTGGAAGTTATGTAACTGCTGTGCAAGAGGAAACAGCTCTCCCAAAACCATTTGCCTACTTTGGGGTGGATTTTCCCAGGCAGCGGCTCTTTAATTGTGGCTTTGTGGGAGATGTGAGGTGTGTGAGGTGTGTGCAATGGCGCAGACGCATAGTTCTCAGACCCAGGAATGAACGTGCCCCAAACGTCCACACACTGTTGCAAAGCTTCAGGACTTTTACTCAGGCACTTGGTGCTGTTCGCTGATTCA
Source organism: Heterotis niloticus (assembly GCA_018136845.1). Classification (NCBI taxonomy): domain Eukaryota; kingdom Metazoa; phylum Chordata; class Actinopteri; order Osteoglossiformes; family Osteoglossidae; genus Heterotis; species Heterotis niloticus. The sequence continues at coordinate 14,188,998 of CM030891.1, forward strand.
TGTGAAAATGGCAGTGAAATCATAGCAGAAGCCAGGATGAGAAGGAGGCTACAGTCCATCCTGGACATTGGCTCACATCCCCTAAATGAAGTGACCTCCTTGAGCTCTTTGGCCACCGGGTTATTCAGTTTAGTGCACCAAGAAGCTCTTCTGGGGGGTCCTTCTTACCAACAGCCACCCACCTCCATAATGGCACACAAGGACCTGTCATCAACTAAACTGTATTTTTTACTGCCATTTTTTGGCTATTTTATTTTGTTTGCCTGCTTTTGTTATTGATTCATTGCTATAGGCTTTTTAAGTATATTGTATTGTATGTCCTATATGCCAGGGTATCGTAGAACATATTTATTTCCTTGTGGGGATCAGTCCTGTCCTGCTCTGCCCTACCCTATCCTGTCCTGTTCTGTCCTAAATGGTGAAAGTAATGCATTGCATACTTAGCCAAATAAATCGGATTCTGATCACGTTTGATTTTACTCAGAATCCTCACGGTCCAGGAACTGCACGGTACCAACGCTGCACTCTCCACCCCCAAGTCACCCAATTCGAACAACTTTAAGTGTGATACATTAATAATGAATTGAATGTGGCTGCTGTCACTGTTGCAACGATTGCTGTGTTCACCGTCTCCTGTGTTAAATTGTGTAACTAATTGGTTTAAATCAATGCAATGCACTAACCCGGCGGTTGAAAAGCTTTTGATAATTTTATTCCAACTTTTCTTCTGAAATGCACAAATATCAACTGAGAATACAAGTATTTCTATGAGACAATGAAAAAGCCCTGTTCATTCACATGAAGCCAAAGGAAACTGCCTAGCATTTATGCGGTTTCCATATGCTAAATCTCACAACAGCACAACTGTGTTCCACCTCATTTCATATGCAAATAACTAGCTTGATTTTCACAATGATTTGTTGTGAAATGAGAATGGTCAACCGTAAATGTGCCTGAAACCACAGTAACCATATGGAAACCAAGGCCTGAAGTGTACCGACTCATCTGGTCTATTTCAAGTGACAGTCCTAGGTTTGCCCACAACCTCCGGAAATAAGCAGGCATTTCTGATCGCAGGAGAATGTGCGTTGACAGGAGCACGAGCCAAAAACTGAACTAACAATGTAGGCAGCCATGGAAAATTACAGCACAATGAAGCCTTCTTCTGATTCAATAAAGACAATGTTCACAATACAACTTTTACATTTACTCAGTTAAGGCTGGGCCCCTTCTACCAGTTCCAAGCTAAAGGTTTGCAAACGTATCTTAAAAGCTTAGGAGAAAAAAATCCTGGAAGAAAATCTGCTTAATTACCAAAAGTGTCTTGAAATGTGTTGAAATACTACAGCTACACTGAAATATTTCAGTAGAGCAGTGTGAAAAGAATCCAAAAAAATAAAATTTGATTACAAAATCATCTTATAATGGAGGCTTTTACAGATTTCCCACATTTTGGTACTGGTAACTGAATTTGTTTCTACATGCTGGAATGTTAAATTACAAACTGAGTTCTGCTTAAACTGGTGATGAAACTATGTGCTGGATAAAAAAGTCAATGTGCATCTTTAAACATTTATGCAACAGTAGTAGCTTCTACAAATAAAATGTGTATTTAGACAAACTAGGGCACAACACTGCGGTGTTACTGTCTCGGTAGGAATGCGAGTGCTTCTGTATTACTCAGGGGGTCCACTGGCATCGTCCACATAAAACAGGTATTGTGAGAAATGCACAGACTCTAGTTCCTGTCATGCTCTGAACACCTTGCCTTTTCTTTGCAAACTAAAGCGCGGCAGTGTTAAAAAGACCACCCAGTCACCACTCATTACCATCGACGTGCAGCGCACTGTGCTGGTCATGGACAAGAGCACCAGGTCACCATCTGTATTGTCCTGACAGCTAATTACTCCCGAGCCTGCCAGGCCCAGCAGTGAACCTTAGAGAACCACTGTCCACCAAGTGGTAGGGCAAGCGAAAAGAGAAAACATCCAAAAAAATGTAACATTAACACTTCCATGGAGCAAACGCCACACTGTGCTGTGCCATACTACTGGCTACACTCAAAATAAACATGAGGCATTGAGAAAGAGCAGAATTAACCAGGCCTGATGTTCTGGAGCATATCCATGATGAATCCTTCCAATAGCAGCACATAATTCAATCTACTGTAAAAAAACCTCCTCTTAATATTCTAAATACTGTACCCAGTGCAGTAATATAGAGACGAGCCCAGGTACACACTGGAGTGATGTGTGTCGCCAGGCACTCAGGCTGCTTACACAGGAGTATGGATGTCACGGTTGCCCGATCCAAATTTGCATGCTTTAAATTTAGTACTCAGCAAAAATATACAAATTAAAAATCAACATGCAAATAACAAATTCACTTTTTTCTGCTGTCTTAACAAAGTTACTTTTAGAAAGCATATTTGAATAACTGACTACATCGTGGTTGGTCTTACAAACCACATTTTATACCACTGGCTGATTGTTTTGTTTGCATTTGGCCTGTTTTTACATTGTTAACATTTTTGTTAGATGTTGTTATGCATCGCAGGGGAGAGTAGACAGCGCTGGCAGAGCCCAAAACCTCACAAAAGGCACCAGAGTTCAATTTCATTGTGGCATCTGCCAGATTTGTGCTTATTATAACAATATACCCATGTACACGACTGTTTGAATTAAGTGGTCAGATTACGGTCCACTGAATTTAATAGGTTTGTTTTTATCGGGGTCTCTTGCTTGGAGATGTTTGTTCAGGGTTCGGAGGTAACTTGTCAGCTCAGCTCCTGCTTTTCTGGTTAGCTCCATGGTTGGCATGATAAAGGGCTCTTTTATAAACATGCTCATTTTACCGCCATTATGTCTAAATCCCCCCCCCCCATTATGTCTAAAGCCCCCCCACTGAAAGAACAGTCTTTGCCAAACCAAAATAGTCTTTATATATTTCTGCTCCACAACAGAGGAAACATTTTGGGACAATAAGCCTGGCGTGTTCTGATATGATATTAAACCACTGCAGATCCCTTTTCTGGAGGCAATGTGAAGCAGATTGCCTTTCTGCACTGCTGTGAGTACAATGCAGTCTGGGAGGTCACAATTAATCAAAAATTATCCATCTGTCTGTAACTGCTGGGTCATTGTGGTCCAGAACCTGTGCTGGGTGTAGAGGATGTGAGGCAGAATACAGCCAAATGTCTCTCTCACACACACATACACACACGCACACACATGCACACACACACGTCTTTGAATTGTAGTACTAAACTGCAGTACTTAAAGGAAACCCATGCAAACGTGGAGAGAACGTGGATAATCCACACAGAGAAATGAGGCACCGGCATTACCTGCTGCACCACCGCTCTATATAATTTATTAATCAGGAAAAAACGTGATTGACAGTCAACAGAGAGAGAGATGCTGCAATGGATCACTCTATTAGTTTAGTACAAGATTCCATGGAGATAGGTAGATAGACCAGTGATGTCGAACGCAAAACAGAGGCATTACGTAAGAGCAGACAGCGTTCAGACAGATCAATGACAGACAGAGAGACAGATATTGCACAGAGATGCAAAGTGATGCTTGCAGTGAGGGATGCGAAGGCTCCATAGGCAGTCGGTGTTCCCGGGCTGGGTGAATAATTGGCACTAGCAAAGATCACCCCCGGAGAACAAAGCAAGGCCGTCACGGGCCCTGCCAGAGGAAATGTACAAACAAGAGGCTAACATGTTCCTCATCTGTTTCATTCTCTTGCTCTCATTGCAGCTGCTCTTCATTTTTTCAACTTCTGACTTGCTTGTCTTATTTTCCTTTGCTGGTAACAATCAGCCACTCGCTTTTCCCCCTCCACAGCCAGATATGTGACAGCTCACTAAGTCTTATCTAACAATTGGCCAAAGCACTACCTAGCAAAACACCAAATGTGGGTTCAAACAGCTTTTAGTAAACACCTTCTTTGAGTTGTGGGTCTGCTGTGGGTGTCTGAGGGGGGATGATAGTGTTAAGAGAATGATCCAAAGAATGTCTTACTGCATTGCTTTTCATTTTACAAAGCACTCAATCCAATAAAGATGCTCCCTTCAGAATTTATTCAATACCACAAAACAGACAGGGGATTTTGCAACCAATTTTATGAAAAACAAAACCAGTTCATTTTGTCTTCAAAGGCGATTAAGAACAACCAAAATGTTTACTCGGTATAGCAAGACAGTTAATGCTTGACTTTAAAAAAATTCCCCACATTACGTTAACAGCCAATTAATAGTATAAAAAATACAATAAAGATAAACCAACTTTTTGCTGCTGGTCCTCCAGGAGTTTACCAGGCAGAAGCAGAAAGACTGGCACCAAATTATGAAAAAAGTGAGAATGTAACCTGCCACATTTTCACCATCACAAGCCAAAAATGGAGTACAGGTGGGCTTATCACGCTCAAACAAGGCAGACGTCACCTCGGTCCCATGAAGAGATTACAGAGGTACAGAGATACATTTGTAGTTTCATTGCATCGCATCTCCATTTTCCCAGAAAGTCAACCATAAATGTGGTTCTCTAGCATCACTGGAAGGCGTTTACAAAGCAGCAAGCTGTCAGAAACGGGGGACTTCAACAAAAATAACTGCAGCCTCATGCACCATGGAGTGGTAGAAACCAAACGAGGGAACACATACACGGTCCTACAATCCAACTAGCTACTTCAACTGGGTTGTGAAGACTGACTGGACAGCTGCTAAGGAAACATGACTTCTCTCTCTCTCTCTCTCTCTCTCTCTCGCTCGCTCGCTCGCTCGCTCTCTTGCTCTCTCCCTTCTGCCTTTAACCCAAACCACAAGGATTTGGCAGTATTTCTATTACCCACACTCCCCACCCCAGCTTCCCCATCGACAACAAAACATCCCTGTGGGAAATGATGAATTCCTTAGCGTAATATATAAGAATTAATATTTGGGGTTATTTCTTTTTGCGGATGTATGTTTCTGTGTGTAGTTGAAGGTTCAACGTAAATATGTAAAATGTAGTGTCTATGTGTAGTATGAAAAAGATTAAAAATGAATGGAGCCTGCAAGTCCGCGTAAAACAAGTGTTTTGATGTAGAAGTTTATGTAAAACACACATACACGACAAAATAATTGGCGACGAGGTAGAACCTGTCTCTCTTCATGGATTCCCGGCTCCAAAGGACAACAGAGTCAGGAAGGGAAGGAAAGAAGAGCGCGGCGATCCAGTGCCGGCCAAGCAGACGTGGACAAAAATGCCATCATAGCCAGGAAAAGGGAATGCGTGAGTTCCTTCGGAGTACAACGCACTTCTAAACAGAAGAAAAATGTTGATGGTTGGGTCTGTTGCCACTTTTGACAATAAAAGTGAGGATTGGGCGAGTTATATTGAAAGAGTGGAACTTTACTGCAACGCTAATAACGTTGTGGATGACAAGAAAGTGGCCATTTTGCTGAGTCTAATGGGCGCGAAGACATACGGGTGACTGCGTAGTTTGATCACCTCTGACAAACCAGCGGTCAAAACTTTCTGTGAAATTGTTGATGTATTACAAGATCACTTAAGCCCAAAACCACTGATAATAGCTGAAAGTTTTAGGTTCCACAGAAGGAATCAAAATGAAGGTGAAAGCATTAGCGAGTATGTGGCAGACCTGCGTAGACTGTCAGCGCATTGCCAGTTTGGGGCAGGACTGTCAGAGGCATTGAGGGACAGGCTTGTGTGTGGACTCCACTATGGAGGCATTTAGAAGAGACTGCTGACTGAAAAGGACTTGACACTAGAGAAAGCATTAAATATTGCCATTTCTGTGGAAACAGCAGCAAAGGATGCATTGGAGTTGCAACAAAAATCAATAGAATGTGCAACAAATAAGATAGCAATCCAGTCAAAAAGGAAATGCTATCGCTGTGGCAAGACATCACATGGTGCAACGGATTGCTTGTTCAAAGACAGGGAATGGAGAAAGTGTCATAAGAAGGGACATATTGAGAGAGCATGTAATTCAGCAATAAAGAGTACATGCAAGCACAGAGCACACAAGGAGAAGCACAAAGCTACCAATGCGCACAAGGTGACAGAAAATGAAATGGATGGACATTCAAGTGAAACACCTTCTAATAACAATGACCTCTCTTGCCTTGAACTGCACAGTATTACTGAGTCAGATCGCAGAATAATACGGATCACTCCGGAAGTGTCAGGAGTTAAACTCAAAATGGAATTGGACACTGGGTCTGCCTTATCTGTCATCTCCATAGATGATTACAAACAACTGTTTTCAAAAATACCGATACAGAAGACACCACTAACATTAAAGACTTACACTGGCAAGAAGGTGTTCCCTAAGGGCAAAATAACAGTAAATGTAAAGTACAAAGACAAACAGCACCAGTTAGAACTGTATGTACTGCAGAATGGAGGGCCAGCATTGCCTGGACGTGAGTGGCTAAGGAAAATACACGCTATAAAAACACTGAATGTGCTTCCCAATGACACTAGCAAAGACACTAGTGAGAAACTGGCACAACTGCTAGCAGACTCAAAGCAAGTGTTTGAAAAAGGCATAAGAACTCTGAAGGACATAAAGGCAAAACTTGAATTGTAGGAGAACACTACTCCAAAATTCCATAAGGCTCGACCGGTACCTTATGCAATTCGTCTGAAGGTGGAGGCAGAATTAGAAAATTTAGAAAAATCTGGCATATTGTCCAAGGTAGAGTGGAGTGAGTGGGCCACACCCATAGTTCCAGTAATAAAGAAGGAAAAGGAAGGAAATGTTCACATCTGCGGGGACTTCAAAGTGACTATTAATCCAGCACTCCACACCGTACAGTATCCTCTACCACGTCACGTCTATCAGGTTGAGAACGTTTCACAAAAATTGACTTGGCACAAGCTTACCTCAACCAGTACAACCGCCTTGTTTTTGGAATTGCATCATGCGCCTGCTCTTTGGCAGAGGGCAATGGATCAGGTGTTGCAAGGCATTCCTGAAGCACAGCGCTACCTTGATGACATTACCGTGACCGGAAGAGATGACAAGGAGCACCTTGACAATCTGTGGCAGGTGTTATCCAGACTGTGTAAGTATGGACTCCGAGCCAATAAGGATAAATGTGAGTTCTTTAAGACAGAGATCTCTTACTGCGGTCATGTAATAGACAAAAATGGGCTCCATAAGTCTCAAGACAAAATATAGGCCGTGCTCAGAGCACCATGGCCAGAAAACGTGTCTCAACTTCGTTCCTACCTTGGGTTGGTGAACTACTACCACAGGTTTTTACCAAACTTATCTGTAGTACTGCATCCTCTAAACTTGTTGTTGCAGTCGGGTTCGCACTGGAAGTGATTGGACAGCTGTGAGCAAGCTTTCCAAGAGACAAAGAGGCTCATCACATCCGATAAAGTACTCACACACTTCAATCCATCTTTACCAATCAAACTGGCATATGACGCATCACCATATGGAATAGGTGCTGTGTTGTCACAGACATTTCCAGATGGCTCAGAAAAGCCCATAACTTTTGCTTCAAGGTCACTGACAGCGGCTGAGCGCAATTATGCTCAAATAGACCGAGAAGCCCTTAGTCTAGTTTGGGGTGTTAAGAAGTTTCATCAGTACCTATATGGAACAAGGTTCACCTTAATAACAGACCATCAACCTCTGGTTTCCATATTTAATCGAAGAAAAGGAATTTCAGTAATGACAGTTGCACAACTGGAGCGGTGGTCTCTTTTTTTAGGTGCCCACCAGTATGACATTGAATACAAAGTGACCAAATGTCATGACAATGCAGATGGTTTGTCACGCTTACCACTAACAACTACAGAAATGCCAAGTGTTGTTGATCCTGCAGACATTTTTAATGCAACCATAGCCAACCCATTGCCTGTTACAAATGCACTCATCCAGAGAGAGACTCGCAATGATCCAGTGTTGTCCAAGGTATATGACATCATTGTGAAAGGATGGCCAGTATGTGGAGACTCTCCATTTCCAGAATTTGCCACAAGGAAAGACTAATTTTCTGTGTGTCAAGGAACTTTAATGTGTGGTTGTAGCGTGGTTATTCCTGCAAAACTGCATTGTAGAATGCTAAACGCACTGCATGAAGGTCACTTAGGTACGGTAAAGATGAAAGGCCTTGCCCGTAGTTACATGTGGTGACCAGGGATTGAGCGACAGATTGAGGACCTCACAAAGGCTTGTCCTGGGTGCCAGAAGGTACAGAACGCTCCGCCTCCAGCTCCTCTTTATCCTTGGGAATGGCCTACTACATCATGGCAAAGAGTGCACATCGATTTCGCAGGACCATTTAAGAACTCTATCTTCCTCGTTGCAGTTGATGCTCACTCTAAATGGCCTGAAATTATCCAAATGAAATCAGTAACATCTGACAAAACCATTGCTGTGTTACAGACCATATTTGCCAGGAATGGACTTCCAGAACAGATATGCACGGATAATGGACGTCAGTTTGTTTCGGAAGAGTTCCAAACATTTATTAAGAAAAATCAAATATGCTCCATATCATCCTGCCACTAATAGCTTGGCAGAAAGGTTCATACAAACCTTCAAAAAGTCTATCAAGGCCATGGACAATAAGAACATACCCCTACAGCATAAAGTAGATAATTTCTTATTTATGTACAGAAATGCGGTACATGCAACTACCAACCGCACTCCATCAACGATGTTCCTTCGATGGAACCTCAGGTCCTGCCTGGATCTCATTCGTCCACGTCAGGAGACATGTCGAGAACAAGCAGTTCACGTACATGAATGACCAACCTGTCAGGAGTTTTCAGGTGGGACAAGTTCTTGCACGGGATTATCTGACTGACAAGTAGCAGTCAGGAATGATAGCCACCCGAACAGGACCATTGACGTACACAGTAAATGTTGGTGAAACAACCTGGAGACGCCACGCAAACTAGCTGTTGGATGCACAGGTGAAAACCACCTCAGCTCTCACAACTGTATTGAGCGACAAGGATGCTCTTGAGTTTAGCATTTCAGCACCACTCAGAGCCGAAGGCTCAACTCCAACCGAGAGTACAGCTGATGTTTCTACTGCTGAGAGCACAGCTGATGTTTCTACTGCTGACCAAATTCAGACTGAAGGTCCACCAAATGTTCAGAGACACTATCCTGAAAGGCAAAGAAAACTTCCACAGAGACCTGACTTATAGAAAGTTATGTTGCTATAAATTGCTTTATGTTGCTATAAATGCTTTACTGATAAGTGCAGATTGCTGTGTTTCAACTTTTTTTTGTAGGATAAGACTAAGGGGGGAGGAGATGTAATATATGAGAGTTAATATTTGGAGTTATTTCTTTTTGCGGATGTATATTTCTGTGTGTAGTTAAAGGTTCAACGTACAAACATAGAGCATAGCGTGTATGCCGGTCACCCCGGACCACACGCAGGGTAAATAGGTCAGTCCAAGGAAGCGAACCTGAAAAACTAAAAATGTCATGCTAGACTTGTCGATTCCAACTCAGAACGGATTCCTGGCTCTTTGTCTACTGAGCATGATACATGCAGCGAGATTGTAATGAGTAGGACCACGGCTTCCCCAAAGACCAAGGGGGTTGCTGCAAGTCGCATGCATAATAAAACTAGCAAAAACAGTAACACCGAAGTGCTTGTGTTAGGCAATGCGGCAATTAGAAATGTGTTTCTTAGATCACACATTAAGCATGTAAAATGTAAAAGTTAACGTTAATTGTCTCCCACATGCCTGTGTTCCTGATAAGAGTTTAAATACTTTAATGCTACATGTAGGCACCAATGATATTCGCTACCAGCAGTCGGAAGTGTTGAAACAACACTTTATTTCATTAACCTATAAGGCTAAAAAAAGTGCCGGAGCATAGTAGTTTCCGGACCAATCCCCAAACTTCACATGGGAGATATGGTCTACAGTATTAAATTCAATTTTATTTTTATATAGCGCTCTTCTCACTGCAGTGACACAGAGCGCTGTACAGACTTTACAAGGTGTACATTCGTGTATAGTTTGAATCTGGCCATGAAGGAGAGGAAAACAAAAAACTCCTTTCCACAAGAGGATAGGAGACTCTGGGGGTCCATGTGCCAGTGGAAGCCCACCCCTCCTGGGCATTCTATGCATATGTAATAGCCAGTTCATGATGAGCTAATAAGGGTTGTGGTTTTTTTATCAATGTAGTATATGGTGGTATAGTTAGAGTTCTAGTTCACAGTCAGGCACAGCCTCCCATGTCCACAGCGTCCGAGTTGTTGTAATTAGCTTGATCCGATTGATACAGTAGGCTTGTGGGCTTCAATAGGTGGCTGGAGACATGGTGTCAGTCACAAAGCATCTTGTTCGTAAACACCTGGGATGATTTCTAGGAACTACCCGGTTTCTTTAGTTAGAATGGTGTCCAGCCAAACTGGAAGGGATCCTTTATCCTCTCCTGTAACCTGGCCAACAAATTACAGCAATAACTCAGCCCAGGGTCCTCACTGACATGGCCTGTTAGTACTCGCCCTATTAACAACGATCAGTTATGGTGTAGTGTTGCTCCTCCTTCAATAGCTCCCCTGGGGACGACAACAAAAACAACAGCAATAATGATAGGATAAACAACAAAGATAAATTCATCAACCGCATAAAAACAATCTCGAGACCTCAACATTTAAAGAGGGTCAATGCTAGGTCCATCACTAAGGGTAATCTAATCTACATTAAACCTTCTAAAAATCTATCACCATTGCAGAACTGCCTGAAATGCAGCTTATTAAATATTCGATCGTTAAACAAAAAACCCGTATTGATAAACAATTTGATACTAAGTCATAAAGCGGACATCCTGTTTTAACAGAAACATGGCTCAACACAGCCGACAATATCCCACTAGTTGAAGCTGCCCCAGATGGATATAGTTATGTTCATTGATCCCGTAATGCGTGTCGCGGAGGCGGGGTTGGCATTATTTTCAAAAATGGGTTAAACACTATACCGACAAATGTTGAGTAATCAGTTTTCGTCTTTTGAACTGCTACCATTACACCTCCAGTCAAAAGTATTACTACTGATAATTTATCGCCCACCTGGGCTGTGCTCCACTTTCCTCTCAGAATTTAGTGACCTCTTAACTAGGATAGCCATCTCACACGACAAACCTGTTCTGATGGGAGACTTTAATATTCATGCAGATGAAGCAGCGGACTCTGTGGCTAAAAAATTCAATTATCTTATATTGGTCGTGCCAGTACCTGACTTGACAATTAAACATAAAACTATACGCCACATAGACAAAAGCAACTGCAATAAATTTATTAATCTGGTGAAACGTTCTGATTTTGGCGCAACTGCGGATATAGATCAGTTAGTGCTAAACTATAACACCGTGGTAGAATGCGTGCTAGATGCAGTGGCACCTGCAAAAACAAAAGCTATCAAACATACGAGGAACTCCTCGTGGTTCAATGATTCAACTCGCGCAGCTAAACTAGAATGTAGCTAAACTAGAATGTCGCAGATTAGAGCACAAATGGCGCATGAATAAAATAAGCATAAATTATGAGGCCTGGTCAAACAGCTTGAAGTTTTATAAGAAATAACTTTTTAAAGCCAGGACTGATTATTACAGTAACCTGATAAATGATAATAATAAAAAAAAAAAAAAAAAAAAAATCCTGGTTTCCTGTTCACAACAAGTAATAAATTGGTTGGTGAAAACCAGAATAGACAATGTAACACCCTGTCAATCACTACTGATGACTTCATGTCATTTTTTTAGCAAAAAAATACGTAACATCAACAATTGTCCCATCGACTCTGGTTCTGCATGGTGCAGGGGAATCAGCGGAGAACAATGCAAGCTCTCCAGAAAGATTAAATGACTTCAACCCTATTACAGTTGAGGACCTTACCGCAATCGTTTGCAAAATGAAGTCCACCACATGTCCTCTGGATCCAATACCACCTAAGTTACTTAAGACTGTGCTACCGGTCCTGGCTAAACAACTGGTTAATATAAGAAATACTTCGCTACTAACAGGTACTGTCCCCGACACATTTAAGATTGCCGTAATTAGACCTCTATTAAAAAAACAGGATCTTGACCAAACCGACCCAAATAATTTTAGACCAGTCTCCAATCTATCATTTATCTCTAAATTCCTGGAGACGATGGTATCCTCCCAACTACAAAGTCACCTCAATCATTTTAATATATTTGAAAAATTCGAGTCAGGATTCTGGCCAGGCCATAGCACAGAAACAGCTCTAACCCGTGTAGTGAACGACATCCTTCTCTCACTCGACTCTGGGAAGGTCTTAGTCATAATGCTTTTAGACCTGAGTGCTGCGTTTGATACGGTTGACCATTCCATTCTGCTTGACAGATTAGAAACATTGGTCAGGTTGTCAGGAACTGCCCTAAGGTGGTTCCAATCATACCTTTATGAACGTAAACAATACGTATCACAGTCAGTTGACGGTCCTGTGTCGGTCACGTCAACTGTGCAATATGGTGTACCCCAAAGCTCAGTTCTAGGTCCGTTACTATTCTCGATCTACATGCTACCACTGGATGATATTATTTGGAGGCATACGGTTAGTTTCCACTCATACGCTGATGATACTCAGCTGTATGTCTCTTTTGAGCCTGGGGACTATAAATGCCTTTTCTCATTAATAAATTGCTTCAACAATATAAAGACATGGATGAGTAGCAATTTCTTATCCCTAAATGCCAACAAAACTGAGGTCCTTCTGATTGGTGCTAGCAATGCAGTCCACAATGAAATTATATCTCTTTTTGAATCCAATGGCCTGAATTTTAATATCTCAGACTGTGTAAGGGATTTGGGAGTGCTCCTAGACACAAACATGTCGTTCGTGTCTCATGCAGCAGCTTCAACAAGGTCATGCTGGCTACATTTAAGAAATGTAGCTAAACTAAGCGATTCTTGAACAGAAGGGACACAGAGAAACTGGTCCACGCCTTCATCTCGAGCAGGATTGATTACTACAACTCCCTGCTATCTGGCTGTCCCTCTCAGATTATCTCCAGGCTGCAGATACTAATGAATGCTGTAGCAAGGACAGTTACAAGAACCAAAAAAATACGACATCTCACCAGTACTTCAAACTCTGCACTGGCTACCAGTCAGATTTAGAATTGACTATAAAATCTTATTACTAACATATAAGGCAGTGAGGGAGACTGGACCAGCATACCTCAATGAGATACTTGAGGATTACATTCCAGGTCGAAGTCTTCGATCATCGGAAGCAGGTTACCTTGCGATTCCAAGGATCAACAAAATTACGGTAGGCAGAGGTGCATTTGGCCACATGGCCCCTAAACTTTGGAATAGCCTGCCAGATGAACTACGTTCTATCACCTTCTTACCTCTCTTTAAATCTAGTTTGAAAACCTACCTTTTTGATTTAGCATATCATGCATGATGCCTGTTGCCAAGCCCCTTGAGTATGTACTTTGCTTAATGCCCCCTCTGTTTTCTGAGCCGTTTGTGCAGTGTCTGCTATGTCAGTGGACTGAATAGACCACGGCTGGATGGGACACAGGACCGGAACATATGAAGGGGACAGGCAGAAAGCCGATCAACCTAATTACAACGAATCAGACGCTGCGGACGCGGGAGGCCGTGCCTGACTGTGAACTGGAACTTTAACCATACCATACTCCATATGCCACAATGACAAAAACCTAATACTCTTATTAACATTATTATGAACTGGCTATTACCCATGTATAGAATGCCCAGCAGTGATGGGCTTCCACTGGCACATGGACTCCCAGAGGTTTATTTTTCTCCTGTTCTCTAGTAGAAATGAGTTTTTTGTTTTCTTCTCCTGCGTGGCCATCTGTACATGTATATTACCCTTGTCATGTCTGTTCAGCGCTCTGCTTAAAAACAAATGCAGCCTGCAAGTCTGCGTCTCTGTGTTTTAATGTCGAAGTTTGTGTAAAACACACATACACAACACTTATATATTGTATAGGTATATCCTAGAAGTTAGAGGAGATGCCCCTGCCACAGGCTAAGTGGTCTGTGGATCTGTGGCTGAAACCAAAATTATTAATTAGCCTGGGGTTTGATATGCAAATTGAACTCAGTTGACCCAGGTATCTTGCTGACAGTCAAAAGGGCCTTTTTAGCAGTATTTCAAGACCACTTTTATTACTGAGTATTTTTGTCATGCCAATATGTTGCACATACATTTTTAAAATTACATAATGAATTCTACCTCAAAAGGTACAATATCAGACACAAGTCTTTTAATTTAAACTGCCCTGGAGAAATCATGAAAAGATTTGATCCTGCTGAATAACTGGTGTTTGAGAAAGCTGGAAGAAAGAAAAAGATGATGACCAACAACCACATGGATGGTACATACACGCAGTCACAAGAACCACAGACACAACTCCTTCAACACTAAGGACAGAACATTCTGGAAGCACCCTGTCTACATAGTTACCATGAGCTGACATCAATTCAACAGCGTTCAACAAAAACTATTACATTTAAACAACTTAAATTACTTAGTTAACTGATAATAAGTTAAGTGTATGACTCCATTCACCTTCTATTATCTACCAACTGCCACTTTGTCCTACAAACAGACAGAAAGCCATTTGGAGGACACATATCATGCCGTATGTCCACTTCAAACAGCATTTACATGTATTCATCTGACTGACGCATGTTTCAAAGCACCTTATGGGACTCAGCTACCTAAAATTACTTACTGGTCTTTGATCTTTAGGGTTGGGTCACTTTTCTGGAAAAATTCAGGACAAGTACCCTTTTCAAGGGTACGAAAGCAGGAGGCAGGATTCAAACCTACAACTACCAATGAAAGCTTTTCTGATCACAGCTAAGCATTTTATCCTTCAGTGTTTTTGACAAAAATCTCAGAAACACTTACAGCCACAGCTGAGAACATACATAGCTTTAGAAAAGATAATCAAAATGATGCAAACGTTTGCTCTGCTATGCAGACAGCCTTAGCTTCTCTCCCTTTTTATTTTATGTTGACTTTTTCCTGTCAGTGTCACAGCATAAAAACAATTCACTGCCAAAGGGGAATATCTTTGACCAGACTGCAGGAGTATGGATTGAAATCAGCACACCATTAGTATTAGTTTCATATCAAGCCAACACTTAAATCTGAAAAAAAAGGCAGAATTTCATCAGTATAACTTGGTATTTTAACTGAAGAAATCTGGGTTAGGTACAGTGCTCAAGGGTACTACAGAACTGCAACGCTTAAGTCAGAACTGACCATAAAGTATTTGCACTCCTGTGTCCTTAATTCAACTCAATTTATTTTCATAGAGTGCTTTTCTTTTTCGGGTGACAAAGAAACTGAAAGATTAAATGGTAGAACTGTATGTACAGTTTTAATTGTACAGATGGTCCTCGACTTACGATGGTCCAACTTACAATTTTTCAACTTTACAATATGCATTCAGTAGAAACTGTACTTCAAGTTTAGAACTTTCCATTTTTCTCAGGCAAGTGATATGTGGTACAATAGATATTAATGTTTATAAGTCATCTTTCTGTAGGGAGGGCACCTAAGCATCTGCTTTCCACTTCAACTTTTTTTTTCTGTACTTAAATAATTTAATATAATAATTTAATAATTTATTGACTATCACTTTATTGTGGTACTGACCATGTTGCTGAGATAAGAATTTCCCTAGGGATAAAAAAAAATGAATCTTATGATACTCTCTCATGATGCTGGGCAGCGGTAGTGAACTGCATCTCCCAGCCTGCCACACGGTCACTAGTGTATACAACCAGTAATCTACAGTGTTCTGTGTTGCCAGAACTTTTTTGGACCCCCCCCCACATATCTACATTGTGCTTTGTGCATTCATCATGTCTACAAAACACCCATCTGTGTCTGTGTCTCCTGAAAGCGGCATAAAGGCAGAAAGCTCGTAATGACTTTTAAGGTAGACTAGACTAGGCTAACCTATGATGTTTGGTAGGTGTTATGGCATGGGTTGGTGGAAGCAATAGCGAGACATCATGGTAATAAGTTTAAGTTCCATTAAACTCTTTACTGAATGTTGTTTCTGCCAAAGAGTGTTACCATTAGCCGGGAGCTAGCGCTAAACATTAGCGATCGGCAGTAAACAAAAATGGAAGATTCAAAATAAACAAAATACAAGGTCTTAGCAAGACAGTGCTTACAGGATGATTCCCAAGGGGAACTGAGTACTGACCGGAAGTCTGGGTAGGAGCTAAATCCTGTCCACGATTGCTTCCTACACAAATCAATGCTCAGTCTGAAGACGGGGGCGGAGAGACTGCCTGCGTTCCATTGTTGAAGCAGCCACAGGCGTGACAATAGGTTAAGTGTACAGGTATGCACCACCTAACAATGTGTTGGTCAACGATGGACCGCATATACTACGGTGGTTTATAGCCTAGAAGCAATAGGCTATACCATATTCAAGCCAAAATGGATGCGATGTACAGTATGCGTGTACACTCTGTGATGTTTGTGCCATGATGAAATTGCCTAATGATGCAAAATGAGCAAACAATATATACAGTGATCTACAGTGAAATTCAGTTCAATTAAATTTTATTTTTATATAGCGCTCTTCTCACTGCAGTGACACAGAGAGCTGATAGAGCAGGTTATACTCCTATTCCTTTGCCATTTTTAGAAAAAAATGAATTTTTTAATAAAAATGACAAAGGAACAGGAGTATAACTTACTGATCTAATAATGTCAAAAGTATACTGTATGATTCTGAATTGGAGGTCTTGGGCTGCTCTCACTCTTATCTTAATGATATAACCAGAAACTTGAACAGCTACACTGCAGAAAAGTAGTTGTTTTTTAGTTTATGGATAGAGACAAAAATCAGACTCACCGAGCAAAGCAGAATGTGGGTTTCAGTGGCTTTTCCCATGAGTGGTGGAGAATATCAACAGGGTATACTATATATGATGAAGAAGCAGTGAAGCTGTTCTACTCCTTGAGAAGAGCATGCAAATTACTCATCTGGTATACACCTGGCCAGGCTACTCCCCTAAGGTTTACCTATGGTCATTAATCTTTAATGCATTCACAGTTCTAGTGAATGCATTAAAGATTAATGAAAAACCTTTATATATACTGTGTGTGTGTGTGTGTGTGTGTATATATATATATATATATATATAAAGGTTTTTTACCATATAAATATATAAGGTAGACTAGGCTAGGCAGCTGCTGGCCAATCAACCAGACATAGTGGTGATTGATAAGGAGCAGAAAATAGCAGTAGTGATAGATGTGGCAATCCCAGCTGACAGTAACATCAGGAAGAAGAAGCACGAGAAGATTGAGAAGTATCAAGGTCTGAAGGAACAACTAGAAAAAATGTGGAAGGTGAAGGCCAAAGTGGTTCCTGTGGTAATTGGAGCACTGGGGGCTGTGACTCCCAAACTTGGAGAGTGGCTCCAACAGATTCCAGGTACAGCAACTGAGGTCTCTGTCCAGAAAAGTCCAGTTCTAGGAACAGCTAAGATACTGCGCAGAACCCTCAAACTCCCAGGCCTCTGGTAGAGGACCCGAGGTTGAGGAAGGCATACACACACACACACCCCAATTAGGGGAAGGTGAGAGAGCGATATATAGTATATAGTATATACATACATACACACATATAAACAAAAAAAATATTCAAAATACTCAAAAAGTGATGGTGACTAAGGAAATGAATTAACTTTGACATTTGTATGTCATAAGGTTTCAGAGTCAGCAGTATTCTGCACGTCTACACAAAGAGGAATACTTTAATTCTGCCCCATCTCTGTTTTTAATGCTCCTCGAGTTCGATCTGCTCACTCTCAAGTTTCATTTGCTGCTTGTTGTCTCGATGAGTGCATCACTGGGGGCCTCGGCTGTCACGGCAAGCTGACTTCCTGTAACAACATTCAGCTCACCTCCCAGGAGCAGGAAAGCCACCTCTAATGTCCACTACAAGTTATTGTTCCAAACAAGTGCGGTCACACTTTCAGGGCTCTTTCAACTCCCCCTTGTGGGCACCACTGTGAGGGAAATGTCACATCTGGATTGTTTTATTGTGGTTTAATGGTAAGAAAACAACTTTTAATATCAGAATAGCTTTTGCAATAATATGTCTGGGTCTATGGATCACGGTAACAGCTAAATGAAGATTGACGCCTTTGTCTGGGTTGAGGCGACAGCTATTTCCTCCAAGGACGCAAGAAACCTTTCAGTCAAAGTCGTGAATTCTCTCGCTGCTACTTCACCTACTGTGCATCAGCTTCCTACAGTGGGACCATTTCAGTGATGAAGAAAGGCCATGATTATGAATCAGCAGAGTTGGGAAACTATCATGTTGAAACTTTTCTGGGATGGGATTTCCCTTGATGCTCAGTAAAATTATACTACTTTTTAAAAGCAAAAATGCTACCCCAGAGGTTTAAAGATTTTTTCAAAAGTTGCTTTTTCAATGTAATATCTAGCATGCTGTGCAGCTATATGAAACAATAACAGTTGATAAAACAAACTAGAAACATTTTTTTTGCTGTAAAAACACAAATGCTACTGGCTCTTACTTATTACTGCTGTTATTCATAGATGCAGGAATACACTGAACAAGGGGCATTAGTACAATGGTAAATCCACAGTTGCTTTCCAGCTCTGCACTTCTGCTTAGATTTGAAGTGACATAGCATGATTTTTTTAAAAATGCACCAGTCAGTATGGTCCAGCAGGCAATGGCAACATTACTGTCAACTGAACCAGTGGAAGAGGAAACCCTGCCAAACTCTCTGACACCTTCGGTAACACTCCCTGATCGTGGAAGAAGGGGCTTCTGCTTTTCCTCATATACCAGTACTGTCTTTTTTGTTTGTACCAAGAGAACCACTACTACCAAACACTAGTATACCGAAAATCACTATTTAACAGGAAACATCTGCTTTTGAAACCGAACAAGAACACTACCAGCAAGAACAAGACTGAGATGTGAAAGGATATCCAGGTAATAAAAGTTTCTCAAAAGTGGCACTGTCTTCAGTCAAATTCAATTTAGAATGTAATTTTATAGTAATCCAGGACTGAATATTTAAATGTTAAAATATTAACATTGTGTCTTATCACAATCAAATGTCCCACAGGCACTGTGAAATGACTCTGCATAAGATGCTGGATTCATGCAGCAAGGATGCACCAACCCCTGGCTCCGGAGTTAAGGGTGTCAGTTCTACGCAACCCGCGATCCTCTGTTTTAATAAAGCCACATATCAGAACCCATTGAAGTACCTACACAGCCTACCTAAGCAGGCCTACACAACATTGCCTCCATATTAAAAATGTAGCATTCTCAAACTCATCCATAAATAATAAACTTGATTGATTTCATAGAGAAAATAAAACCATGTACAGCTCTTGCACCCCAACTACACACCCTGGGAGGTAAACACTGAGTGGTACCAGTGCCCCCTCTGACAAGCTGCACTCTGATGGTATAATCATTTCGATATGAAGCCCCATAATCCACCTTGCTGCATCTGTTGCCTTTGCAGTGAAGTACAGCAGTGATGTCATATTCAGTTAACAGCACATTACAACAATCTGTAATGGGATTGTATTGCAATCTATAAAGATTTCCAGGTCTCCAGTAGCAACAGTACTCAGTAGCGCCTAGTAGAACTCCATCACATTTGTTTATTGAGAAAATTAGAAGGAAATCAGAGAACACAAGTGGTCAGATACAAAAACGGAGACACAGGACTAGAAGAGAGGAATGAAGTACGGGCAAACCGTGAGCAGTTTGAAAATCCCTTCCTGTGGCCGTGTTGTTATACATGCATACGAAGCAGGGAAGCCCATGGAAATTGAAACATTTTTGAAACTGTTTCTGTCAGACTAAAAGAATGATGGTATAAGCACCTGTGATTGCAGTTCTCATCTGAATCATACGTTATGGAAGCAAGTCGCAGAAGAAGCAGAAGCAGGAGAACCACAATGAAGAGGACAGATGTTCTGCAGTGCCTCTGGCAGTATCTATAAGGTCCAAACAGGACTACGCAGCACATGGACTCCATGCAGAGTCCCACTGCAGCATGAGTCTGAGACCATAATCAGAGAAAGAATACAAAAAATGCCAGCTGAAAGGTTGGGTACCTCTGCCTAAAACCACAACTGTCTGGAAAGAAAGTATATAAAATGGATTCTTTGGACAGTGGGAGGTAGTCCTATAGACCAATAAATCTAATTTTGAAATATAAGGGATCAACTTTTGAGTGTTTGTAAGAGTCAAATGGGTTTCTAAGAGGGCTACAGCAAGTTGGACAGTCCTTCAGTCTCTGGCAAAACAATGCCTCAAAACTCAACGTTGTGCAAGGACGTTGCAAAGAAGTGAAGTACAGCTCAGACTAATGACATGGATGTGAAACTTTATCACTCGTGGGGGGAAAAAAGTTTCCAGCAAGTGTAATCAAACTTTTGATGCATCCTACATATCTAACAATGGTCCCAGCAGCTTTTCCGTCATGGTTGGCTCTTAGGTGGCAAACCGACTGCCTTTGCAACCAAGAACGCATGGATTTTCCGTTTACACACTGATGCTGGACTGGATTTTTTTGTTATGTCCTGGATTAATTCCTTCCTTCATAAGGCATGACTGAATCACCCTCAGTGTGTTATTCATCTTCATCTCATTTTAAAACATGTGGTCCAGGACATGAAAACTTCAGTGAGACGTGTGACAGCATGCTCTTAGCACGGAGGCTTTCCTCCTCCCAGCCCCTTCCTAACCGCCAAGTCACGGAAAACTCACGGGTTCTCTAGGACCGCCTGGAGAACTGCCTACGTTTTCCCTTCTGTAAAACCAGCGCAAACCAAAGGACATCCTCATGGAAGAGTGGAGTCTCCCTGAACGACAATTTCAGACCCTTGCTGACCTTATGATACATGGTCCAGATGTTGACCTCGGTGTTTCAGGAGAGCCGGCAGCCTGTTGAATTACATTCTGCTGGTAATTGTCCGTTAACTGTACATCCTAATCTTCTACTGCTGTCAGCAGCTTGATCAGCAAAATCTTGCTGATCTTGCATCTTGCAAAGTAAGTAGCAGTCAAAAGTATGTACTTGCTAGAAAATTGTTTTTGTTCCCAGGACATTTCATTATGATGCTTGATCAGGAAATTAGCTAACATTTATTCCCAGCTCTTCCGCAGCAGATCCCAGAGATGCTTTGCTTTCACTCTTCTGTCCAATTTGTCCCATACCCAGTTGCCCAGGTGTACTCACACAGGTACTGCACGCAAAAGTTCTCTTGGGATATTGTGGCTCAAAAGTGGCCAAACCAATTCAAAGGATTTACGAAGGTGCTAACTTGCACTCTCATAGCAACCTAAGAAAAGAGGAAGCAGGTGACCATGCTTTACAGAAGCGCTGCGTCACTGTCCCTGCAATCAGCTAAGGAACGCATAATTGCTGCTTGACAAGTCTTGAAGTACTTTCCCCTCCTGTGCGCAGTTTAAACAATGTTGATCCTTGGAAGGAAATTAAGAATGGTTTGCTGAGCATACCAAAAATTAAGATAATCACCATCTACACAGAGGCATTCCAGCATCTGGGACAGTAATGAAGCCAATCTTTCACTGGTGGGCCTCTACCTTCACAACACCATTTTCTCCTCACTCTCATCTGCCAAATCCAATCCGTCACGCTGCTTTGCTTTCATTAGCGTTCTGTTTTTCCAACTTCACAGAACGAGGGCCAAGGTGAACATCATTTTGCAAAACAACTGATAGGCCGTTCCCTTACTTAGTTAATGCGTCCAATCCGTCAAAGTGACAATTGCCAGTTCCACTTTTGAAATGAAAGAATGAAATGGGGCCATGCATTTGTATTGCAGCAAGCATGTGAACTTTGACACTACTGGCAGTCAGATGAATGGGTTGGGCAGACTTCTCTGGAGGATGGATGGGGATTCTTACTTATATAGGCTGTCTGACTCTAGGCACTTGAAGACCAGCGTGTAGATGGAGCCGCGGGGATACTCGCTGTTATGTCTTCCTGGCACCACGCAGGAGGACCCCAACCCAGACAGCAAGTCATCGACGAAACTCAACACCTCCCCTGGGCAAAGAGAAGAGAGGGACACAGTAAACACACAAGCAAAAGTTAATGTTCTCACACCTCCAGTCTCATTTGTATGAGAACAGTGCACATACCCGCATCTTCTTGGTCATTTGTAAGTCCAGTAAGTGGCACAACACTTTAGCTGTTGTGTTTCGGGTAAGCATGGCAGCTTTGTTCCCAAGTGCGAAGCTTCCCCATTCTTATAAGGAAAATAGTTCACTTGAAATGCTTCAAGGAATATATCTTACATAACCTGTCCTGCTGACGTTGCTCTTTCAGAAATCATCTGACTGCATAATTATAATAACACTGATCCCAGTATTAGGACAAAGGGGGTTGCAATAATGATGTTATCCTACTCTACAGTTCAGAGGGGGATTTTACATCTGTTTGGTTCAAGGTCTAGTCAAATGATTGAGGATCAACTAACCCAAAACAGGACTGCACTCCATTATGGAAGACATTACATTGTAACACTTCTTGTCTGTACATTTTAAAAATGAAAAACAAATTTATTGCACAAAATTGCACGCCAAGGGAACAAAATCTACGTAAATTAGCAAACCGCACGTTAAAAATGACTTCCTCTCCTCGCATTGATCACAATGCTCAGCACAAAACATCTTGAGCTGCACTACATTGTTCATAAAAGCGCTGGCTGATGACGCACTCGGTCGACACGGTCGGGTACAAAAACTGCTCCTAGCACTCAACGGTCATGGGATGGGGTAAGAGCTGTCAAAATAGTTTAATGCATTTTGGTTTGTGGACTCCAAACTATTTCTGGGAGACAGAGAACAGAGCTTAGCATCAGCTTATGACATATAAACACGTGAAACATTGTCTACGTCGTCTTGTGCAGGGGGAGGCAGATGGAGGGCTTGCTTGAGAGGGCTACAAAAACAACTTGAGCGAAAAAATGATTTGACATTTTCCTAGAAAGAGGTCTCTGTGTAAATGAAGCTTCCCATACACATTCCAACTTAAACCCTCTGGTGCCAAGGTTTTGTTTTTTCCCCTCCCTAATTTACTGTGGCTCCGACTGTACACTGGACTTTGCCAGCGGTTCCGAACCTGGGATCTGTTGGTCCTCAGCGGCTTCCTCAAAGCCTTGTCACAGCGCACAGCAGATCGAAGTGAGACAGTCCACTAATAAACCTACAGAGAAACTCTCAGGCAATTTCCTTAGTATGACAGATTTACCTGGGTCAGCAACAATGGACATCGCCAAGTGAACATGGGTACAGACAAGAAACCGAAAAATCCAATAACCTCCCCTTCTTCCCCTTTCTATTCATAATTCCCTCTAAAGTATCTGTCACAGCCTACAACTTTCCCAAAAGCTGACTTTTCCTCTAGTAATTTAGTTGCCCTACGCCAAGGTGAAGCAGCACATTTTTTGTGTAAGATTTGAGCGTTTCCGACATTTGGTGAAAAATTCTTACCCACCAAATGAGCTGGCCATTTCTAAAAGCTATTAATATCAATCTAAAACTGTTGATACCTATGACGTAAGAGCCAACCTCTTTCTCTCATATATCTAAATCTTGGTACTTAAGCTTCTTATTGAGATTAACGTTATTCTTGTTACTATTGTAACAGAGAAAACACAGTGTAGACAACACTTAAGGGTTGCTAGGCTCCTGCTTCTGACTAATAGTAGCATCCTTCTGGGAGCACTGCAGTTTAATAAACTGTCTATCTCAATGGCCAAACTTTCACTGTAAAAATTTTCCTCACATCAGAACTGATTACTGAAAATGCACACATAATCCATTAGCATTATCGATGCTACAAAAGTATGTTTAGTTAACACCTATTCAAAAAAAAAAAAAAATCTTTCCACCATGACAGTGTGTGGGATTAGATAAAATAGTAAATTCACCGATTGTTTTTTTTTTAAAATTCCTGAAAGGTTGTGTTTACGCGTCTGCAATTGTTTGGCGGATAATTTATTGGGAGGCTGTGTTATTGAAGCAAGTCGTATTTGCCTAACAGCACAGTTTGCTTTTGATCTCCTTGGGCAATGCTCTCCAGGCTGAAAGCGAGGGGCAGAAGTTCTGTAAACATCCACGTTATGATTTCACTGTATGTGTGGCCTTGGCCTGTGTTCGGCAGGGATCTGGAGAATTTACAGAACAGGTCTACAGTTCGTTCACAGGGGCTGCACTTTTAATTGGTTTGTTTTTTTCTATTTTTACTTTCATTTGTTTTGAGGACAACAGCCTGTTTACGATAACCAAAAATCCCACCATTACCCACTATTTGCCCCAACGCGAGACGACTTTGCAATGCTGAGTGAGGGTGGAACGTAGATTAACACCTCCATAGACATGCATCACTCCTGTTCAGATAGGTGCCTCACTGGAGCAGGTACTGTGGCGCAAATGCTGATTTGGATTTGAACCGACAGCCTGTAAATGATTCAGGGGTTTCCTGCTCGATGGGGCAAAATCAGGAATGTTGGATGAAAACCCACCACAAATTGGTTAGAGTCCACAGAGACTGCCTGACACAAGTAACAGAAATTTCAAATTCAGATTCTTTCTGGCATAGGTTCAAAAATGATCAGAATCCTGTTCCAAATTCACAGCTGGCTTGACCTTGTATGCTTTTGCTAGCTCTGAGCTCATGATGATAGAGGGAAGGGTTAGCAGTAGATGGAGATCCCATTTTAAAATTGAAGCTTTACATTTTTGGAAGGCAGTCGGAATAGAAATAACACTGTTCTGTGTTTTGACAATCAGAATAAATCAAAAATCTGATGAGTGACTTTTTGGTGATGTCCCGGGGTGGATAGCCGGTGGGCTCGACGCTCCCGAGGAAAAAATAAGAAAAGTAAAAAAAAACTGGAGAAGAACCATATGTTATAGCAGAGAGCTTTCCCTCTGAAACACCCACTCCTGGCAAGCAGACGAGGAGGAGACAAGCACCCAGCCTTGGCCTCCTGCTTTCTGCTTTCCCCAGTTTGTAGTCAGATGGAGGCTGGCACAAACTTCCATCACCTTGTCTCACCCTTTTAGGTAACACCTTGTCTGTTCCAAAATGTGCCCCTCCCCTTTCATCCTGGTGCTTTTTCCTTTTGTGGAGAGACCCAATAAGAGCAAAGAAGGCCTAGTCTTGGGAGTTGTGCTGGGAAAACGGGAGGCAGCCACTCACACAGCCAGTCTCACACACACACACACACACACACACACACACACACACACACACACACACACACACACACACACACACTTCCAGTTATGCTACATTAGCACCAGCCTCATGTGCCTGGGCCTTGGGTACACACACAACTCTCATACCTGGCACTTTTTATGACTCATATAAACTTTTTTTTGATACCTCCTAAAACCAACTTTGTTTTCAACCATATAAAGGAGGAAGGCAGCATTCAGGCAGCAAATGCTATAGTAGCAGCTCATTTCCACAATGTTCTAAGCAATGTTACCTAAAAGTGGCATTAATCTGCATCACACGAGTCAGCCAACAGCCCTTTGGTGTAAAATAAAGACATTTATAAAGGTTAACATACCAGAGCACAATCTGTACTATGCAGTTACAATAGAAAATGCAAATTTTCCCAAATCTGACACTAATAGAACGATGAAGACTTATGATTTTGAGGCAAATGTCGGACTGATGTACAATGATCAGTACAACTGATGTACTGTTATGACAGTTGTTTTTTGTTGCACAAGAACTAATAAGCAATCTTACTTGTGGCCTTAAAGATTACTGACTTAAGGAAAAAGAGAAATGTAGGACATATAATACATACTACTGTGACCCGTGACCTATAATCTTGACCTCCACACAAAATGAAGCGCAGAACACTGTAAGCACGGAGGCTGCTTTGCATGCCCAGCTAACCCAAGGTTATGAGAAAAGAAGTCAAAAGCCACACCATTCTCTTTTTCTTCATACTGGGTCAACCTTAAAGGGCAAGCCCAAGGAACAGGAGTTTCTCCACCGTTTGGGTAGCTGACTCCCATGGGGTCAGGCACCGGGTGCCGAGCACCTCCTGGTACTCGCCATCCTGCAGCCCACCCCACCCTGCCAGACACACTGTCAATATGAGCAAAACAATGCACAGCTGGTGGGAATTACACAGGAATTCTGTTGCAACATGTTGAGTGATCTAGTGTTTAACTTGCAGATTAAAACCCGATGGCCAATGTCAGGTGACTTCTCTTTCAGAGGCGAGGAGAAGGGAACCCCAGTGAAGTATATGGCTGTCTGTGTGTGTGGAGGAGGCGGCCAGGCTGGAATCTTTGCTTTTGTTTTCTCTTGCTTACTGTATGATGTTTGTTTGTCACACATCTGGCTGTCTCATCCCGAAAATCAAAGTGGCTGCAAACAAAACTGGGTTTCATATGTTACAACTGTACAAATTAAAAATTCTGATTAAAGCAGAAGTATTGATTTGGTGCAATACAAAAGATGCAAAAGATGTAGGTGAAAAGCAAGCACCAACAGCTGTTGAAATTATTGGGAATATTGAATTTAGATCAGTTAAATGTCCTTATATTGACCATTACTTGCAATCAAAGGTCAGTCAGATTCCTGCCTCTGTAATGTAGTAGTGTTATTTTTTCACTTTAGCACATCAATATGACAAAAGGTAATTAAAGTGGACATCCATGTATATAAAATCAAAACATCCATCTGAAACAAAGGGATAAATGCAAGCAGGAATGGACCAAACACATATTTTTGTACATCATTTTAAACATTTGGACAAACAGCATCATTGAAAAAACAGATTTTGTTTACTAATCAGTACTTTGTGCAAAATGTACTCTACTAGTTGGTGACCCAGCACAGGCAACCAAATACACTTGGGAAGGAAGTATGGCAGTCCAAAAATTCTCTGTTAGCTCACCTGCCCCTCCTGTTCAAGACAAAAAAAAAGACACAAGGTTAAAGATTTCAAATAATCCCCTTGTCTTTGGGACTCAACCTATGATGCAGTCCCTGCGAGGCTATGTGTTGAAGGCATCCTGCATGAGCACTGCTCAAGCGTGGAGGTAGCAGTCTCAGGCACACTGCTGAGATCTCTCTGTGGAGTGTGGCCCACATCAAGCCAGACACTCCGGCGTTTTGCTGTCCCTTACTGGTGGGAGTGCGTAGTGCAGTAAACATGCAACATTTCTGTGAAGGCATTGGATGGAGAATGAGTACCTAGGGATGGGAGAAAACTTTGGAATGCATCTGTAAATACGTCAACAAACAAAGAATCGTAACCTAAATACTCATTCTCAGGCCATGGTTTGCTTTTCTACATCTATATGTAATCCAAAATCTCCACACTAACCCTGGTAACTGAATGACAACAGTATACATCCCCTAGGCCACATGGGCTGTGGATTTGGGAGAAAAAATATGGAATTAAACACACACAAGTTCTCCACCATTTCCAATAGCAGGGTCTGACTTTGTGGAGATACATATTCACATCGCCTGTGTCGATTTCCACTTTTGCTAATCGACTGCGACAAGTTATGTGTAGTTTCCCTCAGATGCTGATGCCTGGCAACATCTTCCTGTTTTCCATTGCAGTTGCTCTTGCAGAATCTCAGACCAGACTTGGCTGAGGTACAAATGGTGAAGGTGTTCTGCACATTATTCAAAGTAAGCGGCAGGCTAAGACAGTTAACCAAGTTTGCATGTATTTGAATACGGCAGTAAAATCTACCAGATATAAACAAGCAGTAAAAAAATCACATTTATGAAAATTGATCTGTTAAAATAAAAAATGCCTGTGGGTTTTGTTGTTTTTCATGCCCTGCAATTTGCAAGAGGAACATCTTGGTGTCTATAGTGGGTTACACATTGTAATGGTGTAATTTCGCAGTGTGCATGCCAGTGGAGTAACAACTTGCCAGGTACTGGGGGAACCAAGAAGTATTAGAAATAGTACTCAGTGGAAAAGTAACCAAATATTCTGGACGTACTAGGGCTTGCTTGAACATTTTGGGGAAGGAGGCCCTACATTCTAAAGTGCACCATGTCACAGCCATTTTGATTATATGACACTACCCTTTACTTTCAGCTCCACATACCTCCTGCATGCACAGGTGTGTGTGTGTGTGAGAGAGAGTATAAATGCTGCTGGAATGCAGTATCCTTTTAAAAAAAGCTTACATTGACCTCTCATGCATAAGTATATTCAGTAGGGGCCAAATTACATTATTGTTCTGCAGTAAACTCTCCATGACCCTGGTACTGGCCTCCTCTCCTTGCATCCACTCACCAAATACAGAGTTTCAGTCATCTTTTATCATGCACCTTTCACCTAAATGCAGCCCCTGTCCTCAGTTGACACCCACAGCGGTAGTGCAAAATATGTCGATCTCTCACAGGTCTGACCCCACTGTATGCTCCCAACGACGGAGGGGTTGGATTTATAGCAGGACATCTGTACTAAACATTACAGCTGCCTTGCCTTCCTCCAGTGGGCTGAGGCTTGCCTCAGGTAATAAAGCTGGAACAGCTTAACAGGCTTCAGGGTTGGGGTGTTAAAATTTATGATCAGTGAGCTTTGGTTCTCGGGCGTCCCAGCCCTGGTCAGAGGTGTAGGGAAAAAAATCTCTGGCAGAATGTTTCCGGGCTCTCGGGATGATCTGATCAGACCATACGGCTGCAGCACCGAACACTATCACCACACACTGATCGTACCACCCACCGCCTGAAACCCAGACAGCAAGATGAAAGGACACATGGCAGTAGTAAACGGGGTATGGGATGAAAAGTACAGTAGAATATAAACTGTGCTACAGTATAAATAAATGTATATCTGTGAATTGTATATACAATATAAGTATACAAAATTGCCCATAAACCAATATTTAACCTACAGGGCTCACCATCACCAAAAAACCAACAATGTGAATATCCTGTCAAATTGGTCTACTAGACACTTTCAACCAACACCAACAGTTAAAAGTATTCTTCTACAGCACACAAATAACCACTGAAAGTCCTCAACCACAATAAAAGAGCCATCATACTGAGTGCCTTTTCACAGTACACCCTGAAGAAGTGTTTTCAACGTGAGCCTGAATTACCCAACATGTCCCTCTGCTCAGCTTTCATGTGCCTAGAAACAGTGCTTTTGTCCTGCTGGTTAGTCATCAGCCTGGCTATGCAAACTCTCCTTGGCCAGTGGATGCCACACAGTTAATTTATATTTTAAAATTCTGTTCTCACTTTAGCTATTATCACGCTATTTCTGCCTCACTGGTTGCATCAAGAAGGGTAACCAAAATGCAGGTATCTGACCGCAATTGCTGCTTCAAAGTAGTTAAATTTACTACAGGAAGACGTCACTAAAATGCTGCTGAGATAACATGGGAGGTAAAAAGTACAAACCATCCTGGAACAAAAAAATAAGTTGGGAAAGAAGGTCAGGGCATATAGGAGATGCAGGGAGAGGGTGCTGCTTTGTGATATCCTGAGAGGTTACATCTGTGACACAGTCCATAACTTCTTCAAGGACAGCTTTGCCTGTGGAAAGGTCGCCTGAAAATGCCAGATGATTAATGTCAACACAGCCGAAATACGTGAAAACACTGAAATGGGAAATTATTAGATAAACTTCAAACAAGGCAACACGTGCAGGTGGATTGCTTTCAGGGGTACCAGAGCTCCGCAGAGATACTGTCCATAGCCACCTTTTTCATGAACACACAGTTACACAGAAAAAGTAGCATCTTACATAGTCCATCCATGCATCCATCACCAGTTTCTGTTTAACCAGTGCAAGGTCACAGTGGTCCACAGCCTATCCCAGAAACACAGGTCATGCTTTAGGGTACACCCCTGGCAGGACACCAGTCAAAACAATCACACACAGCCACTCATACAGAGTACCAGGAATTCAGAGTCACTGATTCATATGAAACATACCTTTGGACTGTTGGAGGAATGCAGACCACCTGAAGTGAAGTCAAGCAAATATGGAACATGCAAACTGCACACAAACTGAGCCAAATCAGAACCCATAATTAGAACCCACAGTCCAAGAACTGTGACGCACCAACCTAACCATGTGACTGCATTTTGCTGTTATTATTATTATTATTATTATTATTATTATTATTATTATTATTATTATTATAGTGCAGCTGTTTTTGACCTACATTAACCCTAACACTAACCAGGCCAGATGTATTGAGTACATCTCAAGTGCTTCAAGTGGCAATCTTAAATTTTCTGATAAAATAAAGCTGGACAGTGCAAATAGAACCCAACATGGAAAAGGACACAGTACAAGCATCATGTGAAACTGGCAAGACAATATGTATTTTATTTGGTATTCTTTGGATTTACAAGTATTTTAAGAAGCCTGCATATATTATCTTCATATATGCCTCAAGAAAGGTGAGAATTCACCTTCAACCAAAATTTAAGTGTAAAAAAGACAAAAGACTTAATGGGAAAAAATGTTCATGACTGAAAATCATCATGCTATAATATTCAATAATTCAGCATAATAATGAAAGAAATACAGTCTTGAGAAATGGTCCATAAATATCACATTAAGTTATTACCTTCATGACTTTAAAGGTGAGACTAAGATGACTGAAGCGCTTTGGCATTCTCAACCTCGCTGTTCCTCCATTTCCAAGTCTACTCGCTTCAATACAGTGTCCATTCTGAGGCTTGCGTCAGGGTAATGCTTTCACTCGGATTACGAGACCTTTTTGTGTATTCTCCCACACGCTTGCTGCAAAGGACGTGAAGGCCTAAAGTCCTCTTCTGTTGGACTCTTGCCACTCATGAGATGGAACTAACCGCGGAAATGCAAACCTCTGAGCGGAGAAAAGAAAAAAGGTCTCATAATCCTAGTGAAAGCATTACCTTTCTAATCAGAACATGGCACTATCTGGTGTGCCTGTAAGGTGAATGACAGGGAAGAGGAGCTTGGGGGTACTGACGTGCTGGGGTCACACTGATGGCTGGAACAGACTGTGTTGCATCTCTGCAGCGGAGAGGAGTAATTCAAAACATTTGTAATGCTCCCAGAGGGTGGCCAAAAAATGCAGAGCAGGAGGCTTCTGCTGAAAAGTAAATACTAAACTATCGTAAACTTGGCTTTCTACTTCCCTCCATCTCATCCTCCCATTTGGTCAGAGAGAGGAAGCACAAACACACACAGACAACACACACAAGTTAAAGTGGTGCTTAGGAGCTGCTAGTGTAAAGTTTCAATGCTTGGACCACTTGAGGGTCTTTAAGCAGGAGCTGCTTTCTCCAAGATGAATGATATACACAATCTGTGGCGTGGGAGCATAAATGTGATGCGGCAGCAGGTGGCATAGTTCAATTGTTATCTCCCTGGTCCATTCCCACCTGCTGCGTTAGTGGCCTTGATCAAGGTGTTCAAAATAAATAATTTTATGCCGTTTACTAACTTTAGAAAAAAAAAAAATCAGTTATATGGATAAATGTAAATAACTGAACAATTTGACCATATTATTGAAGGTTTTTGGCAACATGTTCATCTTAGGATGAAACAAAGGATTCTAATGGACAATTGAGGCTTTTTTGTTCTTAACATTTGATGCTGTAACTAGATGAATTAACAGTCATTTTTTGAGTTTATTAACCTTTAAAGTTGAGAAATTAACAAACATATTTATAGTTGCTGCCTTGAAACTCATGGACCTCGGTTTTATGTCTCCTGTCATATCCTTGGGAAAGGTACGTACTGAATTACTTCTGTAAAATTTACTCTGCTATACAAATAAGCAACTCAAAATTGTAAGTCACTTTAAAGAAAAGTTTAGCAGAAATCTAATTCAAACCCTTTGCAGCCTATTCAGGATTGGCACTGTAAAAATGATATTCACCTCCATTAATATTTGCTGCTAATTTAACTGTGCAGCAATATACACTCTGTATTTGTGTGTAGAACTGGACTCTGGGAGTTGCAGAAACTGAATTTTGTCACACAGCTATACTCTGGTCTATATTCCTAATCTGTTTTTGAAAACTAGCCTTAAATCAGGAAAATGCAAGTAGATCAGTTATTTCCCATTACTTTATTGGAGAAAAAAAAGCATAATTTGTTCCAACCCTCACAAAAAAGCCCAACCAACTTCCGTAAATATCACTAAAACACTATAAAATGCCTAAACAAACTACTCCCTCTCTTCTCATTGTGACAGAAATTTAGGAATTATGTGTGAAGGATCAAAACATGTGTCTGACTTGCTTTTCACTGCTGACTAGACACGAAGCGACAGCAGATTTCCCTCCCTCACACTCGGCAGGCTATTCCACACTTCTCTGCCCATTGTTTGAACATTATGATGGGTTGTGGCAACATAGATGATGTAGATGTAATCTATCATGCAGTATGAACACAGGCACAATTAGACTTTATTGCAGACCTGACACTACAGGTACCCAGCAGGCAGAGTACAAGCAGGATATGTAATGTGTTTAAAAATAACAACACATTACAGATGGGGAGTTTTATTTCAAAACTTAGCTGTAATTTTTGTATCAAGCATTCGGAAGGTAAAAAAGAAATTTGTTTGTACTGTACATAGGCTAAAAAACATTATATGGGGAACTCGGAAGTTAAAATGATTTTTGGCATGAAAAACAAGAGAAGTTCGATCAGGAGGATGTAAACGTGAAGGACGTAAACCAGAGTATAAATGTACTGAAACTGAACTGAATGGGAGAAAACAAAAGAAACAAGTTCAGTGAAACTAAAAAAAAAAAACTTATCTCAAAGAAGCCAAACACCAAAAACAAAATGACATTCTGAACTAAGAATAACATCTGCTGTTTATCGTTCTCAGATTGAGGCCCTGCTATTTGAAATACAGCAGCATGTCCTGCTCCAGACCTCCACTCTCTTCTCAAAAGATGAAAAATGCTGGCACTGGATGCTGGTTTACCCCCACTATAACCCCAAGAGAGACCTCATCTAGGCTCTTTACTTAAACTTCTTCTGGAGTCTGGTGCCTCCACCCCCAAAACCAGAACCTGCTTGCTTCTTTGCACAGCTCTACTGCTGCATACCTAACTATCTTTCCTGGCATTGTTATTTTATATGTTCATTATCCTTATCATTCCCTTTGCTATTAGAAAATTAAGGCTTTCGGCAGTACTTGTGGACCCAGAAAACTATTTTCCTTACATTTAAGTAGGAGATAGCAGGTAGATATGCAGTAAGAACTGATGTCATGCGCTTGAAGGATGCAGGTCTGAATCCAAGTTCCAGCTGTTATACCCTAGACTGAGGCATTGAAGTGATACAGTAAAAAAAAAAAAAAAAATCACAAGTAGCTTAACAATGTTTCCTGGGAGAAAAGTGATAGCTAAATAAGTGTAAGTTCATGGTTTATAAGACATTAAGTTTTATAAATACTTTTTAGGGGTAGCCCAGTAGCACAGTGAGCAGTGCTTCTGTTTTACAGCTGCTGTTCAGGCTCTTCTGTTTAGTCTGGGTTGTACATCCTTTTGGAGAAAAGCTTAATGTCTCCTACATTTTTAAAGGATTTATGCAAAAGATAAAAAATGAGTGGTTATAAAGAACAACAAGAGAATATTGGTTTACAATTTGAAAAGTCTGGTTTGCAGTGTGAGTGAAGCCCATGGCACACATTGATGAGTTCTAGGCACTGGTGCAGTAGCTCTGAGGAGGTTCAAACATTGGGGATGACGTCACCTGCCGCATCCTGACTCATCCTCTGTAGCAGG
Source organism: Heterotis niloticus (assembly GCA_018136845.1). NCBI lineage: Eukaryota > Metazoa > Chordata > Actinopteri > Osteoglossiformes > Osteoglossidae > Heterotis > Heterotis niloticus. Next base: position 14,222,863 of record CM030891.1, read on the forward strand.
GACCTGGAGCTGTTGGGGGCTGGAATGGGGCTGGGGGGTAGAGGGGGTATGATATACTTCCTTCCTTCAGGTTAATCTCTTTCGTGCTCACGCTGCCCTCCCACCCACTATCCAACCCAAATCGCCCTCCCCTGTGAGATGAGCGGTCATTGCAGACACTTTGCAGCCTGCTAGTGAGCGGCCGCCATGCCAGTGATCTCATTATCTGACAGGGAACACCAGGAATCAAACAGCAGTTCCTCCTCCTGTGAACGCAGCTAATTCTGTCGGTGCCTGTCTCCTGCTGCTCTCCCTATACACACAATGCTCCAAAGACAGTTTCGATCTGGGTGTGTGGCTGTATTTGTGGTCCAAGAGGCCAATACAAAAGCCTAGGTGAAAAGGAGCAGGTGGGAAAGCAGTGTATGGTGTCTTTGGCCCACATGCTCATGTAGGGGTAACAGAGAGGACTGCTGGAGCACATATGTGGCAGTGAGTATGCTTTTGTGTGTGTGTGTGTGTGTGTGTGAGAGTGTGTGTGTGAGAGAGAGAGAGAGAGAGAGAGAGAGAGAGAGAGAGAGAGAGAGAGAGAGAGAGAGAGAATGCGTGTGCCCAGATATGGGGGCCTGGCTTCACACACAAGCTCCAATCTGCTGATGCTGAAGCTCCCCATGACTAGCCAATTAGAATTCATTTTTAGAGATGAGGTCATCTTTAATTAACAAATACAAAAAAGAGACAGAGTCAGCTGTGTCACCCCTATTTGTTATCTCCCGTCATCCTCAAGGACGCGGTTTATCTCGTTTTAATTGAATCGAAGTCGGAGCTTATCTCCACACCAGAGCTAACCGCATCCGAACAATTGATGGACTCGTTACATGAAAATGGGGTGGGAGGGGGGCACATGATCACACAACTGTGGTAGGGGTGGTGCAGAGACTTCTGGGAAGGCAGGTGGGGATAAGCCCCACACAGAAACAAGAAGATGAAATTAGGCTTTGAAAAGTGCACATCTAATCCCCGCCCCTCGGAGACACGCTTGTGACTGACATCACTGCTGTGTGACTCTCAGCAGTACCCTCTACCAGATGTAAATTCACTCATCCCAGGTTGCGCGGTAGTCAGTGATATAAATGGTTGCTACCTATTTTGGCCTTTGCTGGTTTTGAACTATATATCCCCCATTACCCTGTGCTACCCCCCCAGTAAAGGTACTTCTTCATATGGGACAGTGCCACCTAGGCGCCTATTGCTAAGCACACTACAATGTGGGCACATAGGTGTAACATGGTTGTCTCTTTGAAAAGGTTGCCTGGCTCTGGGAGCTGCTCAGGGCATTAAATACAAGTGGAGTTTTAAAGGATGTCCAGAAGCTTCACTTGCATATCCAAACTGACTGAAACTTGGGTTAATCTGCCACCTCATCCAGGCCTTTCTACATAGAAACATGTAAATAATCTCAGGAGCAAGGTGCACATTAATTAGGTGCAACACATGATTTGGGTTAAAGAAAGAGAAAAATTCTTATTTTTATTTGGCTGAGGTAGGAGACCTCCCTCTGCTGGCCAAACACAGTCAACGTCACTGTTACGAGTTTATTGAGAATGCTATGCCAACTGGTGAGACTGATCTGTGCAGGTTGGCTTGGTGGAGCTGGTAAAAGAGCATCAGTAGAGTAAAGGCACCAAAAGGAAGTCAAATGACCACAACAAACAACCAATTGCTGTTGATGTAAACGCCTATATTAGTCGGAGAGAAGTTCATTTACCTCAACCTGCAGAGTATGTACACTGACAAGGATTTGTTTACTTGTGTTCTTGAGTAGAGTAAAAACTCTTTTAAATATTTATATTTAGAAGACACCTTCATCCAAAATAACTTACAGGCTAGTCACTGAAGCCTAAGCTACATTAGGGTCAAGACAACTAATATAGTAAAACAGAAAGTAATACAGAACACAAGTAAAGAAACTGAACATGAAAGGTAAGCCACAATGAAGCTAACAAATAATACAGTCAAAAAAATTGTTTATACATGGTGGTAATAGAAAATGCCGCTTTCCCCCATGAGAGCCAACAAAATGTTAAATATTTGATTTATCTTAATTGGTAAATGCCAGACACATCTGTGGTGAGTGAGTCAATACCCCCAAGACACACTCCATGGTCTGTTGTGAAATAACACGGGAGAGACTACTGTAAACAGTTAAAGCGGAAGACACACAGGGCAGAAATGGGCCCTCAGACACATCTGAGGGAGGTAAACAGAACATACCGGGGATTTCAGAGAGGGGCTAATCTGGGCCACACAGCTAGTTTTCCTGCTGTATTGGCTCTTACTTCTGGCATCCTTCTTCAAAGGTACAAAAGGACAAACCAGCCTCTTTACCAGCATAAAACCCCAAACTGCTAAGGGTCAAATGGTTTGCTTTTGGGTGCAAAAACAAGGCCCAGGGCCACCACCTTACACAAACAAGTGTTTCTGATGAGGAAAAACTGAAGCAGAGAAAAAGTACAGAGCTAAGGAACATATTTATTATGAATTATAAGGGAGGGGGCTGAGTTGCAACCCACTTATCTGCCGGAAGACCCACACATGAACTGACACACTTTCCATAGCAAACATCAAAGTGGAATGGACACCAGTTGGCAATAATTTTAAGGATGTAGACCGATGACAAAAAAGGCTGTTCAAGTGTCTGGGGCTCCCTGCTCTTGTACCCCTGGTCAAGACACTACAGAGCAACTCAAAAGTACCTTATTTTAAAAACAAATTGTAAATAACACGACAGTGGTGCAATTACTTTGGCACTAAAAACATAAAGCAAATCAATAAGGGTGGATATTTATGACCCAAATGAGCCCTTTTCCATGGATCTAGACATCCCTGCTTCTGCAGGATCACTGGCACACATTTCCACAAGTCGTGACTCAGCTGTAAGTCTGTCAGCCAGTTCTGATTTTTTTTCCCTTTTCTCTGCTGGAGAAAGTTAAGAGAAAACTTCTCATCTGAACAGAAAGGTGGGGGTACGCATGGATGGAAAGCAGTAATACAAGTGGGATGAGTCAGACGCCATCTGCCCCTGACATGACACCACTGCTCTCCGGCCCAGGAACTCTAGCGGCTGGTACGCTGATCCGCCATCCCCTGGCTGGACTCATTGGTGCTGCCTGATACGCTGTGGATGACCCCGAGCTCACTATAGCCATCACCTTCCATCTTCTCCTTTATTAACCGCCTGTCGCTGGACCTCTGACTCACTCCCCCGAGTTGGAACCGGTGCCAGTTATGGATTCCCTTGCTATTATTCAACCCCCCTTTAGCCTCATCCAGCCGCTGAAACACTTTATGCACCCACATTCATAACATTTTCTTTTAAATGAATGCACAGATAAGGCTTAATCAGGCAGCATGCTGATCAACTCAGCACTTATCTAAATTTACTCTGATGATCCCGCTGGCATGGGGAACATCTCTGCGTCAAGCCTTTGCTCAAGCCTCGAAACTCACCACCAGCCAGTCAACTTTTTATCTCCTGGATGGGCAGATAGCATCACTATCGTGTGTCTCACTCAACTTTGGTAAACATCTGAAGGTTATTCCAAGGTCTACTTTCATCTTGTATGCACAGATGATGGCAGCAAAAACATCAATGATGACACTAATTATTACCTCAGTCACACACTATAAACACACTCATGTTAAATGCCACTGTGACAACATGATGCTGGAAACACTGAGGTAACTCTACTGTATTACTGTGCCAAGACCAGGCTACCCCTTCAGACACAAAGCAGAAACCTTACAATCTCAGGATCAGAACACTGAACTGTTCAATGGCAGTATATATGCCACTATGTGTTATTTCTACAAAAAAGGCTACCTGTGTAGATCTCGGCCTCTGATGGATGCTCCACCTTCTTGTGTTGGATGATGTAGTCTGATACCTTGTAGCCAATCAGTGGCTCGACATCCACCCACTCCAGGGCCACCATAGTGCTGGAGGGTTCAATATGGGGAGCGAGGCGAAGGCTGTAATAGAATGGAGGCCAGCATTATTGGACCAAACCGTGCTCTGGGAACACTACTCTAGTAACCCCTTGTCTGTACAAAACAGTGATATCCACAAATGTTTCTCAAATTCTGTCATGGAGTTCAAAGTGACAAGTTGTGATTTCAATATTCCCAAGCACATGGAGCTGTTTCTTTTAAAAATTTTCTGGTAGTTTATACTTCAGGCAAATTAAACAAATAAAACATCTTCCTTACACCCATATGACCATGAAACTTACTGTGCAGGGCAGAAAAAACACAACATAAAGAGTTAACCAGTTTTTTCAAAAGGTTCAGAAAAATTCCAAAATCCGTTATGGTGCAGTTTTACTTGTCTTTGGTATTACTTTTTGAAGATCGTTACTGTAATTGACTGTCCACCCAAAATCTTTGAGAGTTTCAGTGGCAGACAGAAACAGTGCAAAAGTGGGAGGCAGGGCATAGAAATAAGTAGCTGTGCCCAGTGTGTGAGGTACTGCAAGGAGGCGGGACCACAGAGGAAACAACTCAAACTGGGGGGAATGGCCGAGTTGGCAGGATCTTGGGTAAGACTTACACAGGCTGATGCAGGGGACTGCAGTTGGGCAGGCCGTCCTTGCTGAAGGCACTCAGGTCACAGCGGCACCAGTTCTCAATGACATCGCCCTTCCCAGCACACCAGTATGAACTCATTGTAGCACTCTTGAAGGCCTGCGTTGAGCAAGAGGTAGGGGGTGGGGTGCGGGAAAAAATCAATTAATTCTGAAACTTTCATCTCAGGGCTCTAAGTTATGAAGCATCACAAAGTCTCCTTCCAAACACCTAATCCATGCTTGCATCATTATGTGGCCTTGTGCATGCTGTTCTGATTGTAAAAACTGCAATCTCAGAATCATTCTTTCTGTTTCTCCAACAAGCGTAGATTGGAACTTCACCACCCATGAAAAAGACACCACTCCTGAGTTTCTTTTTTCTTTCTTCAATGAGTTGTCCTAGGCAGGATTGTGAAGGACCAAAGCTTATCCTGAAAGCGTTACAGCATGAGGCAGAGTACACACTGAAAGAAGCATTTTATTATTCTGGGATATATCATCAGGGGGTCTCAATCTGGGGTCGCTGGGTGCATCCAGGTAGCATTACCATGAATCAATCTCCACAACCCCACCTCTCCTGATCCACAGCCATCTTCACAGCCTCAGTAAACAGCTTTAACTTCACCCTAACTGCCTGTGACATCCAGCACACTGTAAAGTCCTACAGAGCAACTTTCTTCCAAGGCCACCTAATTTAACAAGTACGTTCCCCTGCAGCCTTTCAAGCAGCACTGCTTCACCAGTTCCTCATACTTCACCTTATTCCTTTAAATGGCCATCTCCATGGATTCCATGGGTCTCTATGCTCCATCAAGAAGCTTCACATGACCACATGACAATGCCTGGTCTTAGAGGTGGCTCTGTAATGATGGCTGCAAATACAATAAATCAACCAAATGAGCTGCCATTATCAGAATCCCTACACTAGGGTTGGGTGCTAACTCTACTCTTATACCTACCCTAGCAAATGCTATTTGGGCTTGCCTTTCGAGCTAGCAAGACCTACTATGTCTTATCCCTACAATGAAATTCTCAGCTATAACTGTGTGCCATGATCATGGTGCCAACAACAACAGCTCTTGTGCAGCTGTTGAGGATTGTTTCCAATCTCCAACTCTTTGGACATAAGGATCATGTAAGAGAACCAACTTTCCCCCAACGAAATGTTAAATAAACTTTGGTAGCATATAATCTACTGCAAGGATCAAGAATTTTATGCTGAGACTCTGATCTTCCCAGGAGATCTTATGTTCTAGCACTTGACCTAACTTAGTTCAGGCTCCTTGCTTTTGCATCTCTACCATTGTGGTCATCCCTTATTAGTCAATTGCTCTGCACATCTGCTACTGAATTAGCTTGTGCGTTGGGCCCTGCTCAAAGTAGCCATTTCAAATGTCAATGTAGCACCACCACACTGCTCAGGACTTGGGACTCTGCCTGCTCAGCCAACACACTCTACTTTCTACTTGTCCTCACCTTGGAGCCTTCTTTAGCAACTGTAATATCACTCAGGTCTCTTTAGTGCAGCACCTCCCTTTGTCATGTTACCTTATACTCTTCCTTTAGGGTCTGAAAGGTAACTTTAGCTTTTTACTCCGTCCAGATGAGGCAGTGCAGATCAGGCTTTGAAGCCAGCTAAGCCACCTACAGAGACAACAACTTATGCTTCCCTCAAAAATCTCAACTGTTAACAAACAGCAGTCCAGAAGGGGCCAGAAAGTTTGTGCCAGGTTTCTTTTCTGGTACACTCTACATATTTGTAGAGAAAAGTTGATTTGTATACTTTTACAACTGGATACATTCTCTGGAATAAATGTAATAATTGACGTAAGTTTCATTTCTTCAACAGAAACAGAAGTTTTTTGTGGTTTACGAGGAGTACAGAGGGAAGAAAAAACTTTTTGTTAAACAACACTGTAAACTTTTATCCTATCACATTTACAGAATAAATGCATCACTTTGATTTCTTTTTAAAACATAATTGAGACGTGTCAGGAATATCTTATGAAGGTATACTAGAGTTAGTCAAATTCTGAGAAATGGAGATAAAGAGTATGTATGTAATTTAAAATGGCACCACCTTTTTTTGCAAAACAAAAACATAAATTTGACCAAACCAGTCTCTTCCTGAGTATTTAATGCTCTGCAGTTTTTTTGAGTACTTAAATCTTATTTCTTAATTATGTCACATACACTTGATATTACAGGGAATTATTTTAAAAGAACTCAATTAACTTTTCCATAAAGTTATATACTCTAACCCCTGTAATAATAATGTTCTATTAACAAAAACACCATAAACAAAAACAACAAAATTGCAAATGATAACCTTTCAAGGTGCTATGTATCTCACTGTAGTTCTTTCAAAGCTGAACCTATACTTCTCAGGAAACATTATCAAGTGTACCAGCAGAGCATCGGTAAGTTAGATCTATCTCAGTTGGAAGAGAATATGTCAGCAGTCCCACCCACATTAGCTAATTGTTCTGCAGAAGACTGACTGGAATATTCCCTTCAGTATGCTCAGGTAGGCCCATGGTTTTCAGATTGTTGAAAAAGATTTTTCTTTCCAGCTTGTAAACCTTCAGTTAAAGCAGTTAATATTTTTGCTTTGGACTAACTCACTCACATCATCATCTGTTTTATGGCATTTTTCCAGGAAATCCCAGGTTGGCTGTTTCCCTCCAAATGCATAGTCTCCATCATTGCCTATCGCGCGTATCCTTAAATGTCAAACCCTTAATCTTCATGTCAGCATTAACTTATTTTGCCATTTCCTATTTGACCTGCCTCTTGGACAGCTCTTGTTAACAGTGACATACAGTAGATACACTTCTTAACCCAGTCATTTGCATGCTTACACATCACATGTACATACCAGGGAAGTTGCTACCTGCATATAAGAAAACCGAGCCAATGGACTCAACACCTAGACTGTCCCGCAGATTCTTGCTTCTGATTCCGTCTTTTAACAATACTTCACATATCCACCTAATTATCCTCATTTAAATCTTCTCTAATTTCCTCAGGTTTGATGCCTTTAGTACCCATATCTCACTACCATACAGCATGCATGCCTGAATAAAGTTTTCCTATTCAAGTTCATATACAGAGATGTCGCCTTAGATTTAAGAAATGGAAGTAAATCTCAAAATTTCTTCTACCTACACCTTATTCTAGTTATGACTGCTAGATCCACAACCCCCTGACCTCAGCATGTTTCTATCAAAACCTGTCAGCCTGTTTCAGCTTCACATGTTTGCTAACAACAAAATTTCTGGTGCTGTTGGGAAATGCCTGTATGTAGGCATAACATACCATCCAAATGAATGCGGAGCTGGCCTTTAGGAGACTGACCCTGATGCCACTTGCTGCTTTTAGCGTGAACCCATTTCTCACACTTTGTGCATCTTATGGAGTTCCTACCTACTCCTCTACACCACAGCCACTCACCCGAATCCTTTGTTCCCTACTTCTATCACCTTCATTTTTCCTACATTCATTTATAAACTCATTTCCCCCATCCTAGTCTTCTACTTACACTATCACTACCAGCCAGCAGGACTGCTATAACTGTGGATACCAATCATTCTTCTCCTAGAAAACTCATTGCTCAAGGAATTCGAATGAAGGCTCTACATACACAAGGAACAGGAATTTTTTCTTTTCCACATATTTCTCTTGTACTTGACAGACTACAAATATGGCATCAGTTGTGTCCCTACCTGGCAAAAAAAAAAATATCAATCTGTCAATGTATATCATCCCTCTAATACTTATTTCCAAAACTAACTAAATCAAGTACCTTCATGCCATGTTCCAAAAGCTTAATGGTAATTTAGTGCAGCTCATGGGATCCCCACTCCGTTTATAGACAAGAATTAGTATATCTTTGTCCAGTCATAAGGTATTTTACCTTCACTGTTAACATTACAGAGATCGGCCATCAAGCTTACTCCTACACAATACACATCTTTCATCATCTCTGGATTTGTCAGTCTAGCAAGTTTTGGGGTCTTCATTGATTGCAGTGTAGTGGAGACTTCCTCTGGTCGGGTCATTCAATTTTTTTTTTGGTTAATGAGCTGGTCCAGGGGTTTTCTTCTTTCAGTAAATTGTCCATACACTGCTTCCAGCTGCTATTTATATCACCTCTGTCTGTGATGATCTGGCCATTTTGATTCTTCAGGAAGTTTTGTTTTGCCATTTGATTTGCTATCTTGAATGCTTTAATCCTTTCCTTCAGTATTTTCCACTTCCATTGCCAGTTTGTTTTGTTTGTTTGACTATGGCGTTTTCCATTTTTCTTAACTGCTATGTAGATTTTTTTTCCCTGCCTTTAGTGCCAGTTTTCTTCCAAATCTTGTAGACTTCTTCACAATTGCTTCTGCTGCCTCAGCATTCCACCACCACGTTTCTTGTTATTTCGATGGCCTTTTGGTTTCCCATTTCTGGTTGACATACAGAGTTGCTGACATTTTGTCAGCCCTCTTGGCCAGTGCATCTGTAAAAGTCTTTCTCACTTCATCCTTGTTTACACATTTTTACCTTTAGTGTAGACTTTGTTTAGCACCATTTTGGTTTATTTTTCAGGATGAAGGACAGGACACAGCAGCTGAACACAAGCTTCGATATTGGTTACCATACCTTAATCCTTTTTTGTCACCAACAGGTAGTCAACTGTTGGAGGATCTCCAGAGTTGTAGCTGATGAGTTTATCATTATCCTTCATGAACAGAACCATCTCCAGTGCATCTGTGAACTCCAAGACCTCCTCTCCTTTCTTGTTTCTGGTGCTGTAACCATTTAGATTCCCCCTAAAATAACAAGCTTTTCATCTGAAAACTGACTGACTACCGTAGACAGAACTTCACAGAATTTGTCCTCACCTTCGTTCATCACTACTTCTAACTACTTGAGGAGAATAGGCTGAGATAACGTTTGCAATTCGGTCACCTATTACAAACTTAACTACGACAATATGTTTGTCTATTATACTAATTTCTATGTCTTTATCATTCCACATTCTTGACACTAGAATGCCGATGCCTGCTACAGAATCAGAGCTTCCGTGCCAGAAGAATTTAAACTTCCTATGATTTGCGTGAACCTTTCCAGTGTGTTTCCTTGAGGCCTTCCTGATGTCAACTATTTATTCAGGCATGGGACTGGCACTAGCACACCATTTTTGCTATAGGCTCACTACAGAAAAAATGTTGACTTGAACCTTTTCAATACACTTTTTGCACTTTTTTTCAGAAAATGGACAATGAAAGCTCATTCAAAAATAATATTCATTTGTGCAAACACCTATTTTATCCATAAATCAAAGGCATTACAGGTATGCGTCACTTCACGACAGGATGCACTCTGAGAAATGCTTCGTTAAGCGATTTTGTCATTGGGCAAACATCATGTACAAGCACCACATCTTGTTCGTTTTGATTTGTACATGGTATAGCCTATTGCTCCTTGGCTACAAACCACCGTTGTATATGTGGTTTGTCATTGACCGACAGATATCTATATTTGATGGTGAACTGGTATGAGTAGAAGTAAAAACAATAATTTCTTTAAATACATTACTATTAACCACCCCAGACTGTGGACATTTTTTCCATCGCTTCTTTCTTAACTCTTTTAAATTTGACAGGATATTATAGAATAAACTGAAAATCACTTGCTGTCTTCGGACTGGCAATCAAACTTTGCAACCTCTTAGAGTTCATATAGGAAAACAAAAATATCAAAAATGGGGGCCGCAAGATGATCCAAATAGTAAAAATTCTCATGTTTCTGAAAGTCATGGTACTCTGTAAAGTAAGGACTACTTCACACATATTTATTAGCCCTAAATATCAGTGAGAAAGAACTTTACACAAAATGAAAACAGTTGACAGGTGACTTGGGAAAAGGAAATGAAGGCTCACAGTTGTATAGGTCATGCATAAGGCTGGCAAGAGTCCCACCCCTGGAGAATGCAAACACTAGCACAACATAGCAAAGACAGGAGACACATCTATTCTTATTACAGCTTTTACGGCTCTTATTACACCCAGTTAATAATGCTGTTTTGGTAAGAGGCAATTCTGAGCAATGCAGCTAAACATGAGCTAAATAAGGTTAAGTACAACATCCATGCCTCAGCAGGGCAAACAGAAAGCACAGAAGTAAACTGTAGGCCGCACAAGTGGACTGAGTAATAGGCAAATAATGGAAAAGACCCCCTAATGCATAAGACCACAGGCTGCTAAGTGAGTAGCTTGCAGTTACCTTGCAAGCAAAACAACCAAAAGTGAGGACATGGTTTACTTGCATGACTGTGAGTTGGAAAAGTCAGACAAACCAATTATTCTGTGCATACATACATGTGAAAAGGGGAAAAAAAAACAATTTCAAGGACAAAATGAAAGATAATCCAATTGCAGATTTGCAAAGGCTAGGAACAAAATGAGATGAATATAAACCAACAAATCTAAAGCATGACCTGTTGATTACGCACAATAAGCACTAATATGGAGAGAGCATTGCTAGAGAAAGGAAACAGATGCTGAGAGCCATGCAAATATGCACCATAAAAAAATTGCTGTGACGTCTGTCTGAGGGAGTCGTGGTGAGATACAGATGTCTCTGTGCCAGTAACTGTAGCATTTTGTTAGTCCTGTCATGAAAAAAATAATATCTAAACTAGGATTAAAATACTACCAAAATCCAAATATATATTCAATATGATCATATTAAAACATCAAAACTTGAAACTGAATGATTAAATGTTCAGAACAGAAGTGGAATTATTCTGACAGTTTTAAACAGTTAAAAGGGGCATAGTATTTAAAGCTGGCACACTACAACTGCAGTCCCTGGGGTTGAATCTCAGTCCCGGATTTGTGTTGAACTGATAACACTGAGGAAAGTCTGCTCTACAAATGGATGGATTATTGCTTATCACACAACCACACCACAGCCGCCTCAGGGGCAGAGCTGACCATCGGTGGTTCTGAGTGGCAGAATTACACCTGAAATTTCCCAAAGTTTTAAAGGGCACCAGGAAGGAACCATTTACAGCTTTGTAGTTGATCTAAATGAAATTAAACAGGTAGGTTGTAAAAGCACCAATTAATATGCTACTTGGTATAACATAGAGGTTCAAACAAGGTGAAATGGCTGATGGTTGGATCACCAAATGATAAAGGGTCTGTCCAAATTTGCTCCCCATTTGTAACCTGCCCTCAAAAAGCAGGATGCTGTGTTTAATCCCTTTGAAGGAGAACCCAGTTGATAATACTAAAAGGCAATTACATACATGTAATTGCGTGAACCTTTCCAGTGTGTTTCCTTGAGGCCTTCCTGATGCATAAGTTATTTCCTACAACTGGAGTTGCAATTCAACAAACACTGACAGCGTATGGTAGCAAAAAAAAACAGACTTAAACCACAGTTAGTGAGGTCATTGTTTGGGCTTCTAACTTGCTACCTGGGCAAGTGTTCCCCGCATCACACGCATGAAAAGGAATGCAGCTTCAGGGGGAACTGTGATGGAAGTACTGATCTTTCCAAGATCCTTTTCAGAAATACTGCTTCAGCTGTTCGAGTGAATACAACCCTTTCACCGTTCATTTAAGTAAACAAGTTTCTGCACTACTGGAAGCAAAGTGAAGATAACCTTTTAAACTTAACGCCATTTACTCCAACTCTCTTTTTTCTAACTCTGACTGCATCTGATCTCTTTCAGCTTGTCGTATTACTGTCGACTTTGGATGCCTAGATGTGTGCAAACAAAAGCCAGCTGGCTTGCAATATTGACTTAACGAATGATCTGGAGAGCATCATGAGATGGAATACCTCTGCGGAAGATGCCCCGCTATCACTCAGGTTAATGGTAAACGGAGGGCAGTCGGTGTCCCGCCGCTACTCAGAACTCATTCATGGACACATATTCCAGGAAAGAGGACATTAAGATGCTCTCCTCATTAAGTTCACAGGAAGGAAACGTCAGCGAGTGATGCAGGGAGGCTGCTGAGACAAAAGCTTGTGTTTTAGGGGTTCTGGGCTAAATTTTCCTTTGGCGCCTGAAGGTTCAGTGAAGATCAGCAGAAGAGCACACATGCTAGATGTGTGTCAGAGGAACATTGTTTATGTGATCTGTTTAATGGAAGTCGACTCCAAGGACACATTAAATGAACCATAATCTTGTTCATCCTTGAAAATCACTGTGGATACAGATTAAGCCGCAAAACTCAGAGGGAAAGTGCATAAGCTATTTCCTACAACTGGAGTTGCAATTCAACAAACACTGACAGCGTATGGTCGCAAAAAAACAGACTTAAAGCACAGTTAGTGAGGTCATTGTTTGGGCTTCTAACTTGCTACCTGGGCAAGTGTTCCCTGCATCACACGCATGAAAAGGAATGCATCAGGTTGCATTACACTGATGCTTCATCTAAATCATCTTATAAACAGATCTCAGAAGAATGCATGAGTCAACCCATGTCCCAACAAAGTCCCCTCGCACTTGCCAAGGGAGATATTTATGAAAGCACGGGCAGACAGTAAATGTAGATTTAGTCCTAGGGACCAGACACACTGCTTGATAAATGGCCTTATGAATCATACACAACACTTCCAATATCGTTGAAAAAAGCTCTGCCACGATTTAATCAAACTGAGGTAGGCTTCAAATCCTGCTGATGAGAATAGTATGTGTCACCCTATTCATTTATTAACCAAGTTATTTATTTGTTTTATCCAAAGGGCAATAGGGGTCTCAGATGGCATAATGCACCATGCTGCTATGAACTTTTCTTTATATTGAGGTTTACTGCCCACCGTTGGGGCTTTGTTTCAAGCCTATGCATCAATGTTCCATATTAAAGGTAAGGCGGACAAACGCCTTGCTCTGCTCAACATCATATTTCACCTCAGCTCTGACTCACAGCTGAAAGCTCATGCCAAAAATATAATTTGCATATCCTGGAATATGTCCTTACATAGTAAGTGTGGATAACGTAACCAGTCTACTATTGGGCCATTGTAAGGACATATATAAATATAAATAACATATAAATAACAAAAAAGTAAAAAAAAAACACAATAAATATGAATAATATGAATATTAAAAATGAAATATGTATTTGATACCAGTTGATTCACAACAGCTTATATATGTATGTTTAAACCCATTTAATAAACTTGTTTACAAGAAAGCATTTCATTTAACATCAATGTGTTTATTTGACTTTTATCAAAATTACTTCACACTATAAAATTGTATTATTTCCCATCCATCTATCCATTATCAATATTCCCTGACCTACGCAGGGTTGCAGTGGTCTAGAGATCTCACACACACACACACACACACACACACACACACACCATGTCTTTGACCCTTAGGGAGGAAACCAGAGCAGCTGAAAGGAATCCACAGAAATATGGGAAGAACAAAGTCCACATTTAGTCAGCAGGATTCAAACCTACAGCCCAGGCTCTCTAGTACACCAGCACCCTTAAATAGTTTCAGACTATTAACATTTAGTTTGCTAAACGTTTACAGAAATGTTTTTGTCACAAGCACATTACTACTTGGTGCAAAGTTGGTCATTTTGCTGGGACTTGAACCTGCAACCACCAGTGCTACAGGCTGCAGTATAAGGTCACAGCAGCAGGTGCTGGGTCTGTGCCACTGTCAGAACGGGACAAAACCCTTCACCCTGGAGTTCTCCACAGGGCCTGCAGTAGGTTGACACAGAATGGGTGCTTGGGAGCCAGGATGCCTTGTGCTCAAATACATCATGGGTCAGCCTGTCTGCAAAGCTAATTGGAAACAGAGTTCTTCAGATCTCCAGCCAACTAGCCAGACTACTGGTTTGGCCTGAAGGTCACAGACTCCAATACAAAGCCTGGATGTGGAGATTGAACGGCAGCTTTCCTCTCTGCTTTGTGTTGACTGGGACATAAAGAAAAGCTGTATTAAAAGTGAGTACCTTTGGGTATCATTAACCATTTAAAGTGGGTCATAACTCAAAGTGGGTCTCGCTTTGACTCCTGGGACAGTGAAAGGAAATACAGCATCATAATCCTGGGTGCTGCCTGCTTTGATGTCATGATGTTAAGAAGTTTGCTCAGAGTTCAACTATGGGGACCCTCCAAGGACTTCTACTGATTATGAACACATGACAAATGGACAACCTTAGCCACTGTGCTACTGATATTCCAATATGGTAAACACCTGCAGGAAAGGTCATTTCCTGTGGTGATGCACATTTGCACATTAAGCTGTTTACAAAACACTGCACCATGCTGGCAGTGCAGTTACATCTTCTCTTTATAAATAGCATATTAACTAAAGCAATGATTTTAATAAGAATGACTTCATTCATTCTCCCTGTGCACTATGAACATTTCCTCAACCATGCAAGGAAGTTCCCTCTGACTTTAGTCAAGGCAGTAGCTCCACCTACTGTTCAATCACTTCATTTACAGGCAGAAGGCAAGACTCAATCTAGAGCCAGAGAATGAATTCAGCACCACTGTGGACCTTGACGAATCCAGTTTTAAAAAACATGCATTCCAGTTTATTAGCTGCCCTTTCTAAATTTATACTGATATTTTCAGTTAATCAAACAATACATTTAATGAAACTTTAAAACTAAGGAACACCAGATTGGAGCCGCTACTCAGTACTCAAAGGACTAAGGTCCAGATCCCAGCTTCTGCTGTAGTACCTTTAAGTAAAGTGTTGAAACTTTGTTTCTCTGTATCAGACACACACACACATACACACACGCCCGCGCATTCATTCTCCATCTCTCTGCCTCACCTCCCTGGTGGTGTTGTCCTGTATCAGGCTGTAGAGGGGCACCGCACGGCTGACTTCCAACAGCACCGGTGTGGGGCTGGGCAGCTCACGACCCGGCTGGTGGCACAGGTGACAGGTGGTGGGGCAGGCACCCTTCTCCTCGCAGCGGACCTCCACCCCATACACTGGATCCTCTGGTATTGGGTCTGACTTCAGCAGGCCGGAGAGGTACGTGATGAAGGACATGGACTTGAGCTCCCGCCGACTCCCCAGGTCAGTGGTCTCTGTGTTAGAAGGGAGAAAAGTTGAACTTTTTTGTTTATGACAGACTACCTCGACCACATACAATTTCACTAGGTTATAATGCATTTTTCATTTTTTTTCTTATTTCCTAGCTTTGTTCAGAATATTGCCCTTCAGTGGTCTGGCATCCCATCCAGGGTGTGCCAAATCTCATAGCATATGGTTCAGGGACAGCCTGTGGACCACTGCGACCCTACATTGGAGAAGTGGTTATAGATAACAGATGGCTGTATGAATGAATCAATGCACATAGTGTTTACAATGACCAAACTGTGATCGTGACCCAGTGACGCAATTTACACACCATTTAGAAGCAGCCAGGAAATCACAGACGTACATAGAAAACCTTGTTAATTTCAACTGTCCATCCTAAGGGAACTGCCTTATTAGATTTTTTCTCATTTCTTTGCATGAAAACAATGACAAAGAGTAAATACGCAAGCCAGGCCTCAGGGCTTCCTCTACTCAGATTAGATAACCTCATGAAGGGTTTAGTGTTTTCCTCGTGCCAGGGGAATGGCTCTGCAGCTTTCTGGAATCAGGCTAATTGAGTGTTAAATATTTTCCTGCATGGAACAGGACCCTGGTGACGGAAGCGATAGCTCTGTGCATTGGCAGCGAAGGAGTCATGCCAATACTATCGGGTGTATACGTAAGAAATCTGCGTCAGGTTTCACCCTGGTTGCTTTGGGAGGCTAATAGGCACCCAGAGTCCCCATGAGCCAAATAAAGGAAACACATATCTCCCAAAGGGCCAAATGTACCAATGAGCAGCAACAGGATCTCTGGAACAAAAGTCACCTGCAACACTCACATGCAGCAACGACATGCAAAGGTGTAGCCCTACATATCATTCAGAACATTATTAAAAGTCACAGAATAGTTATTCTAGGGCTCTAAAATACCAGTGCTTTGTTTTGGGAAAGTATCGAGCAAATCGATAAAACAAAATTCAGGACTTGGAAGAAAGTGCCAGGTCTGGGGAAGACTCTGCTTTTACACCCATCCATCGGGTTCCAGAAGTAGTGGAGTCACTAGACCTTTAACTACTGTAACACCTGGTACTCAAGTTCTGACAAACTCAAATTATTATATTTGGGGATAATACAAATGTGGACATTTAGGTTATGTTCGATCATGTGTACTTAAGATGCCTGTAAATATTTGTATAAGAAATATTCAATCCAACCTACATATACATGGTTTAACATTGCAAATCACATCTATTCAGTATGTTGGTCATACTCCTAAGGAGTCAGCTACAGAATCACGTTGCCACCAGTGCAGAACTTGCTCAACACTGGCAGCAGGTGGGTGTGAGTGCATCTACACGCACAATGAGGCAAAGACTTTTGGACAATGGCCTTATGTCAAGAAGGGCAGCAAAGAAGGCACTTCTTTTCAAGAAAAACATCAAGGACAGACTGAAATTCTGTAGGAAGTACAAGGGTTGGACAACAGAAGACTGGTGCAAAGTTATTTTCTCAGATGTATCCTCCTTCCGACTGTTTGGGACATCTGGAAAATTGATTGTCCGGAGAAGAAAAGGTGAACGCTACCATGAGTCCTGTGTTGTGCCAACCATGAAGCATCCTGAGACAATCCATGTGTGGGGTTGCTTCTCATCCAAGGGAGTGGGCTCATTCACAATTCTGTCCAAGAACACTGCCATGAATAAAGAATGGTATCAAAACGTCCTCCAAGAGCAACTTCTCCCAACAATCCAGGCGGAATTTGGTGATGATCTGTGTATTTTCCAGCATGATTGAACACCATGTCATAAGGCAAAAGTGATAATGAAGTGGCTCAGAGATCATAACATTGAAATTTTGGACTCATGGCCAGGAAACTCCCCAGATTTTAATCCCATTGAGAACCGGTGGTCAGTTCTCAAAAATTTGATGTATTTGCCAATAAAAGCCTTTGAAACTTATGAAACGTTTATAATTGTTCTTTGGTATACAACGGAAACGTAAAAAAAAAAAAAAAAATCTAAAAATGCTGAAGCAGCAAAGTTTGCAAAACACAACATTTTTGTTACTGCCAAGATGTTTGGCCACAACTGTATATGGCTCAAGTGTCGACTCCAGAGATGATTACATGCAGTACTCCCTGTCTTATCCTGCACTGCAGAGATGGATTGTGCTAAAGGAACACGTGTGTGATAGGCCAAAGGTGGAACAGACCAAACTTTCAGTCAAGGATAACTGTTGACTAATTAAAATGTACTCTAGTTAAAATACTGACAAGTTAAAACACATCATCAGTGAAGTGTCAATTTCTTCCTGAATATGTATTTAATCCTCTACCACTGACTCTGCACCTGAAATTTGAGACAGCAATAAACCTTTTTAACTGATGTTGGCAACCATCTAAGTACGTTTAATAGATATCTACGTTCATTGGCTTTCTATGGCTGCTTGTATGAACTTTGATTCTAGGTACTTCCTACAAAATGATCAAAGGATCAACAAAAGATCCAGAGGCATAAAGTCCCGAATAACCTCAATACTGGTCATATGGTCCTCTACTTTTGGCCACTTTTCAGTCCCACTGAGGAGAAAGCCAAAAGTGAAAAAATGTATTAGCTTCTCAGTTTTAGCCCTGATGTGATGGAATTAACTTCCTCTGCTTCTCAGAGCTGTTGAATTCCTGCCAGCAGTCAAGATGGGTCTCAAACCTATCATTTCAAAGGTATTTCTCATGTGATCCCGACAGCTACATAAACAATTTAAACATCATCTGCTATGATAATCTATATATTTGCTATTTTAAAGTCACTTCTATATGCAGCTACAGAGTGATGAGAACCAGTGACATGACCGCATCAGACAAACAAATGTTTGTGTCTAAAGCTCCCTGTCTGTTGTTGAATTCCCTTTGTTGATACCCCGAACTGTATGCTCCTTGTGGGAAAAAATGTCTTCCAAATGCATAAATGTCAGGCATTGGAGCAAAAACTTGTCAGGTATTGGGGGAACTAAAAACAATGGTAGTACTAGTAGAAGTAGAGCAGTAGTACTCTGTGGATTGCAACTGAAATATTGTGTGTGTGTGTGTGTGTGTGTGTGTGGGGGGGGGCATTGGTTCTCCTTCAGTACAGTATATGGAAGACACCCTGTGGGGCCAAATATGATTTGGCCAACTAGGAATAAACTATATCCTATAAAAGGGCTCTATTAGAAAGACTATAAAAATACTGTTCTAAACTCCCCCTTCCAAAACACCGCAGAACTGGTCATGAAGATGGGTTAAACCGAATGCATTCCATATACTCACTTGTTTCACAGCTTTTATGTTCTTTCTACTTTCACCCGTGAGGAATTGTTGGCACAGCCGCAGCTTGAAAAGCTACTACACTTTACGTGCTTTTTTCAATAAGCTTCAAACGACGCATTTTTCGGGAAGTCTGCAATTCAAAGCTATAAACACGTCGTCTATTAATAAGCTAAGAAAGTGCAATTAATAAAGTGCTTCATACATTATTGAAGATAGTAAATTCCGGAGTCTACTCTGTGACTGTGCTGACATCTCGCGTCAAAGTGGTAAAACACCAAAAAGGCTTATGCGGGTGTCACGGACTGGTTCATGCTAACGAAATAAAATAAATATAGTTAAAACAATACGAGGGGGGAAAAAAACTATACAGAATAAATTCAATAATTAATGCCGACAGCCTTTGAACTGCATACCTTGTGAACTTTAGTGCAGCCCCGGTTGCAGGCCATTGGCTGAATAATAAATTGATGAGCGCAGCTACCAATTGGCACGATCAGCTATGGCTACCATGCATGGCAACGCCAATGAATTTTGAAGTTGGGAGGGACTTACGGCCATGGTATCATTACGTCACTGTCAAAGCCGCAGTCCTCCCAGGCAGCAGCGGTTCGAAGGCGCGTTGCGCGATACTGGCATTCTGATATTGAAGAAACGGTAAGAGCTTCTCAAAAACAAAAAAATAATAATAAAAAAAGGGATGAAAACCGAGTAAAATCATGAATTCCGTCCCGATTGTTAAACTGTCTACGCTTTACTTATGCGGCTGCTACAGCTTTTTTTTTTATTTTACTGCAGCGGCGGTTTGGGCTTTGCGAAGGCCGCCAGACTGCAGCACTATCAGATCCGCGGGTTACTAGTTGACATAATATGTTAACGTGCATAAAAATAAGACATTATTTAAATATCACTGCACAGCAGTTAAGCAGATGCGTCTGAAAGATTGATAAATGTTAGCACACTGCAATTTATGGTGAATGCATTTTTAATAACAGTGATATTAAAGCTACAAATATTCATACCGTGCAGTCTTATTTTTTCACATATGTATATCAGAAAGGTTATTTTACAAACGGTTCTTACAAGTTGGGGAAATTAAAGACGCGCCGCTGGAACTGGGTAGCAGGTGGAAGCTAATAGCGCTTAGACCTGACTGTCATGAAACTGCATCTAAACCATTAAAAATAAATATAGATATAATTTAGTGTGAGCGTCTTTAACGTAAGCTGCACTGTAATATTGAGTAGAAATTAGGGTTTAATTTCACTGTGCTGGTTTGATGCTGGTGACACGGTACTCTCATGTCTCCACCTGCTCCTGTCCTAAACTATTACCTCTCCCCACCCTCAGCCATCTCCAGTCCCCACTTGCCATCATTTGTCTTCCCAGCTCCACTCTCAACCACCACTGGTCTCCTTTTGTACTAGCAATCACCTGCGCCTGCTGTCAGTCACTTCTTGTTCCCACCTCCCATCACCAGTCCCACAACCTCAACTATTTCTGACTTCAACCATCCCCTTTCCTTACCCAACGACATCTCTTTTCTCTTTTGCCCACACTACCATCATCCCTCCCTCCAGCCATTGCTGTAGGTGTCCGGTGCAAGAGAGCTGGGGTCGCCATGGCGGCAACCCTGGACCCAGACTTTGTGCGGGAGGTGCTTGAGTGCCCCATCTGCCTGGAGACGTACAACCAGGAGCAAGTGCGACCAAAGCTGCTGCAGTGCGGCCATACAGTGTGCCGTCAGTGCCTGGAGAAGCTGCTAGCCAGCACCATCAATGGCGTGCGCTGCCCCTTCTGCAGCAAGGTGTCACGCATGAGCAGCATTTCGCAGCTGGCCGACAACCTCACGGTGCTCAAGATCATCGACTGCGCTGGTTCGGGCTCTGCCTCCTATGCTGCAGCCTCGGGCCTCATGTGCCGTTCCTGCCGGAGTCGGCTACCACGACGGTACTGTCGTGATTGTGGGGTGGTGCTGTGTGATGCCTGTGCTGCTGATGGCCGCCAACACCAGGGCCATGGTGTGCAGGCAATCCGAACTGCAGCTGAGCAATGCCGCCGCGACCTGGGAGCCCGTCTGGCAGCACTACGCGAGGCCACCGCTGAAATCCAGCGTAAGAAGGCAGCTATTGATGGTGTCGCCAGGTCACTGCGGCTCAAGTATCGTGCTGTACAGCAGGAGTACGCCCGTGCCGAGCTGCGGCTGCAGGAAGAGCTGGGCCGCTCCCGTCGCACTTTCTCCGCCTCTATGACCGAAGTGGAGAAGCTCAACGCCCAGGTGCTGGAGGAGCAGACCTACCTGTTGAACATTGCTGAAGTGCAGGTGGTGTCACGCTGCGACTACCTCACCATGAGGATCAAGCAGGGTGACGTCGCCTTGCTGGAAGACACTGGCAGCAATGATGAAGACGAACCAGATCTCCAGAGCAGCCTGCCCACTGTGCTGAAGCTGCAGGACCCCGAACTGGTCAAGGCCGAGTTTCCAAAGGTGCTGGAGGTGGGCCAACTGAACACTAAGCCATGCACGGTCAACACAGATGAGGAAGATGGGAATGAATTGGCTG
Source organism: Heterotis niloticus (assembly GCA_018136845.1). Lineage (NCBI taxonomy): Eukaryota > Metazoa > Chordata > Actinopteri > Osteoglossiformes > Osteoglossidae > Heterotis > Heterotis niloticus. The sequence continues at coordinate 14,244,408 of CM030891.1, forward strand.
GTGCTGTTGCCGGCCCTCTAGACCTGTACCGTGACGTTGACATGATTGCAGCCGTGGATGATACCGTGTGCTTCTCTCCAGGGACCTTCAAATCCAAGTCTGTGGACAGCAACAGTGGGGGAGGGAGCGCTGCAACAAAGGTGGCAACCCAAGGTGGTGGCTCCCACCTCTGCCAGTTCATCAAGAAGATGGGCTGCAAGGGCAACCTGCCAGGAATGTTCAACCTCCCCGTGAGCATCTGTGTGACAGCACAGGGTGAGGTGCTCGTGGCCGACCGTGGCAACTACCGCATCCAGATATTCAACCGCAAGGGCTTCCAAAGGGAGATCCGACGCAATCCTAGCAGCATTGACAACTTCGTCCTCAGCTTCCTGGGTGCGGACCTGCCTAACTTGATCCCGCTGTCTATTGCCATCACAACACAGGGTCTCATTGGCGTCACGGACAACTATGACAATTCAGTCAAAGTGTACACCACAGATGGCCACTGTGTCGCCTGCCACAAGAACCAGTTGATCAAGCCATGGGGCATCGCTGCCATGCCCTCGGGGCAGTTTGTTGTGTCGGATGTCGAGGGTGGCAAGCTGTGGTGCCTGGCGGTGGACCGCAATGTGGGCGTGGTCAACTACAACCGCTTATGCTCAGCAGTGCGGCCCAAGTTTGTGACATGTGACTCTTCTGGGACGGTGTACTTCACACAGGGTCTGGGGCTTAATATTGAGAACCGGCACAACGAGCACCACCTGGAGGGGGGCTTCTCCATCGGCTCGGTGGGCACTGACGGGCAGCTGGGCAAGCAGCTGAGCCACTTCTTCTCGGAGACGGAGGACTTCCGCTGCATCACTGGTATGTGTGTGGATGCCAACGGGGACCTGCTGGTGACAGATAGCGGGCGCAAGGAGATCCTGCAGTTCCCCAAGGAGGGCGGATACAACATCCTCATCCAGGAGGGCCTGACATGCCCTGTGGGTGTGGCTGTCACTCAGAAGGGGCAGCTGCTGGTGCTGGATTGCTGGGACCACTGTGTCAAGGTGTACTCGTACCTCCAGCGGCGGCGCTCCTCTACCTGCTAAGCTTCACCAATGATCCACTGTGTTCCAGAAGCCTACCTGCTCAGTGCCTGCTCTCTGGGACCCTAAGCATAATGGGAAATTACTTTCTCAGGAGCACAGCGGAAGAGGGTCAGGGTGCAGCCAGTCTACTGTTGGGACACCTCTTGATTACATTTTTTATTTTTATTATTTTTTTAATTTATTATTTTTTTTTTTTTTTTTACTTTTTTACGATTGCAAAGCAGACAGCAATAATTTGGCTGTTGTGTTTGAAGAAGTCAGCAATTTGGCAATCGTCTCAGACTGATGTTTTAATCGACTGCACACTACAGATGTGGCTTATGAACATGACTTGAATATTTAAGACAAATAAAAGATTCTCGAATTGTTGGAAACCACAAATCACATTGCCATGAGATTTTTAGGAGATACTTGCCTGTCAGGGTGAAAGAGGACTGTCTTTTGAGGGGTGTGATCATTACTATGGAAGGGTCTGTATCTTCTCAACCTGCGCGTGTGTGTGTGTGTGTGTGTGAGAGAGATATGAAGTTTTTGAACCTGCTGGAAACTTTACAGTATTCATCAAGTTCCACTTTGAGCTAGAAGAAAGGTAGTTTTATGTGAATTTCCCATTTTCTGTTAGCTAACTGTAAAATCACATTTGTCATGTGCAATATAGGTTTATTATTATTATTATTATTACTAAAGATACATTATATTGACAAGTGTGTCAGTAACAGTTTGACGTGGTTGCATTTTTTTTGTAATTCCTGTTTTAAATTCTGTGAAACCAAATAATTTTTTAAAAATTTGGAATACAATTCATACTTTGTCACCAAAAGACGTTAATATTGTATATCTTTAGTTACTGGTTTCCCGCATGCCGTGTTAGTATATAGTTATGAAGTCCTTTCCGATCAACGTAAGTGTCCTTGTCTGCTGTGAAAAACTACAAGACTGTTGTTATTTGTGTCTGAAAAGTCCATTTTTGTTTACTTAAAAATATACATGGAACACTGGTATTCAGGATATATTTTGAAGGCAGTTCTCTTTGGGAAGAATTCATTATGTTTATAGTTGGGGTTTGACACTTTTATGATGTACATCTCTCCATGTAGTTATAACTGGTTTTTAATGCTGCTTGTCCATCCACCATGGGTGGAGAAAGACTGCTAGAGCTGCTGTGTATGTGTGAAGCAAATCTCCGTTACATGTTTGAAATCTCTCTGCTAAGTGTAATAAACTGGACATTAAAGAGTTTAATTTGTCCTAATCAAAATACAGAATGTCATTTTAATGTAGCAACACATAAAGCACAGTTACATCTCGTTCGTTGCCAACATCCAGCTAACAAATTTTTGTCGATTGGTGAGACTGGTTGATCCACAACTTGTACAATGGTGTATTCAGTTACTGAAAGAATGCTGCCTACTGAGCACCAACTAACAGTGTGGCCAAAGTGCTCAATAAATAACTTTTTGCTGTCCTTTTGAAGGGTTATTGCAGTATCCAGATAGAGATCTCTCTCTTCTGTTCAGCAGCTCTCATTGGCCTGACAATTTACTGCAAAATGATAAACGAGACAAAAACTGCAGACAGTCGATGCAGCTGAAGGGGACTTGAGCAGCAGTAGTTGGAGGTGGGTGAAACACCTGTTTCTGAGGCCTGGGGACTGCTTTGCCTGTGTTTTCTTCCTACAGTCCCAAAATGTGAACTTGCACCTTCTAGGATGTGGATTTTATCCTAGCTTAGTCTATGTGTGGAGTTTGCATGTTTTCCATGCACCCGCATGGCTTTCCTCCCGCAGTCCAGAGACATGGGTTTCAGGTGAAATGGTGACTCTGAATGGCCTGTAGTGTGTGAGTGAATGAGTTTCACTCTTTCATTGTGTGGCTATACCATTGGGTACCATTGAAAAGCCCTTTGGATAAGGGTGTCAGCTAAATGCTTGTTGGCATTGTATATATACAGTAAATGTGCTATGAACATATTTCTGTGATGTGAGATTTTATAGGCAGTTGTTTAGATTTTTTTTTTTTTGATAAACTGGGCTACAAAGCTTGCATCTTATTTCCACTTTGAACACTTTACTTGCATTTGCAAGTAAAGCACCATAAGCTCAGCTTCAACACTGTGACAGCACTGCTATATAGACATATGGACTCTTTGGCCCATATGGTCCCTTTGTAATTCCAAACTGAAATGGCATTAATGAAATGAATTTGAAAAGTTAGAAATTAACAAAAAATAGGTTAAAAAATGCAACCTCTTTAAAAGATGTTGTTGCATTCTCGTTCACAGGAATCTTAACACAAGTCTTACCTTTTCCTTTCCAGATATGGTACTGTTTTTTTTTTTTCTTTTTTCCCCCCATCTTGACTTTCACCTTAATCACCTGGATGCTTTTTACTTCAAAGCTGTTGAATGGCCATGCTTTTTTTTCCTTTCCCATTCACTATTTTTACATCAACAATTAAATGACTGTTTTGTTGCTTCCATTGCCTGGGTGCCCCTTATGACTTTTATTCTGGACTCTACCATTCAAAGGTTTTAGTATGCTAGCTAAAATGCTAATCAAATGTCAAGTTTGTGAAGCTATTAAGGCAAAAGGTGGCTGTTTTGAGGAATCCAAAATTTATGCAGAACTTTATTTTTAAGTGTGTATAAAAACTTGCATGATGTAAAACTATACGTTTCCAGCACATGTGCTTAAACTTTTGACTATTAGTATAAAATTTGCTTATATACAATTATCCTGCCATGATTGTTGCACGAAGTCCAAAGAATACAGAAAATCCTGTAGTATTGAACCATTACATGCCCATTTATTTTGAGGATGTTTTTTTTTTTTTTTTGCTTTCAGAAAGACCCTTATTAAATCCAAGCCACACATAATGCTGACTTTCAGAGCTCCATCTGAACCCTCCAGTTGAATCACACCCACCCACCCCACCATGACACACCTTCCCGGTGCTCACCTTTCTGATACTGCAACCACAGCTGCTGCTGGGCCTTCCTGCTGGGGAAGTAGACGGTGCAGCTCAGTTCGGACCCATATAGTGCCTCTGACACGTAGTGGCTCCCGTACTGCTGGATGAAGGAGAGCATCTCATCCCGTGTGCTGTCTGAGCTCAGCATCTTCAAAACCTTGGAGAACCCTGTAGGCCAGGGTGATGCACAGCACATTTACTACAGTGTTCACTGACCCTGCTGCATGTAACATCTCCATACATGCTCAATATTACTATCTCTTTTAAATATAGTCAGTTCCACAGATATGACTACTTGAATAATGAGAAATCAACTTCTTGAATTTTGTTTACTACTTAAACTTAAGTTTTTACTGTCTTTTATGCAGATTAAATTTGGATTTTGACAGTAGAGCAACATGAGATCAGAGCCACCATACAGCCTTCACAGTTCCAGCTTGGCATGTGCTGCAATAAGTTGTAAATCTCCATTACCTCTTGTTTGCCATTTTCACTTCTTATACTGCAGGTTATACTATAATCCCTGTTTGGACTCTCCAAATAATCTCTGCTTGTGCAGTGAGTGAATTCATCGGCATTGTTTCCATTGGTTTATTTTTTCTTTATTCTTTTTTGTATGCAAGATTGAATGAATACATAAACACGGAGCATCGTGTATATTTTTTGTTTATGAAGGTCTGAGTCTGTGGTATGTAACGATTATGAAAGAACTGAAGGAGTGCAGGTAGATGGACAGTATTACACTCTTACAGTAATGTTGGCAAACCTCCTTGTGTGTGTTATAACTAATAACTGTTGAAGTAACTGTGTCTGTTTGAACTGAATTTGGTGGTATTTAAGCATAAATGGGTGACAATTTTGGGACTCAGGAACACAATTTTTTCTAATGAAATGACTGATAATTACATTCATGAGAATTCACCTCACAAAGGGTTTTCCAGGAACAAATTACCTTTGAAGTGTGGGACTATTAAATATTAAACAGTAAAGTGTGAGCTATTTATGTCTTAATAAAAGCAATACAGAATTTCTTATTGTTCGCTCTCGTGATGTTGTCCTGTCATTTATCCAAACAGTTACATTTCTCACAGTTCCACCCATGTGTACAGTATTATAAATGAACTGGTATTCAATCTGTTTTTATATCACCAGACTCCAAAAAGTCTTTCATTGCTTATTTAGCTAAAATTATGTGTTGGTTCTCATAGGACAGAAGAGCGAACTGATGTCTGGGGTGTGCCTGCCTGTGTACTAAGTATGTTGTGCATGTGATCGGTTCACTGTACCTGTGGAGAGTGTGATGGCGCTTAGCTTCACCTTGTACAGGTTGCTGCGAACCCTCCAGTGCTGCAGCATAGGATATCCCATGGCCTCACTAAACTGGGCTTCTCCTGAAAAACACAGTCTCACATTAATGCATACTGTCACCAGCCACTTTATTAGGTACATGTAGCTAGTACAAGGTCTTACCTCCTTTTGCCTCCACAACAACATGAATTCAACATCAAGGTCCTGGAAACATTCCACGGGGTCCTTTGCTCACGCTGGATGGACAGCTTCACACAGTTTCTATAATATTTTTGGTGGGACATAAGCTCTGTTCTCATTTGGTGGCACCTTCCACCTCATCTGAAAGATGCTCTATTGGCTTGAGAGGTGGGGACTGTAAAGGCCACTGGAATAAAGTGAAGACTCTCGTATCTGTGGAATCTTGCTGAGGTGATGGCCTTTTGTGACAATTTACATAATTCTGCTACAAGTATCGATCTGAGAAATCCTGGACTCACCATTAGGTAATACACCTGGTAAGCAAAAATGTTTTGCTAGGTTGTGGAATTCAAATGATACTCCGTTGATGCTAAAAACATAATTTAAACTCAGAAAATGTTAGCCCACATCATTACACTCCCACCACCAGTCTGTACCAGCCAGGTATATCTAATAAAGTGGGAGCTGATTGTATGTACAGCCTTCCACATACTGAATATTCATCTTTTGGAAGCGTAAGGGAGACCGAACCAGACACAGACATCACACTGTAAGCTGACTTCCCATGGGTGGATCTGATTTCCTCACTGATGGTCTGAGATTGAATATATTATTCTAACAATGAGAACAAGTCTGTCTTTTGTCATTGATTCTTACATTTGTATGTAAGGTTTTATTATTTGTGCCTTTTTTGTTGAAACTATGTGGCTAAATTACTATAGACACTTGTGCTGAAAATGAGCTATTATCTACAGTAGTTACAATTAAAACATAACAATGGAAAAGCAAAATAGATTTTTAATCTAAATCTCACAAAGCGAACAGTAGAGGCTGAATTGATTTTGCTTTTGAACTTGGAGTCTTCAGACTCCTCATCCATTTCTACTATTGTAACAGATCCATTCTGGCTTAAAAAGAAATAAAATTAACTAATGAACGCTAGATCTGAAAACTTTTGCAATACAGCTATATTATGCAACCCTTGACATTTGAGACTAACCTGTCAGTGTTGTTTTTAATAAATGACAGCATAATTCTACTTGATCACAACTGAGGGTTTGCTTGCTCCCAATTTAACCCAAAACCTTTTTTATATTCCATTTGTTGTTTGATTCTGAGGCCCAAATTCTCTGCCCTTGTACAAACCTCTCTAGCATCTAATCGGCTAATTATAAAATGTTTGAATGTTTGCGATAAGGGGGCCAGCGAAACAACAGGGAGGCAGAGCACAGCTTTATCAGCTGCCTCCAGAGGGCCCTGCATGGTGGTGGGATGAAAGGATGTTGACGGTCTCCAGCAGTGTGCCGGCGGTGCCACCTAGGCCCTGTATATGGCAGTTAGCCCTGTTGACAGGTGCAGTAGCACCACCCTCCCCCACAGTGCAGCTCCTCTTTTAGATGTCACTATCTTTCACTCCTGGGGTGGGTGGGGAAGCATTTCAGGGCAGCTGTCAGACTTGTGTTTGACTTGACTCCCTAACTGCCAAGGTATTGGGCACAAATGAACCATTTACTGCGACCGTGCACTCCTTCCTCAGCCTCACCCTGCGGTGAAAATAGATGTAAAAAAGCGTTGACCAAAACAAATCCTGGTTCTCATGGACGCCCCCTCGCCCGGCCTTCTCACATGTCTGAGGGCAATGCTAAAGCTCGTATGAGGAAATATTTCAATATACCTCCTACAACAGATGACTAAAAATCCACGAAATGAAAGCTGTATTTGAGAGAGTTAGTTTAACTGTACTTGAGAGAGAGAAATTGTTTTTGCTGATAAATTGCCTACGAAGTGACAAACCTGCATATTTCTTAGACAAACCAAATCAAAGCAAATGCATATTAATGTTGCTTCCTTTTGTGGTGTAGATATTCTGTTGTCAGACAAGTTTGTTTGCAGTGGAACTGAAATGTCCTGGGCTTCAATCCTGTAATATTACTAAAGGACATCCAGTTATCTAACCCTAGACACCAAGACACACGCACACACACCCGATGGTCTCACCAGTGAGCAGCTGCAGGTTGGGCATGGGTTCTGACAGCACTCCCCTGCACTGCTCCTCAACGGGAAGTGGGATGACCATCAGCCCGTCTGCCAACTGAGGGAAGTCTTTAATGAAGTTGTTATCTCTGAAACACAGAAGTCACAAACCAATGAGCAAGTTTTCCCCCAGGCCCCCAGTCACACTGCAGGATAGCCACTGGGGTCAATATTTACTTCCCCTCTGGTGTCCATTGTTTCCCATTAAACAGTATGAGGGTGAACTGGCATGCTGTGGAGGGTTTTGCTTTTAAGCAGGAATCACTAGATACTTTCTCAGACCTTAAACCTCAGGCCTGACCCCCATCCCCCAGCATCCCAGCTTCCTTGTTTTAAACAGCAGTGGGGCAGATGGAGTGGGAGGCAAGGAGCTGGGGGCTCAAACTCTGAGAGCCACATTGGAGCAGAACAGCATTGATTTCTTTCTACAGTGCCCACAGTGTTTCACATGCATCATATTTGAGTTATCCTACAATATTAATATATGGACTGAGGGGAGATGGCAATTATAATCTCTCAGCAAGCAGCATACAGTTACATATACACCCTAAATCAATGTAATAAGTTAGGGCCTTGCACTCTGTAAGCGCAGCAGGCTAACAAATACACAATCACTTTGAAGAGACTGCAGTACAATTTACATTTGTTTCAGTCATATTTATACAAATGGATTTATATGGTGTGGGTTTTTGTTGCTGGGCATTTAGTATGGTGCTTACAGCTGCTACCTGTGAACCTATCTAGACTCAAAGGACCCAGGTTTGAACCTAACTTCCTGCTGTAAGTAGCTGTGACCAAGGTACTTGCCCTGAACTGGAGCAGTAAAAATTACCCTGCTGTACAAATAGGTAAATAATCGCTGCATGCTGTAAAGTTCTTTGGACACAACCATCTGCTAACTCATTGAATTTAATGTTTGTACTGATATATTCCATGCTGAGGGGTTTCAGTGCTGCAGCTTTTCACTTGGCAGCAAATCAGACAGCCACAGGAAAAGGCTTTAGAGGGGCATGTAAGGACACATGGATTTTGTCTGGATTTCATATGAAATAGCTACCATAACCAGATGGCCCAGGCTTGTACCAGAATTGGTGATCTTACACTTTTTGTCTGCAATGTTCAGCATTTTTCTATCTTTCACCAAGTGTGGGACTCTTTCAAATGTGAGGACGTGCCATGCTAAGAAAACATGATACTTTTTTGCAAGCTGGTTATTTGGGGGGGCTCATTGCACTCGCCAAAGAGAATCATTGCTACTAGATCAAAGGGGTGAGAAGGAAGTACCACAGTAGAGGGAAGTGCAATGAAAGGATTACTTTACAGCACTCACAGAAAGATATTGATTGGGAAATTAAATCAGAGAACCCTTCTGGAACTTTCTGAAAGACCCGAACTGTGAATATGAACTGTTATGGATTTTTCACTAGCAAGAGTTTGTCCTTGTCAGCTCATTTTTTTGCTTATTTTGAAGGCCAGTGTTCATGGCAAGTTAGCTAGAAAATCTGTCGCACTCCCCCGGTTTCTCAAACAGAAGCAGATGGCAGATAGCCAAAATAAACGTACAGGTTGCACTTTCATGTTCAAGTGTTAGGCAAAAACAAGGTAAAAAAAAAAAAAAAAAAAAAAAGGGACGCAAACAAAGTTCATGAGGTAATACCAGTGAACCAAACAGAGACCACCTTCACAAAGACACACCCACAATCTGTTAAGAAACAGGCACAAACGCAGGACTTAAATACCTAAAACAATAAGAAACAGAGACAGATTATTGGAGGAACTCAAGAGGTAATAGAGAGAGTAATAATGAAGGTAATAACGGTGATCAGATGGTGCAAGGAGCACACAGGAGTAAACAGAAGTGCATGGCCTTGCAATACACCGAATGACCAGCAGTCCCAGTCCAGGCCAGAGTCCTGACAGTACCAGGGTGAAAAAAGGGTGAATAAGGTTACCAATCAAAGCAGGTACCATTCCCTCTCTAAAAACAGTGTATTTCAAAGCATAGTGTACTTTATGAATAGAAAAGTCTTGCTGATAAGTGCAGAAAAGCACACTAACAAAAACCTTATAAGAAACCATTGGATGTCAGAGGTGTAATTGCCTTTAGCATCACAGGCGAAACCCGATGGCGCTGGCCACCTCAGAAGGCTGCTTGGCACAAGGTGACACCTTGAACCAAGCTTGCATGTCTGAAAAACTCCCTGTGTTTCTCAGTTCACAGTTTATAGCAGCAGTGTGCTACTGTCCAAGTATTTGGTGCCAACAAATGGATGCCGTCTTGGAGAGAAACAATCCATCTTACCTGACTGCACTAAGTGCTGTCCCCCCCACCCTCGGAGAACGAAATAAGCTTTTTCAACAAAGTGCTTTTATTACTCCAGAAACAGAAAGGGAAGCTTTAAAAGGCTTTGTAGCAGTTAGAAGTATTGGACTGTGATTATAGTGAGCAAATGCTCAGGGTGTTTTCCTGCTGCCATGCAGCATTCTGGATCCCCCTTGCTTGGACAGCTTTGGAGGGGGAAAAAATGGAGTTTGGGGTGATGGTGGGTCTGTGGAAAACAGTGCAGGTAGGAATATGGATTCCAGGGGTATTCATATATGCTGCACACGACCAATAGGGCACGAGCAATAGTTTTGTCCAACACTAAAAAGTGTTTATTTTTACAAAGTTCCATTAAAGACGTGCAAAACCCCAGATTTTTACACACTATATTGACAGTTAAAACAGAAGATGAAATGAAAATAAAATTAATGACTGTTTGTGCAGACTCCATGCTTAGCCTTTGCTTTGTTTCTTATTTACCTTCTCAGGTCCTTCCAGGTTAGTGTAAACAATCTGACACCACGGCAAAGACAGGCCTGGTTAATAATTTAAAGACGTGAACCCGATGTGACCCGGCGTGCAACAGCCTCCAGAATCAAACCCCATGCCTGCGGATGCCAAGCCCTACAGTGGATGCATAGAAAATGTTTGCCTTTAAATCAACTTTGAGGAAACAGGAGGCTCGTGGTAAAAAGGCCATTTAAATTTTGGGCTGTGAGGAGTCTCCTGTGAACCTGCTGGCTCCAAGTGTGTGAGTGGTTTATGCGTATCAGTTACAGAGGCACATGGCTCTTAAAACAACCTTAATGCTGCACCCTGTGCATTCACTATTAAGTCCAACACCTTGAATACAGGTGTGAGTTAAATACCACACGTTCATAAATGTCATTTTGGAGGAAAGTTGATGCTAAATGAATACAATAAAAGATCCAGTTCTCCACTCCACACACACAAAGGCACAACACATGCATTGTCATTGCTGTCATTCTACTCATTTTTCAAATTCACATGTGTGTTTTATTTGATCTCTCATGGTATTTTCTTTCTGTTTTCCCCCAATCATCTTTTAACTTTTTATTTTTTAAATAAATAACTTTACAGAAAGTGTGATTAAACTCGCATGCGTTTCGTGTGACACTCATTGGGGATGCAACCAATTCAGGCACTAATGAACTTGGCCGCAAAAAAGCGCTCACTTCATAAGCGTCGACATGAGTTGGGATTCTCGAGTTGGCTGGCCGAAGCCGATTTCTCCTCTGGGGCAACACCATGCTGAGTGGAGATGCTTTCTTCTTTGTGTTTTGTACTCGGCAGAGATGAAGTTTGAAGCAGCTGGATGTGTAATGAAGTCAGGAAAACTGCTTCCGGCACCATGTTAATGGCCTGCGTTTGAGAAGATAGAGACGTTTGGAAAGAGTTCAGCACCAGACTCGGGCCACTCGATGTGCCAGCTCATCAGATTGTGCTGGGAGGGGAAGGGAAGAGCGTGCCTACGGCTGTGCAGAAATGTCGAATACAGAAAACCAGATTATCCTCTCCCAAGGTGTGAGTGCGGGGAGGTTTCTGGCCACAAGAGGGCCCCACTCTGTCTGTGTTTGTTGCTGCAGTGGAGCAGGGGATGCCAGCCAAATCAGCAGAGCACAAGGATGCAGAATCACCTGAGTGTATGCTGGGCCGTGCAAACACCGTAGCCTTCACATCCCCTCTGTCAAAAAACTGTTCATTGAGTGGTGCCGCAGCAAACAACGGCAAGTGGGAAGGCGTGTTTTTCGTTACAAATGGAAGTACCTGAACAAATTTGTTTCATATTCATATAAATACAGGCATACACATTGGCACGGTGGGAATCAGTATCTCAGTTTGTGCAGTTGCACGTTCTCCTCCTTCCAAAGATGCGTTTTAGGTGGATTTGAAAGCCTCGGTGGCTTAGTATACATATAAATGTGAATGAGTGTGTGACTGTGCTAAGATAGGCTCCTTGGTGTCCTTATCCCAAGTGCAACCTACAATCACACCCTGCGTTTCCAGGATAGGTTCTGGCTCACCACACACCATGTGCGTTCCAATCTACGACAGCCGATGGCACTTCATACCGAAGCTGAGCAGGATTTGCGTTGCTGAGAAGTGTGTCTGTGAAACACAACCCTTTAAAATGATCACACAGGCCTCTTAAATGGATTACACAGGCCTCTTAAATGGATGGCACTAAAGCGGTGCCATGGCACATGCCACATGCAGATACGAGAAAGGGGAAAAAGGGTGTGTATGTTCTGGTGGTCTCCTGGAACAGGTGAGGGCTCTTCGTCGTGCTCCTCCACTTCATCCCAGCTACATACTCCAGCCCCACTGCACTTCAGCTAAGTACAAAACACACTTTAAAAGCTAAATAACCTGAAGAGCTCTAGTGTTTCAGTCTGCAAGCGCAGGTTCTTGACAAACCACTCGAGTCTGCTTTCTACAACCTGCGGCTAAACGTGGCGCGGCCACACACTTCTCTCCTAATTAGGCAACAGTGGACCCACGATGCATAATTCATGGATGTACCACAATACCACAGTAAATGAGGAAACACGGGTATTTCTCTGCGGCTCTCAGGGGCCGCAGACAAGCAGCCGGGCTTCCTGCTCCTGATCCCCAACAACCTTCGTTATTTCCTTGTTAGGATCCCCAGCCCTGCCGCTCCGGTCAGTGCTGTCATTCCTAGATAGACACACCAGAGAGATGATATTTAGCTAAAAATCTTTTAGAAAATAAATGTGAATTTTTGCAGCTGCCTTGTCGCTTCGCAGCCTCGCAACTGGAACCTGGACCTTAGCATCACCTGCGGGGAGTTGGCACATCCGTCTCCAGCAGGTTTGCATCCCTCTGGATTCCCCACACGACCCACTGATAAGATGTTCAGGTCAACAGGAAACTTTGAATATGCTTGGATGTCTGAATGCAATACAGCCATAATAAGCAGGTACTTGTGTGAAATTTACTGCAGTTAAACAATGCATAACCATATTAACATATCTGGCAGGTACCACCTTCCACTTCGAAGCCCATGTTTTAATCCCATCACCTGCTGTAGGGCATAGTATTATCCTTAATGGCTCCGCTAAAAATCGCGCAGCTGTGTAAATGAGCAAACCATTATTTCAATGTCATATTTTATAGCATTAATATTATGCTGCATCCTTTAGAAGTGCTTTTTTGGCTGACTATTGTTAACTTTTGACTTTATTATTGTATGTTTATTATTTAATGTATGTTGTTAACGACGAAGACAACGATAATAATAATAATAATAATAATAATAATAATAATAATAATAATAATGTTACGGCGGTGTCGGTGCAATTGTGAGACCCAAAGTACAAATTAACGAACGTTTACTGAACAAGATAAGCAAATAACAAAAGAATACAGTGCATAATAAACGAAACAAGTCGGAGAACTGTGAACACAATAAGGTTAGGCACAGAGTCTGCTGGAACAGAGAATGAGGATTAAAGGAGAACTAAGCGCTGGGCACGTGTCCGTGTGAAGCTTTTATACAGTCCATTGCGTTCATAGTCGCAGGGTGAAGAGAGATGCGTGGTGATGGAGAGGATGCAGACATGACTAACAATAATAATAATAATAATAATAATAATAATAATAATAATAGTTGTTGCAAGCACTTTAGCACTTTGCCATTGTAAGTTGCATTGGAGAAACATATCAGCTATTTAACTATCAGCTATCAATTTTAACAATGTAACACTATATTTATATTTAATAATTTAGGAAAAAATAATTTTAAAGTTCAGTATATTCTCCAATAGCAGGTAGCATATCTTAATTAAAACGTTTTAGGGGTGAACTGGACTACTGTTGGTATAAAAAAAAAAAGCAATAATAAAAAAACAGCCAGGCTAGTATAAAAAATCACAGCGATACGGTCACTGTTGTTCACTTTTCTTTGTGGCTTTTGATCCAGACCTCATAAATAAGTGTCATTCAGTGGGAGCAGTGTTTTGAATAAAAAAAAGGGGGGGGGGCTTGACTTGGCATGTTATTGTAATAAATTAATGAAGTTCTATTTAGCACCATGAATAAATCAGGCTACTTTAAAATTCTCCAGGATCAAAAGTTGTCTCTTGTCATCTTCAATATTTGGAGGCTCACATGTGTCATGGTTCCACTTTGAATGGTGCTGAGAGATACAGTATAGAGCCCCAGCCAACGGCTGCAGCTGGCATGGCAACGATCACGTTTCTTTTTTCCCTTGATTTTCACCAAAGATCAAAATAACTTCGCTCATAGATGCTCTTTGCCAATTTTGACAGCAATTTTCCTTCTCGAGAAGCACAGTGGAGCAGCAGGTACCACTGGAACTCTCTTGACCACCTCAACACCACTTTAGACAAGTGGCTACTGTTAATGAATGGGTGACAGCTATCTTTCATGTTTAGCCCCATAGTCTTACATACTTTACAATAAATCATAATAAACAGAAGGGTTTATTTTTCTGCCTGTTTGCTAGAGTTGTGTTGCCTCATAACTCAGATGGTTTGAAGCAGAGTCTCCAAAACAGATTCAGCACCAGATTAACCTCCAAGCAGTATGTAAATCTGCTGATGTGTCTGGAATACAAAATCAACAACTAGTGTTGTTTTTTGCTGTAATCTGGCCAGTTTTTGCCTGCTTGACCCCACAGAGTCCAGGTGTGACCAGAGTGTGTGGTCAGCACTTTCCACAAGGAGCCAGCTGGTGTGAAAGGGGCCACCGACAGGGCTCTGACTGTACAGCTTTGATGACTCAGTTGTGAGGAGTAAAACTGGGGATGAACGCTGCCGTGTGTAAAGGCGCTGTGGAACAAGGCCCTGCTGTGAGAACCAATTCGAAGTTCCTGGATTCCCCAGAGGGAGCTGGGGAAAGTGGCCTGAATTCTGCATCTGCTGGGGTTGGTGTGCAACAAACTGGGTTTTGCCCTCCTCAGGGACAAGCTGATGAGGGGCTGCCTAACTTCGCATTAGTGAGATTCGAGGCTGTCTGGTGTTCGTGCTCCGGTGTGGGTCTGCTATTTCCTGCTTTTTGATCGCCTGTCTTTTCCCACAACTCTTCCGTTTTTATTACAACCTACTGAAGGGTGTGACAGGACACAGAGATCAGGGAGGGGCTATCTGAAAGTGTTGGTGTCTTTAACTCTTGTGCTGTGTTCTTTCTATTTGGCATAACCTTCCAAAACTGGCAGAACACTGTAACTGTTCATAAAGCAATCATTAAAATCATAAATCATATAATACACCTTTTGTGGAAACACCAAGGCATAGGCTTTAGCACATTTCAATCTGAGCAACTGCATGAGTGAGAGACAGAACAATTGTGGAGGTTGGAGTCTGTGGAGTCTCAGCTAGCCTATCTGAGGATGGAAAAACCATTCTTGCTTTGATATCAACAAAACCGGAGTAACTTTCGAAGAACCCCCATTAACCCCAATCCCTGAGACATTCTGGTGGTTGGTTTGTCAAAAAAAACCCCAAACCCTCTGCTAACCACATTCACACCTCATTCCAATCCACAAAGGCTACTATCAGTCAGGCCACAGGTTTCACAGCTTCTGAGCTTAACACCAGCTTAATTCCCAGTCATTATCACAAGTTCTACACTTCTTCTTGGAACTTATTGTCTGGTGAACTCATCTGCCTGAAATGATACCACTTTGTGTGTATGTTTGTGTGTGTGCGTGCGTGTGTGTGTGTGTGTGTGTGTGTGTGTGTGTGAGAATGTTTTCCTAAATTCAGATTTTTGCTCTGTATTACAGTCTCACCTATTTCCTATGGCCAGCCAGATCTAACCAGACACACCATAGGTAAGCGGAAATATAAATAAAACATTTAAAGTTCAATGAAACTGGTCAGGAATAATTTTAGAAATTCAGGTGCCTGGTGTCCATGTCATGAAGCCATGTTGCAACCAGATGAAAGAAGTCATATTTATAATAAATAACAGCTGAAAATAGAAACGGGCCAAATCTTACTGTAAAACAACCCAGAGGATAAATCTCCTTTCAATATACGACCAGTATTTGTAATATTTCAGGTACATTTTGGATTGTTAAAAATGTCAGTTTAGATGATAAGCCTACTGAGTTATGGGCAGAAAATACCACTAGGATTAGATTTAGGATATAAGGCAGGTTGCTGTTGCTTCTCAAATAAAGCTCCTGACGGGAATGGATGGTGGATCCTTCTGGAAGGTTCAAGGTTCACTTTATTGTCATTCTGTCTCATACAGAGAGATGTTTTTCTCCTGGACCATGGTGCACAATACAGCATACAGGCAGCATGACGACACGAAACCACACAGACAAATCAAAAATTAAATTAGATGAAGAAGGGAATGAATAAAAATGGAAAAATAAATAAGATAATAAATAAATAGATAAGACATAGGGTAAGAATAAAAGGATCAGTCCAAAGCATTAGGAGTGGTCAGTGGTGGTGGTGATCAGTCTCTACACTGGCTGCAATAGTTTCTCCCAGATAGCAGCAGTGAAAACAGAGGAGAGGGTGATAGGGGTCCTCAGCAATAATTTGATTACTGAGACACTGCTTAATGTAGGTGGTCTCAATGGTGGGTAGGGGGGCGTGGTGATGGGCTGGGCAGCCTTCACTACACACTGCAGAGCTCCGTGGTCAGAAGCAGTGCAATTCCCAAACCAGACTGTGATGCGGGAGGTCATGATGCTCTCTACGGTACATCTGTACAAGCTGGTGAGGATGGTGGGTGGAAATACAGCTCTCTTCAGTCTCCTCAGTAAGTGAAGACATTGTTGAGGTGGGTTGTTTTACAAACAAAAAGTGCACCACTGCTGGACGCAGAAAAGCCACTGCATGCTATGCGCCACCATTTTAACATCTGAGAGGACTATGTGATCACACCTGTACAACATAATATGCCTTTGCCTTTGCTTTATGCATATGGACATATTTGCAATTTCTTGGTGTGACCCAAAGCGCTTCTGTTGCTCATAAAAAAAGATAAAAGCTCCTTTGTGAACTGAACCACCTGTACCGCGGTGCAGCCGTCACTCTCTAGTAATGACTGTGAGTAATATATCCGAAAGCCAGAGCACTCTGTTATGTGTGCTGACATGGGTCCCAGCAGCAAAATCGTAACCATGATGAAGCAGTCGTGTCAACCCACAGTGCCATTCTCCGCCAAGACACGGCAGCAGGCAGGCCAATTTATCATGCTCATAAAAGGTAAACAGGCAGTAAATTAAGAATTAACTGTTGTTTTAAATTTAAATTTATAAAAACTGGCAGTGAATAATAATAATAATAATAATAATAATAATAATAATAATAATAATAAAACCATCCTCTATGTTCAGTCCAAGTTGACAGTCCACCCCTCATGGGCCCTGAGAAAACATTTTAATTAACAGTTCACAAAATGAGAACTCATCCCAAGGTAAAAACATGGTACATTAGACTACTTTACACTACTTCATGTAATTCTCCAGAGTGACACAGAGTGTGATCCCATTCATGCCAAAAAGGTCTTTCTTTTCCTTTCGTATTCTTTACAAGATGCACAATGAAAACCTGTGAGCAGAAGATACACTTTTACTCAAATGCTGCTGTGCTAAGTGCAGATTCTGGCCAAAGTAAACTGGCCAGCATCTGCATGGAGGACACTGCACCCTAATGGACACTTATCTGACCAAATGTACCCTTTTATACAGTGGGGTAATTTTTAATAGAGTAAATCCCTTGCAGTTCAAGGCCTGATTCCGTCTAGTCGAGCTCTCCCAGCAACTGTAGCCACTTTACCACCTGCAGCCTCAGTACAGCACAGTCAGACCTCACAGTGACCTGATGAGGAGGCACAGGTTTTTCTGTAAACTGCTCGGCTTTCCCAAAGCTTACACAAACCTGAGAGATGGATTTAAGGCCTGAGTATTTGATGAAGACAATGCAAGCACAGAATTTACGGCACCGTGACTCTGGATTAAACACTCACCGAATTAAATAGTCATGTAGTGAACCACAGTTTACATGAATATTTCAAGAAGAACTTAGCATGAGGCTAATGCTGGGCTGTCTTGCAAGGCTCGCCAAGATGAGCCAGTATCTTCAGCAGATGCTAGACGTGAGCGCCGCAGATGGCTTCACACATGTGCGGCAGAACGCGCGAGTGTCAGACTGCAAAATGGCTTTATTAGATTAGTGCAAACAAAAACAAAACAAAATAAAAAAATAAATAAATAAAAAAAACATTTGTTGCATTTATTACCCGTACTTGCTGCAGTGTCAAAGAAAACCCAACAAATGAATGCTATTATCAGCACAATACATGCTGTGCCATAGCTAGGAAAGCAGTTATCCACACAGGTTGTGAGTAATATCATCAGTATAACTTTTGTTATTATCTCTGGGGGGAGCATTCAGAGATGACACGTGTTTGAGGCTGACAAGATAACTCATCTCAACAAATGACAAAGACAAAAAAAATATGATATAACTTGCATTACTGAGCAAATAACATCACACATTTTTCCAAAATGGAGTCCCTTGAAGCAACCCCAAGGAGACCCCCTGCTGAGCAGGCACTGCTCACACATAGTGTGCTGCTGCTTTTGGGCAATAGAGGTCACTACTGCTCTGAGTCCCACCACGGGAGACCCTGCATCCCAAACTTGTACACACAAGTATTAAAAGTAAATATAAAACTATTTTACAATAGCTGGGCTTGCAACTCTGTTACAAACACAGAAACAATGCACAACAGTCAACCAACAGCATGGGTTTCAGTGCACTGCAATCACTGGGTTTGAACCCCAGTCTTGCTATAATACTCTATTTCATGTATTGACTCTGAACTGCTCCAGCAAGAGCTACCTGGCTGTACAAATGGAGAAATAACTGCAAGCAGCTCAGTGTATTGCCTTAATTGTAGTCACTTTGCACAAAAGTGTCAGATACATAAAAAATAGTAATGAAATTACTAAGACGGACCTGAAATACCACATACACCTCATTTCTCTTCAGATTTGGTTAGGATGCATGGCAGGATGCTGGGTCTCTGCTGGGGACCCTTTTGAAACACAGGTGGCTTTGATCAGCACGTTGTGCCTAAATAGCTTGCATCTCCATAACATCCACTTGCGCTTCATGGTCCGTGCATCCATTTTCAGTCGCGTCCTCAGTGGATTGATCGTTCGCATCAAAGCACAAAAAAGAGAATAGCTTTTCCCAATGACACCCGGCACTTCGAAAACACTTTAATAAATTTGGCACCTCCGGTGGTTTACTGACACGTATGAAGCGGACCCCTTCCCAATAAATCCTGTTTAATGGATGCACGACTATGATGTTCGCGTTTTCCAATAGACTGTGTTTAATAACCGGCCAGATGTGTGTTTACAACCGCGAGGCATGCTGTCACACTTTTCAGGTGGACATGACTTTCTGCGCCGACTTAAATCACAATTAGGCCTCTCCAGCACCTGGATGGCTCAGTGTGTCGACACAGCAGTGCGTCCCCTTCTGCATGTCCCTGCATGCATGTTGTGATCTAATGCTCTTCTGTGTTATGTGCCACTCTCCTCTTGGTGCCCCTGAAACCTGCCAACTCTGATTGCCACCATCCTTCACTCTTCTTCGTTTCGGTCCTAAATGCCCTGAGTGCTAATTTGACATGGTGACCGAGTTCCCCGAGGAGATGGGTCGGAGCTGGCCATGTCTTTGTCTTTCAGGGGGTGGCAGCCAATAATAACACTCAATTCTCAGCTTTGGCCTCGCTTTACACACCAACTGTCCTTACCAGAGAGAGGCAGGCAATGACAAACAGCGACAGACCAGAATATGAGCATCCTCCTTTATCATTATTCCCAAAATTTTGGCAGCAGTGCTTCCTTGTCCTACTGACATTTGTACCCGAAAATGGAGATGGCACGGCAATGCAGTGATGAACTCGGTGGGGGGTTGAAAAAGTAAAGAATTTGGGCTTCATACCTTAAAAACTGTTTGGATACCAGGAAACAGCTATTAAAGTTAATCTCCAGGCCTCTTCTCTCACAAATGTCTAAGTACCAATTTTATGGTTTTCTGTATTTGCACGGCTGGATTTTCAGTGGAATTTCTGGGTAATTAGGTTATTCAAGGGTACAACAGCTGCAGCAGCTTTGCCGCAACCTCCTTCCTGCTACCATTAGAAAAGTTCACACTCATCAGACCCACGTTAATTTGAATGTTTTCTATCGAGTTGTGTTCTGGCGGCTGGGTTCCACCACATGAGCCCAAGGCGATCGTTCCCAAGGTTTGCCTCTCATGAGAAATGAGGCCTGTCAGTGGAGCGGCGGCACCATATGGCAAATCTGTCATTTCTCTTTGCTGCTACTGTGCCGCAGCTATGGGAGAAGACGCATGACGAAAGGTTGGTGAAAGGCCAATGTTCTACTGGAAGCCCGTGGACAGGTGAGAGCGTTCAGACTGTGTCACCACTTGGCAAATATATGTCAAACTCGGCATGGGCTTGGCTGAATGAGAATAAAAAGTGCTCAATATTCATAATGAGGTTTCAGTAGAGCCCGAGATCTTTGCAAGAATAAAACTACATACTGCAGAAGCTCAAGATGACTGTTAAAATAGCATTGAAATGAGTTCTGCATGATAAACATCCATTACCATTAACCGCTTGCCACAAGCAAACTCATCACAAACCAACACTGAAACCTGAAGCCCAAATTCTGCTACCTGCTCTACTGCTGTGCCCCCTGTTTGCATGCTAGGAACTCAAGTACTTTTCCAGGTCCAAAAGATGTAAAAGGGCATTAAGCGAATATAAAAACAATTGTAAAGCAAGAAAATATCAACAGTACAGCACCAGATGAACAGATGCAGTAAAGTGCTTTACATTTTTACATAAGAACGTGTATCAAATCTTAAGACGTGTCTCAGTATCTCTTGGTTTTACCCGATAAGCATTCAAAATCTATTAAAATGTTTGTTGGAAACACTTCAACAGGTGAAAGGGTTGGATTTTCTCTGGGATTACAAGCAGAAAAGAAACTGGATTATCTTCACACTGCCTTGGGCCCACGGGGTGAAACCCCAAGCAGGAAGGTGTGGTTAATCGCTGTTAATCCTGCTGCCTCCCACAAACCTGGGCACAGAGGCAACCAGGGGCATGCCTCACGCCTCTCTGTGTCAGAGGTGGGGAGTTTAAGCTCCTCTGGTGCCGCAGCTGACCTGAACTTGGCCACAAGCGGTGGATCAGCACTGGGTCTGGGGACCTCCTACTACTAGGTCACAGCCTGATTCTTGAAAGCAAGGGGTGCGCATGCATGTGTTTATGGATAATGCGCTCAAAACTCCATCTGGTTTTCACACCGCCAAACAAAAACTGCAGATACATCACACAGGACTCCTAAACTCCTTTCATCCATCATTAACTTTGTACCAAACAAGCCAAATTAACAAGAAACAACAATTTTAAAGAATTTGAAACAAGCAAAATTAAAAAGAAAGGAAAAATGTTTTTTTGTGGTTGTCCACTACAGGGTCATGGCTGTCTATTCTGGAACCATAAGGTGTGAGATGGTTTGGATGGTTGAGATTCCAGTCCGTCACAGGACGGACAGACACATGTATGCATGCATGCATACACACATGCACAGTGCAGGCCATTTAGAGTCACCATTTGACCCAAAACACATCTTTGGATTGTGGCAGGAAACCAGAAGAAACTCCTTTGAAGATGCAAACTGCACATGCACTGAGGTGGGTTCGAACCCATGTCCAAACCCCCAGCCCAGAAGTCACAGTCTTGCCTGGCACACCACCTGCTAAAAACAATGAGTCCCAAAAAAAAAAGCTAGAAAGCATAACCAGCAGCAGCCGCCAAAAGAGCAGAACTAACAGGATCGGGAACTCACCTGCAGGGTAAATCATGCTATGTGTGGACGAGGATCATCAAAAACCTTTCATCCACATCATTTTGCCTATGGCCAGGTTTCGACTTCTGCCTCCCATTTCCTTCACTTCATAATTTTATAGAGTTTCCAGTGTGTTATCCAGTGTCCAGTGCATTCCCTTCAGACGCTGCAGATGCCAACACCCTGACACCCCAACCAACGCTGTGGACGCCCTTCATTTATCTTGTCACCATCCCACTGCCTAACCTGCACTTTTATGCAAAGCTTTTTAAAATTTTATATGCTTGTACTTTTATGTGGCTTGTACTAAAATTTATGTGGCTATTATACGGGAGCCTGGTAGTTCAAGCCTCTCACTCAAAGGTCCTACAGCGGCACTCCGTGTGGGATATGTGCTGCTTTTCCTGAACCCCTATTGCTACATTGTCATCGTGTGAGTTTTATGTCTGGCGTAATGGATGAGTTGTCTTTCCCTTGTCACCATCCCGACTCCATCCCTCCTCTGCCTGCCTGCCTGTTCCTGCCCTCCCTGGGGGGGGGGGCACCCTGAAAGGAATGAGGCTCTCAGTGGCGCCCCTGAAACATAATTGTCATAGCTGAAGGATGACTGCCATCACTCCTGGCATTGAGGCCCAGTGAGAAGAGCGTTATAAAAAAGATGTGGCAGAATGTGGGTGACTCCTGCTATGTGGAGTTTGGCAACGGCTCAGTGAAGGCAAAGGGTAGGACTGTGACTTTGCACGTAGACTTGAAACCCAAAGGCTGCCAGCTGAAGTGTCAGGTGTGACCCAGATGGCATAACCTAAAGCAGGGTGAATGAGGTGGTCTTGAGGAGTTTACAGTCAGTAACACCATATCCAGTGTAGGGGTGCTTAGTTCTGGATCTCAGAAGCATACGGTATGAGGCAGGATACACAGTGAATGGGACAATAGTTCAGGAGGTCTAAATTGTGGTAAAATATGCCGCATGATTCCATCTGCCCATCATCCTTAGTTGCTTTATCCTGGTCAAGGTCATGGCAGTACAGAGCCTGTCCTGGAATCACTGGTCCCTGGGCTATGAACCGACCCCTGGATGGGATGCCAGGCCATTGCAGGATGATAAACAAATACATTTGTCATTAACTCTGGATTAATAGCTATCAGCTCAGTATTGATTCAGGTGGCGCTCAAACCAAAGCCCTTCAGCTCTAACCTCCTGCTTGATAGCTGGTTGGCTGGTGTGGCAAAAACAGACAAGCAGAATCAAGTCTAGCAAGACTATGGTCAAGACATGCTTTGAAGCTGCTTGTGCCTCCAGAGTGAGTTGCTGTAATGGAGGATGGCACCGTTATAGGCAGATGTTCAGCAGCCCTGAGACCCTCTGTCCTAATGCCAAACCCCTATGTTGACAGCATACACATATAGTGTACACTGTCTGTATACATAGGACAGTAGGTGGCATAGTAGTTTGAGATGCTGGAAATTGTCACAGATTGCACTAGCACACATGTGTGGTATACATTCCCACAGCAGTTAATTTGGAATAAAAGATTCTGGGTTCAAACCCCTACCTACTGCTGTGGTACCATTACCCTGGTAAAGTACTCCTCTGCTCTTACCCTGATCTGATGAAGATTACCCAGCTGCCTACAGAGGTAAATCACTCTGAGTTGCTTGGTGTAAAAACCTGCCACCAGCTCATTCCTTTCGGTGATGATGGATTGTGTTTAACTGCTGACGTGTACGTGACTCAACAGCATCTTGAGCTCGAGCAGAGATGATCACCTCTCCATCTCCGCAACGTCCCCTTGGACTGCTTCATCTCTGCCTCATGGCCTTGGAGCCTGGATTTATATCTAAAGTGTCACATGTTAATTTTGTGCAAACAACAAGGTTGCTAATTCATACCTTAATTTGGTGACACCGTCGGGATTTATTTGCTCTCGACTAGCTGCCAGCTGGAATATTTCAAAATTAAGTGTTGCTACAGAACACACGGCTGCATTCATTCTGGTGAACTCAGCCCACCGAGTTACATCTACGATGCTGTCACCTTTATTTGGTCCCAGTGTGACAATAAAAATAGACTCAGTGACATACGTACCTGTCAAGACCAAGTTATTTTTATTATTATGATGCTGAAGGTTAATACTACCTCAAGCGCTTACAAGGCTGGATATTTTATACCATTGTGGTCACAACGGGGCAGGAGGTGGCACCGTAGTTAGAGCATCACTTTTCAATCAGAAGACCCAGGTTTGAATCCCCGCTTCCATATTTGTAGCCCTCATTAGTTATTTACCCTGATTCTGCTCCAGGAAAAATGAGACCAGACACCCAGTTAAAGGGATTTTTGCACCATTTTCCCTCTCAGCCTAGACCTATGGTTTGCGTGCTAGACTCTGCTGCTCCTCTGTGGCGGACATTACACTGCAAGAGCTTCCTGCGCTCTCAGACAACCTTTTTATGTACAACACTGTTCCAGCCACAGCGGCAAACACTTTCAGGTCTTTGTTTAACATGAGGAGGCTGAGCACACGGAGCCAAAATGGATCTGTCAAAGTTTATTGTGCTCCCAGACCAGAGCACGGTGGGGTGACAAAGACACAGCCCTGCGAGGACGGATCCA
The DNA here is from genome assembly GCA_018136845.1 of Heterotis niloticus. Lineage (NCBI taxonomy): Eukaryota > Metazoa > Chordata > Actinopteri > Osteoglossiformes > Osteoglossidae > Heterotis > Heterotis niloticus. The sequence continues at coordinate 14,268,820 of CM030891.1, forward strand.
CAGGAGGGCATTCTGGGAAAGGCTTTGCGGCTGCTGCCCCCTGTGTTCCGTAACTGCTTCCTGAATTAGGCGCCAAAACCATCTAAAAATGCTGAACATTGTCAGAAATGACTCTGAATTACCAGGAGCTTGTGCTACGCTTCCAGACTGCATCTTTTTTTCTTAAATTAAATAAACATAATCGGAGGGAAAAAAGGTACAATTCAAAGTTGCAGCAAAAGCTTTCTAAACTTATTCTAAATCGCCATCCCTTTCTATCTAGCAGAAAAAGCATATATATTTAAGGACCAAATTACTTCTTTTCCTTTTTCTTTCAGCTCTGCCAATGATGACAGTCGGACTTTCAATGCGCCACAAGGCCATCAGGTGAAAAAAAGCGCAAAATGAACAAAAACGCGTTAAAGGGAAAATAGAAAACATTCTTGTTATAATTGCCTGAGAATGAAAGTGCTCTGCCATGATTTGTCCAGAACAGATATAAAATATTGCGGCGCAAAGTTTCTCACTATTTGTTTAATTCACGTTGTCCTTAGGTGCATATTTCTCACTCTGTGCTGCTTTGTTGTGGCTCCTTCTTATTGGGAGTGATGGGACCTCACAGCTATTGATCTGTGGATTCGAATCACATAAGTCTGTGTGGAGTTTGCTTGTTTTTGTGCTTTTTGTCCCACAGTGCAAACATGTGTGTTTCAGGTGAACTGCTAACTCTAAGTTCCTTTAGTGTTTTTGTCTCGCTGGTGAATGACTGTAGGTGCAGATGGTACATCCCTTCATTATAAGTTACCTTGGACAAAAGTGTCTACCAAACACTAGTTAATAATCCCCATAAGGATTATTGAAATGCATATCAATGTGCAGCTGAAACATAAAGACCCCCTGTGTTTCAGTGTTATTTACGCCACCTGAGTAATGTTGCAATGTGGGGAGGGGGCTCAGCAAACAGACCCCCACCTCCTCCGGGGAGTCTAAACAGGCATCAGGAGCTCCCGACCCATCAGGGGCAGACGAGCATCCAAAATCTCATGCTAAATCGATGGGGCGTGGGCCTGGGTGTGCTGGCTAATGTGCAGGAGGGGAGGGGGTGTCTCGTGCTTGCGGTCACCATGAATACTTTCCCCTTGAGGAAGTAGCACCAAGGCAAAGAGGCGCTGACTGCAGAAATGTCAGCCTGTGGGCAACACTCGTCTTGATTACAGCACGGAGCCATGTTTCCAGGAGAGAAACAACAGGCCTGAGACCTGGGATGCAGGCCCTCTTTATACTCCACACAGATGCAAAAAGGAGTCAGGAATGGATCCCTGTCCTGCTGAAGACACTTTAAACATAATACTTACACAGTAAAAATTACCCATCAGTTTAAATTGGTAAATGCTTGTATGAGCTTTGAAGAAACGTAACTGATGAATCAATAATTTTCAAAATGTTTAGTGCATGAGTGTGACTCTTGTCCAAAGCTGTTTATATATTTACTTCCAGTTCGATTTGCCGGGTTGGCACCCTGTCACTATATTTCTGTACATGTCACCTAATGCAGTTTCCTGGGAATAAGTAATGTTTTATTCTTTCTTTCAAATGATGGCTTCATGGTTTTTCCAACACAGTTTTACACTGTAAGTCTTTGCTGGCCCTGGGGGGCTGTAAAGGCTACAGAACCCCTTCAGTTTCCATCTAGTAAGCTGGAGATATACGAAGGACCACTGTGAGAACTCACCGGAAGGTCATCTGGAAGATCTGGCCCAGGTTGACCTGCTCCGTCTTGTTGTTGTATCCATGGAGCATCTCACCAAAGAGCGTGTCATTGAAGTTTGCCATGCCGCCACCACCCCGCTGACACTTGGGCCCCTCACACATGTCTGTCTGCAGGATGCAGGAGCGCCCATCCGCTGCCAAGCGGTACTCCTGAACGCACCTGAGCAGGTGTGGGGACAGATGGATGGTATAAAACTCCAATAAGAAACATTTTTATTATTAATGGATTTCTATAGCAATCTGATATCCAACTGTATCATTTGCCTTCACTGTATATTCGGCAGCTGGCGGCACATGGTTAAAGTGACATCTTATCCTCAAAAGACATGGGTTAGACTCCCAGCTCCTGCCACAGAACATTTAAGCAAGGTACCTGTCCTGAATAGTGAAAATAACCCTGTAAGTAGCTTAATAGTGCCAATGACGTGTAGCATGCAATATGACAGTTTCAGCAATCTAAGGTGTATCTTCAAAACTAAATATATATATATATATATATATATATATATATAATAAAATTTGGAAGTCTGAAGTTCTGGCCCAAGTGTCTGTATTTATGAATTTTTTTTTTGTTTCTGTATGTATGTGTGTGTGTTTTTGTGCACATAACTGCCTGTAGGAGGCAGTGTTGCAAGTTTTTGTGGACTTATGAAAACAATTAATTGATGTGCTGATTCTTTGTGAGATGCTAACAATGGAGATACAGTTAAAAGATATTAAAACAAAATCTGTCAGCAGGAACCTGCAGGTCTCACATGACCTGGGAGCAACATTCATAATGTTTACCACATGGATTCGTGCAAATTAGTTAAACTGAAACGGATAGAAAGGACTGAGCGATGAGATCAGTGTTCTCCTTTCATCTGTTCAAATGAAAGGGCTCCTCCACCCTTATCTGGAACACGTGAGCTACTTGCACCACAGACCTCAGCAACAGAAGCCGCTGCCATGCACAGAAAATAAGTCAAGTAAATAAGGTGTAAACAGAACATGGCAAACCATGTTTGCTGCTGCGTGAGGTTAATGAGACAGCGGCAGCTTCCTTTCACATGCACCCATCTTCCATGCAGATACAAATCAACAAGCCCCTGACTGAATAGAGGAGGCTGCTCAGATACAAATGGTATGTTCACACCCCATGTGTTGGGCAGAAAGGCTTGAAATAATAACAAAGGTGAGGGGAATTTACAATATACTTTTTAAAACTTTCTTTCTGGTCTAGACTAATAAGAAGATATTGTGAATATTTTTACAGATTCCTTCATGCTGCATATCAAAGGAACCACCTGTTGCTGATGCAGCACACTCACAGTCTGCAACAGCACTGTATAAGATTATGGCAGGAGTCTGTGGATGGGTGGTTGGACCAGTAAAGGTAAGGCCCGCTGCCACACCCCCGAAAGCAAGCATTTCTCCGGAGGCTGGGCCCCCGCAGACTTGCTAAACTAAAGTACCCTACATCAGAATAACACAGATTCCCCCGCTGTACCCACCCTCTGAACACTGGAAGCAGGGTCGACAAACAAAGAGTAATACTGCCATGCTCCTCCACACTTACCCGCAAAACATTAGCACGTTGCTGGAGGTGGGGTCGTCCGGCAGCGGCACCAACTGCTGGAGACATAGCTGCTCGCAGCCGCCGTTGAAGCCATCTGAACAGTCCGTACCCTTTGAATAGTCATAGCAACCGGAGCCATCCTTCATGGGCCGCAGGCCTTCGGGACACTGGGGGGGGAGCAAGCGGGTCAACAAGTGGAGACCAAGCTAGAGACCCAGTGAGGTCAGGTCTAGGCACCAAAGCACCTGTTGCTGCAGCCATTTGTCCTACTCTTTCAGTATCGCAGAGTTGCGAAAATGCCACAGTCTGCCAAGCGATGATTCCTCTTGAGGTAGCTGCTAATGTGCTGTCAGTAATTGCTGTGTCTTTGCTGCATCGCTGAGTAAAAAACTAGCAATGGCACCAGTAATTTTATAACATCTGACTTTGAGCAAGTTTTTAATGAGGTACAGAAAAAATAAACACATACAACACATAAATCAGTTCCTATTTTATTTAATTTATTTCTTTCTCCAGTGCACTGCTGAAGGAGGATGCTCGGCAGTCTGTTCTGAGGCCTCACAGCTATGGAGTTGTGGGTTCAAATGCTTTCTGGCATTTCTCCCTGAGTGGGGGTTTCTTCCCATAGTCCAAAGCCGAGGATTACCCTGCTCTGTACCCTCAGCTTTCCAGGGTGAAGTAAAACAAATTGCACAAATAGTTAGTAATGATGGATGGGTTGTTACACATTTTCAAAGGTGCCAAATATCAATTTTACGTAACCGTATTTTTAGCATAAATGGATGAAATCTTTATAAACAACAATACAAAATTGTACAGTATGTACGTTGGCAAAAAATATTTCTTCATAAATATTCAATATCTGTGTTACAACTGTGCAGTAATAGATGTGAGCAATATCATAACAGGGATTCTGGTATATTTTAGAGTGGCGAAAGCTAAGGTTGGTTTTTTGCGCAAATGGTTATATAAATTTTTAAAGAAGCTTTCGGTGTAGTCTTATAAAAACTAATGTGTTAAAGTCGAGGATTACAACATTAAATTTCACTGTGCAATTACAATGAATGACAAATGGGCAGCAAACGAAATCGGAACAGACGTTGTTTTATGGTTTTAATTCAGCGCTGGTGGATGTTTTTAAACAGATATTAAACTTTTTGCAGCAAAATGGGCTTTGTCTGTACGTGTTTGTGTACACAGGCGTCTGCAGGCTTGAGGAAAAAAGAAGAAAAGCGATTGCTTCTATCAATGTTGTTAATGCTTCATTTTCTTGCTGGCATGACACCTTGTTTTCCCCGTGCTGCTGTTGTTGCTGTTTGCTTTTTGTTCACCTGCCCTTTAGGAGGACGGTCTGGTCTTGACGCCCCCACGTGAGCAACTTGGCCCAGGGATCACACTTGTCACGCTTGCCTCAGCTACTGAGGCCATTGGTCACAGATGTCACCGTCATTGGGGCCTGCAGCACAAGGCTAACTGTCAGTTCACGTTAACTTCTGCAAACTAAGCAGTGTGATATCATTATGTGCCCCCCCCCCAACCAGGCAGCATCTGTATTTACAAGGGTGATGAAGCATTTATCAGACAATGGGATTAAATAAGCCAGGAAACAAAGGATCAGTGCAGAACCCTACTTTCTTTTGTCTAGTTGAATTTCTCCTGCACAGTGATGCGTTATTCATGGCAGATACAGGAAGCAGTGACCATCACAACAGCAAATATCCAGAAGTGGGTCAGAAACATGGAGATCTGGGCAGCACCAGAATCTGATATGATCTATGCCTACTGGCTACAGAAATGCACAGCTCTACACACCCACCTAGCGGCACAAATAAACCAAGAGCTAACAGGAGGCCATCAACCTGTCTTGCTAAATCAAGGAAGGATGGTACTGATGGCGAGAGACCCACTGAGGAACCCACAATTTCCAACTTCCAGCCACTATCCACGGCATGGAAGCCCCTGTTGGGCTGACCAACATTAACCAGATGCTCTTCAGTTCCAAATGGAAAGCATGGTTGCTCACAGGCGTGCCTTTACATTTGTTTGCTGTTTGTGCAATAAAAACAATTTAACTTTCATATGGAGCTCTAAAACATTGTAAGATGATAATGTACCCAACATTAACAAGGACTATATGTTCTTTTTTAGGGAGGTAACACTAAAACATGTACCCGTGCATGCATGCGCACACACACACGCACGCACGCACACACACACACACAAACACACACAGAGTAAATATTTATGTCCTGTTTGCACTGCAGCTGTATGATATGGGACAGTGAAGGCCAAAGCCTTGGGATTGTACACTACTAGCAGGCCTGGTTTCTATGTAGTTCAGCTGTTTTATCCAACACTTTAAGCCCTATGCTGTGACGGCAGCTGTGAATGATGTTTTTCCACCTTTTGACAAAGATGTGTGATTGAATTTGGTACAAAGCTTCAGGTGGTGAAAGGACAGTAACGCAAGACAGAGTGATGGCATTCGATGAGGAACAACAAGCAGTGTTGTTACTGCAGTGATGAAGAAGAGAGAGAGCATATGGCAACTGCCTCAGGCACAATATGGAAAAATCCACCACAGCATGTTTTTAAGAAGTATTTTCAGTACTGCAGGAAGTATGTAAACTGCTGTGGAAGGTACTTTGAAAAAGAGAAGGCCTTCAAACTCCATAAAATGTGGAATGACAGGTGTAAACTTTCCAGCCAGCCCTCGCACATACAGTACGTTATATAGAGGACGCTTTCCAGAGTCTTGGCGGCCAGAAGGTTGTTAGGCCTGGGACGCAGGGTGTGCATGACAGGTCCAGTTAACAGCTAAGAAGAATCACCATTTAGGGCCAAAATTCCTGTCATATTTACTAATGTTCTCAAGGGATTTTTAACCATTCCACAAGGTCCATTTATAGTGTCCTTCAACACAGAGTGGGTTTTCCAGTTGATTCGCAATTAGAGGCCTCTGCTTACACCCTGGATCTTAACCAGTATAGCAGGTAGAGTTGCTGCAGTAGAACAGGTAACGTCCCTGATTCCAATCCCACTCTTGCTATAGTACCCCTGAGCAGTGCCCTTACTCTGAATACACAAAATAAGGACACCTGGCTTTATAAATTGGTAACTCGTGGCCATTTTAGTTATCTAACATCTTTGAAAGCCCTGGAAACAGTGCCAGTGACATAAAGGTTAAAACTGCTGGAGCAAAGACAAGGAATTCGTAATAAACAGCCAAATGCAAACTTTTCTTTGGATTTTTAAAATAAAAGCATTGCAGCCACTGCTTGGAAAGAATTTTTATAAACACATCTTTTTCTGAGTCAGTGAAAAATTGCCCAATAAACTCACATATAATTCTGCGGCGATGTTACATTTATTTGGGCTTGAAAGGGCAGAGATTCATTTTCATTACATTTCTTGATGAAAAAGGAAATATATTTTAAAAAATGAAACAATGCTGCAGGTCATTAGACTCCACTTCTTGGCCTTGATGTGCAGCACAAATTCAAGTGACAACTATTTACTGTACCCATTTACCAGTTTACAGACAGCTGTGCTTAAGGGTACCAACTTGTACAGCCAAAGCTGTAGCCCAGCACAACGGACTGAGCAAACTGGTTCTAGATGGCAGAGCTTCTAAAGGACCGGTGCCCCTGGACCCCCTGGGGTGGAGGCCATAAGGAACAAAACAGGCCTGCTACTGGGCCAATGGAAGTACAGGCAGCTCATTGTCAAGGTTTGTTTTTACACTGAAAGTAAAAGTCACGTTTATGATGTTTTATCTGCTTTTGGTTGTTCTGCAAATCTCTAAACAAAACCATGCAGCAAGGAGTGTAGATGTTAGAACCACTGCCTCGAACTCAAAATGCCCTGACTAAGTTCTTGTTCCTGCTGTTGTCAGTGTTCCGGAGATGGGGGTGGATCCTAGTATGTAGAAGTATCGCTGGACGTGTTGATTAGGCAAACGGTGTTTAATAAACGTAAACAACATAGTCACTACAGTGAACACAGGGTCAGGGAGTTCATAGAATGCAACTGAACAGTGGTGCATCTCAGTCAAGATTCTGCGCCTTCACCGTCAGACACTGCATCCTTTATCACCGCATTGATTGGTCAACTTGGCGCAAGTGTGGCAGGTAAGTGGACTTGTCCTAATTGGCCCCTGACAGTACCCCCTCCCCTATGGGCAGTTCCTGCAGCCTGCTGATGTGGAAGATGACCCCTGGGACAAGGAGCAGGCCGGTTCGGGTGCAGCCTGTGAAAAACAAATATTAGTGATGGGTCCAGAACGTTATGAGCAGGCACCCAGGATTGCTCTTCCGGTCCGTAACCCTCCCAGTCCACCAGGTAAAATAGGCGGCCTCTACGGCGCTTGGAGTCCAATGGTGAATTAACTGTGTACCCAGGGAAACCATCCACAGCAGTAGGAGGAGAAGGAGAGAGAAGTCTGCACATGATCACGGCAAGGTAGATCCAATAATGCGAGGGCAACTGAGGATGGAAGGACACCAGTGTGACCCATTTAAGGATCTTAAATGGGCCAATATACCTGGGACTGAGTTTATTGGAGGACAACTTCAATTTTATGTTACGTGTGGAAAGCCACACCCTTTGTCCCACTAGAAACGACACATGATGCCGCTTTCTGTCTGTGTGGAACTTCTGTGACCGCACTGCTCTTTGAAGGCGAACATGTGCTGACTTCCAGACCTGTGATCGATACCACTCATTCACTGCTGGGACGTTGCTGGGATTTGGGTTCTAAGGGAACAATGGCGGCTGGTACCTTAGAAGACACTGGAAGGGGATTAGGTTAGTTGAAGAGTGTATCAGTGAGTTCTGTGCATACTTCCCCCAAGGGAAAAAATAGCTCCAATTCATCTGGTGCTAGCTACAGTAACTCTGGAGGTAACGGCCAATTTCTTGGTTGAGTCGCTCTACCTGTTCATTGGCTTGGGGATGGTAGCCAGATGTTAGACTAATGGAGACTCCCAGCCTATCCCAAAAAGACTTCCAGACCTTTGAGACAAAACTGGGGCCCTCGGTCAGAGAAAATTTCTTCAGGGAGGCCAAAGAGCCTGAAAACATGGAGGAAGACCAACTCCACAATTTCCATGGCAATGGGTAGACCCCTTAGGGGAATGAGGCGACAGGCCTTAGAGAAATGGTCGACAACCACCAGAACAGTAGTGTTTCCTTCAGACATTAGCAGATCTGCTATGAAGTCCAACAACACATGGGACCAGGGTCGGTTGGGAATGGGTAAAGGTTCCAACTCCCCCGCTGGTCTTTGCCTAGGGACCTTGGACTGGACACACACCTTGCAGGTGGCAATAAACTGTGACGTCATCCCTCAATGTGGGCCACCAAAACTTCTGGCTGATTTGATGGATGGTTTTCCTCACCCTAGGATGACCTGTGGACCATAGGGGAGCCGAGACATACTCTTTTCCTGCAGGTCTGTCCGTGGGTCCCAATTCTGCTGCCTGTGGCTCCTTTAGGTCCTCCTAGAACCTCCATCTGATGGGTGCTACAAAACAGGAGGCCAGGAGGATGGTTGCCAGATCAGGTGGGGCCAGGACCTTTTCATAAATCTGGGAGAGGGCATCTGCCTTCTTATTCTTGGACTCTGGTCTACAAGAAACAGTAAACTTGAACCAGGTAAAGAACCGTGCCCACCGGGTCTGGCGAGAGTTCATTCTTTGGGCCGTCTGTAGGTATTGCAGGTTTTTGTAGTCTGTAAGCACAACAAAAGGATATGTAATTCCCTTCAACTAATGTCTCCATTCCTCCAGTGCCAGTTTAATTGCTAGTAGCTACTGATTCCCCACAAGATAGTTTTGTTCTGTCGGGGACAATTTCCGGGAGAAAAAGGCACAAGGGTATGTTCAGGGAGGAGAGCCATGTTGTTGGGAGAGCACAGCCCCAACACCAAACATGGAGGCATCCACCTCCACAAGAAACTGTCGGGCAGGGTCAGGATGCTTCAGTACAGGGGTGGTGGTGAAGCCTTTCTTCAGGGCAAGGAAGGCTGAGCCTGCAGCATCTGTCCAAAGCATGCACTTTGAGTTCCCATGTAGGAGGGGTGTAACAGGGACAGCTATTGTACTAAAGTTTCGAATAAAATGACGGTAAAAGTTGGAAAACCTCTGGAAACTATGCAGTTTTTTCGTTCTGGACTCAGGACAAAGGATATCTCTGACTGGTGCAACTGACACTTCTTCCAACACACAGGCTGTTGGCTAGGAGATGTTCCAGCACTCATCTCACATGCCCCACATGCTGCTCACGGGAACAAGAAAAGATGAGAATGTCATCCAGGGGGGATACACAAGGGATTGTCTGCACTAGGGCTTTCTACTGAAGTGGCTTGGACTGGAAGACACAGACACCTGGACTTACATCATGGACCCTACGCTACCAACTCACCAGTACTTCAGGAAATCACGGAGTCATGTGCCACGAACCAGGGATAACCTAGGATAACTGGGATCTCCCTAGATTTTATAAGGTAAAAGGAGAGCCTCTCCCTGTGGATCAGACCCACTTGTGCCCCAACCAGTTGGGTAGTAGTTTCGACAACCCCTGTGCCCAGAGGTTGCCCACCCAAGGAACTAACAGGCAGGGACGAATCACATTTTTGTACTGTGATGCAGACAAAGCTTTCCCAAGAACCGTCCATAAAGTTACCAGGCACCCCTGAATCCACAAGCGCTTGAGACCGGAGGAACTGCCGAGGTGGGGGGTTTGCGGTTGAACGAGTTTGGGATTCCTCTTCGGTTGGCATCCATGCCTGAAGGACGTGGAGCACCCTGTCCATTGACTTGGAGAGCCAGTTTAGTACTTGCTCATGTGAGCTGAGGAGGGTCCCTTGAGCGGCGATGGCTGACCTCAATTTTTCTATGTCCACTGGATCCATTTTGAAGGTGGAATCTTCTGTCAGGGTTCCGTAGACGGGGGGTGGATCCAAGTATGCGGAAGTATCGCTGGATGTAAGTAACACCGCCACTACAGCAGGCACAGGGTCAGGGAGTTCATAGAACGCAACTGAACAATGGTGTATCTCAGTCAAGATTCCTCGCGTTCACTGTTAGACATGGCTTCCTTTTTACAGGGAAAGACCTGGTGACGGCATGGAAAGACAGCTGACAGGGGGAACAGACCCCACCGGGGCTGGCATGGGTTGGCACCCCATGGCAGCAGCAGCACAGTCTGCAAGCAGCTGCACTGCACCCAAACTAAAGCTACAAGTGTGACTAATACATGGATACCCCGTGAGTCTGCGAGAGCAAGGGTGGAAGATGACTCAGAGGCAGATAATATGGTTAAAGACCCTGGAATGGAAGCGACAACGAGTGGGGCTGGTGCAGTAAGGGGGGTTAGAGGGTTGCAGGAGGATAAAAAGTTACAGGTGTGTTGTTGTGGGTGGCAGAGGATAACTACAGCTCGGGCCTTAGGGTACACCAAGGAAGGAAGAAATGCCTGCGCGAAGGAGCGCAGGGGGTCGCATTGATCAGTACTTCTTGAGAAGTCAGTCAAATAAGTCGAATGAAGTCCAGCGACCGGTAGAAAACCACAGCTCGCAGGATATCAACAGAACCTCTGGCACAGAGGACGAAGGGGCAGGCATGGGAGATGGCGGTGTAGACGGGGTCCGAAGGAGTAAGGAGAAGAGCTGTGAGTTGAAGCCTAGAGTTAGGTGGCCTAGGGCAGGTGAAAAGGTAGTATGGCAGACTATAAATGCAGATCTGGTAGGAGTGCTAGAGGGCATGAAAGGGAGGGCACAGGTTAAACTGGAAAAGATGGGTGTTGTGATTTACCAATATGGGGTGGACAGGTTTGGGATAAAGCAGATTAGAAGGGAGCAGTGCCAGCAGGGGGGAAAGTCAAGGAGACAAAAGGAAATTGACAAGTTAGTAAGGGAGAGGCGGCAGCTGAAAAAGCAATGGAAAAAGGCTACGGAAGAGGAAAGACAGGGGATAGAGGTGTTGCAGTAGGAGGTTAAAAGTAGGTTGGTAACACTTAGGAGGGCAGAATATCTAAGAAGGAAGAGGAGGAAGAAAGAGAGGGCAAGGGCTGGTTTCTACAGAGATCCATTTAGGTTTGTGAAGGGGTTGTTCAGTCAAGAGAGGAAGGGAAATTTAGAGGTGTCCAGGCAGGAATTGGAGAGGTATTTAGAGTGTACTTATTCAAGTGCAGGGGAGGTTGGGGAGAGGGGCCTCCCAGTAGATATGCCACCATTGGGAAACATAGCTGCTGAAGTAGATGTTAGTCCACCAAAGTGGAGTGAGGTGCAGGAGGTGGTAAGGCGTGCAAAGGCCTCATCCGCCCCAGGGCTGAATGGGGTCCCCTACCGGATTTATAAAAGTGCGCCAGATGTACTCAGGTTTCTGTGGAGGCTGTTCAGGATAGTGTGGAAGAAGCAGGTTATTCCAAAGGCCTGGCGTAGGGCAGGGGGATTATTTCTTCTGAAGGAGAAGGTATCTAGAGAGATAGGGCAGTTTAGGCCAATATGTCTGTTAAATGTCGAAGGTAAGATTTTCTTTAGCGTGGTGACACAGAGGCTGTCAGATTACTTATTGAAAAATAAGCTAATCGATACATCAATTCAGAAGGCGGGGGTCCCAGGTTTCTCGGGATGTTTAGTGTGATCTGGCATCAGATTCAGGAAGCCAAGCAGGAGAGAAGGAACTTGCATGTGGTGTTTTTGGACCTAGCAAATGCCTTTGGCTCTGTGCCACACAGTCTTATCTGGGGTGCGTTTGACTTTTTTAGAGTACCAAGCCAGATAACTGGCTTGGTGAAGGAGTGCTTTCGGGACATTAGGATGTGTTTTACCACGGCAGGTTACACAACAGCCTGGCGAGGCTGGGAATGGGGATTATGGCAGGCAGCACCATTTCCCTGCTAGCATTCACTATGGCGTTAGAGTTGGTGATTAGGGCATCCGGTTGGGTGGTGGGTGGAGAAAGACGGCCAGATGGGCTTCGTCTTCCCCCAATTAGGGCTTACATGGATGACATGACGCTGGTCACAACAACAGCGGCCTGTGCAAGGCGGCTGTTGGGAAAGCTGGACGAGAACCTGAAGTGGGCTGGTTTGAGGATTAAACCAGCAAAGTCCCGGAACATCTCACTAGTTAAAGGGAAGATAGAGAAAGTTAGCTTTCTGGTGGAGGGTGAGGAGATCCCGTCAGTATTAGAGAAGCCGGTAAAGAGTTTAGGGAGGTGGTACACTAGGGAGTTGACTGATGTGGGTCAGGTGGAGCAGCTTAAGGAACGTGTTGTAGATGGGTTACAGAGGATAGAGAACTCAGGGCTGCCGGGTAAACTGAAGCTCTGGTGCTTGCAGTTTGGCCTATTCCCAAGGGTAATGTGGCCACTGACTATGTATGAGGTATCAGTCACAAAGGTGGAGAAGCTGGAGAGGCTGATTAGCTCCTATATTAGAAAGTGGCTGGGGGTTCCTCGGTGTCTAAGCAATGTGGCTCTGTATGGGCAAGGAGTCCTGCAGTTGCCGCTCTCAAGCTTAACAGAGGAATATAAATGTGCGAAGGTGCGAGTAGAATTGCAGCTGTCAGGTAGTAAGGATGATGTTGTAAGAGGCTTGGTTCCTAGGATAGGTACAGGTAGGAAATGGGTTGCGAGGCAGGCGGTAAAGGAAGCGAAAGCGGATTTGAGGCAGCTGGAATTGGTCGGGAAGGTACAGCAGGGACGGGAAGGTCTCGGGTACCGGATAGGAGACCCTATGTGGAGCAAGGCAGGCCCGATAGAGAGAAGGAGGTTGGTGCTAGGGCAGGTGCGTCGGCAGGAAGAAAGAAATAGGTGTGTCAGGGCAGTCTCACAGGGGAAGCAGGGACAGTGGGTAAATTGGGATGGGGTGGAAAGAAGGAGGCTGAGCTGGAGGGAACTGTGGAAGATGGATGCATATCAAATAAGGTTCCTATTAGGAGCGGTTTATGATGTGCTGCCATCACCTCAGAACCTGAAGCAGTGGGGGGGTGAGGACTCCGCTTGTACTCTGTGCTCAGAGGTTGGGACGCTGAAACACATTTTAGTGGGTTGCAAGATTAGTTTGGCGCTGGGCAGATTTACTTGGAGGCATAACCAGGTGCTAAGATGCCTGGCGGCAACCATTGAAGATTGGAGGAGGCAGGTATGCTTAGAGCAGGAGGTTGAAGGTACAGTGGTACAGTTTGTTAGGGAAGGGGGGAGGAGTAGATATAGAGGTAGGAAGGAGTTAGGTGTAGTAAGGGGGGCTACAGACTGGGAGATGCAGGTGGACCTGGGAGGAAGATTAGTGGTGCCCCAGGAAATAGTCAATACAAGCTTGAGACCAGACATGGTGCTATGGTCAGCAAGCCAACGGGTGGTGTACTTCATAGAACTCACGGTTCCGTGGGAAGGATCGGTGGACGACGCTCATGAGAGGAAGAAGCTTAGATATAGCGAGTTAGCGGCGGAAGTAGGGGGGCGTGGCTGGAACGCGAAGGTGAGGCTAATTGAAGTCGGTTGCCGTGGGTTTATAGCCCGATCGACTCTTAATTTGCTGCGTGAACTTGGGATTCGGGGGCGGAAGTTGCAACGGGTGGTGAAGGAATTGTCACAGGCTGCGGAGCAAGGAAGTCTCTGGATTTGGAATAAGAGGACCAGCGCGGATGGTAGCGGGGCGGCGAAGCGATGAGCAGGTGGGTGCCGGCGAAGCATTAGCGTGTAGGTGTCATGGCGGCTAGTGTATTAGCGTATAGTTGTTAGCGAATAGGTGTGATGGCGGTTAGCTGTTAGCAGGCGATGTAGTCGGTGATAAAGTAAAGTAGGTGGCGAGGGGCTTCTTCCTTTGAGTCGGCGGGTAGAAAGAGCGGTGAGGGTAAGGACGCTAAGGTAGGTGTTGTGAGAAGCGGCGGGGTGGCATAGTGGTGCGTGCGGTAATGGAGGGGAGCAGCTCCGGGACGCCTGAGCTGCGGTTGAGCCTTCTGGAGGTGTCGTGGGCATAATTCGACGAAACGCCGACGAAAGAAGGTGCCCACTTGATAACCCCTATGAGATGACGCGCCATTGCTGCGCCACACCATGGTTGGCATTATGGTTGGTGGACGCTAGTTAGCCGGTGAGTAGCGGATGGTAAGCGTGCGGGGGGGTTAGGACGGGTTAGATAGGCGTCAGGATCCCCTTTATAAACCAAGCTCCTGGTATTTAGCACTGTGTGTGTTATATGAACCTTTCACTGCGTTGATTAGTCAACTCGGTGCAGCTGTGGCGGGTGGGCGGGCTTATCCTGATCAGCTCCTGACAGCTGTGGTGCCACTGATCCAGGTCCTTACCCGTAACACACATAGTAATAATTACTCAGCTATGTAAATGACTAAATCATTGTAAACATATTTTTATACAAACCAAACATCGTGGTCCACCTCAGGGAAGATCATCAGCTAAATAAATACAATAAACAACAGTAAAAAATGGGAAGACTTAGAAAAGAAAGGCTGACATGCAGACGACTACAGTAGCCATAGTGAAACCCCGAAAAGAAAAATTTCACGTCCAGGTAACAAATGAATCTGCAAGTGAGCATTTGAAACACTTGTTGCTCTCTAGCTGGGCAGTATGTGCACCAAAGCCCCCACTTTGTTTTTACGGGAATTGAAGCTGGGGTGTCACTGGCTGCTCTGAGGGACAGGCAGCTGAGGACAGCAGTTTGCTTGCTCACTCGCTCGCCATGGTGTCAAACCCACATCAAGTTAGCGATATTGATCAAGTACCCTGGGCGATATTGGTGGTCTCCATGCAGAGATCAGCAAAACAAACAAAACACTCAGAAGCAATTATGCAAGGCTGCAGGGTGGACTGGCGGAAAGAGGAAACTGTCGTCTATTAATGTGATTCAACCTTATCGCTCTCACCCTGCAAGGCAGAGCAGAGGAAATGCAGTCCTCTTAGGCAAGGCTTGCCCTCTTAATTTGACTTAGGCTCAAAGACACTGGGTTGTATTCTTTTTGCTCTTGGGGTACAGCTGAAAGCTGTGCTGAGTATAGGAACACTTTCTTTAAGGATGTCCCCTATCCCTATGTGCTTATTAATGATCCTGGTAGTTTCACTAAGCAAGGAAGCCCTATGTTGTTACTAAACCTGAGCAACGACAGGACAGAAATGAGTGTTATTACTCAGGTTTAGTGACAACATAGAACTTGTGGGCAGCTCAGGTACCCAGCTAAGGTTCACCTGTATGGCATTGCTCATATTTGTCATGTGTGAATTGCCAGTGGAAAACAGAGGAGGTGGTTCATACAAAACCATTCATTCACAACAGGACCCATTGGAATTAGTACAGGTACAGAGAGTTGGTGGTGGTTATGCAAACCTGTGACAGACCAAGCCTAGAATTTGACTTTTTGTGTAAAATGTACAGTAGATTTTGATGTACAAGTAAAAAGTCATCATACACTGACAGTTACACACTCTTCCCAGAGATAGCAGTGTAATGCTAAACAAACATTAGTAATGGACCATATTACATGCTAGCACTACACAACCACTGTTCAACCCTGGAAGGAAAATAGAAGATTGGATTCTATTGGAAAGACAATAATGGTTAGAAAGGTGAAGAAAATGAAGACAACCAGCAACTGGACAGCTGGGATTCAGCACTAAGGACTCAAGTGGAAGACAGAATGTTCTAGAGGCACTTTTCTCTATGGGGTTCTCAGCAGTCAACAGCAAGCACAGTAATACCTTGATTAGCTCTCAAGAGAAATTAAGCGCTTAATGGAACAGAAATTGTTATTATAGTATATTTGCGTAAATGGAACCTGGAAACTCTGAAAGCACACCATAATGCAAAATATACTGTTTATTCTTTCAATACCGAATACAGTTCAAACAGTTAATTATGTGGACAGTAAATTTAAAATACCAAGAAAGGTTTAAAAATTTTAGATTTTTAAAAAAATATAAATTATTATTCTTAATTCATCAAGAGGATAATTACTATTGGAAAACAGAGGTATCTCCTGTTGAGGTATTACTGTACTAATGATTTTTTTTAGAGCAGAATACATTTTACAGCATAGCAGTTTGAACACTCTAACCTGCAGCTCCTGAGTAACTGTAGCTCAGCCCTCTGCGATGGCCACCTGTAAGATCTCCTCAAGGGTCGCAAGCCTTGCTGGTGCTGCTGAAGCTTGGCTCCCCATTCTTTCATTCATATAATAGTCCCACCTTTTGTCCCAGCTGTTACCTGGGCTCTGTTGAATATCTGTTCTAAACACAGTAAGAGTCCAGCCCTTTAGGACCCCACCTGCTTTGTGCAGTGTCCACAGTGCTGGATTTAATGTGGAAATGAGGTTCTTTTCAAACAGCTCAATATGTTGGTAAATCGCTCAAAATCTCTACAGCATTAGCACTGCTCTTCTAAAAAAAATGCTAGATAAACTATTATCCCTCTATACTGGTTTTTATTTTCCTGAAATACTTGATAAATGCCTAATTTTGTATGTTGTAAGCATTTGTGATAAAAAATCCTACCTTGGGTCTTGAACATATAAATTGGCATGTCTGAAGTAGTATAAATGAGGAAAATGGAAATGGAATTGTACTCTCCTACAGGAAGACTTGCCACCAGGCGAGAGCATGGGGACTGGATCCCAGGACAATAAACACAAACATAAAACACAGAAAAAATGCACTGTACAGATCTTAAGACTGAACTAAGCATGAGAATCTGGCATCCAGTTTAGAAACAGGCACGTGAACTGATTTTTCTTAAATGGTGAGCTACACATTTTCAAGGATAAAACATTTTCAATTCACTTATTTACTGTTTTCAGTTGCATTTTTGTCCCCCCTAAACAATCCTAAAAATTGTTTGCTGTTGACCTGTATTTACATGACCAGCTGTTGGCAGTAAAGCCAACCCAAAAAAAAACAGGATAATGGGACCACTTGAACTGTCCTGGGTTCCTCAGTGTTGGTGATAAAGAACAAGATGAGAAACATTGCACATTAGGATGAATGGGTCAACCATTGGTAATGAATAGGAGTTTATAAAAACACCATATTTTCCAGTCATTTTAAGTTATTACTTCTATTTTTGCAGTAGTTTTAAGGTGTATAATGTTTACAGGATATTTTTGTATATGTTAGCTTTATCTGAGACTTTTACTAAATCTAATCAGTGAATGAATCTAAGTCAAAGTCAAAAGTCAAGAGTTTATTTGTCACTTCGCTGAGAAGCCTTCGCTGAGGGAAAGCCAGCAACAGTTTAGGAGCTCCAGACTTATGCTAAACAGATGCAGCCAAGCATAGATTTGCAGTTTGCTCAGAACTAATGATTTAGGGGGTTTATTTGCAAAATTGTGCTCAAAATCCTAATAGGCTGTTATATAATGACTAAAACAGCTTACTAACAAAACAAGGGAATTTTTCCCCTCCACAGAACACAAGAAGCATGTGTGAAGGTCTGTGGGATCGGGATCTGAATACACTGCTGTGCATATAAAAATGAAAATAAATGAATTTCAGCAAAAAAAAAAGAATGGTCTAAATTTTTCCATTTTTTTCAGTACTGGACACCCTCACTGTGTGTGCAGTGACAAATACAGCCCTGTTGGTGTTTGAGCTGACTGAGGAAGGTAACGTTGAATGAGAACACTGCCCCATATCTTTACTTAAGTACACTGAATAACTCGTTTCTGACCCTATACACAAATTACATGTGGGTCCCAAAGGACTATGTTATCAGCAGAGCCCAGAACTAAGCCTCTTCCTCGAGGTTTCCCTGCTGATGATGCAGCAGCCACTGTTTTGCTGAGCACTGGAGGCCCACTTGTCTGGAAGTCTATTAATTTTGCACTGAGAAAATGCTTAATATTTTTTGTTTGGTTGTTGAGTTGTTGAGCAGGAGCAAAATTAAACTTAACAATTAGACAACAGCTGCTCAGTTCAGCAAGAATGATAGGCCATAGTTTTGGTGTTATAATCATTATCTATCCATCTGTCTGTCTATCAAAGTTTAATGTGGAAAGGTAACAATTAATTAAAAAATATATACTGTATAACCAAACTGTTTTACCTTTTGTTGTATTTACTACATAAGTATTGTTTGTGCTGTTAAACAGGTGAATGCCACAAAGAGTCCGAGGTGATTTTGATGGCTGTAGACAACCCCAGCCTCCCTTCCCCCAGCACTGCTAACTCCAGCCTCTGTGGGATAAATCGTGGAGTTCAGAGGCTGTGGTGCCGTAGACCGTTAGAAAGGTGCAAAATTAAAAAAGTAATATCAAAATATATAACACCAAACATAATACACTTACATAAAATGTGTGCAGCCCTGTGTGTGTGTGTGTGTGTGTGTGTGTGTGTGTGTGTGTGTGTGTGTAAATAATCTTAATTTTTTATTCATCTTCATGTTTTATTTTTATACAGATCCTACAAATTTCTATTTGTGTGCATATTACAGCTACTGGTTGCTCTGGTGCTGCTGCTGATGATGATAATGATTTTGTCCACCTCTGAAGCCAACAGACATTGGACTTTACAGATATGCTGCAATTTTTTTTCTAGAAATTGTTAGCCTTTTCTGGAGAAATTAACTTCCTTAATGCACAAAGTAATATTTTAAAATAAACCATCTAGCTGCCTCCACTGTGATTTTCATGAAGGCAGCAAAATGCCAGCAAGTCCCATTGTAGCAGAATTCTACTCAATGCTCTTTCGTTGAGCGTTCATGCCATTCAGTTCTCTTTGCAGTAAAAAACAGTCTGATGGACGCTTCATGTTTGGTCAGTAAATGCTCACAACTACTGGCTCCTGTCTTTTCCAGCTCGGAGCCCATTGTGGGTAGATAAAGCAGCAAGACCTTAAACTGGTTCCATTGTAAAGTTCTGGCACCAAGTAATGTTTGTATTTTTATGTACAATTTTGTAAGATTGGAAGAATTGTATAAAAAGAAGTTTATCTTTATTTATTTAACTTTAAATACCTTGCAGAAATAATCTTTGTGTTCCCACAGTCTCACCTCTGGATCCCTTAAACATAATTGCCATTAAAATGAATGGGTTTATGTTTCCTTTTCAAGGATTTTTGGTTTATGAATGGTTGTACAGGAATGTAATGTGTTTGTAGATAAAGGAAAAGTTGCATATCACCAAACTTTATAATCTTTGAACTTGCTCCATTTAGGGTCATTAATGGATGTACTGCTCTGTGTGTGTGTGTGTGTGTGTGTGTGTGTGTGTGTGTGTGTGTGTGTGTGTGTGTGTGTGTGTGTGTGCGCGTGCATGTGCGTGCAGTGTCATGCTTGTGAAATCTGGTCAGCATAATGTACCCTCTGTGTAACAGTACTACAAGTCTATTTCCAAACCTTATTTCAAATAACAAAATAGAAATTCTGGGTCTACGTCACAGCACCTGGGGTGTTTGGGTGTGGGACATCCAGCTCAGTCTGTGTGGAGTTTACACGTTCATCCAGTGTCTGTATGGGTTTCTACTCACAGTCCAAAGACTTGTGTTTCTGGTTAATTGGTGATCCTGTACTAACCATAGTGTATGAAAGTGTTTGTGGCCACTTTGCCATGGGCTAGTGTTCCATCTGAGGTAGTTTCCTATTCTGGTGCACAGTCATTCTGGAATGGCCTCCAGATTCCCGCTACCCTGCCCATAGGATAATGGATAGATGTACATCTTCAGTGTGGACTGTAAAGACTACACACTGTTGCAGTTATTGTTTTTTTTTTGGGTGGGGAACTGTGGTTGGTCCTTGTCCCTGTTCTTGCAGTCTCTCCATAGGGGTTCGGCATTCGATGGGTCCGTCAGAGCAAGTATGTTATAGGATCGCCAATGGATGATGTCACCGCTGCGAGTCCTTATCTACGAGGATGGACATGGAGGCAGCGGCAGCCGCTTTGTCTTGGTCGTGCTTTTGCTTTCTATAAGATTGAAGATAGTGGGAATTTTTCTGTCTGCCCCATGTTGGTAAAGTGTTGGCACCGGGAAGCGTCCAACCACTCTGTGCGCTTCGCGCCAACACTCCGCGATCATTGTACACATACGTTAGAACTAGTTGTTAGAAACACAAGGTGAAGTGGCAGTCATCCACCCCTGTATATCTGTGTGAATTCTGTAGATATTGTAGGTCGACAGGGCCTTGGCTTGGCTGCTTTCTTTTCTTTCGGTGGCCCAGGTCGGAGTGACACTTTTGGGTCTTTTTGGTCGTTGACTTGGGAACGGCCTATTTTATCTCAAACTGTTTGGTGCTTTGTTCTTTTGTGTTTTTTGTGTGTGTTCTGTATATACTTCTCACTGTAAATAAATTGCACTTTGTCACTGTCAACTAGCACTCTCAATTGGAAAACTGTATATTGAGATTCTCCGGGTAAAGGGGTTTTCTCCTACCACCTACATTTTTCTTTTACTTAAAGTGCTACGGTCCTTACTGCTGGTCCCTAGCCAACGAGCCGGGCTGTAACAAAATAAATTACATAGAATGAGACACGTGGCAAACCACACTTTGAGGCCAAGTTCCTAATGACCTGTTGCAGTTTTGGCACAAATAAGATCTGAAGCTACATCACATTTAACAGATTCAGTTGTCAAGCTACTCTCATGGTGCTGATGATGTCTTCATCATATCCAGGCTTCTCTGATCTCTGAACTGAGCTGAACTTCCCCATTTGACAGTTTTGTTGTTCTCAGACAGCAGATCAGCCCCAACCATAAATTAAAAGGGTTCTCGCTATGGGTAGAAAGTAAGTAAATCCTTTTTTTCCAATCCAGAAGACAGCTCTAAGCAACCTCTGACTGCCAACACTTCCACCCCAGCTTCCAAAGGAGTTTAAAACATTCTAAAGTGTTGCACAGTGCAACTGCAACCACTTAAATCAGCCTTTATGCAGCCTCATTTGGGGCCTCATAATACTGAACAGTAATAACAATAAGTCCGAGCTGATATTTACTCAAGCTTTCCCCATCTAACTATTATAAACATAAACACTATATCTTCAAAGCTCATTTAGAGCTTAATAAGTTTATTAGGCAGACCTTAGGAAGTCTATGAAAAAAACTTATCTTCAAAACTCATTTAAACGGTAATAACTTTCTAATGTCTGTCCAAAAATATTAATCATGCACTTAGGTACAAATAAATTCACACAATCTTTGTACTGGATTTTTCTTTCTTTCTTTCTTTCTTTCTTTCTTTCTTTCTTTCTTTCTTTCTTTCTTTCCAGTTTAAAATGCAAAAATTATTCTTAGTTATTAGTCCACAGTTAATACTGCATAAGAAGGCATCTGAAATAATAGGACTAAAGAAAATTATGAGTAATTTTGAGCATTGCTTTCATTTCATTTGCATTTCTGCTAAAAACTGCCCTTGGTCTTAACATTCTGAATGATCTAGAATGATACGTGATCAGTGGAGATGGCTTATGGGACAAACTGCAGTGGAAAAGAATATCGGAGAGTAGAATTCAGGTTTTCTGCATACGTCCACAGAAAGAAGACTTATGTTGTAAGTTTAATAGCCTGCTAGTCTGCAGACAGCTTCTCTTGTAGAACAACTTGATTTCAGAGCTCATACATATACAGCAGTCAACACAACACACTACTGAAGCAGTCACACTTTTGACTAACTGGATTGCAAACTCAATATTAAAGCTGAAACAACTCCCTCTGGCAAGAAAATGCAATATTGATGTCAGAAAAGACTCACAGAACCTTTGACTTTATGAGTTGTTTGACTGTAATACTGGATAATGATCAATGCCGCTATACATTTCCTGGCTTTGAATAGTCTGGATTTAACAAAATTAACTGCTAACAGCAAACTTGATACTCATTTATGCCTGGACTAAGTGCAAGCAGATTTCAGCAGCTTCAAGATTACAGTCTTCAACTTGTTGTGCTAGACACCTGTTTATAGGTAGTTACATAAATATGCAAACTGACTAACAAGAAATGGAGGCCTTCCCACTAGCTGGTAAAAAAAACTGTTACTTACCAGCTGGTTAACCTTAGATGAATCAGATATGCTCCCTTGTGACTGGAGCTTGTTCGCTTATAGCCTAATGCAATAATTGCCTCCTTTCTGAGAACTAAAAAATCTCAGAAAATCACTGATCCACACTGTCACGTGTTCTCTAGCATCAGCCATGTCTCTTGAGCAACGTTTGAATGGACCCTGTGTTCAGCTACAGAGCACAAGTCAGTGACCTGAATAAAATGTCTGCAAGACTACAATCGCACTGTAACAGCTTACCGCAAGAACCACACAACAGGGCAAAATTTTGACCAAAATCTCTGCCTTGACTTGGTTAAGGGTTTGTCACAAAACATTTGGGTTCTGTAGTCTGTAACAGTGGCCATTGAAGGCCAAGACTGAGTACACACAAAGCGTGAGTGTTGTGGATTTGCTAAACAAAAACTAGGACCTTTTCATCAGGGATCTCCTCTCAAGGATCTGCTCAGTTTTAACTTGACTTTACCTTGGCAACACTGGCAATTCCTTTAATGGGATCAGTTCTCAATTATTTATTCTTCAGATGGTTGTTGCAATAGATTTAAAAAATAAAAACTGGAAAATTATTTCAAACTGTATCATACTCCCATATACAGGATCTACTTTAGCTTTCCTCTTGTTAATATATACTGCGCTCCTCTGCGCTCCTCGCAGTTAAACTGCCTCACTAAAACATTTCAAAAACTCAAATGTGAAAACAAGGTGCGCTTGATCCAATTTCCACCTTCCACCTTCCGCCTCCAAGCTCCCAGTGGCTTGGCGAGCAGTCAGGTGTGTTAAATACCACCGGGCTGCTCTTATTTATTACATTGGACGTGTTGTACCGAACAACAGCAACGGTACCGGGGAGACCGGTGGTTCAGCGACCCAACATGTCACATTTTTCTTAACACAACACACAGAAAAGTTTTGTGTGGCAACGTCACCCACCCCATGCACAGCCTGAAACACAAAACACTGAAATGGAATACACATTTAATGGTGTGTGTGACTATTTGGAGGAAGAGGGGATATCTGTCTTGCACAAAGTACACAGACTTTCAAGGTGTCATATATTATTCATAGGGCTATTTTATAAATGAATTAAATCATTTTACAAAAGGGAAAAAGTACATTTTACAAAGCACATAGCCTACAGGTACCATATTTCAAGAAAAAATTGTGATCAATCATGAAACCATGGGCATCTCTTGCAGAAAATGTGAGAGCATTTTGAAAGAAAAACAACATGTGTTTCTTTCTCATTCTGCTAGCTGTGCCTTTTCCTCTCCAGATCCGAAGTTTCTTCTGTGAGAGGCACGAGAAGATAAGGAACTGTATCCAAGTAGCCCATGGCACACAGCATATGTAGTTTACAACAAACCTGACTCACGAGGCCTGAACCTTTAACATTTTTGTATTATTTTTGAGTTTTGTGGTTCGGTCGTGATGTCTGATCTCGACTGCTCCAGCTGTTGTAGCATCAAACTGACATTTGAGAAGAAGCTCATTTTTGTAATTGTTTGACTGTAACCTTTTTGGTGTCTAGCAGTAATTGTGTTTTGCTCAGAAAACTTTCTGTTCTTTCCCTTCAGCTTACACGTTATTTAAAATGTCTAGCAAGAGAAAAAAGTGAGTATG
Organism: Heterotis niloticus; assembly: GCA_018136845.1. NCBI lineage: Eukaryota > Metazoa > Chordata > Actinopteri > Osteoglossiformes > Osteoglossidae > Heterotis > Heterotis niloticus. The sequence goes on from CM030891.1 coordinate 14,292,749, forward strand.
CATTATTCATTAATCAATAGGTTGAATTATTATGGAAAGAATTCATAATGATCCATGTTGCATTTCATTGTGTAATTACTGTTCTGCTTTTATATAATAATTATTCTATATTAGTATTACTTTGACACGAATATGTGAAATTAGTGGAAAATACAAACAACTGAGCCCTTTTATCCAAAATAGCATTCAGGCATATCAACTGGGAATGTATTCTCACACTTTATAAAATAAAAGAGCATTTCTGACTACCAACAAAGTCTACTGTTGACAAGGTTTTGGGAAGAGAACCCTATTGTAGTCAACACTGCTGTCTAAGGTGTCTTATGATACTGAGCTACTTACAATGATGTCCCCATTTATAGAACCTTAGGGCAAGCATTTGCTCAAGGGTACAAGAGCAGGGATTGGATTTGTCCCTGGGTCCTGCATCATGCTGCCTGCTGCTCCATTATGAAAAAATATACAAGAAACTCAAGACACAATTAGACATGGGATTTTGTAGAGATGTTGGGCCTACTGATGATTCCAATTATGTTTCCCTAAAGCTTAGCCAAGCAATGCAACTGACAAACCCAGCGGCACCATGGGGGCCCATCCCTGTTGGACTGGCTGCCCATCAAGCACTGAGCTATCTGCATTGTTAATCCAATTGACATCATGAGGCCTGTCTATTAAAAGTGCACACTGCACTGAGTGTATCAGGCTCCTGTCTGACCATAAACCCTCTAATGACAACAGGAGCAGTCAAGTGCAGAATGGGTCCTTGTTGTAATTGGACTTGTCAGTTACACCCAGAACTGAAGAGATGTTGCAGGTGCAGTCTGGTTGTGTAGAAATGATGATGCGAGATGGAGGACATGCATTATTTTTCTATAGCAGAACTGCTCCTGTAGGTTGCGACAGTGGCAAAGCCACATGCGGTTTCAAATTGGATCTAACCAGACTAATGATGCCCACATGGAACTCTGTGCTCACTTTCAACGTAGCAACCAAATATGATCAAATTAAATTAATCAGACCTTTTGTTTCCGGCTAATGCACAGTTGGGGTGCTATCAGATTTTTAATTTGAATTCCATCTGAGATGTAATTGTCCTTTATTTTATCATCATTATTATGGCCAGTTACTAAGCTTGCGCATCCTTTTTTAGTTCCCCATTTAACATTTGGTGATTTCACTTCTGGATTATTTAATTAGCTGCTCGACAATTACACTCATATTTCCTTGAATAACTGTGCAGCCACTGAAACAGATTTGCAAAGGGCAGCACAAATGAAACACACACATCCCTGTATTTTATTACCCCAACCCAGATTGAAAAGCTGGGCACATGGAAATCTGTGTGTGTCCTGTGGTCATAAGACAGTGGAGCAGAAATGGGCCAAAATCTGGGGAGCCAAGCGTGAAATTTAATGCACAACTGAATATTTTCCCCTTTGCCTTTTTTATGCCTCTGTCTCCTTCTAAGAGCAGCTAATGAATTTTAAAAAATAAATAAATGAACAACATCAGATGCTGAGTGGTTAAACAATCATTCGTTGCGCTTGACTCCAACAGCAAGGACTGAAGGTGCAGGGTGAAGACTATCGTAATGGGTCTGTCAAGGAGCTTATTGAAGGAGTAGAAAAACCTTTGGAGCTGCAGTGCAGCAACCAGTGACCTCAACGTTCCTAAAGAGCCACAGAAAAAATGGCCAAAAAGGGAAGAAAGACACCCATCACCTATAAAGTACTGAAGCCTAAGAATCCTGTTCTTTCACTCTCATTCTGGAATTGCCTTCAAACTGTTTTTTGCTTCTGCTGGCTTGAAGGTGGCGCTGTGTGAAGCTCAAAGGTGTAAAGTTTAGCAACTGTACCATGCAGCCCGTGGAGTCCACCTTGCGATCCGACACACACTTGAAGTTCTTCCTGCAGCCACCGTTGTCCTTGGAGCAGTCGCGGACGGGGCCAAAGGAAGACAGCACATCATTGATCGTCTCAAAGTAGGTAGACATGATGGCCTCCTGCCTGTTGACAAGAAAGTTGAGAGGGGAAAATTCGGATTACTGCAGTGCCTGAGCATTCCCACTAAACATTAATTCAGGGTAAATACCTTGCTCATGTGCACTAGAGTAAGAGGAGGAATTCAAAATCTAATTTTCAGCTACAAATTCTTGCTGCTTTACTACATGCTGCTGCATTTTCATTAATTCAGATTAATGTTTCACGACTGCTTCCTACCAGGCACATCCATATTTACATAAACAAATAATAAGCGCCTTCTTCAGTACAATTTCTTACAAAGTGCTGTGGAAAAAGTAGCCCCTCTACAATTGTCTCTTTCTGTATAAGCTGGGCCATAGAGCAATGATGCCAAACTTACACACAAAATCAAGCAATTCAGAATCTAAGTTGCTGGAATTTCCTGTGCAAAAAATTAACAAAATTTTCCACACGTGATGCACTCGGTGACTCCTATCATGCAGTTTGCCCTTAAGTCATGTCTCCTTGTGATCAGAGCAGAACAGTGGGGTCATCTGTGTTTTGCCTCCATTTGTGTGATCTGCATGACCTGCATCAGAGATGACTTGGCCCAAGCCATAGTGGCTCCAACAATGCCTCCAACACTGCTTATGTTTTGTTGCTTTCTCCTCTGCTCTCTGACGGCATATACACACACTGTACGCTAGAATATGCAAACGTCTTACGGTGGATAATCAACACCTCTGAGGGGGGGGGGGCATTTGGTGAAGCTTTGATGTTTCCCTCATGTGGATCTGTGCTTTGACTGCACAGTAAATGTTAACTTTTGTTTGTGAGATTTTTTGCTCTTCTTCAACAGCGGCAAGAGCTGAAAAGATCTGTTCATGCTTTAAAATTTGAAATTTTGCCAACTGAACCTGTTCTGCTTGGTGACATGGACCAAAATTCCTCCAGAGGGATGTCTGACCTTGTCAACAGATACAGGAAGCATTTGGTTGCAGTCTTTGCAGCTCAAAGGTGATGCAAATAGTCAGTAACTGCGAGAGACACTTACTTTTTCACCCCTATGATTGCACATTTTATTTATCTCCCAGACCCATGAAATTACATAAAACAATATTGATGTCACTTCTGAACAGATAAAAGCTGATTTTTATGTTAAAATGATGAGACTATAAAGAAAAGTGGAAATGGAGCAAACACATTTGTAGAGCATCACGATCCTTCTTTTCTGTTATTGAAGAAAATCATCATCACTGGCTCAGCAAAGCAACTTAGTTTTTATAGTCAGTGGTGCAAGAAGAGTTCAGCCACATCCCTCTAGGAACTTCAAACGGGCATTTTCAGTGCATCTATGCGACCAGAGGCATTTAGAGGAATTTACAGAGGAGTGCAAACACACAACAGGAACAAGAATCCATTAAGTAAACTGCATTTGTTTTGGATCAGTTTAGCCGGATAATAGTTGCATCAATTTGCAATTTATTTCATGACAATAAGAGAGAGAATGGAGAACAGAATGCAAGAGATGAAATGAAAAAGAGAATAGCAGGGACAACTTATGGGCAAATACTTGAAATATGATGTGACTTCAGCAAACACCCTTTGTCACTCCGCCTTCACAGGAGCTTCTGCTTACCTGCTTTTTGGGTTTCTGACATCATGGACCGACAGCAAAGCCCAACAGCAAGGGCAAACCAGAGAGGGTTGCCATATGGAGGGGAGGGGATAAGGAGAATGTGTGGGGTATCTGTTCCTGGGATATGTGGCTGACTGCTGTCGCTGCCCAGCTGTGTGTGTGTGTGTGTGTGTGTGTGTGGGGGGGGGGGGGGCAAGTGGAAGAGTTGGTGTGTTTGTCAGTGTGTGTTTATCTGTGTGTATTCTCAGTGTGGCTCCTGCTCTTGTGTCCAAAAGTATGCCTGATATTTGAACATGATCTCCTGTGACGGGGAAGCTGGTACCCTGCACACATCTCCCTACCACTGACCGAGGATCCCACCCCACAAGCGTCTTCATACAGGTAACTGGCCACTTCATAGGAAATTAACAAGGTATAAATCTGTAATGGCATGTAATTAAGCTGCCTGCTGGGCTGTGCCAAATTCGCTGCGAGATGGGTGTCCATGTGGAGCCCACAGTCCAAGGATAAACCTAATAATCCCATAACCACTTATTACACTGCAGTCCTTACTTGGATATGAAGAAACATGTAGATCTGAGCCACACACTCCACGACATAGACAAAGAAGTAAAATATAAATAAAAAGGCATAAAAGAATTAAATCTGTTAATGAAATGAAATGTTTCCAAACATAAGGGTTGCAAAATTGACTGAGTTCCAGGCGCTGAGCAGGTGATGGTTTTGTTTGCCAATGGGATGAGAACACAAACTGAATGGGGAAAAAAGTGGGCAAACACTCCAAGCCAATGAAACAGACAATAATTGCAGCACTTTTACCAGCCAAAATCCCAACATGTCCCTGTTTCCCTTCCCGGATTTCTCATCATAACGCTTCATTCAGGTGGATTAAAAAAGCACAATAAAAAGTGTAAAACACTGTGGTAGAAGCTCATTTACAGCGCATAACAAGTCTGTTTGTGAGAATCTCAGCCCAGAAAAGAACTGCTAATTGCTTAATATCTGTAATCTCAAGAAGACAGCAGATCGCTGAAGCTCAGCCTGCAAAGAAAGGGACGATGGGAGATAATCTTGGAGTAAACACTTCCCGTGGAAAAAAGTGTCTTTTTGCTGCTAAAACTCGGCTGACTGTAGGGCTTCTCTCACAAAATAATCTATATCCTTCAGTCAATTCATCCAATCCTGCTGGCTGTCCACAGGAGGCAGGTGGCTGGCAAACAGATGGCTTTGCTTCATTTGGATAGAAACAGTCACCAATAGCACTGATGCACATGTGGAGAGGGGTGGAGGCACGCACAGCATAAACAACAAGCAGCAGGTAGCATCCTTGGTAGAACTTGAATCCTACGTCCTGCTGCAAGTCTCCTCATATCAACCTTAAACTAAGGGTGTAAAAGTTACCCAACTACATAAATGGGCAAAATATTGTAAGAAGTGCATTGTGCAGACCGAAGGTGCTGTGGAGAAAAGGATCAGGTAATGAATGAAGATCTTCTACACCTTTGCTTACATGCCAGCCACTCTGATGTTGCATTGGAACAAACAGTTTGCATTCCTAACCCCGACACGTCTACAAAACTTGGAAGTTGAACACAAACCAAGTGTGCTGTATTTTTCCGATTTCTTTAAGCTAACATTCAAATACGTGCATTTTATCTCCAGGGAGGGTGGCCCGAGGCACACCGGCTTTCAGGGTATGTGATGCATGTGGAGAGATCTGTCTCAGAAAAGTCTTCAGAAGGTTAATAAACACATACACACACGCACATGCACTCGTGCCGCTGAGATCCTTGCTCTGTTTACCGGCTCGGAAAGGCGGCAAGACAGATCCTTTTGCACGTAACCCCCGGCAAACGATGTGGCGCTGAGACAGATGACTTGATGCCAAGTGCGGGCCGCCTCAAGAGGAGCTTGACAGTGCCGTTTTTTCAGAAGAATGAATGCAGCATTTTGTTGGCAGCTCCTGTCCCTGGGCTGGGGATGGTAACAGATTGTTGAGGGCGTGACACCAGAGTAGAGGGTGGAGTCGGAGGTCCCGAAGCTCCTCAGATTGATCTGCCGGGCTGAGTGCTTCTCACCTTTGTGCTGGTGGGAATTCCTGGATCCAGTTAAACAGAGCGGACAGTGCCGAAGTGCCAGAGGATGCAGCTTCTCCAATCAACTTGGGTACAAACCTGACAGCTATTTCTCCCTCCGCAAACCAACCCTTATGTTGCTATAGTGAAAGAGATGCATCATTTCTTCAGAAAATAAATGTTGCTCTGTACACGAGCCAAAAACAAGGCATCACTTAATGAGGTTGCTTTGCTAGGGAAGCAAATTTCGTGCTGTTGATGCAACGATAATTTATTAAGTGAGAAAGTGGCAGGGGAGAACGATCCGGAGCAGGGCTCACGGGGGGTCGCGTTTTGGGCTAATTGGAGCTACCGCTTCAAGTGGCCTCGCCTGCCACTGCCCGCAAAAAGGGACCCGGGCCATCAACACTCTCCATCCATTAACTTTTATGGCTAATAAAAAGCAAGAATTGCCTCCTGGCACTGTTGTGGCCAGACTTTATGACTGTGGAAGGGGGAGGAAAAAGCAAAAACACAATAAAAAAATGCCTGCGACTTGTTCGATTGACTTGGTGGTTAAACAAAAGGAGTGCATTAACAGGGTGAAGTCTAAGTGCATGTGTGAAGCGGGAATCTGTGGGGGGGGGGGGGTTCGGGTGAAGTGGAATGTACAAATGTACACAAGAGTCCGATGTTCCATGACTGGAAGAACATTTGTTCGGAGAGTGGGAGCTTGATAAAAAGATTACTCCAGTACTGATGTTCTTCCCTCTCACCTCTGAGGGCCCCTTGCTCTCATCTAAACCACTCTATTCTACATAAAGAGAAGGGGAGAAAAATCAAAAGTGTTGTTACAATTTAGTCCTTGCTCAGAGGAGCTGCCGTAATGGCAGCTGTTGCCACAGTAACCAAAGACTTTGCTCTGTGTAATCAGAACCCATTCTCCCATTTGCTTTCCCTCTCAAAGCCCAAGTTTCAACGGCCCCTCAATGTGCTGTAATTTGTCAAAAGCATCCCAGCGTGAGTCTGATGGTGGGGGTGAGAGGCAAAAAAGCAAAACCCAATTTTAGGCTGCAGTGGTCGAGCTGCATTTTTCAGCAACTTTTAAGACTATTCCTCTTGTGAGACACGATTAACTATGCAAACTGCGTGACTCCCCAATTCTTCTTACCAAAGGCAATTAAATACAAAAGTGGGAGAACAGCAAAGTGTCTTTAAATGTGGATGTGCGACTTCAGCTGCTACGTGGTGCCAAACCAGAAACGCTATCGAAGAAATGGCTTTCAGATGCTGCAAGACCTTTCTGGTGATGTGTTGTGCGACAAAAAGATACCAAAAGCACACAACAGATATTCCTATCAATTAAATTAATATTAATTTAATACTAATATACCATATGTTGCCAAAGGCACCAGTTAAAAAATGTATTAAAGTTTCTGTCTACGGGCTTGAAGGACCTGGGTTCTGACTCCTGCTCACCTTCTGGACAAGGTATTTACCCAGTTGCAAAAAGGGAAATCTTTCTAAATAATCCTGAAAAAAGTGGCAGCTTCATGTTTAGCTTTTAATGTAGATTCTGATACAGAAAGCAAAGCAGAAGAAGTTTTGAAGTACACAGTGGCCTTGTACACCAACCTGGCCTTTGAAACACTGGAGTCTACCGTGGTGTGGTCACAAAAGGTGATCAATCAAGTTTCCCTGCAGCGACAGCTCCTAACATCCAACTTTACTCAACCCTAGGGCCAGCGGAGAGGAATGTGACTGCTTTTCTGTTCCTGATGAATGGATGTGTGCGCTCACTGTGACAATGCACGGAAACAAAGAAACTCACAAACTCTGCATCTCAACAGCAAAAATGTCTCTGAATTTAGTAACAGCGTGGGGCTTCTCCACGGTCCACTTATTCCATCAGGAGTTAATGTAGTGCTTGGAGTCATCGTCTGCACCCCACAATGCTCCACTTCCTGCCTGGGGCGGGTATTTTTCCAGGAGGATGATGCTAGGGAGATGCACCGTGTCCATGGGGTGCCTTTTCTCAGCAGGTCGCTTGAGAAGCCCAAGGACGTTGCCCAGCTTCCACAGCGCTCTGGGGTCACCAGGGGTCAATCCCACAGAGTGCTGCTGGGGCTTTTCTCAACGAGAGCTTTCAGCGTAACAGCACAGTCTACCTTTAGCAAACTCATATGGATTTATAGGATTTCTCCTTGAAGAAAATGTCCAGACGCCACGATAGATGGTGGTCACTTGCTTTACTCCACGCTGAATCATGGCCCAGCTCCTTGGGTTGCAAAGACTTCAAAGTTCCTTTTAATGTCTACGACCTGTCTGATATCACATTGAGTGGTTTGAGGCAGTAGGAGCCAGTGGTGTAAGCTCATCTGTCACAGGCTGCATATTTCATAAGGATATCTGGTTCTAATGACAATCCATTAGTGTAAATCTAAGTGAAAAGCTACATTTTAAAAAAGCCACCGTTATCTTGGAAGAGCTCAAACATACTCATCATCTTGATTTTTGTCACAGAAAACGGTTTTGATGTTCCGAGCTGAATTATGCTGACGGTGATGCTTTGGTGTTGAAAGCTCAGCCGCCTTTTGCTGAGGAGTCACATATCTCCTGTGGCAGGAAGCTGCTTAACATATGGTTAAGGACAACTGAGAATGAAAGGGGAGGAATGTGCCCTTCTGGGAACCCAGATAGACGGAGCTGCCTTTACGAGACCAGTATGTTGCAGAATCCAATCTTGGAAAAGAAATACTTTCAGCTTTCGGCATGACCAGGGCAACAAACAACAGTCAGACATGAAATGTGGTACCCTTCCGAATAAGGGTATCAGGTCAGACACTAAACAACTGTCTTCCAAGGCACACATCTCTGTTGCAGACATTTCCTTGCTCTAATCTTGCGCAACACAACAGAATGACAAGAAGTTCTCCCAGAAATGTGAGGGTGGGGGGAGAATGGAGGATTGATGGAAAACACTGGCATGTATCAAAGCTGGCATCAAGCCGTGAACATAAGGTTTCAAGAGTGTCTGGAGATAAATACCTTCTCATTAGATTTTGCTTCTTTTTCCTAAAAAAAAAAAAAAAACTATTTCTCCAAGGAGCAGTGATGTAGTCCACCGGACAGCTTAATCACGGTGAGAGCGGAAAAGGCAGCAATACAGAGGTACAAGTGCCCCAAGTAAGCAGCAGGGTGGGGTGTTATTGTCAAGGTCTTCAAGCTGATAAATACTGCAGGTTTATGCCTATTACATGAGATTATTAATTGTTTACCAGATATCAAAGTGGGCAAAGGTTTATTATTTGTGGGCCTAACTCGGCAAAACACCTGAGAAGGGAGATGCCCCCTTGACAACCCCAATGAGATACTGCACCATCACACAGGTTAGGATAAGATAAGATGGATGGTTAGGATGAAGGTTAGGGTTTGGGATATACTTTGAAGCGCCAATCCTTTTATTAGCACTTTGTGTTTGATATGAATCTATTGCACTTTTAGCTATTTATATAATACAATGTTAAGCAGAATTTTAGCATTAAGAATAGTTGTCTGAATGATAAAATGTAGAAATTAAATTCCAGAGACCTGAACTGGCAAATTGTTGGTCAACTTTTTAGTTCCTAAGCTATTGCATAGCCTGTTGTATTGTGGGAGGAGAAGCCTAAACAACTGACCCAATGGTTAGGATGCAATGCGCATTTTCAGACAGAACATGAAAGGCAGTACTTTGCCGAGTTGGTCCTCTGAAAAAGCTGGATGCGAGACATCGCCATGGTGACCCCTTTTGATGCACATCCTGCGTGATTTTTTCCAGGTTTCTTACAGTCCGGAGTAATCGCAGAAGAGGAAGTGCTAAAAGTCCTCTCAAGGACCCTTTTCAGTGACAGAACGGTGATGATGGACATTTGAAAGAAGGTTTGCGGTTACAAACACACCACTCGGTCACACACTGATAAGCATTTCCATATGCCATGCTTGTGTAGAGTGTGCATGGGCAAAGATGACAGCGACTACCATCAGTCCCAACACGAGGACTACAGAATACGAATGAACGATGATGATTTTGCAAAGTGTGAGAAGCTAAACACTTGACAGATACTCTTCCCAGTGAACCACTGCAGCACTATATTTATTCCTAGCATTTGCATTATACAGCCTTGTACAAATTAATTTAAATCATTTAGGTTTACCAAGTGTTTGGTTTGAAAACGCACAACAACTCTCCTGGAACATCCAGGATGATGCCTCCAAGCAACAGGGTGGGGCGGCTATCAGTGTCTCACCAAGGACCGAGTCTCTCATTTGACTTTACGGGAGTTGAGAGGTGCTAATGTTCCCATTTTAGGGGGTCTCCCTTGTGCAAAACAAGACCTCCACACACGTACTGGGTCGATAGCAATATCAGACATCGTGACGGAGATGGCAGGAGTACACGGGATGAAAGGAGCCAAAACAATTAACGTTTTCATACCTATGCTGTACTTCCGAAGGATGCCAAGAAAAGGGTCCAGCGCTCAGGTATTCACAAGAAATTAGCTTACAGCTCAAGTCCACAGCTGTTAATTCAAAGTTTTTAAATAAACACATTTATCAGGAGGCTTTAACAGCTTTTGTGTCAATTATTCAAGAGGCTGAAATTAGGGGGCTGAGGGGGAGGGGAGACATTTCCTCGGAGTTTGATTTTGCAGCACAAGGTGTTTTAAGCAGATGTGCTGGCATTTGTGAACAAGTAAAAACAGAAATTGTGAAGATGGCATCAAACGTAAGGGAACGCAGTCTCATGTAAGTTGCCTGAATTTGAACTTCAAAATGCTGTAAATATTCTTTGTGCCACCCAGGGACACTGACATGACTGGTGAAATACGACTGGTGAAATACAACCTTTTTAGATTCCTTCATGTTGCCTTCAATACGCAATCATATGATGGTTAGAGAGGTTGCACGCTAGTCAAAGAGCCTAGGCTTCACCCTTGGTGAGGCTATTTAACCTGAAACGATTACAGTAAAAATAACTCCGCTGTATAAATACAGTAAGGAAATGAGCGTACATACTTGCAACGGGATAATAGCGGGAATGGAAGAAGATCCCAGAATGCACTACTCCGGAGCTCAAGACACAGACTTGTGCAAAAGTGACTTATCAGTGTGGACATAAGTGATAAAAGGCAACAGTTGCAAACACAGCGGGAACCCTTCGAGAAGAACGCGCGTAACTGCCGACAGCGCTCGCAGGTACCAGTGCGTGCAGCATATTGTGCAGCGACCGCATATCTTGTCTTAATGACGCATTAGTGGCCAACAGTCCAGATATCAGTGCTCCGTCCCCAAAGTTCTGAACCAGACAAGGAATCCGCATCCCTTCCGTGCTTAATTAAACTGTCATGGAATTTGCATCTTTTTGATTAAAAACACTTTCGCTCGGGCTGTAAATGGGATGGGGGGGCAATAATTATTGTCACAGAGGATCAGCGCTAATGAGGAGTAGGAGAAATACAGAAGGCGGACCCTGACCAGATCCGCAACGCGTTTGTCGGACCCTTGCCGCCTCTGAAGGTGAAACCCGGCCCACAAGTGTCTGATGAATAATTAAGATGTTTGTGGGCAGACTGGCTACTTTTTGGTAACCATTAACTAGTATGCAAACGCACCCATTTAATGATGCATCGTGTTGGTTTAATGAAGCTCCTCTCCTTCTTTTGCTACCGTAACCCAAACCTCCAGGGGAGAACACGGCGAACCGATCAACATCATTAATAGCTGTCGTCTGAAGTTGCTTTCTAATTCTCCGGAACGTTCTCTCAGTCGGCCCTGCTGCACGGACGATAATTGCCCGCAGCAATACGGAGACGGTAAGCATGTGTCATGGACACATATGTGAGCACAGATAATTCCATATTTCTCTGATATACACAGCTTGTTAGAACAGCAAGGAAAAAAAAAAAAAAAACACGGGAAACGAAATTCGGTTTAAGTAACAAACAATTGTGAAACAATTTTGTACGATTATTATTCGAGAGGCGTAGTTGATATTCTGGCCTTTCAGCACGATTTGCATATCCAAGTTGGATCCTCTCAGTAAATTTCAATTTTAGGAACTAAAGGTGGTTTCTTTTCTTTTGTCTGAATAGCTTTTTAATTACAGGTACAATTGAACAGAGACACACTGTCAGACCCAACTAAACTGACCTCCTTTTCGTATGAGGGTTAAACTGAGTAGCTCAAAGGAGACACCCAAAGGCGATGCTCTTTTCAGGCTTTTGGCTGAGGTATATTGGGCCAAAAATGGAATCCATTTGCTGAGCTCATTGCTTTTATGCATGCAGATGTGTCAGCTGAATTGCAAACAAGGACATGAAGTCAAGGTGGCAGCAAAGTCACTGTCTGTTCTTGAATGTGGAAAGCTCGGTTGAACTTCTCTAAGGCCACATCAATTCACTGGACTACTCCAACTTCAGCTGCTCTGGACAGCAGCTGCATTCATCTTTATCACTACAAAACTCTTGTGTTGCCTGTACATCATTTTTTTCACCTGACTTTGAATCAATATTATCCGAAAATCATGTTCTGCTGCAAGTTCTAGTTCAGCTTTGAAATATGGGCTCTTGGCATGAACTTCTCCCAACCCGATTCTAACGCCTGTCCGTTTTGAGCCCTTTGGCTGGCTTGCTTAATCCTCAATATCACAACAGTGGTTTCTGACCTTCTACTGTCTTAAAATTAGCTTGAATTTGGACCAGGTTCTTCTAAGAACATCCCCTTCTGCTGGCCCTCATTGTTCCAAGGGCTATCAAGGCCACCAGTTTCTGCTGATCCTTTGAAAAGCTTCTTTCCTGGTGTCCCAGTACTGCCCTCCCTAGTGGAGAAGCAGAGGGTATACTCTGAATTTGTGTAACATCACACACTTGCAAACTCGTGTTTCTCACAAAAGTCTCCACAGAGAAAATGGGTAGCAGATGCCATGACGGATTTGTTCTTTCAGACTGTGGTTTTCTCATTTTGAAATATGAACGAACATTGTTAAAGCTCGGCTATTCAGAATTCCCAGTATGAAACAGTTTTTTTGTTGATATGCCACAGATTTAGCAGCTTAGCTGATGTGTTTTTCCACTATGAGGCACACACTGTATCTTTCAATGGTATTTGCTATTATTTTAGCTACAGCTAAAGACACAAAATTCTACTCAAGTAGAGTCGGACAGTGGATTCCCTGCTAAGTCTGCAGTACAACTGACAACTTTTCAGTGCACATTTAAATGCTTAACATGCAATGTTTATTTCATGCAAAGTCAAAAAAGTAGCAAACATCTGAAAATGAAATTTCAGTGACCTTTAAAGTTCATGTAGTTAAAAATGCAAAGCAGACACTTTTGTGTTTCCTTTTCCCAACACAGTTGAGGCCAGATTTATTTTAATCTGCTGATACACACCGTTTTCAGACCTAGTTTCCGAAGAAACAGATGGTTCGTGTTCTCAATGTCAGCACCATGTTATCAATTACTATGCAATGAAGGTCTCTCCTCCGAAAGTAGCGCTGTAGCTATGCCTAGGTCACCTCCGTCACACAATACAGAGGGGCACTGGGACACAAGGCTTGTGTTCTGACCCTTACTGTACATACAGTGCTGTGCAAAGGCACTTTAGATTGTGAGAGAAATTCTTGAAGTTGGGCTTTTGGTGCATGTTTCTGTTATGTTGGGGGTGTTAATCGGTGGTGTAGTGAATGTTTTATTGCGCTTACTGCTATAAACCATTGGGACTTCTGCCTTGCTGGAATGTTAGGTACTTAAGAAGGTTCCCTGGAAAAACAAAAGAGGGTACTTAAAGAAGGGAAACGTAAACCACAGACAAGGCAAAGATGAAAGGGTCAAGGAAATGGTCAATTTAGACCCAGGCCAGACCCTGGTGGTGTGTAAAGGAGTAATAAAACCAAAACTCCCTGAACTGAGGCACCTAAACCAGGAGTTACTCCACCACACTTAGGATGGGAAAATGATTCCTTATAACAACAATGTTTAAAGTTACACTAACAAAGAAGCAGATGTGGGAAACACCTGAAAGGGGTGTATACCTTGCGAGCTGCTGTATAAATGATCCCTGTATCCTTTGTTCGGGGAGACTCTCTTTCCGAAGAGGCTCTCCTGCACCGGTGTGTATTTCTATAGAAAATAAAGTGTAACTCTCTCTACACCCAAACTGTTACTTTATTTTTTCTTCCACAAGATGTTTCACAAAAATATTAGCTCTTAAATGCTTATGCATTGGTGTGTCAATAGAAAAGGGCATATTTTACATTTCCAAACAATCCTTTTGCAAAAACTGAAATATTACAGCATCAGTACAGAGACTTTTTCATGTTGTTAAAGAAAGAAAGTGGTGTACTGAGAGACCACTTTCCAGACAGGAAACCTGAGGTCTTTGTAGGCATACAACCCAGTGCAGGGACAATCAGAGTCTTAATGTGTAGATAGAACCAAACTGATTCACTGAATCAGGAACTTCTGTGCAGAGAGGATAACACTGCGAGAGACAACCACACTAAACGGGTGAGGTTGCAGAAGATGTGCAGGTTAACCTTAAAATCTTACACCATGGCAGGAGTGAGTGCAGCGATGAGACACAAGGTGGTCATCTTGCAGCTGCAAGGTTCCTTGCAGGCAGAAATTTTGCAGCAGACAGATGTCTGACCAGGTTGAGGACCAGAGACCAGATGAGATGAGAGGAACATCAAGCTGACTTTCCTGTAAAATCAGAAGATGTCCAGTGCTGTTATCAGCTCGGTCAGGACTGGCAGAAACCACTGGGACCCTGGTGCACTCACTTACAGTGAATTCTTCATGGAAGAGCTGTGCTCAAAAAGTCTGAGTGGAAGACAAAGCCAAGTGACTCACCTACCCATGAAAATACAAGGACTGGGGTACAGAAAAATGGCAGCAAGTGCTCTGGAGTAAAGATTTAAAATTTTAAATTTGAAATATTTGGCTTTAAAAGAAGCCAGTTTGTCTGCTAAAGGGCTGCAGAGCATTAATGGCCTACAGTCTACACAGAGTGTATGCAGGCAACAATGAATTGTGGTGGAGGTCTGTGGGTGCATTTCTGAGTTGGTGAATTGGTGATTTGGTCAAAATGAATGGCTCCCTCACTGCTTAGAAGCACAGGCAAATTCTTATCCATCATGGGATTCCATCAGGGAGCTATCTGATCCATCCAAAGTTCATTCTGCAGTATGACAATGACCCCAAACACACAGCCACAGTGAAAGAACCATCTTCAGTGAAAAGAAGAACAAGAAATCCTGCAGCAGATTGTGTGGCCCCCACAGAGCCCTGATCTCAACATCATCCAGCCATTCTGGGGTTGTGGGCAGAAACAGAAGCATGTGAGGCAGCCAAAATCTGCAGAAGAACTGTGGCAAGTTCTCCAAGATGCTTGGAATGACCTTAAACTGCAAGCATGTACCTAAGAGAACTGATGCTGTTTTAAAGGCAAAGGGTGGTCACATCAAATATTGATTTTATTTAGGTTTTTTCTGCTTACTGCACTTTCTAGACAGTTTACTGACTAATAAATGTTATTCATTGCATTATTTTTGGAAGTATCCTCACTTTTTCACAAATGCCTAGAACTTTTTTACAGTGCTATACCTACTGCTGAGGTGGGATTTCATTCCTTGTGGAAAACCACAAACCTATGAGGAACATTAGAAACATAAGCAGATCACTAAAAGGTGGCCACCAACAGTAGTTCTTTAGACACACATTTAACATGTAAGCTACCTCATTCATTAATGAACCAGTTGTCTTGATGCTGAGCCGCAGAGTCTAGAGCCCACCCTGGAAGCACACGGTGTAAGGTGGGGAACCCCCTGGATGGGATGTCTGTCCAGCCCAGAGGAGTCGCACTCATAAGGTGACTTACAATACAGCCCACTCCACTTACATTGCATGGGTCATATACCTGATCCGTTTATATACACGCTGCATGTCAGGTCCTGTTTGAATTTAGGCTGTTTCAGTAGCAGAAACTCTGTTTATAAGCACCGGCAATGAGTGTGAATTTCAGCTGTAAACACGCACAGACAATGATGTTGCTCACTGTAGAAAAATCTCCCACCTCCTGCCTGCTTGACACCCACGAACACTGCATGACATGAAAAGTTTAGTTTGTGATAAAAAACTAAAGTATGACAAATACATCAAAGCGCTGTCAGTAGCTGAACGAGTCGATGCTGTAAAGAAATTGGAAGCCGAAGCGAGACCTCTGCTGCTAAGAGTTACTTTTGCTACTTTTGACACCCTTTAAACCTGGGGGGTAAAAGGTGTCGGGAGAAACAGAAATAATTAATTCCATGATTGCTCTCTCTCTCTCTCTCTCTCTCTCTCTCTCTCTCTCTCATTGAAGAACGTTCAGGGTGAGATTGGCAGTCCCAAGGCAAGTTTCATGTCAGGCAGCACACAAGAGATCGTCTCCGTCTTTGGAAACGCGTGTCAGTGATCAATCGCTCAACAACGCATAGTGAAGAAGCAATTTGTTTCTAGCCTTAAATCAGGATTCGTTTTTTGATTTGCTCAGTTTCAGTTTTCCTTCCATTGTTTTCCAATGGAGCAGTAATAGAGGTGTGTGCTGAAAACTAATATATGACGTCATGTGGGAGCTTACTGTTCACAGGATGTGTGAAGGAGGTGAACTGTGTTTTGCAAGCCTGTGGAGCTGCTGCAATCAAACCGACATCCCGAGCATACAATTATATGTGATAGGAAAGGATTCTTTGCAATCCTAAGGCAATCTTAGAGACGTTATAAAGCATTTTGTGTGGCTGTACCAAATAGGAACAAAAGAAACAGAGTTATACTAAGTGATTTGTGCATGATTCAGCTCCATCAGAAAAGGGGTAGAAAACAGACTGAAAAGACTGTTTGCTGGCTGGGGGTTATTCTTCACCTTGTTATTGAGCGCCCTCAAGGTTCTGTTAGCCCCTTTTCTCTTCTCCACACATGAAATATCAACTGGAGACACCAAATACCTGGAATTGCTCAGTCCAACCACAGCAGTACTGTGATTTAAAAGGGAATAAATAAAATAATTCTTTGATTCTTTGACTAATGGCCCAGTGCTTTCCTTCCTTTGTAGAGCACCTTGTTAAAAAGAACAATGCTTAAAAACATAGAATAAATAAAATGTTTATTTTCAGGCTGACAGAAACTCTATTTTTCAGGTATAGTTTTTTCAAAACTTTGATGGGGATGCACTGCAACGGGATTAAGTTATTAAGTTTGAAAAGTCACTATTGAAAAGTAAGGTTTTGTGAGCCTATGATGTTTTGTTTGTCCAGTCTATATTGTTTTTCAGGCTGACAGTCCATGACACCAGAATTCTGTTTTCATCAGTGAGAGCATCTGAAATGTACTGCTTCGACAGTTTTATCAGCCACAAACCAAATCAAAGTTAATAGTAAAGTAATGAACCTCTTTAAACTGTATGCAAAGCAAATGGTGTGTAAAACGAATTCTGTTTTATGTCACATTTATCACCAGGCTCTATCACACGTAGCCCTGTTGGTACCTGGTTCATGTCCCTAAAGCTAAAAAAGAACCAATCTGATTATGTCCAGAAGAGGAATAATGTATTACATGTAACTAGTTATTGATCACTAAGCCAAGAGGCAAAATTCCACAGGCCCATCACAGCCAGTGATGAATGGGGAATGAAGTTCGTGGTGTTTAGTAACTGTCATCTGTAAAAAAAAACTTGATATTTCAAAGGCTAAAAATTCAGAAACTGCATGTCTAGAAAGAGGAAATCATTTGTATGGACTGCTGGGTCAAAACATTAAATACTTGGGTTTGGGTGCTGGGTGCATCTGGTGATCTTTACCAAGTCCATGGCAGTGTGAACCAGCATGACCATTACAGCACACTTTAGTGGTATGCAGTGCAGCTAACTGGGCAGCCCTGAATGGTTATTATTTCTTATTAATAATAAATAACAATTCAACTGCTTTATAGGAATCATTTAGAATATGCGGCTGAAGGCAAAAGTCATCTACTTGATCAAAACAATCTTAGAAATTTTAGAAAATCCTGATTGGTCAAATATTGACTGTGTGGAACTAGGTTAAATCCGAGTCAGTCTGCAGTTATACACCATGGTGCACAGGATAAAGTAACATGGTGATTTATTGCTAATTTGTCTGTGTTGAACTTTGCTGAAGTAAGTCTGACAGGTTGTATTATAGTGGTAATGTGACAGTTACTTACCCCACCCTGTCCACCGCATCCCTTGTAAATGGAAGTGGGAGGACAGAGAGGGGATGAAAAATGGGCCAACAATCAGTGTATTCAACTGCTCCTGGTCTTTGTCCATGCATTTAGTTACAGTCAGCCTTACACACCTTTCCTTTATGTGAAAAGACAGACCGTGCAGTACACAACCTGCCCAGCTCTTCAAAAGTTGCGTATCCAAGCCAACGTTTTTATTGTAGATAACTTATCATAACTTTACATATTGAAATTCATATCACAACACTCTTAAAAGGCATGTGCACACAGTAGGTGTTACAAAGGAAAATCAATACAGAAGCAGAGGATTCATAAACAAGGATTACTGTTTTCAACCAGGTAGAAAAACACTATGGAGATGCAATCTAACAAACCATAAAGATGGACAAAGGATTGATACAAACTGCTGGAGAATAATAGCATCTGTAAAGATGTCGGTCACCTTTATTATCAGTGCAGTGTCTTAGTTTAAGCCTTTGCTGCCACCAAAAGCTGGAGATTGAAAAATCAGACTAGCATAATGAGGACTAAAGACTTTTAAGGACACCATGGATGGCCAGGAAAATAAATAGATGAATTTCAGATCAAATAAAACCAGAACTCTCAAGAGAAGTACAAATGATGAGAATGAGGTTATCGCACCTTGGAAACATTACGAAAACATTGGATCTACTCAAAAAGACTGTAATTGTTGGAAACAGAAATGGGTGCCCAAAAACCAGATGGATGGACTCAGTCACAGTGACAATGGACGCAGCTCCCCTCCAACCGAAAGAAAAGAAGACAGAGCGTTCTGGAGAGACTTTATTTAAATGATCAACATGTACTTAACAACAACACTTAACAAAAAACAAGTCACTGGTGAGTTTAAAAAGACCCCTTTCAGACAGTGAAGGACATGCAAAACGGGAAGCATATGAGCTCCCATTAGTGGTGAGGATCACAAATTTGCTTCATGTGATGCCTCAACCTGTGTTTAAACAATTTTCTTTGGTTACTGTGCATGATTCCACCTGAGTTGTTCAACTTTGCTCACAGCATCCCTAATGTCACCTAATATCACAGACAAAAGGCAGGAAATACACAAGACCCTGAGGGTTAAGGCTGCAGCCCTGCAGGCCTCATTAACATGACTTAATATCTATAAAGCCCCTGAAAGTCCACCTTGTATGACCTCTGTCTGTTGTCACATGTGCTTCACCTACAGTACACCTACAGCTGAGACCACTGCTGTTAACTCTTTCAAGTCTTTACCCATACAGACCATACAGTGCCTGAAAGCAGAGGGCCATCACAAAATGTCTGACAGAATTTTTTTTTTTTTGTAGCTGCCTATCTGACCAGCAGTTTAAAATCACGATGACCATTAATAGTGTCGCTAACACTTTTGTATGTTCTATAACTAATGTCCATAATTCTCTATATGTTTTGCAATGTTATACAACCACATTATTTACTTTACAATTGCACACTAACTGGCTAAAGTGTGGCTGGAATGCAGCATCTCTTACTGCTACTTCCCAAACCCCAAAATGCTGCAAGACAAAGCACATTCTGTAGAACTGAGTACTGTCAAATAAGCAATAAACATTACCTTACATAATCCTAAATGGTCACCTTACTGAGCACTGTGGTATATATATGGCAGATCTCCCTCCCTACTGCATGAGGTGAGGTGACAAACAAGCTGGCAGCAAAGGTGATGTCCCGGGGAAGCCCATCACAGGTGCAATTTAAGGCCACCCAAGTGCCAGTACAGTCCTTTGACCCATTCATTCAGCACTGCCTCCTCCCTCCCTGTCACCCACACTGTCCTCCAAGAAGGAAGAAGAAAACTGCAGAGCACAGCATCATTCAGAAAAGTGCCTCCTGCAGCTATATATAGTGGTGTGTTCTGTGCAGACTGTCACCCACATCCTGACTTGCAACCCCGGGGGGCCTCACTCGTCGGTGCTCTCCCAAGGCTCCTGCCACCCTTATCTGCCCTTGCTAGTGCAGCATAAAAGTTAATATGCGGCATTAGCTGTGTGTTCTGCTCATGGTTCACGGACACAAGGAGTTTAAAGGATTCGTTTCTGTTGTTTCTTGCTCCATGTTTGACATAAAAACACCCAGGCTCAGTTTTAAGTTACAGCCTTGGCTGTTACACCTTAAATAACTGGATAAGGTGTCATACACTGCAGAAGAGCTGGTTCTTTTATTGTTTTATAACTTTTTCCCAAAGCAACTTGCACTATTAAGCTATCAAGTATTCACCCACTTATATATCTGGGGAGCTTCCACTGGAGCAATCTGGGGTAAGAATAATGATCAAAGATACAATGGCAGCAAGTCAGGGTCCAACAAGGAATCGTTGTTGGATTAAAGGTCCAAAAGTGGGGGCTGTAGCCCCATAGCCACCTGTTGCCCTTTTTGCTCCACATTCTCACCTTGCATGGAAGGTGTAATTTCGGCTGAGAAACACAGATGTAAGGTAAATTGCTATCAACAAGGAGGGAGCCAGGGGCTGCATGCACACAACGTATGGCACTCGCCCACTGAATTCCACTGGAGAAACATTTGATTTTTGGGCTACCATCCATCATGTTTCCCCTATGAGGACAGATGACTTCTCCAAAGCAAAAAGCTGTATGTGCTGTAGCTCTTTAGAAAGCCCAGGGGATTAAAATCCAAATTACTTAAAAGCTGACATAAATAAAACATAACTCACAATGGTTAAAGAACCAGGTGTACCTTTTCTTATCATATGTAAGAGTGCCAAACCACAAAATCCAGATCTAATATATGTCAGATATTAATAGTTTGCAGAAAATTACAGCACAGTAACTGAATAGGTCGTTTGTCACAGAGTCATAGTCCAACTGTGAAAGCTGAGCTCCTGAAAATGTAATCCTAAATTTACCTGCAACTTAAGTAATGCTTAGCACCTGATGAGTGCTCCTATATGTGAGCCTAAACCTGTGACTCCACACAGGCATCTTTTTGGATCCATCCATCCAATCAGCAGGACAGTTGCATCAACACTCATTCACTGACATATGCACAGAATACACGGGCGAGTTTGAGTGACCAATTGACCTGAAACACATGTCTTTGGACTATGGGAAGACACCAGAGTACCTGGAGGAAACCCTTGAAAACATGGGAGAACCATGCAGTTTCTATGCAGACTAAGGTGGATGCAAACCTCCATCTGAAGCCACAGTCCTGCAGATCTGACATACCAGCATTACCTGGGGTACCCAGGGCTCACATTAACTCAAGACAAAAAAAAAAATTGTAAAGATTTATCTTCTATACATGTTCACACATCTTTTTTCATCCCTTAATGGAATTCAAATTTAGTGTTCACTCCCACGTTAATGCAACTGATAGCAAAAGTTTTTGCATAATGGGAACTTTTACATGTGTGCATGGACTTTTCATAGCGGAGTTGGCCCTGGCCTCTCAATACTACTGGAGGGTGAGGAGAAGATTAGAAGATCAGCTTACTCAGAAGCCTACTGACTGGCTGATATCACCTGAGCAATGATGCCTCTGCCCTCCCCTACTTTCTCCAAAGGGTCCTGGGAACTCTGGTGACCCATCTCACCTAGCCTCAGCTTGAGCAACAGTTACTGTATGAGGCCTGGGGCAGTGGCCAGCCCTTTGGGCACACAGTTTTTCACGCTCACCCTCATCTGAGGGGTGACAGAAATTATTCATCCCCTTGACACTGCCCTCCATCCAGTGCTACTTGCATATTTGATGCTAACCCGTGCATATGGCTGGAGGCTTGCAGCAGCAGTTCAGGTTGAGCGCGTTGCGCCAGGATGAAACACAAAGGCTCAACTGCCAACAAAATGTTTTTTATTTACTGCAATCACTGGTGTGGCTTAAAAAACTGGGCCAACCCGCAAACATCCGGCAGCAGATTTAAGATTCCCTGGTTAATGGGAGCTGGCAAGCAAGGGAACACTTAAAAGAGTGACACATATCTGTCACAGTGCACCCGACAATGAATCACGGTTTTATAATCAACAGCCCTGAAAACTCTACATTGCATTTACAACAAGTGGATAACTGTTATCCGGCTGGGGACACCAAATTGAAGTGGCTGTCAAATCACATCCTCACAAAGTGTTTCCTAACACTGGCAACTCTCTGCCAAAATTTATGGTCAGGTCACCTGAGGCATCAGACACACACACACACACACACACACACACACACACACACACACACACACACACACGACATGTGACACTCGGGCAGTTCTCAGTTAATTCATTGGTGGGATGAGCGACGAGTGCTAATCGTGCTTTCTCACACACACATTACTGGGTGGGGGTCTTGCTTGGGGGACATGTGGAAGATGTGTGGGGGAGCACTAAACAGGCAACTACATACAACTATGTAAATTTCATACAGTTTGGTACTGGTATAGTTAAAGTGCTATTACTTTTTATCTTTCCATCTCTCCACCATGTGACCAATTATTTACAGTTGGCAGACAGAGGCATTTATGTGTCTGTCATTAAGTTAAAACTGAAGATGCCATCTCAGGTCCAATTATTTTTATATATTAAGCACAAGATCAAATTAGGGAGCTAAACCTAGGGGAAAGTTTGAGTGAAGATCCAATAAAATAATTTTTATTCTATTTATACAAACACATATTTATTCTGAGACTGAATCAGAACTAGGGACCAGTAAATAAAATAATAAACAAATAAAAATGTCTCCTTGACATCAGAAGAGCTGAAAAAAACAGTTGAGCACATTTTACAGAGTAGAAACTACTCTATCTCTCAGTGTAGTTATTTTTGCTATGGTGTGATCTTTTCACTTTATATATTAAATGGAGTGAAGGATCTTCAGGAATCTCAGCTTTCATAATAACAACAAACTGTTACCACTCTTTAGCACATCATTTACCACATAATTTAACAAGATGACTGGAACGTCCCACATACATTTTCAAGTTGTCCACCAAAATAAAACACACTGGTAAATACTCATATTGGTGCTTATATTGAGAAACAGCTGAGAATATTTTATGTCCCTCAGTGTCTGGTAGATCATTTTCCTCTGAGTGAATAAAAAGCCACGTACACAGACCAAGTGTTCTGTGCTGCAGCATCAATGCTAAATATTTTAGACGCTGCTGTAAAGGTACCACCACATCTTCCTCAGTTTCCTATTTATAACCACGCTAGTCCCGGTACTGGAGGTCACAGAGGTGCTGTGGATAGCACTGGTGCCACACCATGCCTGCATGGGGTAACTGAACATGGAATTCATCCATTCCATCTCTTCAGAGTTGGCATGTTATGCCCAAGTGCAAGTGGTTTTCTGCTCACAGTCCAAAGATATGCACTCCAGGTGAATTGGTGACTCCAAATTGTCCTTAATGCATATTACATTGCACCACCGTACAGATGTCAAGTGTCTATAAAGATGCCGGTTAAATGCCGCAAAACAGTCATCGCACATCGTTTTGGAGAAAAGGAGCTGCTGAATGAAAAAATATAAATGTTTTGTTGCTAGAATTTGGTAGCAGAGTGGCTTTAGCAGGAAGCCATGTCTGTACAGTTATATTTAAATTTATGTTATTGCAGAGTGTGATGTTGCTTTATATAAATAAAATCACCTTAAATTTACTTTTAAGAATAAAACAATTAAAAAAGCATCAGTAGGTCACAGTTCAGAGTCATTATATACAGCGCACAGGCACGCAAACTAAGTTCTCGTAACTGACAAATGATATAATGTGCAGCTGCCTTTGGCCTTTGCAGATTATGACTCCAGGCAAATAAATGTCAGTCTGCCAGGTGATTTGCATTTCACTTCTGGATCCACTTTGCAGAAATGAAAAGATTTGCTGGAGCTGGTGCCCATTTCAGGGAATGCCATAACCTTTTTTATTTGAATTACTTTTATTTAATTGTGTGAAGTAAAGAAAACTCAGGAGCCCATCACTTTGGCTGCTAGCAAGCTGACATTTGTTATATGGATGATTTTCATTTTAAGTTTAATTTGCTAAAACATTCATCAGACAAAATAGGAATCTTAAAATATCAGCTTTGTGCGAGGACATTTTACTCTAAAAATTTTGAACTTCTGTGTCTAGCGATGGGCTGGCACCCTCTCCACAATAGATCCTGCCACACTCCCTATGCTACTGGGAGAGATGCCTCCATTGTGATGAATGGAGGAACACATTTTGTGATTTAATCATGGTTTTTCCTCAACTCTGGTACCTTAGCCCCTTAACAAGCCCAAGAGCCTCCAAGTCAACGAGCACAGGTTGTGATTTGTGAGAAGTTTCTTGAAGTTTCCTCACCCTCTGCTCACCCTTTGTGGTCTGCTGAAGGGTGCAGCACTAAGGACACAAGGCAGACAGGCGGCTTCTTGTCCGACAGACAAGACGGGAATACGAAGTGAAGCAGGAGCTCTCTTCAAAAGGACACTGCTCTTCTGAGGAGTACTTTTTCTCTACTCGGCACATCTGTGGCACAGACAGAAACCACTGCGCTAAGAACTGCACATCGGACCAGAAGGCTGGAGGATTAAGGCTGAGCAGATGCCCTGCTGTTTTACCCCACTTCCAGGTTCTTGAGGTGAATTACTTCAGCAGAAAAAGCTCTGTTAAAAATATCCATGTGTAAAGCATGCAATTTGCCTGTGACAAATGACCCAAAAATGTAAAAACAGGCAAATTTATTTGAGAACGAGGGACAAAAAATGTCAGATTTCAAAATCACTTCAATTTAAATTACTGTTGTCTGTTCTTTTTCCTAGAATTTTATATTACATTTCAATTTATTCATTTTGGTTTTTTCCAAAGCGATGTACATCTCAAGGAGTCTGAAAGAGATGGACTTAAGAATACTGAAGGATGGGGGGTGGGGCTCATTCCATGTTGGAGCCAAAAGTGAGAACTGGCCTTTTGAGCCACATACAAATGTTGCACAATATGCACTGACCATAGACATAATAATAAAGGTACTAATAACAGTAATAAAAATGAATAACAGTAATAATAGTGGTCATGAAAACCAGATGCACCCTTAACTAAAGATGAAAGAGTAAGCAGTATAAAATAAAAGAAAATAACTGAAAACAAAAAAAATGAAAGAATCACCAATGTAGATTTTCTGTCCACAACAGTGAAGCATTAACCGCTTTAACCCTTTTTAATCCCTTTTCACCCTTTAACCACTTCTGTGACTGCATTGGGTTACAGGAGGGTCTGGGGATACCTTCTGCTCCATTCTAAAGCACTGTTCACACAGAGGAACTAGCTTTTGCACGCATTGCCTGTGTGGAGCGGAGACAGACGGGAGCGAGAGGTGAATGTACTATACTCCATGCCTCAATTTCACTGTAAAATCTGAGTAAAAGAGCTCCTCACACTTTCTCCCTTACTTTTACCTGAAGACCCAGTCATGAGCGCTCCACAGTAGAGCAACTAATAAATAATCAGATTTGTTCACACATTCCTTTATGTTTGCTGGGAAGTCAATAATTCATTCACGCATGCTGCGTGTCTCCTTTAATGTTTTCCGTAATTTGGCTTGTGTTTCAATTTTACTGCAACATTAGGCACCAATTAAGCATTCATGACTTTTGATCATTATTTGTGTATTCATTATTTATGATCTTAACAAAAGAATGAAGTGCTCAATTATCTCAGCAGCAAAGTTCCGGTAATCCTTATTTTCTTTCTTTCTTTATATACAGTTGTCATTGTGAAGGTTTATATAAGATTCTTACATATTTTTTCTACACCACAAAACAATTTTGGCCTCAGTTTATCTGGTTTTTCCCCGCCAACAGATATAAATAAATTATTACTAGCTGAAATACTCTTTTTTTTCCAAAAAAACTATTGGTAAACTAAAAGCTGCACAACCACACTAAAAGACAGAACATGGATTGTTTTGAAAAATATGTTCTTTCTAAAAATGTACAAATGTACAAATCATTATAAAAACTGCCTTATGTTTCTGGAATGGAATAATCTCTGGGCCACCACCACCTTCGAGTGGACAAGCAGTTCTTCTTAATGGAACAAAAACTGTTCCAGTTCTATTAATGGGCAAAATATAAAAATAAGTCCAACCTTAAGCTACAATCAGGTTTTTAAGACTGCTTAAAAAGTTTGGCTTCAAATGGAAAAGCAGAGTTTTTAAAGAATTGTATCAAAGTCTCAATGGAAGGATTTAGCTACCTGGTACCTCCACTTATTTTCCCATTCTGATAGCTTAAAGAAGGCACACACTGATAAGCAGCATTCTAATCCCTGTATCATAATTGCATTTCCCAAAATGTATTTTTTTATTACTTGCAAGAGTGATAAACTGTCACAGACCTTTTGTTTAAAATACACGCATGCGCGTGTGCTGTTTCAGCAAGTTTTTCTGTGGCCCATATTCATGAGACAGCGATGGGTTTTTCATTTTCTCGCTTCCAGATGTCCTTTCACATAGCTGACAGCTGTATTAGCAAGCAGAGATTACACTGTTTGTTTTGCTGAGCGCTGCCACCAGCCATCACAACACCCCCATGGGCACAAGGCCCACCGCAGCGTCCCACGCTCCCAAATAATCCCTCAAATTGAGCTGGGGACATGCAATGTCCTTTCATAAAAGGATGTTGTTGTGGAAATTGCTACTGTCTTAAATTGAGTTCTAAATAGGGTTCAGTGCGGAGTTCCAGATTTAAAGTTCTCTTCACCATTTTTGGGCATTCAGATGATCTACGTCTGGCTTAAAATTGAGAAAAAAAATAATGAAACCTATTCATCATTAAAACACTTCTGAATGCATCTTAATGCCGGGATGAAAATGTGAAAAATGAAAATGAAATCCAAAAAAAATATACCCTGAGTGCTGTCCTCATATGTAGCGCATGAAAGAGTGTGACACAGTGGGTACAGAGCTGCTTAACACAAATGTGAAAAATCACATTTTATCTCAGCTCAATGAACTCTTTAAGATGCGAGCATGCGCTTACAAACGTCCCATAATCCTAGTAAATGAATTAGGCTGTGTCTGAAAAGCAGCAGTTTTGCTGTGTTGTGTATTATTTGACTATACGGTGTGCGCTGTCCCAGGGGAGGTCTCTGCTGTAAATTTTGCCTCACATCAAGGAGAGCTATTAAAAGTATTTATTTCCACTTTACATCCATATGTTAATCTCCTACAAATTAGTCAGTATATGTGCACTAATCCCCTAAACAGCCTCTTAAAATGGTTTACCAGGGATTTGGGTTCTTGGATGAGTTTGTGTGCTTCTCTGGGGTTTTAGGAATTTGGGTACAGATGTTGCAATACACAAATGATCGCAGACACCTTGATACTGAATGCTCAACGTTACAGGGCAGAGAACCTGAGCAGTCTACTGGAAATACTGTAAGTAAATAAACAGTAAAATCTCCCAAAGAAGCTCATAAACTGAGACAGACCCCCACCTGGACCCTCTCTACCCCGTTTGATACGTTCATCATTATTAGTTTTTATTTACCTGGAACTTTTGTCCATGGTGACGTGCAATGTTGTACAATCAGCTCATTTACCCATGGGTACACCAGGGTATTCTTACTGCAACTGTTCAGGCTAAGCACCACCTTCATAAAGGGGACAGCAGCACGGCGTGGATTTGAACAAAAGACAACACAATACAACACAACAGCTCCAACCACTTAGCCACATTCTGTCAATATCAAAACTTAAAAAACTCTTGTTCATCCTCACAGTGATTTAGAAATGGATTAAAAACTTTCTCATATGTTTTATTAATGTTATATTTCATGAACTTTCCCAGATGCGAGCTGCCAGCAATTGTGCTGTTCACTGAGGTTGCTGGTCAACAGCATCTTCTGAAGACCCGGAATGAAACGCCACACTGCGCACATGATGCTGCCACAGATGTCACTTCCCCAAAATCTTTCTTCACGACGTCCAAGAGAACACACTCTGCCCCAATTAACTAGTTTAGCTTCATGTGGAAACCACGCAGCCCATCTGGTGCTTGATGCGCCAAAGCTGCTTGCTCACTTGAGTGGGTCACATAGAAGCTGTCCCTTGTGAAGCTTCCTGTAAACAGGAAAGCTGCTCCAACTTAAACACTTTCCCCATTATTTCACATAATGACGTTTTATTTAGCGATCTGGTTTAGAGGATGCAGTCTGTTCACATAACATTCCACACGACTGGCTCGGGAAAAATGCAAAAAAAAAAAAAAAGAAGTTTTTTAAAAATTTGATTTATCACCTTGTTTACATGCAATGAATTAATAATCAACTTAAAAATTTATTACAAATACATATACATCTTTATTCAGAATAATAAATAATTACTTAGCTATATTTCATTATTTACTGTGGAAATAGATGGTTTTACCTCAGTTAGTGCTCTAAATATGTTATTCAGAAAGGGACAGGTTAATGAAACAGTGCTAGAATAATTAATAATGCAATAATTAATACAGAATGTTTGATAAAGGTTGTTAAAAATGCAAAATAGATTTGCTATACCTAGCAAATAATCAGCAAAAACAGTGTAATTTTACCCATCCATCTTGAGGAAGCAGTTATCCTGCCAGCCTATCCCACTATTAAAGGGTGCTAAGTCTTAGACAGCACCAGTCCATCGCAGCAAGACCTGCTCATACTCACATGCAGCCACTGCAATTTACAGGAACTAGTTAACCTAAACACATACCTTTGGACTGTGGGAGGAAACTAGAGCATCCTCTGAGAGAGAAAGATCGCACCAACTCCGCACAGACTGAGCTGGGTTTCATCTCACACCCAACCAGGCCAGGAGCTGTGGGGCAGCAGTGCTCCTTGCTGAGACACTCTGCTACCCTACATATTGGATGGATACCAAATTTATAATTACAGAAAATAGCTTAGAAATGTTAAAATTCCTACCATTTTAAAATGTGGTAGATCATTGTGACTGCTAATAAGTTTATTATTTTTGTCCTAAAGTGCTCAAACTAAAGATAAAACAAAAGTGAGCTACAGAAAGAACTAAAGAACTAGCTGTCATATTGCTGTATATATATTTTGTCATTTAGGAGCTAGCGCTGATCAACATATATATTATTTTCTTTTACTTCTTTTATATGGAAACGTTTCTTTTACTGATGATAGTGTTCCATGACCAACTTGGACAAACAAACAAGGTGTCAGCTCTTGCTTGAGCTCAAACATTCTCAATAATTTTTTAACTCTTTTCTGTATCTTAATCCAAACCCGGACTGAGTTTTCAGCTGTAATGTGTTTCCATGCAGCTGACCCGGCTTCGCACAGTACACAAAGCGCTGAACACCTCCAACAAGACCCGATCTGACGGCTGTAGCAGCACCGGTGGGTACCAACTGGG
Organism: Heterotis niloticus; assembly: GCA_018136845.1. NCBI lineage: Eukaryota > Metazoa > Chordata > Actinopteri > Osteoglossiformes > Osteoglossidae > Heterotis > Heterotis niloticus. The sequence goes on from CM030891.1 coordinate 14,322,062, forward strand.
CTTTTACTGCGGTGTCACAGCAGGTCATGCTGCGGCCAAGGTTGCATTCAATGGATTTGGCGACAGGATACGGCTCCACTGTCCAGCAGCAGCAGGTCAGTGAAGTGACATCAATTACCTCTCGGCTTTGTGGAGCCGGCGACACCTGGCCACTCACCTCACGTCACCGGGGTCCTCTGTCACTAGCACGTCTGTCTTGCAGCTGGCCAGTGGATTGATGGACAGCTCGACGGGTGGTACCACGAAGCTTTTGCTGACTGGCAGCCACAGGCCTTGCCCCAGACTGTAGGTGGACCTGAGAGAGAGCAGGAGGGCAAGAAGGTACAGTGGAACATCAGTCTTTCACAGGCTGCAGGTCAATCAGCCAAGCTCAATTAATACCAATTACCAGTGGCGCCTGCAGAGAGCTTCAAGGTCGCCTGGACACCGACTCTGGAGGAGGTGAACAACGGTGTGGGAAGCAGGGCTAAGCTGCGCAACAATGCCTCCATGACTGCTGCCTCTTTTAGTGCTGCTTCACTTCGGTGCCTTTAAGTAATTTATCTTTATTATTGTTATAAGGTAATTTAAAAACAAATGCTTAAGAGTTTTATACAGTACTTATTATCCATAAAACTTATTTTCTATTATAAAGGGTATAACTGATCTATTTTTAAACTCCATTTACGGAATATTGCACATTACTGACCTCTTACAGCGCTGCTTCATTAAATATAACGTTTGCACTATAATCAAGAGGGTATGCGAAAAAATATTTCAACACCTTATAAAACATTTACACATGTAAGCATCACTGTAACTGTGAAAGCTAACAGTGGCACCGTACAGTAATGCCTCTATTAGGACTTTACATGCGTTCCTGAGAAATGGAGCACTTAAGAGCGTTTAAACGCTGCTTGCTTACTACACCAGGGGAAATATCTGCTGTCATAGTTTAATTTCTATTATGTTTTCAAGAATGCAACGTGAGAATATTTCAGACATTTATAGCAGATTACCAGTTAAATATGACATGAAGAGGTGTAGCAACAATACAAATGTTTAGATGAAAGTGATGCTGGCAAGAGGAAAAAAGGGACCTTCAGCCAGGTGGCTGACAGGAAGCAACAACTCTGTGCTGTAAATAATGGTAGTCGCACACCCAGTTTCACACACACACACACACACACACACACACACACACACACACACACACACACACACACACAAATAAGACTGGGAAATCCCCACACTGCCATTGCTGTTTCCACTGCTCAGAAAAGTGATAAATCAAAACAGATCTTTCATAAAACACAAACTTCACAGAGAAGCTGACAGTGATGTACGTAAGGCACAGATGTACAGGTAGGTAAAACAAATTGGAAACACGACTTCTTTGTTGCCGTTGTTGTTTTGCTCATTCAGATCTCCAACTAGACACCTACCAAGGCACACATGTGAAAAGACAAAGGAACAACTGACTGCACCTCTGATGTTCTGTGACACTGAGAGGGCCTGTAGAGACCTGAGGATGGTTTCCGATTCAACACTGATTTAGAGCAAGGTGTCCCCTGTGTTTGTGCCTTCTAAGAAGTGAGTTTTTTTGGAAATGTGCTATATAAAAACTTAAAAAACTCCAGATCTTGTCTAAAACTGTGACAGGAGTCATCAGCACTTTAAGGGAAACTAAAAGGTACAGCCAAACAAATGGCAGCTGGCATGGGAAAGCACCTGGGGAGACCAGTGGCGTCCACTTGTAGGAGACCTTTGTGTCATTAGCTCCTCACGATATGTCAGGGAGAATATGCTGCTGAAAGAAGTGGGACTTGTCCCAAAGGCTGCCGCTGAGAGCTCTCGAAAGCCCCGTTTTGAAGAGCCCTTCTGGCTGAGCACTCCACGGGACCCCTGGAAACCCACTTCCGGCCTCCTGCCAGAATCCCTTCTTCCTGCATAGGAGCGCGGCCAGAGTGGCAGAAACCCGAAAATAAACACCACGGATTGGCAGGAAGGGGCTGTTCTGCTGGGGCAGCCAGACTGGACTCTCAGGCCTAAAAATGAATGCCTACATGAACTGTTCCCTTACCTGAATATCTTCTCGGGGGCCTGCTCGCCAGTCACCAGGTCGTAGCCCTTCTCCAGGTTAGTGTATGGCCAGGGGCTGCGATACAGACAGAAATGTCAAGGTCACCATGGGGTCACTGCAGCCCCTTGCTGCTGTAGTTAATTCCAACTAGTTTTCAACTGTGGATATGAAAAGGGGACGGTTGAAAAAATCAGGATAAATATATTTTTAAGACCTCACTTTTAAATATTTTCATTAATTTTGAGCTGCAGAATTATAAGCAATGTGAAATAACAGGGTTTGCAGGTGTCAAAAAGCCTATTCATTGCCATGTGTGGACCGATTTAGTCTGAAGATTTCTCATCTTGTTCATCACAAACACATGAGCTGTGAGCAACGTGGAGGCCAACTGCATACATTAACCCTTTGCACACTTCCATTCTGCCTGGTACACATTGCTGCCATCTGTTTGTTGTGTCGTAAATACAAGTCACACTCACTCTGCAACACAGAAATATAAGAAAATAGATAAGAAGTAAGAGCTAGGTGAGAAAATTCAATTAAACATAAACAAAAAAATGTTGTTATCTCCGTAAATGTGTATCTCACCATTCCGTAATACGAGGAACTGCCGTATTGGGGAACTGGGCAGATATTCCGTGGTGCTTATTGAATATAAGATGAAGCTGTGGCACTTGCTTCGGGATGCGTCAAACCGATAATGTGTGTTTTCTGTGTGGGACGTACCCTTCATTGCGACCCCAGTCGGTGCGGACACAGAGGTGCTTGTGCTCAGGGTCCGGGGAGTATCCCTCATGACAGCTGCATTCTCCTGCGGGAACAAAATGACAGATGTGTTCGTTTATCGCACCCGCAGACAGATCACTCATCACTTACAGGGTCAGTGTGCTCATCCATCAATGGCAGAGGCCTCTGTGATAATCAGCTTGTTGGCAACTCCAACACACCCACCGGAATCCCTCATGCAAAAAAACCCCGCAAAACCCACTTCCCACTGTTCTCCTTATTTCCATTCATCTTGTCTATGACATTTCCTTCTCTATTTTTTCACTTGCTTTTATTCCCTCCAGCCTTCTACCTGGCTGCTGTTGCTCCACCTTATCCTCAGGGCGCGAGCACAGTATGAACTATGTGCTTCTGTGGGCTTCTCCCTAAAATATACATAAGAGCCCCTAAAGACGAAATGCTCAACTGTTTCAAAACACAAACATGGTGCTAGCAGCACAAAGTTGAACAAAACAGCACATTTTTACTTTTGGATGCCCACATGTGAAGCCCGGCTTGTGTGATGCAATTGAAGTATTAACAGGAGCAGAATATGGATCTGCCTGCTCATCTTGGGCTTGAAATCCAAGGTCCCAATAAAATGCCAGGAGGATTTTTCTCAGTAAACAACCATCAGTTTATTTGTGCTTGGGGTCCATTGCACACCACTTTTGCTTCTCTGGCATAAAGAAGTGTCCATCTAATGTTGCTCCGTTCAAAGATCCGAGCATGGATGAGCTGTGTAGCCTGATAAAATTTTCATGGTCTATCCAGTTTACATCTCTACAGAAAAAAAGGCTGAGGAAACGAGTTCTCATCCTTCAAAACAGCTGGATGCATGTTCTGTCGAGGTGATACAAACCCAAAGGTGGTACAACGAGCCAAAGAGCAGAAAAAGCACAACATGAAGGTGAGGACAACTTGCCTGTCACACACACGAGCAGTGTCCTTACTTATCATGAAAACGCGAGTCGGCCTGGATGGGGTAACGTTCGCCTCATTAATACAGCACTGCTAATGTCCTCTTTCAACGGTTTGAATATGACAAAGCGAATAGCACTTGTCAACACATTTTTACTAGCAGGATACAGAGTGCCATTACACTGATGTTATAAGACTCACTAACAAAATCACTTTATACAATCATAAGGAATAGCACTTTTCTAATAACCACTCCTGTCATTGAAATGATTACCATTTAGAACAAATTAGATCCTCCTCATCCATGTGGATGCTTTGGGTATTTTGCATTGCTGTTTCATTTCATATCTTCTCTCTAGAAGCTCAGGTTAAACCCACAGGTCACCAGTGGATGATTAACTGTTAACTAGACCATCACTTCCAGAAATGACAAAACACCAAAACTGGTGTCACAGGCTTTCAGTGTCAGACTCATACATTTTCCTCCGTTTCCTAAATTTGATGGTTCTCTTCTTCTTCTTCCCCTCTTCAGACGTTTAACCAAAGCCACTTGATGGAAGGTCCTGATAAAATGCCCAGCTAGTGGCTAATGGTGGCATCCCATTCAGGAGCAGATTTGTAGCCCAGCACCCAGTGATTCTGGGACAGGAACGCCACAGTGCTGCCCGCATGGACCGAGGGATGGACGGCCCTCTGTCCAAAATCATTTCATTAAGTGCGCAACACTGATGATTTTTAAAATACAGCTGAAGTGAGTAAGCAGAGTTTGTGGGGGTGAAGGTGAGGTAACTTCATTCACAGCACTTCTAACTCATTTCTCGCTCCTCACCGTGGTAACCACTCCGTGACAGGTTACATTTTTAACATTGCTCTTCCTGCTGTAAATTAGCTCCAAACAGCAAAACTAAAAAGCATAAACTATTTAGCAGTGTACATTTCACAATAATAGCAGCCAAAAAAAGAATCAAGTGAATTTAAAATGTAACCACTGTTAAATCAAGATATCAGTCTGCCCCCCAGGGAGAAGTTTCCATGAAGGAAATAAGCAGAGAAATCATTAGGATCTGACCTTTTGAACCCTGAGACTCAGCAGGAAGTTCATTTTCATAAACCACCACCAAAAACTGGTGCCCTTGCCTGGCATAATGAAAGCACGTGCATGGGGGAGGGGTAATTACCTGCACTGCCTGTTATCATCTCTGCACCACTGGATGAGGCTGTTTTCAGTTTCTGACTTCCACAGCTTTTATGTCCACATGCAATTCTTTAAGTCCGACTGGAAGATTCAGTTGCAAATGTTCAACTTTGACCCTCGACCTTCAGCAGCAACCCAACTACAGCAATTACAGTACATGCCCTGTGTACTGCATTTGAGGGTCTCCACCTCCCCCACATCTAGCTCAACAGGAGGTGTAACCCCTGCAATGGTGCCCATGATGGACAGAAGTTAGCTGGCACTTCTCTCCATCATGGGCACCATTGCAGGTGCTACTCAGAATCACTTGCCAGTTTATACTGCTCAGAATTTTTTTTTACTGCATCAGTTACTGGATCCTCATAAATGTCCCTGAAAAGGCCACAAAATTTAGGACAGGTGTCCCAAAACGATGCTTTCAATTTGCAGAAAAAGTGATCATAACTTTTATCTTACTGGAGAGAATATCTATAGAGTAGGACTGGTAAGAGGGAAATAAATAAAGGCCTAGGGTCTTATAAAGTCAACACTGTGGGTTAATCAAGCTTCACCGTTGCTCTTCATATGCATCCTCAGACAGAACACGTGCCTCATCCCCCTCTCTCGTCATCCAATAAATCTTTTCTCTCGATCCATGATACCAAAAAATGTGCTCCTCCGTTTGTTCCAGTGGATTCCAGCCCTGCAACTGTATTACCGCAGTGGACCGGTCCACTGTTTCATAAAGGCTTAATACTAAAATACAGTCCCTTTCTGTGGATTTTCACCAAACTAAGAGATGGCAGGGTTAAATCTTAATCTGAGGTTTAACCACACATGGGCTCCTGCCAGTGCACCAGTCTGTCTGTCTTATCATTGCACCAAAATTCCCAAACAATTTTTAGTGTGTAGCAATAAAATGAGTTTGTGTGTAGTCACCTTTATGTTTTCAAGGTGTCAGCCCATAAAGGGGAGATATGAGTGAAAAAGGCCAGCACAGCAGACCACATCTCCCACAGTAGCACTGAGGTCTTTGTGGAGAGCCTGGTTCTAAAATATCATGCACATTTTCCCACCGGTTGAATAATAATTAATTAATCGAGTTTATGGACCAAAGACAATGTGCCTTGCTCTAGTTCATCTAGGAAGGAGCAGCTATTACCTTAATGATGCAAAGAGAATGGCTGCTTCTCCCTCTTGCTGCTGGAGAATGAAATGCCTCCATAAATGGCAGAGAGAAAGGTCAGCTGACCTTGGTCATCAATCCTCCCATCCACTGAGCAAAGCGGAAGCAGAGTCCCATCATATTTCATCCTGGTTTTAATGAGGCACTTCACAGAAAGTAGCATACAGCTAAAGCCCATTTTGTTCTTGCAGACTTGATATTTCAGCCATTTTGGCTAACAAATTGTGGCCAGGCGCAGGCCCGCTTGCAGAAATGCATTAAAATTGCTCTGAAACAAACGCACGTGGAAGAGGCCTGGGGGAATATTTTAGCTGAGTTGCATATAATGTCTACTACGCATCTCAGGTGAAGGAAACAGATGCTAAGATTCATTGATTTAGGATTTGTTCCCGTGTTTCACTATTGGCTAATGCTACCCAAGCACCAGTATGATACTTTCGGTCAAAATGCCTATTGTACCAGAGTCTGCATCAGGCTGTTAACTGGTGCTGAGGGAGGTTCGTCTGTCAATCTATCCATTATCCACTCCATCATCCACTGCTCATCTAAAAATCTATTTACATTGGACAATTTGAATAAAGCAAATCTAATCACAAGCGCATCACTTTGCCAAAAGGTGGCTGCCACCTCAGTCTTCCAGAATGTTCAAAATAACTTGCTCTTTGTTCTTATTAGCCACTTGGTTGATGTTCTGTCAGAGAAAGACTTGTGCACAGGAGCAATTTAATACTTGCTCCTGAATACTACAGCAGAGATTTTCTGGTTGCAAGTTCACATCTTAACCGGCCGTTGCCTGATGCCCATATTGAGTTATAGAGTTCCTGCCATCAATCTACCCACTGCACTAATAAGATGAAGAAATTAAAGATGGCCGTGAGCTGAAATAAAGGTGGACCATTCCAGCAGACCTTCTAAACCTTCTGGTCTATCGATAGCTGTAGAGTCCCAACTGGCTGCATTTACGCTATATTGCATTACTGCCATTTAGCGCTGCCTTTATCCGTTAATTCCATAACAACAATCAGAGCAAAAATTTGCAATCCAATACTGAATTATCTCCAGCCCGCCATCCGCACAGCAGCTCTGATGGATGGTGCGTTTCAAGCTGCTGCTACCCCTATCAAACAAAGGGCTCGCATGCGGACTCATCCTTGCTCATTTCAAGGTTGATTCCACAGCTACAGGAAAGAGATGCTGTTGTCAGGTGCATATTTGTTCTGCAACACAATACCAGGAAAATGATTCTCTTTCAAAACCTTGAAGAGGAGAAAAAAGCACTATTACACCATGCTATGGGTCAGGCAGGTGCATGAAATATTTGCCCTAAAGTAGCCATGGACAAGAAGATCAGAGAGTGACTCGGTGGATTTATATGAGGTTCAAAGATGACAAAGCAAAAATACAAAAGAGAGGAGATAGGCTTTATTTAGCCCAGAAAGAATGGCCTGTGCATTGAACTCTTCTGGCGTAGGAGACTGAAAATGAAATCCAATATCTTACACTGATAATCCAGAATTTACACTGAACACTGCAGCAGGCCCTGAGAAGAAAGAGAAATTTGCTTATATTTTGGAAATGGGAAAAATCTGTGAAATATTCTGGCACGAACTGTAATATTTTCATGTGCCTCTTCAGTAGTAACAGCACATTACTGATATGTGGTTCTGTCAGTGAACTAAGGTGGGCCATTGTGCAACCATGCTGCGGTCTGAAATTGTGATATACGATGCAGTGGAGCACTATCATGCAGGGCACAGTCCTAGAACCTGTCGACTGCATCTTGTATTTGCTACATGTGTTTTGGGATTATTTGAATAATATTAACTAGCATTACGTATGTATTTATAGTATGTATTTATTTCTTTTGCTTTGAAACACTGCGGAACACAAGGCCACGGTTTCAGTCCACAAGCATTTACGATTGTCCTCATGTGAATTGATTTAATTCTATAACACAATTTCCTTTCTTAGCCTACCCTGTTGGTTAAGGCACATTAACTCCGTTTCCTCTTGAACTTCAGAAAAAGACAGGGCAAGAAGGCCTGTTAGAACAGGACGGGTCGTTCAGTGCTCAGGGATGGTTAACTCAGGAGTGAGATCTCTGACAACATCATTTGTTACGCAGTTGTTTTTTCCTTTCTCCAGAGCAACTTGGGTTCTATATCTTATTCAAGTATGCTGCAGTACAACAGTTTAAGGGACTTGAAGCAGAAGGGTACAAGTCCTTAATCACACTGCTACCTGCCGTGCTTCCCCACCTTTCTACCAGGGTCAAACAGGCAGACTGACGGTGTCTCCAGCAGCAGAAAACATTGCTCAAGCGATGCGGTTGAGTGCCATCATCATTCTGGAGCATGTGCTGGTTGTTTGGTTTTCTCAAAGCCATGTGGCTTTGCTTGTATTTGAACATTTAAGTTTCCTCTAATTGTTTTGGGAGATCAGGAAGGAATTGTGACCAATGCTGCCTTTATTATGGCTTATGGGATTTTGTTTTCCAGCCCTACTTGGTTTACAAATGTTGGAACCGTGAGTAGTGTGCAGTGTCTTTCCAGGGCATGGGGATGACACAGCTCTGAGGAAAAGTTATCTGCCACTTAGGTGAAGCATAATAAAAATCAATAAAATCTACTTTATAAAAATAATAATAAATGCCAAAAATGTAGGATGAACTCTGTTTAAATTCCACTGGACAAAGCAGGTGTTTTGACAACATTACAAAACAGACCCCATTCTTGTAAACAGAGTGACCAGACAACCTGTAAGTCAGCGTTTGTTTAGGAATTATGGCAAAAAATTGAAAAAAGAAATGTCTTTTGACCAAAATAACATGCTGCACATTTTAAAATAAATATACTGCTCTTTATGTGCAGAATGCATGATGTCTTCTGCAAGCAACTTAGTGGTGTTGGTGGTTTTTATTAAATTGCACCTGACAGCTTCCTTTATGGCAGCAGAAGACCTAGCAGTAGGAGCTCATGTCCTACAGAAAAACTTTCCAGGTTTGAATCCCACTTCCTGTTGACGTACCCCTGAAGAACGCATTTACCCCCCTTTAAAATCGCATAAATAAATGTACGATAAATAAATACAAGTTGCTTTGGAAAAAAGCATCAGCAAATAACCATGTTTACAATGATTTATATGGCTGGATAAGTTTTACTGTACACAATCAGGATAAATAGCTTGAGCAGCAACAAGAGGGTGACTTGAGCACCAAAACCATCTGCTGCTGCACATGAAGGCCATTAACCACATGGTTGTTAAACGTGACCCTCGCTGATGAGCACTGCACCACTTTTCTTGACCCCAGCCTTGAGGGTCCAGGCAGAAGAGAGTGTTTTCCCAAAGGCTCGAGAGAAGAGCTGTTGAGAAATGATTTTCTTTTATCAGCAGTAGTTCTCATGTGCTGGGAACAAAGAGCAAACTTTTGAGCGACACATACTAAAATCGGGAAGCATGTTCTGATCTTGTGGTGATCCTTCTCCTGCAGTGGAAGACAAAAAGAAGGAACCATTCTTTTGAAGCCCTGCTTTAAAATTTCTTTTCCAGGATGCCTTAATACCACTGAACAGACTTCTTCTATCACTTGCAAATCTGCTGTCATCACTGAAGGAGAAGAAAGCACTCCCAACTTAAGATGAGAGACTACCTGCTTTATTGTTGCTCTCAGTCAGTAGATTTTATGAAGGACAGATCTCTGCTATAGTATTTAATTTTTTTTGCCTACCCACCACATGGGAGAATAACGCTGCATCGCCACTGGCAGTTGGACTAACAGTAGAACAGGTACACACACACACACACGTTTCATCGGTGCTGAAAATGTTTTCTGTGTTCTGAAGCCCCATCAGAACGCTGCCATTTTCCTGTGCCTTCCAATGCATGCCTTAACTAACTGTTGTTGTTATTATTATTATTATTATTATTATTATTATTATTATTATTATTATTATTATTATTATTATTATTATTATTATTATTATTATTACCACCATCTTCTACAGTTAAGTATCTTTTTTTAGGACTGGACTTTCCCTCAGTTACAGCACAGCACTATTTGCACGTCCCTTTCCCAATGCAGAAGCTTCCTAAATGGCAGTAATTGAAAAATGAACACATCTGGAAAATCACTTATTCACCACTATAATTCTAAATAGCAGGGGATAGGTATTTGATAGCTCTCCAAACCATTGACTCTAAAAGCCATTATGCAAAGTCATTTAACTCTTCACTGGGAAATGACAATGAAAAACTGAATGGATGGCACGAGCTATTAAATCACACAAGAGCGGCCCGTGTTGACTGGTTTAATAAGTGAATCCGATTGTTCAAATTAAACCCTGATGTAGTTGCCTGGGCCAGAGTACTGAATAGAAGTTGGTATGCAAACGATGGCCTTACGTTCTTTGTCAATGCCTTATAAACGTAGTTCTCCGAATCCACCGATTATAGCAAACATGGTCCTAAAAGTAGCAAATGGCATAATGTCACAGGCCATCGTCTGCCTTTGGAGTCCATTAAGAGAAACACAGCGGTCTGTGTTATGTCGCCACGGATTCCTTTCATATTTGCTTAGTGCTGGAAACAGATAGCATTTTGAAAATAAAGTGTCCCGCCTTTGGACTCACGTGGACTCTTTAAAGACAAAAAGATTCACAGATCCTGACAAAAGCATTTCGTTGTTTTCTTATTCATTCAAGCCAACCGGCAGCCCTGTGACCAGTATCTGCGTTCTCCGGCTGAGCCTCGTGTTCAAATGCAATTTCCTTTGCTTCTGTTCAGTCGGCCAGCCCCCCAGTTACAATTCATTACAGTAACAGCCCATTAGTGTAGGGCATTTATTGTTTCTTCTATTTTATATCGCTTTCATTTATTCTGTTTTTACATAAAACTGCATTGCCACTGCTGCCTATAAGAAAGAAGGAAACATAATGTCTGATAATAAAGTAAATACAGTATAAATACAAAATCCATACTAATAACCTCGAATACTGGGTTTAAAGTGTTTTTTTATTATGCTGAATTAGTCATTTTAAACCGTTATGGATATATTGATATTACAGATATATTTTAAGTATAACTTTAAATGTGCAATGAGAACTTCAGCAGGTATAACCAACGTAGCATCTTTGTATTTTTTATTACATAAGTCATATTTTGGAGTTGTACTTCTGCTGCTGTGAAGAACAGATCTGCAAGCTGTCTCCTCGAAAACTGTGTTCAAGAGGGCAGCAGCTGGTTAAAGCAGTCACCTCACAACTGGAAGGTTCTTGGTTGTAGCCCCGCTCCTTCTGTATTCTCCTTGATTGAGGAGTTTATGGCAAGTGTCTTCACTAAAAATCACACAGCTGCAGGAATATTTGAATATTTCATACTGTGGATTTCTTGCACTTTCTTAAATGAAAGAAGGACTTCTCCAAGGTCACATAAAGAGCAGAGAACATGGCTGCTGCTTGCCCTCTCACTGCACAGCGCCATTGCACTCACGTGACAAAGCCTTGATGTAAATTTAGGAGGAGCAACTCCATCACTGGGGTTAATCTTCATTTAGGGCAGTGAGCACCAAAGCTCTGCAGGCCCCTAAATTGAAAGGGAGAGAAGTTGAAAGGAAAAGGCCCTAATGAATTTAAGGAAGTACTACACTTTCCCTGATTAGTCTGGAGACTCCTTCTATGGGTCAGCACAGATGTTCTCCCCAGCAGCTCAGTCTAATATGGAGGAGCAGGTGGTGCGTGGGTTCCGGTTCAGACTGAATCCCAGGAGGAGGAGGAGAACAAGGGCTTCTAGAGGACTATTTTATTCACTGTGACCAACTCACTTTGGTGCAGCTATCCAGTGCGCTTTACCAAAGGAAAAACAGTGGAGCCCCTCCTTGACTTCAAAGTTGCAGTATTCTGGCACCTGGAAGAGTGCCTTAACCACTGAGCACAGTGACAGCGTGGCGAAAAGGAAAGGAGCAGCGTTTAATGCAAAAAGCAAACGTGAATGTCATTCTGAACGACTTAAGGCGAGAAGTAGCCTGAGACGGCTAAGGATTCGATACTCCACCCAGGCCAGAACACTGGCAATCTTATCATCTGAGTGAGATACCCAGCAATAACTTACAGCTGAAGGTCAAGAGTGAATAAATGTGTTTGCCATAGAGATCACATCAGCTGCTAAAATACAGGCAAACACAATCATGGCATCTGGGGGGGGGCCCTTTATTCCAGAAGAAGATATTTTTTGAGGACAGTTTGTGCTCTGATAAGCTATGGGATATATTGATATTATCTCAGTAACAGACACACCGCATGCATACTTAATACAGCCAGGACATATATTGCAGATATTTGTTTAATTATGATAACCATTAATTTAGAAACTATAATTTAAATATATGAATAATTTAAATGGTCCCTATGACCCCACGTCATAGGCAGGTGGTTACGGATGGATGGACTATAATTTAAACCGATAATAATTTAAACTCACTGTTTACTGAGTGAGAGTTTGTGAGAACGCCTGCATCCCATAGCTATAGATGCGCAACACTAACTGTTACAGTGCTTACATTTATTTATTCAGCTGTTGCTTTTCCCCAAAGGGAAATTCAGTGTTAACCTACTTACAGCATTTTCCCAATTTTCCCCATAGCTGGATAGTTTTTGTTCTATCAGTTCATGGTAAGTACCTTGGTTAAATGTACTACAGCAGGTAGGATTCCCACCAGGGTCCCTGGAGTGTAAGGTGGAAGCTGTAACCACCAGGTAGGTCACCAGGTAATGCACGATGACCTGCAGCAAAGTGAAGCCGTTGGTCCAACATGGCATTTAAATGGCAAAATCATACCCTGTGCAGCTAACATACAACCTGAAGACCTCAGTGGGGTTTAGAAGCTCCAGAACAAAGCAGACTTCATTCATCCAGACACAGGCAACCTCTTGAGATCTCTTAGGTTGCACACACCATACCACATTCTAGACCAGGTTGCTGTTAGCCTTTCCTGGGAAACACAGGAACCCAATATTACAATACCTACCCTCAAAAATGGTTCTGGTCTCACATCTTACAGAGGTGCCCACAAGCATGTGAGTTCTTGCTTTTTTCTTCAGGGTTCAGTGAGATGCTTCACACCACTTACCTGGGATCAGTCTCACTTTCCCTTCCTCCATACACATATGTGCATTATCACATCACAATTAGTCTGCCTCCCCTCCGCAAGGCATCACAAGGCCCCATCTCCCTCATGCTTGGCATGCTCACATGTGCCCAAGTGTGTGCATTTCCGGACCTGTCTCCTGATCGCACAGCTGCTCGCAGGGGTCCGTGGTCCTCTGGCCGCAGAAGTCCTGCACCCACTGGGAGGTAGTGTTGCTCTGGTAGTACAGTGTCAGCTTGGCAGGATTCAGCCAGTTGGAAAGGTCCAGGTAGCTGCCCATGCTCACCACAAAGCTGCTCCCTGCATACACGCATGCACGCACACACACACAGAGGTCAGATGTCAGACACAACTGGTAGATAAAACAAAATACAGATAGATTTCATAAAACTGCATTTTCTCAGGCTTTGGGACTGTGGAGACCAAGACAGGTTGGATCCCAAAAAGTGGTACTGCCTCCATTCCTGCTCACCCTCTACACCTCTGACTGTATATGAAAATATACAAATCTAGATTGGGTCATTTGGCGAAGATCTCAAGTGACTCTACAAAAGTGGAGTAGTTCATCTTCATCTTGTTAAGGAGTCCTCGAGCACGCTTACTCTTGAGGGTGCAGATATGGAGGTGGTTCACCTCAACAACAAGTGCATTCACAGTAATCTGTACTGGTCCCAACCACAGTTTTGAATAGGGAACTGCGGGCTGAGGTTTCTTACACAGCTAAGACAATATGAACAACAACATCCTCCACACTCTTCTACCAGCTTGTAGTCACTGTCGGTGGATCTTTTATGCTGTGGGGAACTGGAGGCATTTTGAGGCATCCCTTCTATAGAGAGGCTCAGACTCCATAAATCTGTCAAGAAAGTGGGTTCTGTCATGGGTCTGAGCTCTGATTCGGTGGAGGTTGTAGCAGAGGTTAGGATGAGGAGGAGGCAACAGTCCATCCTGGACAGTGGCTCACATCCCCTAAATGAAGTGACCTCCATGAGCTATTTTGGCCACCAGGTTATTCAGCTTAGTGCACCAAGAAGCCTTTCTGGGGATCCTTCCAACAGCCATCAGCCTCCATAATGGCACACAAGGATCTGTCAGCAGTTGGCCTGTATTTATTAGCATCTTATGAGGGTCTTATGTTAGGTATTTAGCTTTTGTATTATGAATTTCCCCATGGAAGTGCACATAAAACGCTGAATACACTGGGCAATCTCATTAATGGTACCATGCAGACTGAAGGCCTAAAGATTCAATAGTTGATTCTCCATCTGCATTTATTCTTCTGATGAATTTATTCAATGCAACGTACCATGTATTCACCTGGCTAATTTCCATCCGTACAATTTAGGGGAAGGACTGTGACGAAAGGCACTATAATGGGGGGAGGATTCAAACCAGGGTCCTTCAAGTGCAAGGCTGCAACTGCCTCTCATTGCAGCTAATGGGCTTACATCTTGTGTACTGCTGTGGGAGCAGATTGGTTCTGTACAGTAGTGTTACCAAAAGTGACATGCCCAGGTGGAAGTGACAGCAGTGACTTCATCAAGTACATTCCAACAGCAAAGTGCTGCGATGCTGTGACCAAATTTACAGCTGGAATCGCAGTCGTCAACAGTTTCAGTCAAACGGTCAACAGTTGCAGCTTCTCGGGTTACCAAAAGGGAAAAAAAAAATTTAAACTGAAAACTCAGAGTATTTTGCTTGTGTCGTGTAAAGATCACTCTTCGTTGTACTTGTGTGTGTGTGTGTGTGTGTGTGTGTGTGTGTGTGTGTGTGTGTGTGTGTATAGACACAGACCTTAAGGTTAGGGTTAACCCAGAGAAATGTTTACATATGTTTACATACACTGCCCAGCCAAAAAAAGTCACAACCTGGATTTAACTTAGTTTTATGATGTGGGGTTGTTTCAGTTGCTCAAGTCTAGCTTCAGCAACGTTATGTTCCCAAAAATGAGCTCAACTGACTACCTGAATATACTGAATGACTAGGTTTTTCCATCAATGGATTTTTTTCTTCCCTGATGGCATATTTCAAGATGACAATGCCAGGGTTCATGGGGCTCAAATTGAGAAAGAGTGCTTCAGGGAGCATGAGACATCATTTTCACATGGATTGGCCACCACAGAGTCCAGACCTTAACCCCATTGAGAATCTTTGGGATGTCCAGGAGAAGACTTTACGCAGCGGTCCGACTCTCCCATCATCGATGCACGATCTTGGCAAAAAATTTATGCAACTCTAGATGGAAATAAATGTTGTGACATTGCATAAGCTTATCAAAACGACGCCACGTCGAATGGTGCCATAATCAAAGCTAAAGGTGGTCCAAAGAAATATTTGAGTGCGTGACTTTTTTTTTGGCTGGGTAGTGTGTAAAAAATCTTCACAAAGCTTTTAGATTACAGAAATTCAATTTTTTTTTTCCTTTGACATCAATTGAAAATTTCCTTCATTATAATAACAGGATGCTTTTGTATCAGCACAACAATATCATATGATTGACTGGCAGAATGTTTCTTAGCAGACTTTATAGGCTTAATAACACTGAATATTTATGAGTGAATACTCCACTTTCATCCAGTAAAATTTATGTAAATAAGGTCATAAAATTAAAGGTCCTCAGAATTATACAGTCGTTTCTCGGATTTAACAAAGTGTCACAAAGACAGAAACCAATTCTAATTCAATTATGCCCCAACTTTATGGAGTCTTGACTCATCGTTGCCATTTTGCATAGTGGAATGCAACTTGAAGAAGGAGCTTGGCTACAGCAACTCGCAATACTGTCATATGGACATTAGTTTGAATCCCAGCATCCACCACAGGCTGCTTGAAAAAAGTTTAATCAAAATACAATAAAAATGATTTACCTGTATAAACGGGTAAATAATTGAAAGTAGTTTATTGTATACACGACATTATAAGCTGCCAAAGGTGCCAGCCAGAGAACAGTAAATAATACCTTTGAAAACCAGCATGGAGAGACGCCAGCTCAGCGCTGCAATTTAGCAGAGAACTGGATTCCAAAGTGAAATATTAAAGGCACAGCAGGGCTACAGAAGCAGGTGCAGAAGGGAGAGGTGGCAGAGCACAATATCCATCTTCAGCTGAGCATTTCCCAATTGTGAAAATGCATTTTAACTTCGGCATTCAGACAAAATGTGAAACAACCTCAACTTTGAAGCTATAGAGTCTCACGTTGGCCCAGCTTTGCATGCGCAGGACAGTTTGGATCACCTGATGCTCAAGTGGTTGGATGCTGCAGCTGTCTTGTTATCTCCTATTATCTTTTAAGCCTGAGACCGTTATGATCGAGCAACAGTAAGACTTTTCCATAAATTGGCAACTGGTTTGTAACCTCTAGGTGATAAATACGTAGTTTGGAATTGAAAAACACCTCAAATAAGTCCTCCGTTCAAAACACACAGCAAAAGTACATTTCCAGGCCGTGCCAGATTGCGATATAACCATCTGTAGGCCCAACAGGGTGTTTTCACTACAACTTTTTCTCAGCATAACAAGAAAACTTGAGCTGCACCCTAATGCAGTTCAGCACAAGTCACTTGGAACTACAGCCTACCTACTGAAAAACTGTGTAGCTGCATAATTGGATGAAACTAATTTGTTTTTGATTAAAAAATGTAAGGCGAGTTAGGAAATTACAGTAATACCATAAAAAAGGCATTGATAAATAAGCCTTTAGCTATGGTCCATAAGGATGTCTATCGGGAAAGCCAAGCACCTGAACAGCCAACATGCTTGCAGACAGTGTTAGAAGATAAGGGGCTTTAATTAAATTGCTTAGTTCCCCCAAAATCCCTATCCAACGTAGTCCTCTGCGGAGTGCACCAGGTGCCCCGGGATTAAGGATGGCACCGAGTTGCAAAATAAGAAGAGAAGCTGCATTAACTCCTGACACCCTAGGTAGGCTGATCCCCACGGAGCCAAGCTGAGCCGAACCGAACTGTGACCCCACTGCCTGCTTGTAATGACAGAGAGCGGTCGTGAAGGGGAAACAATGTTATTAGGAATGCAAACAGGATTTAGTCGTGCGATTCTTTCAGCCTTCATTCAGCCTTTGAAGAGTACAATTTACTTATGAACTGTGAATCTGCTTGATGAAACTGCAACTTCCTGTGTTACACAAGCAAGTTTACAACCACTCACCCATGCAGTGGCAGGGAATTCTTACTCAGCTGAAGGTGAGTGCAGTGACTGGCCAGTTAACGTAGAGCTATGCTCTACTGTTAAAAGTTGAATCCTTATCTTTACTACCCAGTGCCCACAGTGGTGAAGGATTCATGCATCCCAGGCAACACAAGCGTCGAGAAACAGGAGAAACCATGAGGATGACTCCTTACCGTCTGCGATGAAGTGCTCAGGGACATGCAGAATCACTTTCACTGTGAGTGGGCAAGGCAGCTGGCTACCATACACTACTGCCAGGATGCAGGCGCTGACCGTGATCAGCGTCAACGTGGCCTTGTTCATGGGGCTCTGGGGGCAGCCTGCAGGAGACATGGACACCAAAGCATTATGAGAAAGGGAATACAGGGCACCACGCGAAGTCAAGCTGCACCACCTTAACCTCGTTCAGGCTTTCCTGCTAGAAGGCAGCTTCCTACCACAAGAGTGAGCCTAAATATTTCCTGATGCTATTTAAATGCACTGCTCTCAAGTTAGCACCGATGAAGTAAACAAACAAACACATAAATATGCAGGTGCACAGACATCCTGGTTATGCTTTCAGGGCTCCGTGGTGCCAGGTAGCATTTGGGACAGAAGTCACGCTGCCCTGCATAAGAGCAAATTGACGAATGGAGGTAGTAAGGAGGCTGGTCTGGAGGGGAAACATTTCATCCATGGGCTAAAAGACGAATAGCAAAACAAGCTTAGCTTTGATGGATATCTGCTGCAGGAGATGAATGAGACAATCGCCCCATGACATTACTAGACAGATGAATCTCAGACACCGCTGCGGCATTTCTTTCCTTTATCACCCCTGCTGCGGGAAAACTGCATAAGGTAAAATAAGGCACTTATTGCAACTGGAACCATATTCATCTGAGGGAGGTAGGTATTAACGGGGTGTCAGCTCTCAAGGAGGGAGCTGAATGGAAAATCCCTGCTAAGCTGAGTGTTTCCCGGTGCAGCGCGTCAGATTCCGTTGCCTTGTGTTTGACGATAGAGGTTATCTGTGATGGGAAATTTCAAGCAAGCCCCATAATAAAGAGCATGACTCTGAGAATCCAATAGGAAAAAGAAACAAAATCAAGGTCTCTCAGTACAGCAGGGCTATTCAAGTCCAGGGGACCAACAAATCCACCCCCACTGGCTTTAACTGAACATCTTGGCTGAGCACAAAAACTCCCTTTCTGAGTACTGGAAGAAAGCAGGCAGACTCGGCCCACTGGGGGGCAGTCAAAAAATCCTGATGTATGTCATTACAGGATGTGGTACTTGAGCATCCACATGGAAGAGTGGGTTTAAACTCAGTCAAGATGTGTCTAACTGCAATCCCCCCATGGGGTTGACCAAGGGGCCAAGCACAATTATCAAAGTACAGTGATGGAAATTCAGTTTTGTCTTTTACACTGAAAAGAGCAACAGGATAATTCCTTATGTAAATATAAAGTAAGCACTGTGTAAATGTTGTGCATTCAGGTCTTCATCAATGCAACGTCCTGCATTCTTTTATCTGAAGACAAATAATTTCTATATATACGGTGATTGCACATGGTGGCTCAGCAAGTAGCACTAGTGCCTCACGGTGACATAGGGCGTGAATGCAGCTCAGTCTTGGTGGAGTTTGCATGAAAACATCTGCATGGGTTTCCATTACTCAATTACACAACTATTAAAAAAAATGTTTTGGAAGAGATGGGTGGACAGCAGGCAATAGCTTCTATCATTTTTCCTCAACTCTAACCATGCCCCACACTATGTTTCCAGCTACCTTCTCCTCACACCTCATTGCTGTTTCCTGCTAAATAAATCCCATTGTTCTCACCATGTGGTGGTTTTCTCACTTGCTCAGGCGCAACATTATCCATTTTCCACATAAACCTTTATTTAAGTATAACTGGCTTTGTAAACACTGCAGATTTATCAAAAAGGAAAAGCTGATCCTGTGAAAGCATGAAAGCACGGTGAGGGTCATGGAGATTGCGCTGCAGTTCAAGGCCAAAGGGTTTGGAAGACGAATGCATTTACGCTGCAGTACCATCACACTGTATTCACTTACATTCACACAGCAAGAACAATGTTCAGTACCCAACTGAGCTCGGGATGAAAGTAAACGGGAAACTGACAAAACAATAATAACTGTTTATGCTCGTAAAAAATAAAATGTTAATTATGGATTGCTGTTTACATGCAAAGGGAGCACAACCACCTGCCTTTGATATGTGTATGAGACGGAAGGTAAAAATTTGCCCCGTGCACCTGTCTCTCTCTTCTCAACAGCAACGTGGGACAGTACCAAAAGGAATCAGAATCAGAAAACTTTATTAATCCCACAAGAAATTACTTATGCTACAACTGAACAAATAGACAAAGACACAAATAACAGGAAGAGCAAACCAGGCAAGCAGGACATACAATGTGAATAAACTTCAACTGACAGATGACACCTTCAATCTGTGCAACACGCTGATCAATATACACATAAACTGGGTGCATTGGGCTGCTGCAAAAACTTTGGCACTGAGAAAGCTCAATATCATTTGCTTGGTGACTGGCAGAAGCAGTTAAGAGCTTTCTTCAAAATATACTTTCCTGCTCATGCTGTTGACATATCTGACATACTATACACACACACACACAGTATATATACAGTATATATATATATATTTTAACGGCTTTTTTCTCCCACTAATTACTATGCCTACATAATACTGGGCTAATGTAGCAGCAAGAACGGTCACCTTGCAACTCTAAAGTTAGGTTCCAGCTGCGTTCCCTCAGCAAGGCACTTACCCTGCTGCTCCATGAATGAGTGTGTAATTGTAAGCCGCCGTGGATAAATTGTTCGGGGATAGCCTTTAAAGTGCCATGTTAGGGAAACGACACAGTGGCAGCTGATGTTGGCATCAAGTAGACGTTGATACCAAACCCGAACATTAGCACGGAGGTCAACAGTACAACCCCAGAACATGGCAATGTGCCAAAGCACGGTCTGCTTGAGTGCTTCTAAGTGGGTATCCCCATTGTCACTCTTCCAGGTCCAGCAAAGCCCACCCAGGTGGCGGGAGATGGCTCACGCTAATTTTACCTCCGCACAGTGACTTCCAAAATGGAGCTGCCATCTAAAAATTATATGGAACAAAATGATGACTGATCCTCTTAATTACTTTTATTATTGCCGCTATAGTTGGAAATGATCTCCCACTGTGCTACATCTAGATGGGAATTCTCATAAAGGAAAATTATACTAAATGTGACCACCGTCTGATTATCTGTACACAGCAGCCTGCACTACCAGTATTTATGCAAGATTTGGTGTGGTTAATCTTGTTTTTCCTCGGTAAGCACACAAGCAAACAAACAAACATATGGACACACAAACAGAACCGCAAAGAATCTACTGACTTAGTGTGAGTGTCTTATCTCATGCAGCTGTGCTGGGTCTGCCTTTGTAGGATTACTGGCTTTCCCGACAGAAGTGGAAAGGCTGAGATGTTGTAGCTGCAGCAGTAGAACCTAAAGCACTAATAGCAAAAGTGCACAGGGAGGTCAAAAAATGTGCAAGAAATGTTTTACAGCAAAGTAATATGAACTGGAAAAAGGCACTAAATTGATTGAATTGTGCTTTTTGGGGAAAAAAAAAAGTGTCTGCTAATTGAACAAATGTAATGTACAAATGCATTTTGGAGATTAAGTTGACATCGTACAAAATATAGAAGTAAATTTGCATGTTTATACATTTTACAGTGAGCATGCATGTCTTCAGGGTCTCTGCGAGCAGGACTGTTGACAGTGATACACCCTGGTGAACATTACCTTTGCTGCGCTGGCGTCCCCGGTGCTCCGTGTAGAATTTCAGCTGCACGTCTTCACCTGGCCCAGATCCCGAGTTGCCCGGGTGACCAAACACGCCAATCCCTGGAGTGGGTAGGGCAGAGAAAGAAGGTGGTGAATGAAGGATCGGAGGAGTCCAAGGAAATGGGAGATGGGAAAAGGAGAAACCCAAGGAGTTCTGTCAGTTGCTCATTTCTCAACAGTGGCTGCCAACTCTTGTGTGCTTCAAACTTTTTGATGCCTAGTGACTTTTTCTGATGTCCCAGTCATGATCAAACCACATGGAGAACAGCTGTCCATAGATCACACACCATTTGCTACAGGAATTAGCGGTGGGGTCTGATGTGTAGATTAGCAACCTGTCCCACTGGGATCCCCTCCTCCGCCATCCATCACTCCACAGCTGTCGGCCCCCCAGGCATGGTGCATCATGACTCTGACTTGAACAGCGGCCTAACCTACAGGACCTCTAAGCTCTTCCCTATGGTTGAGTCACTCAGGAGCCCAACTAGAATATAAACTGTTCTCCCTAGAATAAAAAAGTCCTTCAAATCCAATCAAACTACCCCTCCTTTAAGAAAATCCAAACACCTTCACAAAGTGACTGAGAGGGAAGGGGACCGTGAGGCAGAAAACACAATTACCAGGATGTATTTTCCTGGCTTTAGAGCATAGAAATCGGTCTGAGTTGAGTAGGAATAAGTCTACTTGAACAGCCTGATCAAAGGTACCCTTTGAATGGTAAAAAGAGAGAGGACAAAACTAACAGAAGGCAAGTAAAGATCTCAGTATTAATTTTCACCAGGAAAGCAACTGCCACATCGAAGATCATTAAGCCCCGCTTTTTGGGAAAAGGTTGGTCGAGTCTTGAGGCTCCTTCTGAGAGCAGAGCCGGCCATGGTTCTCAACTGTGTGCCTTAAAAGGGCTGTTTGCTTGATGGCTAGCACTGCTACGTGCACGCTTGGTGGTTTCTATGAGGCGGAGAACTTCAGAGGTTTACTGTGTACCACAATGCTGGCAAAAATAAATCTTGAGTCAAAAATGAGGAAACAGGCAAAGCAAGAGATAAACAGAGGAAGTCTATGTCTGTCCATGTGTTGAATCACCAAATCCATCTGTTAGATGGGCATGTGAATGAGCGATCTGAAATTGGGGGCACACAAAGCCTCACTGGGGAAGGGATGACATGAGAGGAACAAGATGGGTAGGAGGCTGAAGCCAGTGGAGAAGAACATATCACTGTTTGACACATATTTGTCATAACTCCCTCATTCATGTTTCTTAATCTCTGGTCCAGGCCATGGTCAAGAATCAAGAATCATTTATTGCCATACTTCCTTACACAACAGGTATACAAGGCAGAACAAAATGAAGTTCCTTGGTCCATGCTGCACTGTATGCTTAAGGGAGAAAAGAAAAAAAAAACACATAGAAATGAACAAAAATGCAAATATAAATACAAGATGAATGAATATAAAAATTGAAAACATAAAAAGATAGATAAACATAAAGCAGGTAAAGGCAAAATGTTAATTGAAATGCGGTTGTGGAGTTGGCAGCTTATTGTGGATGATGGCACCCTGTACCTGCAACCCTGTACCTACCAGCGCACACTGAACACAGCAGACACTTAATGTTAATGTGGGTAAAAGTCGAGGTGGTTCCATCAGAGATGAGAGTACTAGGATCTGTGACCCCTTAAGCTGGAAGAACAGCTCCATGAGATCCCAGGAATGACAACATGGGTCTCAGTCCAGAAGAACAGAATATTAGGAATGGGACAGTTGTCTGAGGATAGTTGCCACCCACACTCAGTGAGAGACTTTGTGAGAAAGGAATTTACACACACACACACACACACACACACACACACACACACACACACACACACACACACACACACACACACACACACCAGTGTTTGCTACTACAAGTATTGTGGACTGAATAAAAATTGTTAATTTCTAAGGACCAAAAAAAGTAAACTATGCAAACATAAATGGTTTAGTTTATAGTCTTGATGAAACAATGTTAAGATCAAAAGCAGTCCATGCAACGTTATTGAAATGTAAATGCATCACTGTTGGGTTCATTTCTCTAAAATCCTCCCTCGTGCCCTTTTATTTACTGCCCAGAAGCATTTTCATTTTTGTCCATACGGTGAAGACTGATGAGGCCTTTGACTGTTCAACTGGCCCCATTGCTATGGATACAGAGGATGAGGACGGTCCTAGCAGCTCTGTGTGAGGGATAAGCTGTTCATTCGATATGGTGCAAAGGGACATGACACCGCTGTCCATGGGCTCACAGTGCACCCCAGGGAGCTCCACACTGACTACAGCTATGCCCTCTGGGATGTCCCTCTGGTGTGTGAATATCATGTGCATCCCCATGGCAGTCCTACCGGTGTTTGCTCTGTATTGTACCACTCCATTATGGACAACAATAAAAGGATTCAAGGATTCAAGGGTTTATGAGTCATGGGTGCACTAACAGCAGCATAACAGTGTTGTGACCGTGAAAAGTGTTGCTTCCAGGCATCCTCAGCAAGTAAGATATATAAATAAGATATAAGAAATTTAAAAAATAAATAATGAAATTAAAAAAATAAATAAGGAATAAAATGTAAATAAATATACATGGAAGTTATAAATATACATAGATGTTAAAAGTTAGTGAATGAGAAATAGCAAACAAACAACAACAACCAAACCAACAAACACACAAACCGATAAGGACATACAGACAGAAAGTCTGATTGATGAACCACTGTCCAAAGGAGGGGTCAGTGGTTCAACAGTCTTATTGTGTGGGGGAAAAACTGTCCCGGAACCTGCTTGTTCTTGTCCGAATGCTTCTAAAGCGTTTTCTGGACGGGAGCACGGAAAATATTTTGTGGCTGGGGTGATTGCGTTCCTTCAAGATGTTATGGGCCTTTTTCTTACACCGCTGGGTGTAGAGGTCCTGCAGGGCTGGCAGATCAGTCCTGGTAATGCTCTGTACTGTCTCTGTACCACTCTTTGTACAGCTTTATGGTCTGACGCACTGCAGCTGCCATACCAGGCCGTGAAACAGCCAGTCAGGACACTTTCAATGGTAGATCTGTAGAAGTTGACAAGTATCCTGTTGTCCATGCCGAACCTCCCCAGCCGACGGAGAAAGAAGAGGCGTTGTGTTGCTGCCATGATGACAATGCTGATGTGGCGTGACCAGGACAGGTCCTCAGTGACGTTTACTCCGAAGAGGAGCCTGGAAGACGGCAGCCATCCACGTCAGCGCCATCTTGGTTTATGCCAAAACGATATCTTCTCTGCTAGATATATATACAGTAAGTAAGTCCTAGAGACTGGGACCTTTCATGTGCTCAGTGTGTTTCAGATTTATATTATGCCAGTTATTTGGACAGAAGGATTTCTAATTTATTCCAGAGGGCCATTAAAGGTTTTCCGTTGAGTTGAGCCACAGGATCAATGGAGCCAGGAAGAAAGCCAAGTAGATGGGGAATTAGAAAGCGGATGCTCTGACGTCCCAGACAGATCTCAGAATGTTATGTTTTGTTTTATGAGCCCACAGCAAGGAGTAGCGTAACAGCACAGATTTACGTACATCATCAGTCTGACAGCAATTTAACCTGAGTGACATGTGAAAGTGGTTAAAAGCAGTCTGGACATCAGAGCAGCTGAAAATACGGACGCTGCGGCTTTTCTCTGTCTCCCAAACTCCCGGGGAAAAGGTAGAGCCGGTTTAGCTGGAGTTCAACTCCACTAAGGGGAATTCTTACACCCTCTGGAAACGCAATGTTGTCCTTCAATCCCATTTAAAACGAACATCCCGATACAGCAGCAGAGCACTTAAAGATAATGCAGGGGAAGATTCACCCCGATTTGTACATGGAAGATCAGAGATCTTTGGTTGCCTGTAGAAGCCTCGCAGGCTAACTGCACATCAGAGGGAGCAGACAGCCATTTTTGCTTATAATATATATTTATATACACAGCTTTGAAAGGTGTTTCACGGGTGCAGATGTCTGCGAGAGTCAGCGGGAGCATTTTCAGAGCTGACAGACAAAGTTATGGCTTCAGCTTAGCGTGATGCTGTCTTGCTGTTTATATCTTATCTGACTGGGTAGACATATTTCATCGAAGGCCTCTGTTGGTGAAGCGCACTTTTGTTCACACTGAGTTGCACGGCACTCTTGGGAACAATTTCTGAAAAATGTACGAATGTAAATGATTATTAAAAATACAAGCTATCATTATTTGCGTCTGTTTTGTGCTTTGGATGAGGTGCTGCCTGGCTTGCCAATTCTTAATGGCTGTCTCATGATCACGCACACGCACGTAGGCATGCACGCATTCAGTGAACAAAATTACTTTCCCCTTTCCATACAGTAGGTTTTTGTTTTGCAGAGCTCCCCCAAGGGCATAACCAGCAATCAACTTTAAAGTCTATGAAGATAAACTCTGCGAAGACAAAAAGCGCTGAGAGCAATAATGGTGCTCATTAGCACGGATGATTCATTCACCTGTGTCCTTTGCTCCAAACTGTGGTTGGTGGGGGGTGGGGGGTTGTCTGACACCTCTGCTGCACCTTAAGCAGGTATCCATCTGCCAGGCTCACAACACTCAGAAACAAACAGAACGGGCTGATATAAACCTTGAAGCCATTGGGGAAGGGGTAGAGGGTAAAAAACAGAATTAAAAAGACTTAAACTCTCCAATTAAAGGACCTGAAAAACGGCTAAATTGATGAATCTCTGCACGAAATATAAAGGTGTTTAATTTGTTGCACCCCATTAAGTTCTGCTAGGAGACCATTGGCATAAAATATTGATGATGTTCAGAGATTAGCTGCGACAGGCCACGGGTGGGTGATAGGGCCATACATAATCTTTTGCAATTCAAAACCATTTTGCCCTACTGCCTTTTCTGCAGACTTTTTAGGCTGCTTTCCATGCAGACGGCACAGCACAGTCGTCCACGTTTGCTCTGCGTTGTCTGCGGACACGGGGGACACACCGTCTACAGCTGTCCACCTCAAAGTGATGTCAGGGGAAGACGGTCTTTGGGTGTCAGTAATCAGGCGGCGCTTATGATCCCCCCGCCGGCAACACTTCATGTTTATTGCCGAGCCGTTTCCATGCAACACAGAGGGCAGTTAAACCGGGAAGGGAAGTCCATATGATTCCCGCACAGCACCACATGTAAGGACTTTACACAAAGTGTTGGGCGAGCAAGAAGATTGACAGAAAAAAAAAAAAAGTTTGTTGTTCAGCGTGCCCTTTACTTTTTCCACACAAACATACATGTTTCCAGGGAACCTTACAATGGGGGTTGTACGCTGCGCTACTTACCGTGATTTACCCACTTTTTCAAGTGGGGTAATTATTGCTGAGGGGATTCGGGGTAAACACCTTGAATCAAGGGGATTTGAGCTCAGGCTGTAGGACAAAGGCTCCATTCACTGGACCACCTGCTGCCCATTTGCTGTGCATGACATGACAGAGCAGAGCAGCTTGTGATGAAAAAACCCTTCACTCCAGGTAAAAAAGTTGGCAATTAAGAGACAGACGCAGGCCGCAGTTACTTGTTTGGGCTCTTCTGTGTGGAAATAGTGCCAGCGGTTCAACCGCTTTCTGTTTCCACCCAGAGATGGGCGCTTGCGGTTGACAACCTTCTGGTGACCAATAAACTGATTCAGATTTGAAAAGGTCAAGTGTGAATGTCTGGAGACATAAAGGACAGGGATTTCTGTCATAATTCACCTGTGTTCAGGGATGGATGGGTATTCACATAAAAAAATCCAAGAGAAATACTCCCTTCATATTTCCTCATAAAATATTTCTTCCGATATTTCCTTCCCTTACAGTGCTCCCTGTTGAACTTGCGCATATTTCCACCGAATGCATTCGGCTCCCCCACGCTACATGCATTAATCTACTGTAGTCCAAAGGGTCGCTGGTTTAAATTCCAGGAACGTTTCAATTGTTGTGCTCTGGGGCCGTGCTGAACTGCTCCAGTTAATACTCTGCAGGACAGGAACGGGCACCCGAGTCGCTTTACACAATGTTGTCGCTTTACGCTATGCACGTAAAAAACACTGAATAATGATTGTAGCTCCTTGAGAGCCTTGACCTCTGAGAAGAGGCTGGTAAGATGGGGGGGATCTCAATCTTAAATGCACCCTTCTTTGGAGCCAAGGCTACAGTTTCATTAACTGCAGGTCATTGGTTCAGACATCTAATTGCCTTTTGTGGGAGGCCACACTCACCACAGACCAAGGTCTGGGAACTACATCAGCCACAATATTGGTGATTTCATACTCGCTTCCCTTTTTCCCCACTGCGATGCACTGATGTGGCCCAAGCGTACCCTGCCTAGTGGAACGTCCTGCACTTCCGGGATCAGATCCCACGATGATCCTGCATTAACGCAAGTGGTTATTGATAGTGAGTGAGAGAGTGACTTAGTCCCTTAATCTTTATTTGCACAGCTATGGATTTACTGTGTTGGTTTTTTATTCCACCATGACACTGATTGAAATATTATGAGCAGGAAGCTCCGGAGTGAGACTTTTAAAACTGAGAGGAGACTCATCTGTTCATTCGCTGCCCTATGACCATCAGTGATGCTTTGAATGTTAAGTTAGGCTGAGCTTCCAGTCCTTTTCTGCAACTTTGAGAGCGCCAATTCATATATGTTTAGTGTTCAGTGGGTCATTGCTGCTAAATCGCCGCATTACTCCAGGCCCGATGGAGCTCTGTGAGCTGTACGGACCGTTGGGCAGAGAATATTCTGGATATTAACACTCTGTTTGTGAGGCATCCCAACCATCACAGACCACCTGCCTCCAAGTTTGGAGAATACCCACATCACTGTAACTCAGCAGGGGGGTGGCCAGCTTGCTACCGCTCACGGCCTGCCGATAACATCCCAAGCACCTGATGAAACAGCATTGCGTTTCGCATGCCTACATAAATAGCTTTTTCTCGACAGGCAAAAAAAAAGCTTTATTTCCTAAGGCTCCTTTTAAATTAGTTGGTGTATTGAGGGTGATGGTATCAAGTTGTGAACACAAGTTAAAATAAATTAACAGTTAAGAAATCAAAGTGATCCATAAAATATTTGTGTAGTGAAACTTAAAATTAAAAAAGGCTTTCAAACCCAGGGCCAGCGAGCTGTCTGAGGTGCCCACTGTGATGTTGAGCATCTGAACTACATGATGAAAACAAAGGCAATGCTTTTACATTAATTAACAAATTCAAGTAACCTATTCAAAAATCTGATAAAAAAATAAAAAAATAGAAACCCAGCATGAAATGCATTTAAATTTTGTATCTTTTTCTCTCCTGATACTTTAGTTCAAGGTAGGACAGTTGTGTTTAATAACATTATTATCATTATTTATTCATTTACTCTTCAAAGGAACTTACAATGCTAGGTTTGCATAAGCTGCTTACAACTAATGAATCCATTTATCCAGATGGGTAATTTTTACCATGTCAGTTCAGAAGTACCACGATCAAGGATATCACAGCCAGTTTACGAACTCTGGTCGTAACCAATGCGCCATCTGCTGCTGGAAGCAGAGGCCACATTTTTATGCTGTCAGGGATTAATGCCTCTCCTGCATGACGATGAAGGCAAGACAGGGCTTCCCGGCGTGTAGTATTCGCCGAACAATGGCTTTCATTAGTGGGATACGGCACACAATTACAGAAGGGATTTAAAAGTGACTGGTACAAAAAAAAAAATAAAACATCTCTGGGTCAAACTAAATGCATGACCTTAAAAAGGTGCATTTTTCATCAGGAAGAAGAAAAGCAGACATTAGACTGCTTTTCGTTGCAATGATGCTATTGACACGACGCGAGGCAAACTGTTTAGAATTTTATAGGCCATTTCACACTACTTGACAGAGATAAAAACGGGAACTATACATAAAGTCCCCTTTAAATCTCTGCTCGAGTGCCTCATATCTCATCTAAGGACAAATGTCTGCAACTGATTTGTCTGCAGAGATTAAAAGCAGCAGAAAATGATAATGCCGAGGAATGTGAGGTGCGTCACAGAAAGGGTCGGATGTTTTTCCGCCAGCATCGAGCAGCTACTTGCTTATTAACCCGCGATGCGTAGACCTGCTCCATCTTCCGCCAAAGGGCCACATGATGTCCACTCAAAGCCGGCTACTCCTCTTTCCTTACATCTCAAGGGACTGCCACTTTGAGTCATGGACCATCTTGTGTGACAGGGAGTAGCTGGGAAAATATCAGTAGTGTTGGACAAAAGTGTTTCATGTTAAAGGCAAAACAGAGGAGGTTCACTCCAGAAAGAAAGAGAAAAAAAAATGCATTTCCCTGTCACTGAGACACATTGGCATCCTTGGGTGCAGCCTGCCTCACACCCTGTTTCCAGCATAGGTTTTGCACCAGCATGACTCTTTACTAGGACAAGCTGTTGAGGAAACAGGGAAACTGTGGAATTCTTCAGTCAAACATATTAATAAAAAATACAATTTTGCATGTGTATGGGGGGGGGGCAGTCCTGTACCTTGAAGCATTTCCCCTTTTCAGCCTTTCATACGTCTACTTCCGGGCTGTGTGTGCGGTAACTGCAGCCACCACTCCTTCACCCACGATGTGCCGTCGCTACATTATTCTTATTGCCAGACAGGGCAGCAGCCTGCCAGCCATTCATGAGGACAGTGTCAAAGGCTTCCTGCTATGGTGCTTTTCCCCTTAGGGTCCCACCCCTGTCCCCTGCACTGTATACATTTATGTACCCTGTGTCGGTTTCTCAGCTGGAGTTTCCCCTCATACAGCACCATGCAGCAAGGCACCACTGGAGTGCGCGCGTGCGCGTGCAAACACACACACACACACACACACACACACACACACACACACACACACAATAATGCAGGGTACCTCTCTGCCGGCACAGCGCAGTGGCAGAAGACAAACCTGCAAACCTAAGAGGTGCTCAGGATGTGAATGTGTTTGGAGTACACTTTTGTCTGTCTTCACACTAATGCACGCAGTTAAGAAGACTTGCATTTTCTTTGTAAAGTTTCTGGAAAGCTGCTTTTTAGCCCGAGGAATGGAAGGACCCAGCTGGGTATATTTGTATAGTACACAAATGAATATAAAATAAATAAGGCTGACAACCTTACTGAATTTGGGAAGTCTTGTACCACAGCAGGACAGACCCCGGGTACCAATGTGAGGTACGCATTTAAAAAGGCGCCTGAGGACTGAATCCACCGCCATACAGCAAGATATACAATCGATACCCTCAAACAACCCCAGAACACAAGTTGGCTAAATTCAGGCTGGGGCCACAGAGTGGAGCGAGGGGCGCTGAAAGACCTTCTAATGTGTGTGTGCTAATCCAGCTTTCCCTTTCATAATTTTTCCAGACAGTGACCGGTGAACGTGGAAAAAGACGGAGGTGTTTAAACTGTGGACTCCACAGTCACATTCCCACACAATTATTCCTACTATCCCACGAACAGCTATGCTGGCCATTAAATTGCTTAAATTTGTATGCTGCTCTGATTTTCTCTTTTTTTTCCTTATAGTTTTCCTCAGCTGATGGCGTATAAAGAGGTCTGAGCAGGCTGATGCAATGGCCAGTGTCTAGTGAAAGGCAACACCTGCTAACACAGCTTGTTAAACATTTTATGCCTCAGTATTTTTCACCTCATTTCCCCCGCCAGACTGCTGACAGTCGAGCTTGCATCAGGAAAAATAATTGGTCAAACCTCGAACCGGGCAGCTCATACCTCGGGAGCGGCTGAGTGGCCTCCTTCCAGTGGAGATGCTGTGTGCAGCATGGTGGGGCCGTGTGATCTCTGCAGCCATGCCAAAGTTCTCCTTGAAGGTGTGCATCAGATTCTCGGCCTCCTGTCCATGACCAAGGCCTACGACAAAGACACACACACAGCGCACACATGGCCGGTGTTAGCGTGATCCCCAACAAATAACGCCTCGTGCAGTAGAACAACATGGAGAACAGTGGTGAAAATGCCCATGGTTGCAGATACGCCCAACATGGACCCTCAAAGTAGCCTATCAACTTGTTTTTCTTTAGCTTTTTCAGTGAAGGATGGTATCTTAGCTGGGCTACACTGTGGTAAAAGGCTAGCACCCACTTTTCCTGGGAAAAAACCCAGATTGTCGCAACCCTGCTCAAGATAAGTGGTTAACAAGGATGGATGGAAACATGCAGGCAAACAGGAAAACTGCACAGCTGCATGTCTTTGGAGGAAATCAGTATGAACATGAGGAGGAATCTGCATACCTACAGCTAGGGTCAAATTTGAATTTACAGCCTTGGTGGGGTGGCCAAAAAACACTGGCTGCAGAAACATCAGGCCATCTGCCTTAATTCATCATATTTAACTTTAGTGTTATGTAGAGGTTAATAGTTTTGCATACAATGGAAATGACAAGTGTTTGCACAACATGTTAACATGTAAATTGGAGCCAGTCAGATGGCATCTACACAGACAGTCTTCCTCCGTTTCAGTGTACTTCAGGTCTGACTTTCTTTTAAGAATGCAGACAACAGCTCAAAGTCACGCTGGTGCCGAATGTGTAAATGGAAGCCCTTTTAATGTGATCCCCTCTACACTGTGACACAACGAACAGCAACAGTCAGCCACACACAGCGTTTTTAGATGCCTGACAGCCCAACATGGAAAAGTGCTATGGCGTATGAGCTCAGCTGGTCAAGTGTAATTTAGCAGTTTGTCAAGTGTCACAAAAATTCAAATATGGAGAGGAAACGACACATTCGTATTTGGAAATTACCGCGATCTTTCGGTTCCATGAAAATTGCCTCTGGGCCACATGAAACAGCAGAAAATCATGAGGCTGTTTGCCGAAACCTTAGTTGTTATCAATTTTAATGTTTTGCGGCGACAGCTGTACAAACGTGCAGACAATTACAGCATTTCTGACACAAGAAGGATAAAGGTCTCAGACACGGCCTACGCAAGACGGAGAAAGAATCTGCAAAATGTAAGACATGACACTGCAACAGCACAACAGTCATTTTCAGCGGGCTTTTATTTATCACTATAAACTGGCATCCCTCTAACACGAGCAATAAAATCCAGGAAAGCTTTTTAATTGGAATGATTCATTGGAGACTCTCAGTCTCTCCGTCTGCAGAAGTCAGTTAACAAGTCTTGAATATGAATATAAATTTCTCCTGGAGAGATGGAGCAAACAAGGGGAAACAGAAGCGCAAAACCACACAAGGAGAGCAAATGTATAAATTAGTGGGTTTTTCACATGCGAATGACGAGGAGCAGCAAGATACGGAAAGATAAAAAGTCATTGAGAAATCTAACAGCATGAATGTGCTTCATCGTCATCGGTATTTTGAGCAGAAGTGAAAACAACACCCACAGGAGAATATCATGGCCCACCTAAACAAGTTCCACCCCATTTATTAAAAAAAAAAAAGTCACCGAATGAGTTTCCAGCGGGACTGTATGTGGAATGGAGTGTTAAAGAAATTCAGCAGTTCAAGTGAGAGTAGGAGTATGCATTCTCTCACGTGTGGATGGGATCTGTTCCCTGCTACTGCTCTACCTGCCACACACACACACACACACACACACACACACACACACACACACACACACACACACACAGACACAGAGCTTTCATGCACGCGCTCTCCCACCTGATCAGCCACGCTCCTCTTCACCAACACATCTGTGCTGAATACAAAGACGTGCACATCCGGCTTCATTACTGACACATACAGCCTGCATGATGAGGGAGCCAGGAACTTGTCAAAAGATGCATTCATCGCACAGAGGACTTCAGCAAACATTACAGTTTTTCTTGTTCATGCTTAGTTAGAAGAAGACCCCTTAACCACCCGACCAAACTGACGCATGCTCATGCCGTCCACGTCAGGCAAATGAAAGACAACCGGACTAAACTAGCAGCAGGACTTCCTACAGCAGTTGCACAGGCATCTACAAGCAGATCACCTTGGTTATGATTCCCCTCTTCTAAAATGTGCTTTCCACAGAAATTCTCAGACACTGATGTCATGTATCATTTTAGCAATATTGTCATGGCAACCACAGAAGCAGCTTTTAAAGGGAAAAGTGAGGCTACTCTTATTGGGTGGATCTAATATAAAACCTAAAAAAAAAGAGCCCACCCCAAAACTACTGTTCAGGTCCCACCAGCAGCACCACTGCCACCAGAACAGAGCTTTGTCGTACATCAATGTTCAATTTGAGACTTATTTAAGTACACGTATTGAATGGGGCCAATGCAGTGTAAATCAGAGTGGTCAGACACCCAAGGCAGAGGTCACCAAATGATCGGTCATGGGTCTCTGTCTGCTGCAGATGGACAGAAGAGCAACAATCCCCAGGGGTGCAGGGTAACCATTCACGTGTCGTCCTGAGGCCAGTCTGTGTTCCGCATCCCCATTTCAAATACACATCATTGTTGTGCTCCAGTCCTCACACCATCTCCCATGGCTGCCACTTATTGATTTCGTTCCTGGAAGCAAAAAAGCAATCTGTATGCTCAGACTGGCATTAAATCGTTGGTCTCTCAGCCCTTTGTCTGTTAATTTTCCTTCATCTTTCTCTTTCTAACTTGATTGTCGGATGCCAAGCATTGGCTATTAAAATCCTCCAAAAGCAGTTCATTAATCTTTGTGAAATACATTTCCCTACATTGAAACTGCCTCAGCATACGCTAAAGTTAATAGCTAAATAGCTTTCGGGCACAACGTACATTCTGAAAGGGAAGCTCACTTATATGAATAATACCAAGATGACAGCGTTTACACTGCAGCACTGCGTCCCTGCTCTATTCATATTTTTTCTGTGCTAATAAATATTTAATGTGTCTACTGTGGCCCTAAAAAGCCACAGATTTACTCCAGGTATGGACCGTGAGAGTCCATTGATACAACGGGAGTTTCAGGGACCACAGACAGAATCTGTTTACATTGGCAGAGGAAGTTGAATCTCCTTTAGTGTGTGTGTTTACTTAGTACACAGCATGAAAAAAAACATTTGCACTCAGAACATGTGTTTTAATACTAGCATGTCCGGCCGTAAAGCCAGAAGGCTCTTGGGACACGTCAAAGTAATACTGCAATACTTTATTTAATAAATTATTACTTCTTACTACTTGTTCTTCTCCTATATTCCCTGTGATAAGAGCTCTGTAACACCTAAATTTCTCATTCGTGGGATAATAAAGGTTTATTCTATTCTATTCTATTCTATTCTATTCTATTCTATTCATTATAGTAATATTACAATAAAAAGTTATTTCATTACATCATTCCTGATTTTGTCCCAGCACTTTTTGATGACTTGTTGTCAGATCACAGGTCATTTTAATGACACACCATGCAGCAGGGTGGGAGAGTAGCAAAGAAGCAATGCTTGCACGCAAAGGCTCGTTCCATAACAAGGGCTCCAACGTTCAGCTCCTGCTTACTTGCAAATAGAGATAATGAACTAAACTAATGTCTACTGACAGAGTTAAGGAGCATTGTAACGGCTGCTTTTCCACTCCCTCGTACATCAATTTACCGCCAACGATGCCTCGACCCCTCTGATCATTACTTATGTTGGTGCTGATACCATCAATATAGCTGCCTCCGGTTGGGCCGCTGCTTATCTCCAAGCCCTTTGGAGGTCACCGCAAAGCTCCTGCCCAGAAAGTCTGCAACCTCCGGTTCCACAACACCCACTGCTCCATTCCTGCTTGCCTTGCTCCATTACTTACCAGTTTCAAATCCCCAGTCCTGGCAGCCCATGCATTTGGAGGCAGCAAATCAAGCCCCTCATTGACCTGCCTGCCCTTGTGTGGACCACTTGGGTTCTCCGCCAAACCCATTGCAGGGACACATTTCTTGGACAGCTCAGTGGCAGAGCTCCAGGTGTTTGGCTTTGCTAAGATGGGACGAGCATCCCAGTTCAGAACTATTTAATCCAAGACAGCGGATTTTCCTTGCCACTGATCGCCAGCCCTGGGGTGCACCGTCAAGGTTTCCCTCAGGGGCACCAGGGAAGAATGTGAATCCCCCTCACGCTTCTGATTTGCACTCCTGACTTGTTGCTTGACTTTGTTTTATTTGGAATGGCACAGCAACACCTACGTAGTAAATTTTACCCGCAGACAACCTTGAGTGCGCGATCGCAGCGATACCGTATGCTTGGCTTCTCTCTAAATAACTCATGTGGATTTATTACCCCCACCTGGAAATTAGCAGAGCAATGAATCCGATCGCACCGATTAAGCAGGGCTGCTGAACGCAGAGTCGGTTTCGCCGTAACTGTAATTGAAAAGCGGAATTTTAATTCGATTGCAGTTGTCTTGCCTTATTTTGAAATATTTTTACATATTACCATTTTGCCATTGTTTGTCTTTGTTTTTCATGGTGATGGCTTGTGTTGATGTAATTCTGCTTTTCATCACCCTATATCTTATCTTATTTCATTTTAAATTATAATTCAAATTAACAATACCTTCCACACTTGTGGGCTAATAATGTTTCTATCATAAGCAAAAAATCAGGCTGTTAATGGCATTTGCCTTCTCATTTTTTCTTTCAACTTTTGCTTTGGTCATTTTCATGTCATTATGTCTACTATTTGCTGTCATCTTGCAATCTTCTCCAGCTTCATAACTGACCATGTACTTGGTAATGAAAGGATTCCCGGGTTAACACAAAGTAGCCACGTGTTCAAGCAAGGCTGGGTGAGGAGAAATAAACCTCTGCAATGGCTCACAGATTGGTGACATTTTGCAAGGGTGGATGCAGCCATAAGGACACAGCGACAAGACCAACACGTGGGGTTACAGTAGGACTGAATATTCATACGTGCCAAACCCTGTAATGAAGCCTGCAGTGTGAAACATGACCCTACAGCCTTTTCGCTATCCTGGTCCCGGAATTCTGTATCAGCCGGTAAGTAC
Organism: Heterotis niloticus; assembly: GCA_018136845.1. Taxonomy (NCBI): domain Eukaryota; kingdom Metazoa; phylum Chordata; class Actinopteri; order Osteoglossiformes; family Osteoglossidae; genus Heterotis; species Heterotis niloticus. The sequence goes on from CM030891.1 coordinate 14,358,308, forward strand.
GAACTTTGGAAACCTGGGCAATACTAAAGAACGGGATGAAACCGAGGCAACCCAGAAGTGCCCACCATCTCTGGGAACAGATGCAGAAGAGCACAGAAGGCAAGCTGACTCCATTTCTGATCAAATGTATATTTCTCAGTAAATGCGCTCAAACTTTTCGCCTGGTTCTAAGGTGCACATGCACAGTCCCACGGAATGGAAGGTCTGCATGAGATCCTAGCGTCCTTGTCGTCTCCTTCAGCTCCCTTATCTGCAGCGAGCCAGGGTGAGGACAGCCTCCACAATGCTGAACGCACAACCAGAAGCTGAACATCTCTATCTCACTGTGTCCCAGGAGAAGCCAGCAGCTATGGGTGATTCTGGGATCTGAGCGCAGTCATCATTAACACAAAGTATATTGCTGGAACACAGCACTCTGCTTTCACAAACACCCCCACCCACCCCATACTCCCCTTGTCCTCCACTTTTCCAGTCAGCTAACCCCCTGGGCAGGCAGTGAAAGAGAAAGCAAAGTGAAAGAAGGGCCCCTCAGTCTTTCCTAGTGCAAATACCCTCTTTGCAGAGCTTATCACTGGAATATTTTGTGATGGTGAAAACTCATGAGGGAAACTTTAGGGGGCTCACAGCAATACTCCGTCTGTCACCTTTGCCACCATCTGAATCATCTTTTTATTCTCAAGGAATGCTGCCATCAGATGTGTGAATAATGTAAAAATACTCCACACTAGTGAGGGAACAACTCACACTCCAGTCCAAGAGCAGGTCACCAAGGTCCGTGTAGAATCTCGGAGTGTGGATGCCAAACTCCACGTCTCTAAAACTCTCCAGTCTCTGAAGTTCAACTCCAAGTGAAGTTTCAAGTTATGAAATTCTCTTTGTTTGTTTTGGGCCTTAAAGGTAGTAGTGCAGTAGCAATGCAATAACTTCTGTATGTCTTGCTACAAAAAGAGATCATTTCATTATGAGCTTATACAACGTAGGTTGAAACTTTGATGTCTTTATCCGGAATTTTTCAAATGAAAATCGACTTTGTACAACAAGCATCGGATTAATTCTTACTGTGTTGGCAGGAGCAGCAATATTTGGTGAATCAATGTGAGTAAACATTGTGATTTATCATTAAGACAGCAAATTGCTCCATGAACAAAAGTTGAAGGAAAAACAAACTTGAATAAGGAAGAGTCCTAAGAATTGGCAAAAAGGTACAAGCCACAGAAAATAATAATACGGTGCCCAAACCCAAATCCGTGCGCCAAATCTTAGATCCAGGCCTTAGTGAGCAACGGCTGAGCCCTGGTAAAGTCACGAATAAAAGGTCTCAAATGAGTCTTGAACCCAAGCCCAAGACTCAAGTACTAAAACAATCTAGACAATGTTCTAACAGCCCTTAAAAATCCAAATGCATAACAATAAATGTCAAATAAGCTAATATACAAACAGCAAACATCAGACTCAGCAGAGCAGAGCCTCAGCATGGGAGCTGTCAGATCAAATGATGGTGCAGATCTGCACAGGCAGTCCATCTGTGGGATTTCTCATTAATAAAAAATATTTAAATTTTAATTAATTTTGGTTTTGCAGCAAAGAAAAACAAAACCCTTCAGGTCTTATGAAAAGAGAGTCTCTGTAAGATGTGGAGATTTGGAGCTGCAGGGAGGGTGGGGGAGAGCAAAGGCTAATGAACCCCTGAGCATGATGAGAAGATGAAATGACATACAGGTCCCCTAGGGGTGCAGAGACAGCACAGCAAGCCTGGGAACGGGGACAGCGGTCATGGGCTAAACGGGGCAGGAGGAAGAATGAGCCCCTCTTTCCTTTCAGTATGAACTCAACCGGACCGATCAAATCCATGCTTAAGCAACATGCAGGTCAGACAACACAGACACAACTGCAATGACAAACATACAGGTACACTTGTCTTGGAATGCAAGGCAACAAAACTCAACAATTTTGACGAGGATACCTTAACAGTAGCGGTAACAGGCAGCAAGTAAATCAATAAATAATAGAAACACAACAAACAAACAAACAAACAAACAAACAAAGTCATAGAAGACTAAATAAGTGGAAAATAATAAATAGCATCTATAGCAGCGTGTGTGTGTGTGTGTCTCCCTCAGTCTCTCCTACTGAGCAGTTGAGCAGTGTCAGTCTCTCTCTCTCCTGTGCAGGGGTCTTGATGTGTTCCAGAACAATCTGAGCTTACAGACTGCAGTATGTACAGCACAGTGTAATAAGAAGAAATAAAAGCACGATAAGACATGTAAAAAGCAGTGTAAGTTGTATTTTATTTACCTTGACGTGCAAATGTGGAACTGGGAGATGTAAATGCCACAGCAGCATCAGCTTGTTCGCCTTCACTTGCTGTGTTACTTTGGCTTAACATTCAAATTGTAATTTGGTCGCCCTTTTAGCATAAATAAATATTAAGTACTTCTTGAAAGTTCTTATCAGTGAACGCTTAAAGTTTCTTTAAGAATTTTAAGCCAGAGACCCATTGTACTCATTAATCTGAATGTTCCTACTCCTATAGTACCCTTGAACAAAGTTATTAACCTACGTTTACAGTGCAAAATTTACCCAGATGTATGAATGGGAAAATTGTTTTAAAGCTTATTATCTAACATCGCTTGTCACCTTGAATAAAGGATTTTAAATAATATAAATACATCGCTAATATAAGAGCAATGAGGAATAAGAATGCATTCATTTAGGGCGCTACTAAGAGATCCAGCACGGCTGCCTTACCGTAGCGTTCCGGTTTGGAAATAAGCCTGAGCAATTGGTCCCAGGTCTGCAAAACTTTTCTGTTCCTGATTCAACAGACCTGCAACCCACCAGGAGGTCGAGAAGGATAATCGTTAACCCCCGCTAATGGAAAGTATGCTTATTAACGTTAATGCTAATTCATGGCTAAAGGGCAATTGGCAGTGGTCTCCAGGCGACAACTCCATCAATGTCCTTCAGTATGTGGTGGGTCTGCTCGGTTACTGGCCAGGCACGGGTCCTGACCGCCTCCCTCCAATGCCCCTCTGCAGTTCAATGTCGCTACATCAATTTCTGCATATTTACAAAATGCGGGTGTAATGCAGATGTTGTGCAAAGCATGAAGATGAACCATCTTGCCAAAGTATGCATGATGAAAATGTCAGGGTTATTCAAGCGATTAGTGCTTCAGACTATTCAGACTTCAAGGTACAATCATGTAATTGTGTTCCAAAAGCAGTGCAAAACATTAACTTTTTTGTAAAATCAATATGGCTCAGGGTACAGCCAGTACTTTCATCCAAAGCGACTAGCAGATCTTCTCATTTATGCAGTCAGGTATTCTCACTGCAGCAAATGTACTCTAGCGCAGCCCATCCGAAGGTTGGTGGCAAGCAAAAATCTGCTTGTAAGTGAAAGAAAATTTTATAGAAAAGGTAGTACATGTAGTACATTTCAATGTACCTGTGGGTTTTCTTTTTGCTTCCATATCAGTTGTTTCATAAACATGCTACTTATTTACCATAGAACTTAAGTTAACATAAGAAATGAAACAGGTTGGAGTTAAGCTTCATTGTGTGATGGAAGAGTCGGTGCTATTATTAAAAGTATTATTTAAGCATTATTATTAATAAGCATTATTTTACTCCATCAGCCAAGCTACATAACACATTTTACAATGATCTGCCCTTTTAAACAACAGTGTACTTTTACTGTATTAACTTAGAATATGTACCTTGATTGGAGGTACTAAAATAGGAGTAGGAACTGAACCAGTAACCATCCGAAAACAATGCAAAAACCAAACCACTTCTACTTGCTGGCCGTGTTTAAAGTACATAAAATTTGCATCAAACATCTCTATTACATTTTATAATATAACTCAGTTACCACAATGTTATTGATTAATTGTTAACGGAATTATTTTTTGGGAATCTCTTGAATCAGTTATGACTATAAAAAGAGCAACAGAGACAGAGAAGAGAAGAGAAGAGAAGAGAAGAGAAGAGAAGAGAAGAGCATGTATCAGGAAAAGTGGTGCCATTGACCCAATTTCAAGAATGTCAGCACCTGGGATTAACAGAAAGCACAACAAGTTCTCATGGATTAAACAGACCTTTTGTCTTGCTATTGCAATGCTGTGGTGTAACATAGTTCTCTGCTCAGATTCATGGCCCACTTACCAAATTTCAGCTGGGAATTAATATAAAATTGTTGTCAACTGTTTAGCTTGATAACCTAGGGTGATAAAACCATTTGCCAGATTTTTTATGTATTTTTCATTGCATTTTCTTCACTAAAGTACTTTCTATAATTACTATGTTGAAGAGTGAAAGTGAGCTGCATTTCCACGCCCAGCCAGTAACAGGCAGTAAAATTGTGGGTCCAACTTTCCACTATGTTCACAGCTCCGGTCTGGATCTTCTGAAGACACTGTGATGACGGCTCTTGTTTCCTCTGTTAGTCCAAATATGTGTTTCGAGTTAACTGGTCACTCTAAATTGCCCATAATATGTGTGTGTGTGTGTGTGTGTGTGTGTATCTAACCTGCAATGGAGTGGCATCTCAATCAGGGTACAGTACTAGGATAGACTGAGGACCACAATGACCTTGACTAGATCAAGTGAATAAAATAATTAAAGAACGGATTGATCAAAGTTAATAAAATATTGAAACAAAACTTTTGAAAAATATTACGGCTTTGTATGAGATTTTTTTTACACATAGATAAGTAAAGTGACATCTGTACTGTTTTCCTTATTGTGAAAAGTGACTTTTTACTTAAGAACAAACTGAATCTAGATTTTAAGTTCCAATTTATTTATTTATTTATTTATTTTTTAACATGAGGAGCCAGCATGTTTTTAACACACATTTTGGCAGAGCACGCAGCATGACGTGAAAAACACTGTCTGATGTTTGTCGTGTGCAAGCGCATTTAATGTCTCTTTTTGCAGCTTTAATCCCTCTGTTTCGTTTGTCAGTTCTGATGTGATGCTGCACAGCACACGCCTTCCGAACATTCCGCCTCAGCCGCTTTATATTTATTTCCACTTTATGTTTGTTGGGGCTTGCATTTGATGCGAAGTTATCACCGGGTGATGTTGCTCTCCTGGGGACTGGAGTGTGACACCAAAGCAAAGGCAGATCATACCTCCCTTTTCAGCAGCTGGTGACCTTTGAATGTGACACTACGCTTTGCAACGTATTTGCTTCATTTAAAATGCTGTTAAATATACGGCCAACCTTGTTAGGCCCTTGTCAGCTACCAGGTTGGAGAAATAAAAATGGACGACTATGACAAGCCTCCTTGTCTTTCTTTTCCATTTCTGAGACTCTCACTGTCGATGCACTTTGAACCTTGAGAGACATCTATTTATACACTCAACTTCTGCTAAAATGTCATGGCCACAACCCTCAGCTGTCAAATGGATGGACTTTATTCTCCAAATTCACAACAAACATCTCTCTTGTCATATAGGTGCCTATAAGATGAGCCTGCAAGTAGAAAAAAAAGTCATACTTTGAGTTCTCTGCTGTCCTTCCTGGTTATCAGGGAAGCAGCCAGTGGGTTTGGGACAGGCTCTGGACTGTCATAGCCTTGCTCAGGATTAAGCAGTTTTTACTAACGGACAGATGAATGAGTTGTAGGTTTACTAACGGACTGACATCTAGGCAGAATCTGGACCAACAGGATCATACAGTGAACAGCGGTAACTGGACGGACGAGTACTTAGACTTCGGTTTCGTCATTTGCAACAGCATTGACTTTTGCTCTGAAATAAACCTTTTCAAATGCCACTGGTGCAGCTACTCACCTGGCTCCACCTTCATTAACACACCTGCTAGCCCAGGCTAGAGGTAGGGACAGGGTAGAGTTTGGTGGGCAGCAAATGTGCGATTAACAGCAAGGCCGTGATTTCGTTTTTATTTCCTTCCCTTTCAGAAACCATAGAACGACTTGTGTCTGACTGCCCTAGACATGGATTCCCTCTGCCACTTCCCTACCTTCCTTTCTTTCTGTGATTGCTGAACCACATGGCATCGATATCCACACACGGTGGACCTGGGTGAATCCAGGATGTTTTCAAGCAGTCCACCCTGCAAAAAGTGTCACGAGCCCCCGATTGGTCACTGCTGCTGAGCTTTTCATTTACTGTGGATTTTCTGGGGGGGGGGGGGAAATTACACCAACATCAGCAAATGCATGACAGGGAAAGGACATCTGCATGACAGGAACATTGATTCCCACATTAACTTTACTTTATGAAAGTGCATTGTGCCTGATATCATACTCTGTCTAATATTAAAAACTGCCCTTGCACAATTTTTGATTTTAGCATCTGTGCCATGCAACTGCGGAACTGTACATTGTAGATTACATTGTTCATTTCCATTTCCTTATAAAGGGAAAAAGGATGTGAGATAATATATTGTGCATGGTCAGCCGATTGCAAGAAGCTCAAAATTCCATTCTGCTGCTTTCCATTCCAGTTCTATTCTTGCTGCCTTCTTCCATCTGACATCAGTGTGTCACTGGGAAAGCTATATGCAGTTTTTTAAACAGACTTTCAAAGGGGGAAAAAAAAAAAAAAAAACGCTCAGCCCGAGTGTTGCTGGTAAATAAACCAGATTCAAAGAGTACCTCTGTACTTGCTTGTGCTTTTTTATGTCTCTCCTATTCTTTCTTCCTGTCCGGTCATCACTCCAAAGGCCTCCACTTATTTTGTCTCTATACTTATGTGGAAAATGTTCAGCCAGCAGAAGCAATCAATGCTTCCTGTAAATGAACAATGATTTCGGAGTTTTTAAGAAACTGACAGATGGGAGGGCAAAGAGCACAGTTGCAATTCAACTGTTGCAGTTAATGGCTTTGTTTTACGTAGGCTTAATGCATGCACTGAGTGTGTTTAACCGTAGTGTCCATATAAAGAAAGGAATTAAATGAAAGCAATGTAAGAGCTAGGCTGGTTTTTAAGGCCTTGGAGCCTATAAAGGGATTCAACTGTTGGGAAGTGAGGTGAGGATGTTCTTCTTAATGTGACACTCAAGTGTAATAAGCTATAAGGACTCAGTGGGCAGCTCAGAGAGAAGCCAGGGTTTTGGTTCATATGACCACATTAAGCCAACGTTTCTTTGTGGTTACTTGCACCCAGTTCCTCCGTAGTGCCTTTTACAGGGCAGACAGACACACACCTGTGTTCCTATTCCCACGTCTGTCTCGTAAATCATTAGTTAAGCTCTATTGATCGGCCCCGCTTCTCGTGTATGAGGGGTCACTAATGGGGTCCTGGGCAATTGCCTTTGTTGTGCCGAGCCGTGGAAATGTTTAGGGGCTCTGTTCTGAAGGAGCTCTGTCTCACAAAGGAAAGTTTCAATTGAACACCAAAAACTGGAGGTGTTTTTTCTTTTTAAATCTTTGAATTAAATATTAATTTGTAACAGGTGTGCAGATTGTAAGACCGTGAGAGATGGGGCTGACTGCAGAGATGACATTATCAGAAAACATAACACAAACTGTCAGATCATTTTGAAAAATTATTCATTTCAGATGTTTTCCTCACATCAATCCCTCATTATCCATCATGAAACGAGCATCAGATTTGGGAAACGGATGTAAGAAATACCATTTCACGCGTCTGAAAAGCTAACTTGTACATCCTTTTGGATCTTTACAGCCACTGTAGCACCTCATTAAGCTGTCCACCTTTCAGCAAATCATAGTGTCCCCAGCTCTGTCAATCATATTAGCCCCTCCCCCACAGGTGAGCCAGGCCCCACCCTCTCCTTTAGGCCTGGCACTCAAAATGACAAGCGGATGAAATTAGAAGCAAGAATCATTAGATAGCCAAGTAGTCCTATATCCAGTTATCATCTGTAATTCAACATGGCAGCTGCAATACATCCCATAACAGTGCAATGAGATTAATCTGCTATTTGGGCTTTAAAAGATAAATCATCACTGAACATAGAACATGGCTGATTTCCTTGAAGCAAGAAACATGATGGCGGAAAATGTGTGCAATTGTCTAACACTATTCACATGAGGCAAATTAGCAATATGGACTGTATATTTGATAAATGAATACACACTTTAATTTTGTCTAGCATGTGTAGGTAATATGGGATAAATATAATCCAATCATGATTAAAGAGTAGAGAATGTACAGTTCATCAAGCCGTAGTACTGTATGTCCCACATATCACATTTATACTTATTGATTTAGAGCTCTCCAAAGTGCACCCACTACGTGGATGCTGCTCCCCTGTCCACCCCTCCCATGCTTGCCTCTACGTGTGTCAGACATCTCACACATTAACTATGGTCCCATCTAAACACACACTGACCCTATCTGAGCTGCATGGCGCATTTGTCTCCGCCGTTCCATTAGGTTGGGGTCCAACACACATTGTGGGGCTCAGTGACCGCAGCAGGTGTGAGGACTTCAAGACCCAGTGGACTGGACACCAAGCACCTGCCCTACCAGTGTGATGCTTCCAACTCATGAAATAACATCACAGCAGAAGGTATGTTGGTGTGTTTGCAGATCTCTCTAGTTCTGCCCTCCCTTTTAACCTTCCTGATGCACACAAGGACAGTTGGCCCAAACAGCAAAAGCAAAACCACTAAACTGCACCTGTGATTGAAATAAGAGTGTAATACCCACCCAGTGCGCAGCTCCACAGACCCAGTGGCCATACAGATAGCAGACAGCAGCTCACAATGGTATGCTAACACTATGAGATGATCTGTGCCTACAACTATAGGGCTCTAAGAGAGGACATTACGGAGACACTGGGCCCAGGTGTAAGTTTATCAGTGCCTAAGACAATAGGATGCACAATAAATCATAAATGTTTTACTGCTCCTTTAGAATCAGATGTCAAATGAAAATTTTGATGCAGTGTCCAGTTTTTTCCAGTTTGTCTCACTGTATTCTGAACTTGTAACCGGTCAGAATGTTAATACAGGAAGTGTCAGAAATGGAATGAAAGGTACCCTGTGATGGACTGGCCTCCCATGCAGAGGAAAGTTTTGTAGTCTGGCACCACATGACCCCACGACAGACCTCAGACTGCCACCACTCAGTGGTTAAGGGTAATGACAGAAATGGATGGATGGATGAAATAAAGGTGATTGAGTTCAGTCCACAATCTTGGCTCGATCTGTGTGTGTAATAGGGATGTAAAAAGTAGGACGGTAGGAGCATGTTCTTGCTCAACCGTTTCATTCCATTTCATGAAGAGTCTCTGTGAAATTACTGTGGCTCATTATAAACTCTAGGGTCACTTTGCACTGGTCCTTCTCTACATAAATATACGGATGTGGGCTCAAAATCATGAGACACTTATGGAGACTGACATAACACAGCAGGCTCGCAATTATGGGTCCGGCAGAACTTATGCACAGCACTTGTGTGTTTTGCATCTGTGCTGGTTTAACCAACTCACAGTGGGTTTAACTTTGCCATTTACCACCCTTCAGCAACATATGCAGCTGACTATGCATTAGCCTACGCTTATAATTAAAGCAACTTGTGTAGCTTAATATTTTCATCGACAATAAATTCTTATAGAATTTAGCTAACTAATTCAGGACAGGTTTACCTCCTCAAGGTGAAACTGCAAGGTTCTCACTAGGTCTCGAAACAGCAGTCTTCTCCTAATGGGGCCATTGCCATCATTATGAATTCTGGGCTCAGTGGCAGCATTTTCAGTAAAATAAAGAAGTCTGAAACTTTGGGCAAGGGTGAACAGGAAAAAAAAAACAACAAAACTAAGAAAGCAAAAGAAAAAGCAGTGTTTGGCAACAGAAAAGAGCTTTCATTGATTTTGGCCACCTCAGAATGAAGACTGAGCTTGCTATAAGTGATATAAGCTTGGCCCAGCTCACAGGCAGTCCATATGAAAGGTCATCTGTTTCCTTTTGCTTTTCCTCCTTCAGCTTTTCCAGTGATGGTGTGCACTTTGCTAGAAAATGACTGCAGGTTCCAGAATGCGCTGCCTCCATCTTTTGCAAGCTGCAGCTCTATTCCACACCTCAGGGGTGACAAACATGAGTTGTATGTACAGACACTTTCATCCCTGAGCCGTGTTGGCCTCATGACAGTAGCATGTACCCTGATTCCAGGTGAGATGGACTCTGTTCTGGCCCTGTTAATGCGCTGACTCACACTGGCACTTTGACTTTAGGACCTGTTTATAAAAATAAGGGATTTTAATTATCTGTTTGTTTTTAATGATCTTGGTTACTGTGGTCAAACATTTTTAGATGTTTTTTACTTGGACTCAACAAGAAAGATTGCTACAATTAATGTCTACCTTTGAAGAGGTTTACAGTTATTTATTTACCTGAAGCCTTTGTCCAAAGTGACCTGAGATGTTAGCTTTATTATATTAATCCTTATACACTGCTCTACTCTCACTTACAGCCAGATAGTTTTTACTCTTTGCTCCTTGCTTAAGGGTGCTAGACCAGCAGCCATCACTTAGACCCAAGTCTTGCAAAGCCAAGCTTCTAACCACCATTTCACCTGCTGTCTTCATAATCTTGTAAGGGTTACAAATAACACACCTGTACCTCGGAGTGCAAGTGTAATTGGTTCCTAGAAACGGCTATAATTCTGCAAACCAGGACACTTTGAAACTATTTCCATTATTTCTTAAGAGGAAAATTATGATTTGTTCTGAGTTAGTCTGAGGAACCCAAATGAACTTCCTCAAAATATCTCCAACACCCTAAAATACTCATTGGTGTGGACACGTTAAACATCAATTATCTAATGACCTAACTGTTAATGAGGAAATTGCCAGAACCCCTGAGAAGACTCACCCAATTGACCAGCAGGAGTCCTCATGCTAAACCTCCAGACTCAGTCTACTCATCAACTGAATTTTCAAGTGAGAGACTCACATTCTCAGGTGTGGCATCTCGATCAGTTCTCGTGACCTCTACTGCCTCGGCTTGCTTTGCTTCTCATCATCCCTAACACTGTTTGTGTTGTCCGTTCCACTCCTGCTTGTGTGCCGCCTAGAACACCCAGCCTCCATCTTTGTCATCCGTGCTGAACTTCCATACCAAGACCCTGGACACCCCATGTTCCTCATTCGTCCTCAACATGTTAATATAAGAGATACATTTATATGAGATATAAGTATAATATTTTATATTAACATAATAGATATTTGATAACATACAGTATAAGACATATATTTTTGTACTCAGACCCACATTCTTTTAACTCCTGTACTTGAACCGACTCACTCACCGGGGAAACATGTACCGTATCATACATTGCATTTTGTTCTTTAGTGTAGGTAGTAATAGCAATTAACATTTAATAGTCAAATTTATTTAAAATGAAGAAAGCCAAACAATAAAAGATAGGAAGAATTATAAAACTAGCAACTATAAAAACAAATGGGTTGTTACTCTGATGAACTGTTACTGTGTGGCTTACCGACTGAACAGAGGTGAACAAAATCATGAAAGCTGCATTTGAACACGGCCACAGGAGGCAAAGACTGAGAACGCAGGTGCTGGGCATGGTGCTGCCACCTAGTGTCTCACTTAAACTTGTGCTCCTTATTTCTCTGATGTGCTTCAGTTGTGCTCGCCATGCGACTTGGACTTGGTTACTGATATGGGTATGAACGTATACTGCTTGTAATATCAAAGTTTTTGAAAACTGAGGTACAGGTGTATAGCATATCCACATTCTGAATTTACTTAACAATTGATACACTTTAATTTATAACCATAATGTTTGCATTTTTGAGAATGCTCTTCAGAAAAAATGTATGTCAAATCCTTTGGATTTATGTGTAACCTTCTAGCAAAACATAATTCAGCACTAATAAAGAGCAGGGGACTTTCACACTGCAAATGGCTTTCAGTAGTTCTTATTCTTTGAAGTCCTTGATTCTTTGAAGTCCTTGATACTGTTTGATCGCTACACCCAGAAATATGTTTGCAGAGACAGCTGTTTATTTACCATTATTTCTTCTGAACATTGGGGTTTAAAGCGCACTTCGCTAAAAAGAGATGCCTACACTTAGAAGTACATAACTATGCTGTGAGCAGTCGGTGTGCAGTATCTGGTTGTCCACAAGAGAAGCCTGCAAAAATGTAAACATTTTCTTATCCAAGTGGTGTTTCCCTCAACTGTGCCCTTTATCTACCTTAGGTCCAGTAACACCAATAACACCAATAATGCCAGTAAGTGCATTTTGTTGCCTGGATGCACATTATGGAACAGCTACCATGCTTGCTTAATGTGAGGACAGGTAAGAGGATGTAGATTGGCTGATTAATACCTGATCAACAATGTTGAGTTTTGAAAGATGGCAGCACTAACTACTCACTTGCAGAACTTTGCTGCAACTTCTTATTTGCCATGGTTACAGTCAGGACCCTCTCTCCCCTGGGCTCAGTTTGGGAACTGCTTTGCCTTTCAGTGAGGGCTTGGAAGGTTACTGGTACTGGCTTTCAAGATTTGAGCAGACACCTGAAAAATATCCCCAGTGCTACTGTAGTATCCTTGATAAACCAACTTACCTGAACTGATACAGTAAAAAAAAAAAAAAAGCCCTTCTGTGTAACCTGGGAAACAGTGGTGAAGTTGCTTGTCTAATATTTTTTTTCTGTGTTTTGAAGAAAGGCAACAACTCACTAAAGGTTAAATATAGCTGTTTGTGTCCAACGTAACTGGTGAAAAAAGTTTATTGGAAGGAATTTTGCAAAATGGTACAACAGGAGGACCCCTCCTGGGAATCCATCTGGCATCCTTCAGACTAAAACCTGCAATCGCTGAGCCACTTACTGCTCAGACACTGCATGAGTGTAACCAGCATGGGGCTGCTTTGTGCTAGACCTCTACACTTCACCAAACCTTCCAGCCATGAGATGTGGTCGGTACTCGGCCATTTAAATATCAATTATATGCAATTTAAAACACAGGCACGCTGTACATTTTTTTTTTCTCTCCCATAGACATCCCTTGGGATAAAGCCAATTAGAAGACAACATCCCGGTATCCTGATGCCCTTTTCTCAGCTGTCACCTTGGCATTTAAGCCACGCTGGCCAGTACATGGATCCTGCAAAGACATCTTGCTGTTCCTCATACAAACAGGATGCTAAGGAGAACCTGGTTTCAGGGATGCTAGTGGGCCATCTCACGTTGTGGCTTAACAGCAGCCCATCACAGATATAAAAGCAGAAAGCGTTTGATGTAAACAGTCCTCAACCCCAGCTTTTTCACACAGACACAGCTGTACAACAAGAACACATCCATTTTAACCAGAAAAACACTTTGCAGGCCAAAACAGCTCAACTGCCCTGTTTTGCTCTGAGCAGAAAGGAAACGTTGTGTTTTGAAAACGTGATCTCCTATTTTTGGAGGTGCAGGTATGTATGTATGTGTGTGTGTGTGTGTTTGTGGGCACGCACGGTTTTGGTGAAGTCATTCTTAAGGCTTAAATGGTCAAATTACTCCTGTTTGTTGGTAGCACTTATAATTCCAACAAATCCTCCAGTTTGTTAGTAGTTAGCATGACTGGACTGACATGTACTTAATTTGAAATGAAATAAGTTGTACTGTTTTATTTTTTAAAAGAAGAAATTTTAGCAAAGCCTCCATGCATAAATGTGCGGGAATCCTATCAGAGACTGAATATCCATTTGGAAGACGACAGCTACAGCTACAGTCAACACTGCGCTCAAATGGAGAATCGGTGGGAGAGAAACGGTGGACAAACCCACAGATAGCTCATTCAAGGTCAGGACAAGTTATTACAGGCATCCTGTTGGAATAATGAGAACGTCTGGCTAAATAACACTGCAATTGTCAGTTCTCTGTTATCAAGCAGAGCAATTACGGACAGACGGAGAAGCAAGAAAATGAACAAATGTCTGACCATTTCAGGCAATCAAAAGGAAATAAGGCATAAATATTACTGCTGGCACCGATAAACAGAAAAATCGTGACAATTAACCACCACAGAGGTGTAGGGGCTAGCGCTTGAGCCTTGCATCTTCTTGGCTGAGGGTTCAGCTAGAGTTTGCATGTTCTCACAGTGTTCACACAGATTTTATCTGGGCACTCTAGTTTCCTCCCACAGTTCAAAAACATGCATTTCAGGTGAACTGGCGACTCTAAATTGCCTGGTGGGAGAGTTTGTGTGTGAGAGACAGAGTATGAATGAGTGTGTCCTCCAAAAGACTGCTGTCACTACCAGGACGTAGCCTTATGTGTTTCCAAGATAGGCTTTGGCTCACCATGGCCCTGCAATGGGCAGCGGGTTTTTAATAACAACAAGATGGATCGTTTCCAAGGAAACTTGTCTGCCTCACATGTATCTGCATTTCAGCAGAAGTAATTTTGGTTACATGACATAGGTTACAAACAAAGTCAAGAAGCGTTGCATGCAGTCAACATCACCTCAGCAAGAACAGTCAAAAACCCAAAATGTTTCTTTTAGCCTTCAGACCACTACAACCCACCTCAGGAGACGAGGTTAATGAACACGAATGGAAAGAGGGAAAGACTTTACTGCCCTCATAGCTAGAGCAGAACTAAGCTTACAGGGCAACAAATACAAAAGGGTGGCCTAGACTCGGGGCTCTGATCCAGACTGTCTGAGGGTGATGTGTTCATTAACTGACATGAAAATATGCAGGTAAGGTGTTTGGGATTTACAGTATACAGTACAAACATGTCTGGATTACATTGCAGTTGGACCTTTTTAGAGATGGTTCTGTAAGATATGTTCTCCATAATTCTGCTTCTTCTTGGCACTGACCCCAGACTATTGAGTTCACACTAAGGCACACCATTGCCTGCATTAATGCTGCGTGTTATCTAGACATTGTGCGACTGCCCAGGACAAGTCCAGATCCCAGAAGGATCCTTCTGAGGAAATGAACACTTCACTTGGTGGCATTTTGCCATGCGCTTGCATTCGGAAATGGGAGCATCCATCACAGAACCGGCATGTCCAAATCCGCCCTTCTTCCACCTCGGGGCCCCCCAGCAGGGGCTCTGGTGCTGGAAATTGCCTTCTTGTCCCTGAGAGCACGCACAGGGATGGAGAGGCAGGGTGGGGTCAGTGGTGTGAGTGTGCAGAGCGTATCTAAGATCTACTTGGAGGAATAACAGTGCATTCTGCGGCACGAAGAGTGCCCCCTCCCCCCAGTTTGGCACTGACTGTCTGGAGGGAACGGACATGCAGTGATGGCTTGGCGTCAAGCATCAGGTATGTGAGTTAGAGCTCAACACCACTCACATCCATTCTCACACGCCTGCATCACTTTTTTAATGATCACCCTATGAGATTGCCACACCTGCCCAGAACACAGCGCTGTGCTGCAAAACTGACAGCATTAAATAAAGCCTGAGAATAGTTCGCACCTGTTCGAACCTCCTCCCCCAAAGGTCAAGTCAACTCCTAAGGTGTGATCAGCATCTCCAAAAGGTCCAGGGTATGAGTTCTGTCAAATCGCCACGGTGTGTCGGTGATTTCCTTAGCAGCGCAGTTCGATTTTCACCTCTGTGAGCCCGGAGCGCAGACAGGTTGGGCTGTGTCCGTGTGACTCGAGCACATTAACGTGGCACATGCTTATATCTATCCGCTGCACTGGTGTAGCCTGGGAATCGGGAGTTAATAAAGACTGAATCCTCTGCCGGAGAGTGAAAAGTGGACCGATGGTAGCTGGCGTCTCCGAGCTGCAGCCCGCGGTCTGCGGCTGCGTTACGGGTCGCTTGATTTATCGAACCGCCCATCGATTGCGTGCCGAGAACGGGAAACCGCAGCACTCGAGACAACGGGCTCCTTCGTCTGAAATGTTGTAATAAGCAAATACATGAGTCAGAGTTCCACTTCAGCTTCAGCGGCTTAAATCTCTCAAACACTTTCCTAACTTTAAAAAAGAACATGCTGGAAATGTGGGGCTGAGCGCATTTAAACTGCATGCCTCAATTCAGTCGGCCAGTGTTCAGCTGATGAATAGGCAGTATATAAAAAGGAAGTTTTAGCGTAAATAAAGTGGAGAAAAAGAGAAGTTATGGTCGATCAGCATATTTTATGTGTTTTCTTTTCCAGTTTTTTGAGTAGTTTTTGGTTCCCTATCATTTTTCAACTTACACCAACACACCACTACCTGCTGCCCCCTAGGAACCCACCGATTGATTAGAAAATCACTTCTCTTGGTAAACAAGTGGGCTGTTTTCATACAGCTATTCGGACTTATTTCCAATGCATCAGCCCACACGCGCAACCCCCTGCTTCTCAAAGTTCGCACTCCACACTTGGTGTTGACATCGGGGTGGAAATAACTACACCGCTGAAAATAAACTGTGCAATCCCACTGGTGCTGCTGAATAATTCATCGCCCAAAATGGAAAACATCTCAAAACACTTGACAATGGAAATGGCTAGATTAAAGAGCGTGGTCAACACCCAAGCATTAAATTTACCTTTCGTTTTAATACTGGTGTAAAGGAAGGGGTTTAAGCCCCGGGAATGAGGCTGGTAAACAGTTCTTTTGGATATAAGGAGGGCAAATGCCAGCCATTAGGGATGGGAAGTTAAACTTCATAATGCATAATTTAATATGACACAAATAGTACTTAAACTGAAATGTTGCCATGAACCAGGACTTCGAAATTATTGACAGAGGACCTTCTGAAGGCTGTAATTTGAGCCTGGCATGTTTGCTGGTAGTGTGGCGTGAACGCAGCAGTTCGGAGCACTCGGCTAAAATTGGACGTGGGCGGTCTTGCTTCGGGGTCAAGTCTGAGAGTTGGGGCGACGCGGCGCAGTACCACTCTGCTCCAAAAGGGGGCAAAATGTGCGTTGCAATAATTACCGCTTTTAGCTACACCTGCGTGTTGTGCTGAAAGCACTTCGTGGCTCTCTGCTAAAAGTTAGTCATTTACGACTCTTCAGCTGCACGCACGTTGACTCCTGGATACTTGGCCTCTCTGACTGTTTCCTGTTCATAACTTTACTGAACCCTGAACTCCACAAATCAATAGATCGATCCATCCGTCTCTTCAAAACGATCAAACTTCTTTTGATAGCTGCCTCTGCACAAAAGGTTGAACAAACAACCTCTTGCCAATGAAAGTAGAGGCAGACCAAATTGGAAAGGTAGGCAATTGTGTTTTCATCAATATCACGATTAAATGTCAGCCGCCTGTCATTTGCACAGGACACATATGGCTCGCGGTGCCAAATTGACAAAAACATTGCTATTTGACTCATAGTATTGACTTTCCTCCGGCTAAACAGCGAACCTTCTGTAGCGAAGGCCCTAAGAAGTTCCAACAACACCGTTGATCTTATTTACAGAATGGGCACACATTTTAATAGAAGCAACCTACAGACATTACCGCTGCCTGGAGGTGAACATTTAGAACAATTAGCATAATCCAGCATCTGTCACAGATCCTTCTTTCTTTGTGCACAAAATATTTACCTCCAAAGCATTTTGTACGGAGCACCATATTAGCACATTTTTGAGACACTTCGTAAGTCATTACAGTAAGTGGGAGCTCTGCAAAAACGACAATATTGGAAATCTTACTAGCATTAAACCATTGTTTACTGTCAGCAGTTTGGCCAAATAATGAGCCACTATTTCTGGTTTCTGCCTTCTGGGAAACCATTAAATTCTCATAGACCTGAGAGTAAATGATGAGGGTTTGTGTGATATTTAAACTCTACAACATTCAAGTCTTGCCAGCTTCTGGGTTCTCCAGCATCTCCGTGGGTTCAGTTACAAAATCACAAACAGTACTCATCTGACACCTTTCCAAAGCTCCAGACAATTTTACCTGTCAGTGGTCGGAGAAATCCGGGACACAACAGTACAACTTCAGAGTCCCTTCTGGGAAATGAATCTTATGGTAATCTATTGTGACGCTAACCATTGTGCGGTTTCCAAAGCAGAGATTTGGGCTCACCTCTCTTATCCAGACCGAAGTGGTGGTCCCCCCCCCTGCCCAGGCCATCCATAACGTGGCTGCTCCGAGTGCCATAGTCTTCCTCCACTTTGCCGTCAGCCAGCTGGTCAAAGTGCTGGCTCCCCTGTTCATCCTCTTCGGCATCACAGTCATCCAGGATAGGTGTCTCGCGGATGGGCACACCAATGACAGAGCCGTGCGACTGCAAGCGGGCGCCACGGAAGCTATCGCGGGCCTGCGGACCCAGCAGCACCGAGGGGATGTAGTGGATCTCATGTGTAGCCTCAGTACTGGCGCTCTTCTGGGGCGCCTGGCGGCGTCGGCACCAGCGGTTCCGGGTGTACAGTACCAGCGTGAAGAGCAAGATCAGCAGGAGCAGGGCGATCAGACCTCCCTGAGACAAAAAACGGCATCAAACAACCTGAATGGCTGAACAGATACATTTGGCATTAAAAAAGCAGCGGTAAAATTATCCTTATATGGCCACAAGCATACATTCAAGAAATAACAGAGGAGGTCTCATACATTAAACAGTTTGTGTGACTTGGCATAGCTATTAACAGTCTTGCAAACTGACAGACTCCTAATTTACAACTTAAAAAAAGGAATAAAGATGACCTTTTTCATTATTTACTGTATTTTTGCCATAACAGGTGAGAGCCCAAGTTTGTTATAGTGCTTTGGCCATGCCCTCTCCCATTGTAGCCACAATTCAAGCCCTTCGATTATTCTACATGATCTTTAGATGAGACAACCCAAACGCAACCATGCTTTTCAAGACATGAACAAACATGTAAGGAAATGCAGCTGAGCCATTTAGCAGGTATTTATTTGACTTTAATAAATTACAGCATAAATTTTGAATTGTATTTTGCATCTGAATCATATGACTGTATGGGCTTTTGCAGAGTGTGAAAAATGTATTTATTATTACCTCCATTTAATGCATTAAACATTTAATCCTGCGAGCTTTTGTGCAACATCACAAGGATGTGACACATTAGTCCACTGCGCCCCTTAAAAATGCAGAGCTGCGGTCATTTGTCCCGATACCACAGGTGAACATAGGAAAGATTACGCCATTAAATTTGGGAGCTGTTTTCTGAGTTGTAATCCACCCCAAACCAGCTGCATGGTACTCTCCTTCAGAGTCCTCGCGGTTAACTTCAATGACACCAAATCACAACCCGATCATCAGCTATTTTAATACAAGCACAATATTGCAAAGCAGGTTCGAGATAAACCACAGGATAACAACAACAAAACACAGGTGGCCCCTTCCCCACCTGCTCTGTTCTGTGCCCGCCATCTGGGCACGAGAAGAGCTGTTTTCTGGTTGGCGGGCCGTCCGAACAATGAGAAGCCGCACTCATTTTTCAGCAAATTAATTAGAAGCACGGTACCACGACGTGCTAGGCCCAGCAATTGATGGGAGGGCGCAGTTCTAAGTGGCATGGGTAATGCCATCTGGGAGGGAGGATGATGGGGGTTGGTGTGGTTCACAGTTTCTGGTGTAGAAATGAGTAAGTAGCCGAGTACTGGGTGGGCGGCTCTCCCTCTGTCCATCCCCTTGCTCATCCTTTCTCCCAGCGTGATGTGCTGTGCCATGTGTCCAGGCTGCTGCCACTGACCAAGGCAGACATTTCACTTTTCCTCACATTGCCCCTACATGGGATTACATCATGCACATGTACAGCCTTGGTCATATCATTTGTCTTACTTAAAGTTGGCATTTAGGTAACAAATTGCAATAATTTACCAACTATGCATGCATTCATGTGTAAAATAATACTGGCGCAAACAATTTCAGTTAAGAATTTGTGCAGCAAGTTAATCTCAAATTGTCATATAATTGTCCATAATCTGTCCCACTTGATTCCACATATACATCCAGCAGCAAAACATGCCCTTAATGTACATTAATTTTGAATTTATTTATTAAATATGACATTCTCAGTGTCCTCTGCAGATTTAATTGAGTTGCGTATGTGGGTTTGTAAAATGTGGCAGCCTCTAACCTCGAATGTGTGTGCGCGCGTGCGCGTGGTATGGGAATTGGGGGCATCTCAGGCGTATTTCATGTGTGCCAGATTGGAGGCGGCACCGGTTGCGCAGGCAGGCGGTAATCTGGTTAATCAGAACAGTCAACAACACAGAACTAATCTTGGTGTCTGTGCAGCAGGAGAGAATAATAAGGACTGGTCTGGCAGTCTGCTTGACCATCAGAGATCAGTGGTGTCCCGTGGCGGGCCAGCACAGACACAAAACAACAAGCGGCTGACTCGGGAATTACTTCCTGGGGATTTGAGACAAAAGGATAATACATTCCTGCAGGGAAAAAAAATAAAATTTAAAAATGTCTTGATTTTAATTCCCATCCATTAATATTTTGTTCTATTCATTCATTTGCCAAAGCCATTCATGGATATAATTAAACGCTGGTAAATGTAGCATTGTGTGTGTGTGTGTGTGTGTGTGTGTGTGTGTGTGTGTGTGTGTGTTTGTAATTGTGTGTGTTTGTAATTGTAAGGGGCGAAGAGGGCAATTTCCTGTTTCAGCATTTGCAAGTGCAACTACATCACCAACCAAGAAACTAACCTTTGTACATTAAAGTGCTGTTATTCAAATTTCTAATAGAGCAGCACTATTACGGAGCTCTTGTCTCATGCATCACTTTTATTATTTTCCTTATTTATTACACTGTTTTACTGCCTTCACAAGAAAGATCTACAAGGGGCTTCTTATGCATGAAGCCAGATAAGCTGAACATGCAGAAAACACTTGACAAAATAAATAGAAAATACATTACAGCAATGGCGGAGGTTCCGTGTCCTCAGTCCAGACAGTTATTATCATCGTTCATTCCTTTTTCTAAAGCAAGTTGATTTATTTATTTATTTATTGTCTTTTTTAGCAATAGCTGCAACGCAAGGTCAGAACAACATGAAAACAGGAGCAGCAACATGAAAAATGATGACTACATCTACAAATACAAAGCAAGGCCTGCAGAAATCAAATAAACAACATCTACACAAATACCACATTTTAATAGTTTGATCAAGTACCATTACTCAAGAAGTCCACAGTCTCATAAAGTGTCCAAAGTTAGAGTTATGAGTTCACAAGTTATCCATAAGTTGCTTTTACCGAACAAACTTCCTGTATAAATCAAAACAAAAAACTAATAATAAATTAGAATCAGAATCAGAAAACTTTATTATTAAGACTGAGAGAAGTAAAACCAATGGAGTCTAATTTTACATTTTGAGATTTTACATTTTACAAAATATTTAAATCCTCCTAATTTTAATTTCAGTAATATCTCAGGGATGATCAAACTGAAATCAAATAATTTCATTGTAAAATAATCATCTATATAACAATAGATTGTGGGTTTTATCCTTTTCTTTGTGCTTCTGAAGCATCTACCTTCCTGATGTGTTCTACATTGGAGCCCCAGTTACCCCTCCTACACTCAGCAGCTGGACATCAAGTTGCACCAGCAACTAGAAGTAATCAAGGTGGAGCATCACCAGCATCCAGTTTGATACCAGCCTGTCAAAAGGCAAGACAAACAGTGAAGGAATCGGGTGCCACCGGCGCTCGCTAAACCCGCTAATGAACACAGAACCCAGTAACCAAGTGTCTCTACAAAGTCAAAGCCTGTTGGCTGGACTTGGAAAATTGAAAATGACGGCCTTAATGGATGTGTGTCTCCTATGCAGTGTGCCTCAGAAGCTTCCATCTCTGTGGAGAGCAGAGCGGAACGAGGGGAGCAGGGGAGCTCCACTGGGAGAATCGCGCTGTCACGGGCACTCGCTGTCTGGGTTACAGCTACAAATCGGAGCTGAAATGAGACCTGTTGAAGTCACGGCTCCCAGGCAACCCTCCTCCCAAGCAACTAGAGAGAGAGGTATACGGGTTACAGGATGTGGAGGAACTCATGATGGTCACCTGGCTGTGGAATCAACGGAACTGGGGTGGAGTTTTATTTGGGTTTCCTCAAGATACTCTGGTTTCCTCCTGCAGTCCAAAACCGTGTGTGTGTGTGTGTGTGTGTGTGTGTGTGAGATTATCTTGCTTTGTCCCATTCAGTCTGTACCCTGCCTCATGGCCTATGCTTCCAGGATAGGCTCTGAACCCCCATGGATCTGCACTGAGCAAGTGAATATTGATAACGTGTGGGTGGAATTAAAGACAGATAAGCCAAATACATCTTATATACAGCACTGTATGCTAATCTATTTTAACAAAAAATGAATATAAAAGCTATGACATTTAATTAAAACAACAGAAAAAATAAACTGCTAATAATTTCACAAACATCCCAGGGGCATCGATGTATCATAAATTCAGAGAATTAACAGAATCTCTGATTAAACGTCAGCAGTATTTACAATAAGAGCACCTGAACGGGAAACAGCTGGTAAAGGTACCGTGCAGTACTGTACCGTGCTAAATTACCAAGACCGAGGCAGGCACCCTGCTGTTCAGCCACCAACCGGCATTTAGAGATGCACAAAGTGGCATGACAACTTGAAGAAATATGCCGAGCAGAAAACCTTTCATTTCACGAGCGATCCATGTCAGCAACTGTTTATTTGCATTCCTTCTGAATGTTAAGTGTTATGACAGCAACGAAGCTGCTTCTGCCTGCTGCCATGTATTATTTTTAATGTTGTGCAGCGTAGGGGTGCGTCCAGTGTTTCTAAAATAGTCCGTGCGATTCAGAACACAGAGGTGGTCATGGCCGATACCGGTTGTGATTTCTGCCATATTGTTCCTGGAGCGTTGGTCTTATTGGCATTTTTTTCTTTCCTTCTTTCTTTAATTAAGTCCCATGATACTTCCTGTTTGCATAGCAACCAAATATAATTCCCTAATAACCATGCATCATTGCACTTTCATTACAGGATCAAATTAGCGCTGGTACGGCAAGTTCTGGCCTAACCTGGCATCACAGAACCGTCAGGTGATTTGGTGCTGACACACGAGTAGCCTTTTGCACAAAATTGTGAGAAAGTTTGGAATTAAAGGAAAATCGAACTCTCGGGGTGAGAACGTAGCGTTGGATTACTCATCGATTACTGCCCAATCGTGGTAAACGCAAGGGAGCAGGGTTAACAAAAGAAGGTGTAATGCCGCAGCTCACAACCCGACAATAACGTAAGCGCTACTTATTCCCCATACTGCACACCCATAAATATGCACACGGATCTTTGCGTTTACTACTCGAATCCCTGGCATGGTCGCTCTCTCCCTTTTCCCCATCCTGCGGTAAGAGCTTGGGGGCAACTTGTTGGGAAGGGCGTTATACAAAAACAAACTGACGTGATCATAAATAATTTGTGAGCAGCAGGAAAGGACACCACTTGAATTTTAATGTCCAGGTATTTTTGGTGCAGGTGAGTGTTATATTTGTACAAGAAGCCTTGAGATGAAAACGGCAGAAATGGTTAGAAAAGAATGAATCTCAGTACACTTTTTCTGTTAAACTCGCTGTCAGTGTGACTGAGATCCATTTCAGCTTGTTCTTTCTTCTCCATATTAACATTTATTGTTTTATTTAGCTATCTGGGTTAGACTGTAGTATGATGTTTGGTCTCTTTCTGAAGATTATCTGCCACCTATCCAATGTTTAGTTTTTACGAGCACGGGTAAGTGGCCCACCCCCTTGTCCAAACTTGAGACAGGCACCTGTCTGCTAAACATTGGATAAGTGGCAGAGTTCAGATTGGGTCCGGATTCTGAGGAAACATGATGCACAGATCAGATCTTCACATTACCCAGAATACTGGAGAAGGTACTGGAATAGAAGATTCCAACAAAGCAGCCAGGAATGAGTGTCCCACTCCAGCAGAGAAGATTAAGGTGGTCTGGACATGTGTGTACATGGGGGACAACACAATAACACAACAGTCGCTGGCTCCAGGCGACGAACAGGACAACCAAAGCAAACGCGGTGCCAAACCGTCAAAAGCCATCCTGATGGGAACCACCTGGACTGAAGCAGCAAGCGCAGCTGAAGGCAGTGGAACATAGAAGATGTGAACATCTGCTGTAGGTGCCACCCAGCGCAAGAAAAAATAAAAGTAGCAAAAATGGAGGTAACACCATTGTGCAAGGCAACTTATAGTGCCAGATAAGCAACTTTACATGATTTTTCCATTTATGCAATAAGATAAGCTCACAGTGCCACGTGAGGGGGAGATCCCTCATTAAAAACGCTACAGCAGCAGTGGGATTTAAATCCATGACAAAAAATAAATTTTTTTCGCTTATACACGTCAACATAAATTCCGACACTGAAACTTGGTTTTGACAGTATTTTTCTGCAGCCTGTGCTCTTCAAGCCTGCCGCATTAAACAGCAGTTGGGTATCGTCAGGGGTAAAGTGGGGGGGCTGAGCCAAGCACATCTCTTAATGACTATTAAAATAAACTGAAGAGAGGTGTGGACAGTGGGGGCACGTGATGGTATGAATGACCCGTATCTGAACCCCCCCAATGCTTCTCCTGCTGGGGCAAGATCCCAACGTAAGATAGACCTTAATAACTGCTTTCATTAACCTGTTTACTTGAAATGGATTATGCCCCCAGCTGCTGGTGTTATGAAAGCTGACTACAAAGCATACAATTATACATGTTTATCCATTTATGTGGTGGAATATTCACTGAGGTAATAAATGTTAATTCCCTTGCACGGGTTTTGTGCCTGAAATCCGACTCTGCAAACTTTTAATTAAGTCCAGTTCCTTAAGTACTGTACCACCTGCTGACACCCCCACAATCTCACCAAACCCTTAACCAATTCAAATGACACGAGAGAATCAGAAAAGCGCCGAATGCAGATTTGAATCCCAATTCACCGCAGGTTCCTTGCAGTAGCATTCAGAGAGTCCTACCTACTTAAAATGTGGAAAGAAGGCACCGTGGTTTCTTCATGGCCACAAACGCATCCATTATCATCATCCCATAAGGGGATAAACAAAGAGATTAGCATAAGATATTGAAGCACATCCATATGACAATTAAAGATGCAGATCAATTGCGATAAAAGCAGGGAAAACAAGTTGGTGACAGTTCGAGGCAGTTTCTTGTTTTGTTCTGTGTGTGTGTGTGTGTCTTCCAAGCGCAAACAGAGGCGCAATGTCAGGGATATTCCATCAGGCTCCCAATAAACACCTGTCGGCTGGGGAGATCAACTCTTTTGCAGGTCGATGGAGCGCAGTTGCTGACAATGTGTCGCGGAGTTATCGTTTGCGCTGATATTGCTGCTTCTGCTGTGCGTCTGGGTCACACTGAACGGTGCCAACCTGTAGGAGGACAAGCGTGTAATGGCACATCCTCCTCAACGCGATCCACACAAGCCCACAGCTCGCTGTACATGTGTGGAGTAAGCATACACTTCATGTCGCCAATCCGTCACAGGTCAAAGAGCCACCAGGTGGCGTGGTAGTTAAGCCTGTTTCTTTATGACCAGAAGTCATAAAGTTCGGTTTGAACCTCCACTCCTGCTGTAGAACCTTGATCAAGGTCATTTGCCCTGGATTACCCAGCTTCTTAAATGGCTAATAATATATGAGATATTTAAATAATAATAATAATAATAATAATAATAATAATAATAATAATAATAATAATAATAATAATAATAATAATAATAATAATAATAAGTTTAGTATCTACCCAACTGAACAATTTTTGTGCAGAATTTATTTACTTACTGTATTTTGTTCAAACCTTACGGTGAATACATCCAATGAGCATCCACTGTCTCAAATTCCTTGTATATACAAACCGCAGTTGCCCATTAAAGGCTTAGATTTTACATGGATTACTTGCAGTTTATACGTGTTAGTAGCTAAGTGTTTTTAAAAAATGCAAAACTGTACTTAACAATAGAAGGTTGTTCTCTCTAGTCTCAGTAGATCTGTATTGCAACCTTCAGTAAGGTACTGTAAGTGGCTCCAGTTTCCTAAGTAAAAGATATCTAGCTGTGTAAACCAGTAAAGCTACACGTAAATAAGTTGTATAAGCAGTGAGAATTAAGCCACATAGTCAAGGACTGTACAGTTAAGGACTGTAATACCTGTATATCTTAGTATAGCTGCTCTGCTATAGTGAATCACAAATCTGCAGACACAAAGAAGTACACCTCTTTAGTCTGTATTTTAAAATCCGATTAGCACAAAGAAATTCAACAAGGGTGGATAAAAACAGGGGTATCATTCAGGGAAACAAGGTGAACTGCAAACCAGGAGAAACGGGGCAGAGCGATGGCGGCAGGAGAAGAAGCCCCGTCTTGGGCCGGCTGCCTCATGTCTGCCTGGCGTGCATGATTCCTCACGCCCTGCCATCACTGAGGCAAAATAACAAAACTACCACAGTGGAAAAGGCACCGAGCGTTGCTCTCTTAGTTGGAAATGGGTTGTGTTGAGGTGCCAGAGCCTGCGTGTCAGGCTGAAGACAACGGGAAAAGCGGCAATTTGCAGAACACGCATCCGAACACGGTAGCGCAGGCCCAACAAACTTGCAAATGAATGTCTCTCGCAGGTTTGCAGGACAGGGGGGTGCTGGCAAAATGTGTTGATGGGGCAAATACCGAAGTGACGGATACAGAGATGTCAAACAGACGCCAGTTAATTAAAGGAGTTTACTTGGATTTGTGTAAGCTGGTGTAAAAAAGAGAAAGGCCAACTTGTCAATAATGCATACGGCATTGCTCTTCGGCAGCCTGCTGTATTACACTTGGGTCAAAATGACAACTGTTCACCCTGATTTGGAAAAGCATATCTTTGGCATTTTATTCCTTGCCTTCATTGATGTAAGTATTAAAAAAAAAAAAAAAAAAAAAATCACGACCCCACAGTCCAGTCCTAATGAATTTTGCACAAGGAAAAGTATTTTTTTTCTGTCCAATTGGATTTAAAATCACAGCCTTTGGGAGTGTAGAATCAACCATTTCACACTCCCAAACCTCACGTCTAATCCTGTTTTCACTCCTATGAGCGCAATATCTTGTTTTGTCAGCTGCTGAAATATTACTGTATTTTATGCATTTGTTCACCAGAATATACTGCTAAATAAAGAGAAATATGTGCCCATTACAGACCAATATTCTAACTTCAATACCCTTGACTAGATCATGCAGCTCTCCATTGATCAGATTTTTGCCACAGAGCATTCCAGAAAAACAGCCCCTTGTGCTTGTGATGCTTTCGGGAGCTACTTAATGAAAATCCATACTTTAAATTCCAAAGTTAGATTGTTCTCTTACATGTCAGGTACTGGGGGGCGGGGTGTCAAAAATACTAGCCAAATATCAACTGACTTACACACAAATTTCCAGGATCCACATAAAGTTTGCCTGAACATCTGGAGGGTTCATTTCTTCACCCCCTAATGTTGTAGATTCTTTAACCATCAAGCAGGGTAAATCAGAAAGGAACAAGCAGCTTCCTCCGCATTTACTGGGGTCACCTGACCATTCACAACAAAGAGGGTAAATGGTACTTGGTCCTTGTAAAATGTTGTGCTAAATGAACATTTAATGTACTGTATTTAAAAGGAATAATAGTCATTGTGCTGAACTTTAAAGGAAGAATGGATGTGTGTTTATTAAATGGTGAATGGAATGGCTGAGGGTGGAGCCTGTTGTACAAAGTGGTTAATTTCAGACAAAAGGAAGTGAATAAAGAGCACCGTTGTTCACTAACAGAAGTTTGTAAAGAGTGACTGTTGGGACTCTTGCATCTGTAAGCAGAGCATTGGAGAGAAATAAACCTGTTGTGGAACCTCACTTCCCTCACATTCACCTTGCTGTTTGGCCAGCCGGGCCACAGTAAAGTAATAAAATATTAAATTGATCTTCCTTTGTTACAGTTCCACAGTATCTCATTTAACTGGTAGCCAGTTCCCTTGAAGTTTACGCAGGAGACTTGAGTAGAAATGCGGAGACACTTGCTGGATTGTGTTACAAAGACTCGCAGGTAAACATATCCAGCGGTCTGAACCATCTCCCTGTATTAGTGTGTCAATCTGCTGCTTTGTGTGTAAACATAGGCCTCGTGTTCATCGCTGAATGTGCTGGAAAGACACTGACCTTTTCTTGCACAAGGCTGCATCCTTACATGCCGTTGCAGCACGTGGCTCCTATCGGTTTCATTTCCCTCGAGTGCACTGGATATCAAAACCCATAAACATAGAGCAAAAGCTCAAAGAATGAGATAAAACCTTGCTTAATGCAAAATATATAATTACATCCAGTCATTAAAACCAGAATTAAAAATTAATTAAGAATACTCTGAAAAAATACATCTTTTTAACAGCTGCATTTTCAAACTTGCAGTATGCATACCCGGATTTATTTTCCTCTGATAAGGTTTGCCTGAACTGTGGTACTGAGGGAGACCTTTAAGGACACCAGGCATGGGTTGCAAACAGATGGCTCCTGAACCAAATCCACTTAGGAACTTTGCTGGAAGGATGAGTCTGACGCAGCACACATTGGGCACCTCCTGAGATGGTTGGATTCTCTCAAAATGACATTAATGGTTGGGAAAGCTGAAGGAACAAAAAGAGTGTAATTCAGTGATAAGTATCTTGGCAAAGGTTCTACTGCAGAGGGTGGGACTGCAACCCAGAACTTTGTAATAGTTATGTGACAGCTTTGTGTAATGACTCCTGAATCAGCAGATTAAAGTTGGAGGAAAAAGAAGAGGATGAGCAACAACATGGCTGGTCAATCACAGTAACAAAGGGCACTCTCTTTCAAACCCTAAGGACTGAAGTGAAAGGCAGAGCATTTTGGAACCACATTACCTCTGCAGGTGATGAGGCCAAAATGTCTGTCAGAGTCAATATAAAGTCAACAATGTTAAGTTCTTGAACTCAACAAACATCTTTTTCACATCGTTACAAAACAAGAAGAAAAGTCCTATTTTACCATGGTTAGACGTCCATTAGAATCCCTCCTTTAATGTTAATGTTAAGGTGAACCTGTTGTTAAATAGCTTATACCTATACAACGTATTCCAACCTTGATCTGGCTCAGGTATATTAGGCATTGCATAGGTACACAGGCACCTCACAACCAATTATAATACATTTCCTGGCTCTACAGGTGTTTTTGAAGCCTGATAAACACAATATCCTGATGTCCCCTATACCTCATGCTCTGCTGTGATCTTTCGGAGGGAAAAACTGACAAAACGTGTCCCTTACATGTTATATTTTGATGTGATTGCAGCAGCGATCAAAGGTCCCGATATCTCTCGACTTAGATGTCTTTATTGAAGTGCCTTTCCGTTCTTTCGGTATTTGCATTCACGTCAGGAAATGTCTGTCAGTTCTTATCTATAAAGTGGCCAGAAAAAGACCTTCATGCTTTGGTCTCTGAAAATTGCAACCATTGCGATGTCATTGACCACACGGTGACTCACCACCTCACACTGCCAGTTGAGTCCTAATCCTAATCCCAGTTAGCTATGACACCCGTACATTCACAAGCATCACGCCTGAATTTCCCCTGTTGAGGGGATTAAAACAGGATCATTCAGACAGGATCTCTTTGCTCCTAAACATTTCACACTGTGACCTGGGTCTGACATCAGGAACAGTCGAGCTCTCATTCAGAACCAGCAGGTTGTACAGCATTAACTGAGATTAGTATTATGGGAAATTTAGGAACAAAAATCTAAAGGGGGGAGAGAGAGAGAGAGAGAGAGAGAGAGAGAGAGAGAGAGAGAGAGCGAGAGAGCTGCAGGTTTGAGTGTTTCTGGTCACTCAAACCTACAGAATAACCAGAATCAATGAAAATAAAATTAAATAAGACCTCACAAAAAATATTAATGATTTAGTATTCTTTTGCCAGAAATCCTTATGTGAGAGGAACAAAAAAGACTGAAATCAGCTAACTGAAAAATATCACTTAGGAGAAATCAAACAATGTTTACAGAGTTAAAATATGCAGGTCTGCGTGAGTCTTCTCATCACCCCCACTGCGCTGCTACCGGTTCCGCACTGTGTTAAACTACTGTAAGGACAGGAAATAAAGAGCCAGTGAGCACTTATGATCTACAGTGGCTGTTGTTACCTTGTTATTCTACTGGCGGGGCTGGTAAAGGGACACAGCAGCATCATTTATTAAAACATGATGGTGGAATCCTGCATGAGATTTACATAGTGATGTTCATACATTTAACAGTCCCCCTGACCAAATATTAAGAAGTAGCACGTAACTCCTTAGTAGGTGGTGACATATGGCGTTAAATACACTACATGCTGCACTTGGAGTCACCAACTCACGGAAAACGCACCTCTTGATTTTGTGGGAAGAAAACAAGAGTACCTGGGGGAAACTTTGGCAAACGTGAGGAGAACATGAACATGAACACAAGCTGAGCTGGATCCCAGCCTGCACCCAAACCCTGGGCAACAGAGCTGTGAAACAAGAGCCCTGGTATCCCTGGCCAGCTTCAAAAACAGAAACGCAAACCCTGACACAGGTCTGCCTTTGGGTTTGACCCTTTGGTCCTCTTTGGTCTCTGGTTTCGGCTAACAGTGGGGAAATGATTAACATTGAGGGTTTTACAATTCTGTTCCTGTGCCCTAATGAGCAGATTGTGCCTGCTGTGGGAAACCAGTAGGGACATCGGTGAGGGAAAATGGGCTTTTCTATCCTCAGGCAGCCTCCGTCCTCCCTGGGTCACTTGCACAGCCATCCGCTCTCGCCTGGGCAGGGCTTGACGCTGTGTCAAGGTGTGCACCCACCCAGCAGCAAACCCACGGTGAATAACACAGTGCTGAACAGAGGCATCCATAACCAATAAAGCTTTTGTTTCCGAGGCAGTTCCTGACAGCGGTGACTGGGAATTAACATGGAGGAAACTAAATTATAAAATCATTTGGGAAACTGAGCTTCTGACAACTGCCTCTTGAGGATGTATCGAGCTGCTCCCTCACCTGTCTCTCCACACTCCTGTCGTGGGCCATGAGATCGATTTCTTCATTTATTACTGAATATTTCTCCAATAACCCAGCAGCCACTAAATTACTCACACCATCCCCGCACCCCACTCCGTCCACCACCATGCAAAGCGCAAACCCTGCCTCCATATTCCACAGGCTCCTAGTCTCCAGCGGTAACAGTTACCTTGGTAACAGAGCAGATGGAGTGATGGTGAGTGGAGAGTGAGTGAGAGGAGCATGTAAACGGGGGCAGGGGTGGATCAGGGCATGCAGACGTCCCCAGACAGTGGGGCAGAGACGGTTGCCAATAACGGTGCTGTGACGTCTGTGTTTCACCCTTGGTTGGACACAAAACACATGAAAACAATGCTTCTCATGTACATCAGGGACATGGCGATCTGAGGCCTGAGCGCTCCCACTGGCTAACCCGATGAGTGTATGCCTGCACACGCTGATTTCCCCATGTTTTAAGGTCGTCGGCATCCCAAAGCACAACTTTATCAGCTCTCAATCAGTCAATAACACATCTACACATGTAGTGCCAGACATAGTAAAGAGGAGCCTAAACCAGCAATTTATTCATCAGGCCAGGCGTGCAAGAAATAATGTTGAGTGTGACAGGATTACAGCATGCATCGAAAGAACTGCTAGTGACACCTGCCAGTGTGCAACCTGGCAAGCACCTACTTCAGACAGGAGGACCCCCCATCTACAAAAAAATAAGAAAGCTATGAATTGGAATGCAAAAATGAATTTGCAGTGCAGTTCAGGGCAGGAGTTGCTTCTGCTTTTTTACTCCCTTGTGACACTGAACACTATGCCTGTTCCATTCATTTTATTCACATAAAACCCACAGTGATTTTGCAGCTCTCCTGTTGTTAAATAAACGATCATACTGTTAAGTAAACACGGTGGCCTAAGAGAAACAATGCGTGCTGTTACCACGGAGGGACTGGGCCTTTAACAGTTAGACTTGTTCTAGTCAACAAGCAAGAATCTGACTTTAAATATGTTTGGGGAAATTTTGCAGAAATAGCAAAACACGATTTTTGAACTGAGTCATGTCCCAACTGTGCGGCAATAACTTTACTTTAATTCCATATGAAAGGTATGAAATTGACTTTTAATCATACGCTGGACAAATAACAACGATTCAATTAATTGTGCTGTTTTTGAAGGGGAGACCTGACCAAAAACAACAATGAGAAACGACAAAAGACACACTTCTCACAACGCTTAGTCAAGAGAGGGTGAAGGAAGGCGACGAGCACTTATATTCAGTTCTCACACCATCAGGGGAAATGAAAGCAAAGTGCTATAAAATGTGTAAAAAAAAAAGCCCTCGGAAATATATTTCAGACCTTTGGCTTAGCAGACAGACAGGTACCGGGACATTTACGATGCTTCATAATGCCTTAAAGAGACCCTCGTTCATATAGACGCACAGATATACTACATTAGCAGACTGACATGCAGTGTATACTTGAAATATGCGTTTATTATAGTAAACTACACGTGAGTGCTGTTTTGACCGAGTCTGCTCAACTGTGATTCATACGAGAATGTGTCCTGATTTACTCACAACACAATTCAGTCACCGCTCCTTCCTTAATAAGGTCGCAATCATTAAAGCTTCCAAGTGGCATAAAAACACTCAAACGCCCAACTCAGTAGAGGACATTGCATCCTGGTGGACGCCTGGGGTGGAGGATTACCTCTGAAATAACGTCTAGAGCTGCAGACTTGCTCTCAAACCCCTGCTGTTGCTACAGTACCCTTGGGTAAGGCACCCACCCTCAACTCAAAATCAGTCTCTGGTACAAATGAGAACGAGAAAAAGCATTGTAGGGACTTCTGTTAAATTTTGATTTACATAAAAGTATCACATAAAGTAATAAATATAATTTTTCCCTTCACACGACACTCAGCTTGTAGCTGCCCTCAATACTGTTGGATAAAATATGAGGACTTTATCACCTCGTAGCCCAGCTGTGAACTGTGAGAACCATTACAAGCAGGGATAAAAGATTTAAAATTATTTATTCACAGCATTCAAAATAATGAGTCGAGCCATGAATAAAACATCTGCTCTCCATTCATGTGCAGCAACTTCTCCCACTGTTGCATCAAAACATCTACTCTGCAGAAAATTAACTTTTGTTTAACTGTGGTCGTCTGGGTAATAATGGAAAAAAAGCCGGAACAATACAGGGATTAAGAGCAAGGCGTTAATTTACGGCATCACTCGTAGAAAAGTATGACTGTGTTATTGAGTGGAATAAACGCAAAGGCATTCCCATATGTTGCTCTCTCCCAAACAGCCATCATTTTACATTCACTTAACTTATTTCTCAGAGAAAACAGAGAATGTCGAGCTACATACAGTTTTTTA
Source organism: Heterotis niloticus (assembly GCA_018136845.1). Taxonomy (NCBI): domain Eukaryota; kingdom Metazoa; phylum Chordata; class Actinopteri; order Osteoglossiformes; family Osteoglossidae; genus Heterotis; species Heterotis niloticus. Next base: position 14,391,624 of record CM030891.1, read on the forward strand.
CCTATTGAGACAACAAAGTAATTGTGCCTGCAGCATCTCAGGCCAAGTACCTCATTCAAGCCATCCCATATCAGACACTGACATCAGAACCTGGTTTCTTTATGTACAAAGGTAGTGGACTTAGCTGCTCACTGCAATTGCTTATTTCTCACTGCACTCCAAGCTCTCATGTACTTCTCCCCTCCTCTGGTCGGCTCCCCGTTGGCTTCTACCTTCTGTATTCCTGGCCGTTTGCTCAAACAATACCCGGATGTGCAAAAACTCGACTACATTAATGCAAGTTCAATGGCAATTTCTCCAGCAACAAAAATGTGCAGCTGGATAAATAAAAATATACATGCACACATACATTCACATGAAAACTTAGGGCAGCCAAAATCTCAAAAATAAACACGCACAACACAATTTATATCAACCTTGGAAAGTGGAGTATCTGTTGTGGGACCTCTGATCAAGTTGCTTTTCTTGGACTGAAGTGGTAACAGATTATCTATACTCGAGCATTTAATTCCCCTTACTGAGTTACAAACAGATATTAGGCAGTTTCTTGGAGAAGCTGTACATTGTAATGTTTGCTAATCTACATTACACACTAATATGCTGCAGTCGGATGGCACAGTGGCTAGAGCGGCTGCTTTGCACTTTCAGGATCAGCCCACATCTGCTCTTATACTCTTGATCAAGACTGTTAAGCCCAGTCCACGGTTGGGGAGCAACACAGGGAATGTGGAGAGAACTGACGCAGCTGGAAAGAAACCAAATGCTAATTATAATTTTTTTCTTTTTTGCATTTTATTATTTGTCCAACCCAAGAACCAAGCTCTTTTTCCAGGGATAAGCAAAGCCAACGAACCAATAAAAATTCCTCTCCTTTTTGTGTTAACTAAACTACCCTAAGAAACAAAAATGAAGGTACACAGTTCTACTATGGGTCTTCAACCATTGTAAAACCAGGAGGAAAGGTTACAGCATTTGGGGAAACTGCTCAAAGAAAATGGCATTCACCTCTTTCGGGCAGAAGCTTAACATGCACAACTGTTTGCAAGAGTTTATTACACTGTTTACCAACATTCAACAACTCTTACACTGGTAGCAGTACAGGAACACCACAGACAGACCACAGTTCACCAACTGCTGCTAGTAAGTTCAACACAGCTCCCTCTGGCACAGGTGGCTTCATTCCTTAAATATCTTCTGCACAACTGGCTGGCCAAGGACATTCTGCTTCCAATGTACCACCTGTAGATGGGAGACAGACCCCCCCACACACACACACACACACACACACGCACACATGCACGAATACTAAAGGCCTTCTGGCCAAACAAAGATGGTTACTATGAATTAATATGGCAAAAATGCCAGCTGGCTATACAATTTCAAAGCTGGGTAACTTGGTTTGCTACATTTGCCAACTCCAGTTGAACTAAACATTTTGTAATGAAAAAAATGTAACTTGTGTGATACGAAGCCAAAGCATTTCCTAAATCCAAAAGGTAGGATGAACAACACTGAGGAGGATCCTGTAAAGTTCCATTTGTTAAATCCCGAAATGATAGCATCACACAGATCCATCTCTGCAGCTCACAGATCAGCACTGTAAAAAGTCCTCCATCTCCTGGTCTCTTTGTTCTGTGCAGGACTGCCAGTGCCAGGACCCACAGATGAACCTCAGCTTGTCTCTCGCACCGGTCTGACAATCTCCTTCCATCTTTTTCTTCTCCTCACGGAAACTAAAATTCGGCCGGTCAAAGACAAAGTTTTCCGGCAGCATGTCCCAAATACTACAGAGATAACCATGTCCCAAATACTACAGGTCTGAAGCTGGCACTTCAGCACATCAATAATATGTGTAATGCAGCTGGATGTTTTTAAACCTTTAATCATGGTGACCATTTGCTAGATTTTGTCACAGGGCATCTGACTTGCATGAAAAGGTCTGTGGCAGCGAGCTACTAGGGGATAAGGAGAGCCTGGGAGATGCTGGACACGCTGGCTCCTCAGCTTTGTTTCCAACAGTTATACACAGAGGCGAAAGTGTCTGTCAGGACCAAAGCCTGAAATTTGCTGTTGCTGGTCTGTTGAATGCACCCTGCTATGCACTGATCATTTCAGGACTGGGGTGTCCATTATGGGGCAGACATGGTGTCACCCTCCTCTCTCTACCTTCTTAGTTATCATTCAGAACAGGTGTGACAGTTAAACTGTTTTCCTGTCAGAGGGTGAGAGGAGATGAAAAGAACGTGGGAGGGTTAACAGGACTCTTCTTCTCTTTAACCAGTTTTTAGGAACCACTGTACTGGTCAAACTCATGATGAAACAGATTCATATCGGTATACACTGTGTGTGTGTGTGTGCGTGCGTGTGCATGTGTGTGTGAGATAGATCTTTTTGTTGCAAAGCTGCATCACACAGACCATAAGCTACACTACATTAAAGGTAAAGGAGAATGATCATTTAGTCTTGGAATTGGGAGAAAAATAAACATGGGGGGGGGGGTGTCAAAGTATGAGTGGCTTCAACTAAAGTGTTAAACCAGTAAAAAAAATAAACTGAGAACTAAGAATCCCCCCAGCTGTAAAGGAAGTTTTACAAATGTGGTAATGAGACTTTTTACAGCACAAAAAGAGGTGTAGGTAAAAAAAAAAAAAAGTATTTATAAAAATCCTGTTTCAATTTCCCTTCCGTCCTGTACTGCAGACCCCAGACATCTGAACACGGCCTCACGGTGAAAGGAAAGGACTGGGAGACCACAAAGAACAGTCTAACATTTGCATGGTTAAATATTTCAATATCTGCAGTAAAAAGCAAGACAAAGGTGCAAATGACCTGTTCTGCTGATTTGCATGTAAAAGTTTTTGCTACTTAATAAAAAGGCAAGGATTTAACAGAGAACTGTGATATAACGGACAAGTTCTGCCAGGGGGAATATAAAAATGGTACATTTAAGGAATCATTCCTGCTGCCACAGAAAGTGAGCTATTATACTTTTTTGAAGAAATGTTGAAGAATGAGTTCTCGTCTCAACTCTAAGCCTGAAAAGGCCTCTCGCCTGTGCCAGCTCCTTTGAGTTATGATACAGAAAGGAGTGCACGTCGTCCCATTTCAAAATTCTTATGGGGCCGTGGAGATGAAAATCTCCCATGATTCATCTCAGCGTGTTTTATGGCTGCCGCTGGAGTCAGTGTGCTCGGGCTGTAAGACAGCTGTTGTGCATTTTGCCTGTAGGTGAGTTTGTGTTTATAGGTGTGTGTGCGCACCCTAAATCACCGATACTGCAACAAGCCCGCCTGCTGTGTGTTTGCTTGTAAAAGAGAATACCATTACCTGCACTTAAAAACACATCCTGACTCTCCGCACAGGTGCACCCTGCCTCAAACACTGTACTTCTGAGCCAGACTCTGGGCCACCGTGATCCCCCAGAATTGGACCAGCAGTTATTGGTATTGAGGAACTGATGAAGTCAGAGCCCTGGTGTGTGTGGCACACGAGGAGCACAGCCACTATATAAAGCCATAATATTTCATACGTGAATTTGTCATGATTCTCTCAAGCACTAAAAATTGTACTGGATGTAATAGAGTATTTTAAATGGCAGAGTTTTACTTTTGTGCACTTATTAGCTTAAACTTTTCTGGTGAAATAATGTGATTTTTTTCCCTCTTCACATATCCATGAGACTGGTCAAGGGGCAGCAAACACACATTTTCATGAAATTAGGCAGCCACCAGACCATCCTAGTGTGTTGATTTCAGTCACGAAACAGTCACGGAAATTAAGAACAATCTGAAATAATACCCCGTGTATCAACCCTGAGCACGATTCCGTCAACAAGCACTGCAAAACACTCCCAAATTAAATGAATAACTGCAGATACGGTCTCCATGATGTTGCTTAACCAGCAACACACACACACTGGCGTGTGATGATAGCAACGCACCCTAGGGCAGATGTCTTATCTGAGAAGACGCGCTTACTTTTTATCGGCGTGATTGTTGGGAAAATGAGATTAAAACAGTAAAGTGTCCATTATGTGTCACACACTCTTATAGGATTTCTGTTCAGATACAATAATCACACACTCCTGACTGAATGAAACAAGGAGGAACATTTTAATAAGTGCGATAATGAGACATGCTTACCTGCAGCTACGTTTCCTCGCTGGCTGATGAACAAGCAGGTGTGTCATGTTACTATAGTGCACTCCCTTTTTATTAGAACCTGCCGAAATATTACAGTTGCACTCTTAGCGCTGCCATTACTTACCACTTACCATTATTACTAGCTATTACTGCTATAAATAGTGGCATTATTACTATTAAGACTACCACTGACGCCAGTGTGGGTGCTGTTGGTACCACTGTTGAGGTAAGACAAGCACATTAAAATGCCTGCAGGGAAATACAGCATAGCAATAATACACCATTAAGACCTGAAACAGCACGATTACACCCCAACAAAAGTACAATTATACATTGCGGTTACAGTCTTGGTTATGTCGCCCATATCCATTCAGCAATTTTGGATGAGATGTGAGGTTTCAGATGTATAAGAACGGTTTCTGTTTTTTATTTGTCCTTTATGCATGGCTTTGTTGTTCAGGCCACAGACTGGTACTTGTCACAACGTTTTTGTGTTCATTAACCACCATTTGGAAAACGTAAAATACGCTCGCTGACAAAGTTTGGAAAAGTGGGAGCAGTGACATCACGTGCACATATGAGGTGCTCATAGATTTTCCTCCTGCACGCATGCACACAAAAGCGCACGCACAGACAGAGCACTTATTTTTGCTTTCATTTCCAAATGTATTTTCAGACACTCCCTTTTTCTCTTGTTATCTATTGTGAAAAAGTCACTTGTACGCCATCACAAATGTTAGGTTCTACATACTAAACATTTTGCTAAAGAAAACATAGTTGCTGCAATCCTAACTAAACCAGTGACAAATATGGGGTCCTTGTGACATTGCAGCCAGACAATGTTACAATTCAGCAGATGGAGCTGCAATGGCTGTTGCAGCCAACACAAGATATTGGAAACCAAACATCGTGACTCTAAAAATATTATAGAGTTCGCGAGATGCCGGGAGCACATCTGGATTGTTATAAGACGCATACTGGGGACTTCTAAGTCAAATATTTTTCCTATTACCACTGTCATTAATAGCAGTTATTACTACTTCTCTTGCTAGGGTTATTATTGCAAATCCTGCTACCACTACTGTAACTGCTGCTATTGCTGCAATTAATAGCAGTTGTCACTGTAAATCCTACTTGTGCTACTGCTATTGCTACTGTCATCATGGCTAATACTTCTGCTACTGTTCCTCCCACTACTACTACTACTACTGCTACTACTAATACTACTACATCCATTATTAACAATAATAACCATTTTACTGTGATTTCATCAGCAATTCACTGATGAAATCTTGACGCAGAGCTTTACAAATGTACAACCCTTGCTGTGTAAAATTGCACTTTATTCGTGCCACTCAAAGCAAACAAGCTTTCAGAAAGAGAAAATGAGAAAGAATGGTTTACAGTAAGCCATGCAAAAGGCCTCAAGCTGCATTTTTTCCAACATAACTCTCGAATAAACTGTCCTTTATGTAAACCCGTAGTGGAGTTATCATTTGCCAACTCTATTCACCCTACCATTACCACTAACAATCAACTCGTCTCTGCAGCGACACTCACAAATACAGCCCATTTCTCCCACGTTTCATATTCAGAGGGAAGCAGCTTCGTAACGTTGTTCCCCCTCCGCTCCCCCGCCACCGGGCTGATGACTCTGTGATAGGAGGTCCATCCATCCTGGACGGGCAGCTTCAGCACAGAAAGGGTAAGCTGCTTTTTTTAATATGGATGGCAGTGCATCTCTAAGCCCAGATCAAACGTGCACGCTGCCTCTGTTTTGTTGCAGCTAAGCAGTTGGTGGTGGGCACTAATAATTCCAAGCACCACTTTCTTAACTGGGTGCCAAAGAGAATGTAAAAGGGATCCATCAGAATCAGCTTAATTGCCATAGATCCCTTTTTAAATTTAATATGTGCATGGCTGCGGCCGAGGTAAGACAAGTAAGAGATCAGTGGATTGTTTTTCCTCCTTTGAGGGCAAGGCAACCTTTTCAAATCCACACAGGACCCAGGGTGGAGAGGGGCTACTTGGCAACAACTGTTACCTCAGCAGTGGAAACTCTCTCTACCAACCATCGCTGCCCGGTTTAGTAATGAATATGAGAACAATACCTAGAAATCAGCTCTTCATCTCCGGAGACAACGAAAGGCAGGGATGCAGCTTCAGACTGTTTATTCATTTTAAGCAGAGAATTTATTAAATTATAACTTTGGTTTTCATAATCATGTTTTCAGTTATTGTAAACTTAGTTGACACTTCTGCAAGGCATCTCATGAGGGTTGAGCACTACACTATTTTCACCAATTCACCAGTCCTTTGTAGCTTGACTGCACACACAGTCACACACACACGTATGGACTTGGGCCAAATTAGAGTGACCAATGAACCTGAAACGCATGTCCTTGGACTGTGGGAGGAAACCAGACCAACAAGGGGAAACCTGCACAGACATGGGCAGAACATGCTTCTTCTTCTTCTTCTTCTTCTTCTTCTTCTTCTTTCGCCTACTTAGGGGTCGCCACAGCGGATCAATTGTTTCCACTTCTTCCTGTCCTCTGCATCTTTCTCTGTCACACCCACCACCTGCATGTCCTCCTTCACCACATCCATAAATCTCCTCTTAGGCCTTCCTCTCTTCCTCTTGCCTGGCTGCTCCATCCCTAGCATCCTTCTCCCGATATATCCAGAATCTCTCCTCTGCACACAGAACATGCACGCTCCACAAAGACCAAGCTGGATTTGAATGCACTCCTGAAGCACAGGATGCAGTGCTAATTTCTGCGCCACCATGCTGTCCTGGTCACAGGCACTTCTGAGTATAACACAGCAGAAGAAAAGGAACCGAGATGAAGTGGCCACTGGGAGAAGAACTACAAACACCGAGAGAACAAAATTAAGACAAAGACAGGAAAGAGGAGGCATCATTATCGGTTCTTGCAGCAGTCCTTGCTGATTAGTTGTTGGCTGCCACTATGTCAAATGTTCCTCGTGCACCAAACCTTGCTTTGGTTTGTTCCTGCAAGAGATGTCCTCCAAATGTGGGATGTGTACAATTTTAAATGTGGCCAACAAGGGGCAAAATGTGAAACGGTGAACTTGTTGGGAGAGAATCACCAGACTGGCCAAGGATGTGGGGTAACTAAAGCGCCGTAGGGGATGTGGTCCAAAACAAACTTAGCAGCCGTCGGTCTGAGCGTAGGTTATTATGCATTCCGCAGGAATGTCTGTGCAAAATAATTATGCAAATAGAAACAAGAGCCCAAGGCATCCTCATGTGCAGCACAGCCCAGCAGATCTGACCTGCTTTACTAAACAGGTGTGCAGAGAGATTAGCAGATCGTGGGGCTGTGGTTCCAGGGTAGGGTCTGTAAATCATTACTTTATAAACAGGCAATTTTATTATCACAGATCCAACACAGAAGCAGGCTAATAGGAAACATATCGCTCTCTATCTAGGCGCCTTCAACAATTTTAGCATTTTCTTGAAATATTATTTGTTTAATCGAGCAAACTACCTTGAGTTCTGTTCCTTAACAGTAGTAACAAGATTATTTGTTTCCTAATCTATAATGAAGGGATTATAATACATGCAAGTGCTCATGGGGCTGCTGACCTTTCAGTTATGATTTCTTTTTAATTAAAGATACACAGTCTGCCCCCTGCACATTCACTGCATTCTCACAGTATTTGTAAGAAACCTCAACGAAAATGTGAAAGCTGAAGTGGCTAGGGAAGGGAAGCAGGAATAACTGAAGCCACAACCATTATGTGATATCACCCCAGCGCCAGAATTAGTTGTAAAAATTCAAAAAATCTGTCCTGAGCCACATAACTGCAGGGATCAACAAGACATAATAAAATTAAACTTGTCATGTATAAGCAAGACGTGTTTAGTGAAGTAACTTCATCGCCGGTGCTGCTACTGGTCAAATTTACAATAAGATAATACAGACCTGACAAGTAATATCGTTGCTTAAAAAAGCCGGCCGCTCTATAGTCATTTCAGTTATTTAAATGGAAATTGTGTTCACCTGTGTGTCACTCTCTTACTTAACAGGGAACTGGTAATATTACAGCACCTATCAAGAGTGTAATGCTCACCTTTAATTCTCAGTTTGCCAGGGCACTGGTGAGATCTGCATAGCAAATATTTTTAAAGCCAGTATAAATTTCCATTGCTATAATTCATTGTTAGGTTAAAAATAAAGTATAAACATCACACCTGAAACATCGTTCAACCATTTTTATGTGTTTCTTATTTTGTTTAATGAATTACTGTTACTACTCAATTTCATTAATATTATTTCAACAACTGCTTTAAATTTACAAAAAAAAAAAAAAAAAACACGACGGAAAATTCAGCTCAACTGATTGGTGCGAACATCTTGTTATCAGTCCAGCATTCAAAAATTAAAATGGGGAAAATGGAAAAGGGTGTTTTTATTTCACTAAGCAGCCACTGATGATGGACAGCCCTGAATTTTTGAGTTGTTTTTCCAATTTATTTTTAAGAAAATAATAAAATGATGATTTTCTTCTACTGACAAAACCATTAATTTGTGCAGCTGAACCAAGTAACAAGGGGCAGAAAAAATAGAGAGTCTTGCAGAATCTGTAAACTGGCTGAATGTACATTTACCATGAGCTGCAGCCCAGGCCACAGAGCAAGACAGATGCACCTTTACACCATTGATCTGAAAGATCTCTTCCCACACTTCCTATTTCCTCTCATTTCAGCACTAATAGACGTTCACTACCCTGCGCAAGCGCCACCATGTCAACCGGCACAACCCAAGGTGCAAAATGGGGCCCATAACTCCAGCTCAGTACACTTTATGTGCACAAGTTTCTGCAGATGAAACTGAGGTGTTTTAAGATGAGGTCTGAAAGAACTTTCCGTCGCTGTGTACGCCATGACGCCAGGCACCAGAAAGCTTCACTAGATGATGTGGGGACAGTCATGATTATGTTTATGTTCCATTGCTTTAACAAAAAAGTACTTAAAACTCTATTCTGTAGTTGTTTAACAGAGATTAGTGGGATTTTTAGTGAATTTTGTAGATTAAAAAAAAAAAAATCTACCCTCAACAATTTGCTTTAAAAGACTTTCTGAGAGTCGGAGGACATGAATTACATCCTCAGAGCTGAAATTTGCATTGGCTTTTAAAAAAAAAAAAAAAAAAAAAAATCAGCCTGAGGACAAAGTATTGATTTACTTGATAGATTTGGATTTATCTCAGTGAGAGGGCATTCTGAGATAAGAGTGAGATGCACTGCAAGTCTGCTTGCTATGCACAGCACCGCAACCCGTTCTTTCTCACACACACACACACACACACACACACACACACACACACACACACACACACAGGTGGGGTTCTACACTCACCATGATGGAGACATGCACCAGGTGCGCATGCTCGTGTGGGACGTGGGCAGGCTGACGCGCTGGAGCCTCTGTAGCCTGGTGCAGCTGCTCGGCGCTGCTCATGGATACGTGGAAGTATAGAGTCCCGTTCTCCAGCCACTGCTGCTTCCAGTGCACCTGCAAGAGCTCTGGCCCCAGGCCTGACATCTCTGTAGCAAGAGGAGACACAGAGAAAGTGAGAGCACTCAACAGAGTGAGTCTGAGGATTTTTCGATGATGGCTGTGGGGCCTCGATTTTGACTAAATCCCATATATGGGGGCTTAGATTAATTGAATCTGTTCAGCTCAAATCTTTGCAAAGTTTGTTATACAACTTTGTAAGTTGTCTTTTCACAAGGCACACGTCCCGCTCCTTAGCCTTTGTGCAATTTACAACAATGGATGACTGGTAATTCATATTTTAATTTCTTACTGGTACATATATAACATAAATATAATTCTTTGACAAGCTCATTTGTGTAATTTTAATGTATTTTTTTGAGGTAGCAAACTGTTCAATGATGAAAACTTGAAGGAAATTAATTGAAAAATTTGGATGTACGGTACATGTCACAATTCCTGTGGACACTTCCTCACTCGAGTAGCAAGGGTCCTAGCAACAAGCATTAGGACTGTGCACAGTAATTTCAAATGTGTTCATCAGCCCTGCTATATAGCAGAGAACTCATGTACAATCAGTACAGAATCTCAACAGTGTTAGAAGTTCTCTGTGCCTGCCTGTCTGAGTGTGGTCTGCTCTAGTTCTGCTGTATTGTGTTCTAGTCCAGCGCTCCTCTGTGTTTGCTGGGTCTCCTTGTTTCCAAGTTCCCCATCATTCACGTTCCCGAATCTCCGGCAATCGTGGTGCTGTATGTTTATTACCACTCTCAAGTCATCCCGCAGTTGTCTACTGTTTGCCATCACATGCAGCATCACCAGTCATCATCATACCTACATGTTCTTCATAGCACCCAGTCGCTGTATACACAACTCCTGCACTTCAGCTCACAATCACTAATCAATGGGCGATTGTGACCGCATGTCAAACTTGGCACTGCTTGTTAGTTCCAATACAAACAGCTTTGACATCAGACAAACAACAAATGTCTTGAAATAATCAGGCAAATCATTCAGCAGTAAACCACAAAATAAAGTAAACACAGGGAATTGTGAAAAAAAAAACAAGATTTGTCTTATGGGGCATTTTAAATCAGATTTCCTTCTCGTATTGATGTTCGTTGCAAAAAACAAAAGCAAAATAAATCAGAAGGGACTTAAAAGAAAATAAAACACGGAGAAGAAAATCACCAGTCCCCACCACATTCTTAAATATCATCAATAATCTTAGACTAGGCAGGGGAAAAAATAAGTGATAATTCATCAATTGGTGTTGGGCTTTCACACAAAAATCTTAGATCAACGATTTGCCAGTAAACCTAAAAATACATTACTGTACTTTACTATTTTTAATGACTTTTGCCTCCTGGGACCAATAATCACCAATAAGGAATCATATAGCCAGGAAACACTGCAAGGACCAGCACTTGGCCAAAACACCTGGAAAAGATCCTTAAATATGCTGATGCATCCACAAGAACAAAGATCCCTTTCTTCTTATGTTCGACTAATGGCATTTTCATGAACACAATATGAATGTGAAAGTTTAGTTTAAAAAAATAAAACAAGAAAAAATAAAACAAGAGATTCCACTTCACTGTGAGGCTGGTGGAGATTTTGAAAGACACCATGGACAACCAGGAAAGCAAACAGTTGGATAATGGATCATTTTAAACCTGAACTCTCTTTGGATGAACAATAGCAACAAGGATTTCCTTTGCTTCAAGTTTATTACATTTGCACTTCTATAATCAGACATATGGAATTACACTCATTCCTCAATTTACACATTTAACTGGTTCATGAAAATTCCACACTGAGTAAAAAAGTGTACACTGAGATTTATAATATTAAATAAAATGTGTAATAGTGTATAAAAGTGAAACAGAGAGAGAGTGAAAGAATGCAAAACGTTATTAACTGTAAGAGAATCATAACTGAACCACTCAGCAACAGTGCCCAATCCTTCTTAACACTCCTGGACACTGCCCTCTTAAAGGCGAATATAATTTTTATATAATGTCCATTACATGATGCACGCATGTACACACATACCTACAAATACACACGCACACAGGATTGGTGTGTAATGTATGTTTTTTGTTTTTTTTTACACGTTCTTACATGTTTGCATCAGATTGCAATGTTAGAAATTTTTGCTTTTTGACAGATTTTTTTGGCCAGTGCTTGTTGTATTGAGCAGATCAGCACATAAATTGAGTAATGATATTAAAAATCAAGATTCATTCTAGCAAAAACGTGTATGTACTGTAAATAGAAGAATGACAGGAAATTATAACAGAAAATTTTGTAAGATTCAAAAACCCACGAAGAGTAAACCTTGACCTGTGGAACATCATTTACTCAATTTACCTGTGCAGCACACTGTAAGATTCAGTAAACCAGGGGTATGACTATTGGTCTTTGTATTGTCAACAGTTCAATGTCTGGGTGTTACTAACAGTTTTCAGTGCAGTTATTCAAAGATATAAGTGGGAGAATAGGGCAGCTGAAATATGTACCCTCCACCCATAGCTGTTGTCACACCATTAAAGTTCAGGACTTCGGGAGTTTGGCACGCAAACTCTCCATCGATGGGAAATACACTATACTATACAACACACTACACAGATTTTCAAGATAACACATGTTAGCTAACATGTTAACTGCAGGGTTACCTCCAGCACCAGTGGTCACCCATAAACAATTTCTTTCTTTCCATTACTGTCTTTTACCACATATCCCAGCAAACAGTCTAAAGTAGACACACGGTCCTGTAGATCTCTAGATGGCTCTGTGTGAACCACACAGCCGAAAAGAACAACACAAGAACATCTTCTCTAGTGGTAGTGTAATTACTATCACTATTAAGGTGCTGTGTAACACCTTATGCCTTTGTGAAGAATGATTACACCTCTTTGAGGGTTTTTCTTTAACCACTGGTAAGAAGGAACCACTCTTGGCCAATATCTTAAAGTGAAGGGTTTTTTTTTTTTTAAAGTAATAAAATAGGTTGAGAAAAAAATAATTGAGGCTAAGGAAAATATTTCCAAGTGGCGTTCATATTTCACATGCATAGTCTACAAATTCCACCAGTGGACATCGAAAATATCCTCAAGAAAAGAGCAAAAGAACTCTTTAAATGGTCTCTCTCCAGCCTTTCAGAAGGACGAAACCACTCTACACAATAAGGAGTGCCACAGTACTACAGGTCTTTGCCAAGTAAATATGGATCACAACAGAACATTTGGAAAGTAATACATTAAGATACTGTAGTTGATTTATATGTAAACATCATTATGTTGCAATCCACTACTGCTATAAAATACTATGATTTATTGTATCCAAATAACTTCAAACATCCCCAGGAAAGGTTTTCACATTTAACTCCAAATGTGCACCATAGAAACAGTACAGAAACAGTATTGCCTTATTACCTTCTCGTTTACTTGGGGAAGAGATGGCAGCAGGATGCACTATGGGGAGAAGGCAGTGTGATGCCCTGGGCAATGTTCTGCTGGGAAACCTTGGGTCCTGGCATTCATGTGGATTTTACTTTGAAATGAACCACCCACCTAAGCATTGTTGCAGACTATGTACATCACTTCATGGCAATGGTATTCCCTGATGGCAGTTGCCATACCAGACTGCAAAAATTGTTCAGGAATGGTTTGAGGAACATGACAAAGAGTTCAAGGTGTCTTAGCCTTCAAATTCCCCAGATCTTCATTCAATCGAGCATCTTTAGGATGTGCTGGAAAAACAAGTCTGACCCATGGAAACCTTCAAACTGTTTATGCCACAGAATGTTGAAAAACAGTTTCCATGGCTTTAAGAACACAAGCTGGACTTTACATCATTATTCTTTATCGGAATCAGAAGCTGAAATGAAACCTCGATTGTGTTCACATTGTACAGTGATACAAAGTTTTTTTATTTTTTTTTTTTGTTCTTTTCCAGAACAGCTCTGGACCAGAGGGAATATTTGCAGATGATAATGTCGACCAGCCTTTTCACACTGGTGCACTCATGAGTTTGCTGAGGACACTTCTGGGGGGAAATGCCCTCGAGTTGGATTCTATTAAGCCATACATGAACAGGGCCCTTAGATGGAGTGCCAGGAGTGATGCTGTCTTTGGAAGTCTACCAAGGATACCTTGCTCTTCAGAGGTGCATCTGAAGAAAACAGGAACTATAATTCTGCACCATTCCATTACTTGACTTTAATATATTTTTTTCCACATATAATCCTGAATCGATAATGAAGTTTTGTTTAAAAAAAAAAAAAAAAAAAAAAAAAAGGATGCAAACAGTGGCCGCTGGGAACCACTGGCTGATTTATGAGGCGATCAGAAAACTCCCCTAGGACGCGATACTTTATGAATTATATAAATAGAGGAACGCCGCCCCCTCACACGATTTTGGGATCAAATCACATCTCAGCTATTGCCCAGGGAAGTACTGCTGTCTTGATCAGGAGGAGCCGTGCCAGTCTTCTGTTGCCACTGGCCCCAGCTCACCATGACTGACCAAATATTGGCAAGACCATGCACAGTGCAGTCAGTCTGTTTATGGCACTCTGACTACGGATCATTTGAAATGGTTGATGCACTTTACCACTGAGGTGCTGTACGTTGCCATGGATGAGCTAACATATCTGAGGCCGATATGAAATGCACTATTTATGCATGCCCTTGCTTTTCTGCAAGGAGCTCCATTAAGTCATCAAGCTCCCTGCTGGAGAGCTTTTTGGGCCGCTGGAGCCAGTATATCTGCTGGTACAGGTGTCCTCATATGACCAAAGGGTGACGTGGCGTTTGTATTGACAGCAACAAACCAACAGTGCTAGGCTCACGCTTGCATTTGTGGCAACAAGCATACACGCACTGTGAATTCGCACTCCAACTCAGGAAGACAGGAGCTGGAGGAAGCCCAATTCCTGCAGAAACCAAGAATCCCCTTTGTATTTTTGGCTGCCTCTTCAGCACATATTCGCTCTGTGCTTTCCTTAAGATGGATTTCTCCAAAGTCCCTCTGTCAGCAAAACCGCTTAATACTTTTCCCATCGCTCTGTGCTGCATGCTTCCCTTTTAAGGTAAGTAATTCTGGTTGTTGGCAAAGATACAGGAAGCAATCACCCATTATGCACTAATTTTACTCCATAATAATTACTTATTTGGAAGCAGTGTACATCAAATGCAAGTTAAGGGGAATGCATAAACCATTTATAAGCACATGTGAGACTGCTGGCGAATGGCACTTAGTTGTGGTCTCGGGGTGAGACATTATTGTGCAGTTATCTAAAAATTGTATGATGAATTTTGAAAAAACATGCCGTAACAGTGAAGTTTTCACACTTAGTAAACAAACAATCTGGCACGTGAGCACACGATTTAGGTGAAACATGACACATCACAGCGGTGCTGCAGTCCTCAATTCAAAAATATATTTTATTAGTGTTTTTTTTTTTTTATTTAAACATTCCTTCTTGAATGGGTACATTTTCTTAAAGTATAGTTAGAAGAATAATAAATATAACAATAGCTCATAATCCCACAGCACATAACCTTCATTTTGAGTGCTTGCTGGAATACAGGGGATGACAGTAGCATTGCCATAATGCCCCAGGAAAGATTTTCTTTGATTCACTATGGAAACAGCTAGTTCAACAACCATGGTAACTCACCATGGTAACACATTTCACTGGGAACGAAGGCAGTCCACAGTCTTTAATTGGCTCTCGATGCCAATTAGGGGCTGGACAAAGAGTGTTTGGGACCTTTTGAAAACTGTCAGGTGGATGCTCAACCGTTGCCGCCGTGTCATGCGGATGCACGTTCGTTCCCTGGACAAGCTGCTTGCTCTGTTCGGTTAATGCTTATGCGGACAACAATCAGCATCGTTACTGCAAATTCCCTGCAGCAGCCATCATTTCACCTGGCGTCACTGAGCTGTGGCTCTGAGAGGGAGACTGATGGTGACAAACAGCAGCCAAAGAGCCCCGGAGATGTTGCGGCTAAAAACAGAAATGAAAGGCCAATAAAAAAAGATGTCCCCGTCATTGTTTGAAAGGCGGAAACTTTTAGTTTTTTCTTGCCTTTTATTAGATTGGTAGATTACGTAATACCTTGACTACTGCTACCTCCTATAACACTGTTTTGCAACATTGCTTTTTATTTTAGTATTTTGAAAACTTCATTATGAAAAAAGAAAATTGCTTAGGGATCAACATAATTTGTTATATGTTTAATATGTGGGAGCATCCATACATTTTGTTATTCTGCTGTTCAGTGTTTAATAACCCTGCCTATGGCTGTCAATTGCTGATGTCTTTCTCTTTGTTTCTGAAGTTCAGCCATTCTTTTATGTTTGGGGGAGATCCCTCTACAAACCTCCTGGTTTTTTGATCTCCCCAGGACATTAAGTAGTGTAGTTCTGTAGTTTTAGTCTTTTATTTTAAAAAAAGTATCGCTAAAATAGAACGTTTTCAATGTTTAAACGTCACTATTATTTAAAGGTAGAATATATCACTGTCCATTTCTCAAGTAGGCATCTATACCGGTTATTGAGGCATCTATCTATCTGGTGGGGATGCATGAATGGCCCATGGCAACACGTAGCGACATATGTACACATACCTCCTAATGTGTAGGCAGATAGCAATCCGCAACGCTGCCATTTTTTGATGTTGTGAGATCATTCTCATCAGTTTCAAGGTGACAGAGATGAGGCAGCAGTGGAGCGGGCTCTGTGGAAGAGGCTGATAGACCTAGTGATAGGCCAACGCCATAGCAACAAGCTGGTGTCACCCTTGCTTACCTTGATGAAACCTGGCGCTGTAAAGGCACTTTGCTGCCTGTCTTTACACAACAACTGCTGTCCAACAAAGTTCGATGGTGCAAGCCAACCGCCACCTCCCATTGCATTGCAACATTAAGAGCAGCTGCATGGCTTTAAAAATTACCACCAGGTATTACTACACCCTTGCCAGACATTACATTATTCTTTTGTTAACATTAAAAAAGAAAATAGATATAATAGCACTTGACAATGTGTAAATGCTCCCTACTTATCCCACCCACCTATGACAGGCCTGTATGACAGACTGCAGAAGGTGCAAAGGATAAGAGCATATTCTAAATGAATAAGTGCAATGGAAATACTCCATTACATTGTCAGAGAATCATGATTAATGCCCAGATTAAAACTGGTGGTAAATAAATGAAGGCCTCTTTGTGCTCTTACTCCTTTTGTACATTCCTCCTCCATCATAATGGCCTTGTTGAAGGCCTGAAAAATCTATTTACTGTCTTTCTGCTGTCTGCATTCACACACCAGTCGTCACCAGGATAAGGATCTAAACCTATGACCTACTGTAAAGGTCATTGATTCAAGTCCCAGAAAGTGGACCGAGCAAGGTGATTGACTTGAGGAAACTCAGAGAAGTGTTCAACCATGGGAAACAAGGGAAGGCAAATACTGTCCGCAGTGCTAGCTGCTCTGTGGAAGAGCCTGGACAGAAGAGGCGAATGAAGCAAATAAATCGTTGTTTTTTTTCTCTGCATTGATCATGAGGGCAACGAAGGTGGCTTGCAGAAGCTTTTGTCCTCAGCACGCCAAGCAAACTGTAGGCCTGGTGAGTGAAGATGTCCCCAATTTGGCAATGCACAGCTGTAGGGAGCCCAGTGGGACAATACAGGACAATGGGTACAACTGTGTCTTTTGGGGTCTTTAAAAGCTCATTTTTCAGGCCCTCCTGGTCTCGGGATTCAATCAGTGCACATATTTATTTGACAAAAAAGCATTTCAAGAAAGAATGGGTTAACCTTCTCATGCGCTGGATTTTTTTTCCCCAAATAAATTTTTGAACACAATTTTTGCATCAACAGTCACAGTTTATTTAATTGCAGTATAAAAAAAAATGAGATTACCAGTGTTTATACTATCAGAGGATTGGAATTCCAAGTTTCTGCTGAGATACAGCAAAACTGTACTGAATATGCAAATGAACAACAGTTGGAAATACGGCACAGAATTAAGTGCTCAACACCAGCTCTTGACATGAAAGAAACAAATATGGATTGATATGTTGCTTTATCTTATAATCCTACACTGCATCAACCAAAATAAAATTTCCAAATGGCTTCTAGATTTTCCTTCAGAACAACAACATAACTAAAGGTCAGATTAAAAAAAAAAAAAAAAAAACAATAAAGTGACATACTGTATGTAAAGATCAGTGAAATTGTCCAATTTTCTCATTTTCCACATTTTTGTGACACTATGATAAAAGAGAGCATTAAGATGGCTTTTATGGCATATTAACAACACAAAAATGGCCTTGTTCTCATCCTCTCCTTGCACGTCCCATCTGAGAACCTTAATGTCTAACCTAAACCAGCACTGAATGATCTGAGATAGACTAGTTGGTATTCAAGGACACAACCAGCCATGCAAATGCATAGAAGTAGCAGGGGGTCCAGGAAACAAGCGTGCCATTGCGTTCCTGAGAACAGTTCTGCTTTAATTTGGGAATTGGGCCTCGGCACGGTGTAATGTGGGGCTTCGGTGCATTGTAGGAGCCGCCAGAGTCGGAAGGTAATGGGGGCCAATCAGCAGAAGTCACTTCCCTCGTTGGTGCGACCCAGCCATTTGGTGATGTACTGCGCACCCCTGGTGGGAGGGCAAGTGTGACCCCAGCAGGTGAAATTAAAGACTAATGATGGGGGCCAGCATGAAGGATCACACCTGGAATTTCAATGTTCTCAACTCGCCATACTCTTTAAGGGCTCATTGTGTTATTATGTATAATGCATTACTGTCCATGCTTTATCAGACCTATGTGTAAAGAGGAACACACACACACACACACACACACACACACACACACACACACACAGTGGCTGGTTCAAGGACACCTTGCATAAATGAAACACATACAATGTGGGGGTGGGGCATCCTTGTTCAGAGAGGATGCCTTTCAGTGTCACTGTGACCACAGAAGCTGAGCCTGCTATTTCACACTCTGCTGCAGCGCTCAGCTCGTTTTCCGTCTCCGTCAGAGGCATCCTGTTCTGCCAACTCATGGCATTTCGAAATGTGGCCAGCCACTGACCTCCACACATCAGCACTGTCCTCTGCAGAGCCTGCTTTCAGCCCCTGTGTGCATGCATGCGAATGTGAGTGCATGTGTATGTGTTTGTCAAAGTCACCAGTAAAGAAATGAAAAGAAAAAATAAAATCTCTCCTTAACCATAAAATATGTCTCAGACTAATGGAAGCCGAACCCAATCATCCACTGAACATCCTGAATGATAAAATAAAATAATGAAAATGGTTTTGAAACATTAAAAAAGAGCACCAGCAAGTAATCAAAATCCATTTGACTGTCATGAACCTAGAAAAACAAACAGAATGAACGCAGCGGCGGTAAAGCCATGTATGTCTGAGAGGTTCTTTGTTTCTACTCTCATTTTCAAAAGAAATATTTTGCTTTGACCTGCTGGTCCTTGGAGCATTCAGGTAAATGGCTCGTCTAGGATATTTCATTGTTTGCTCTATGTTTTGTATGGAGTCCAGGTAGAGTGCACCAATCTAATCTCTCTTAAATGCAAACTGTAGGGTTTTATTTTCTTATTTTTTCAGGGAAACCACAACTGATGCTCTTGTTTGAGTGTATGTGTGTGAGACAATGATGGTGTGCAATTGCCACGAATGGTGGTGAATGTGTATAGGTTTGATCTCTGGCCTAGCTAGTCTGTACGCAGCTAGGCTTAAGGTTACGTTTTGGTCCTCTGGCACCTCTTCAGGAGTGCTGGCCAATGTAAACTTAGGGTTAGGGTTCGGGAGTGTTACATTGCACTGCTGCATAAAATGAGTGAAAATTATAAATAATCTACACGGTGGTGGATCTAGCCCAGTAACTCACCTTGGAAACAGATATCAGCTCAGGACTAGATAAAATAAAAGATAAAAGTAAATGTACTCAAACAATATACATATCAAATGTGTGAATTTAACTCTTATGTTCAGAATTTCCAGAATTTTCTGTCCCCATTAATACCCGTTTCCCATCACACAGAACTGACAAAATGAGATCTGTTTGATTCTGTCTCACAAACGCTGCAGGGTTGGTACCTTGCTCACTGATCTCTTCGATTTATATACATTATACTAGGAGGGAAATCTATAACCACAGATGCACACAGTGGACGAGATGGCAAAAGCAGCAGATTAATATAAAAATGGAAAAAAAACTGTTATAAATAAATAAGTAAACAGTCAAATGAAACCAGCGCATGTGTGTGTAACAGCTTTTTATGTCTCACTTTGTTGGCTGGCAGTGACAGACAGCCGTGAATGACAGCAACTGACCAAACAAATGGCAAGACCGCAAATTCCTGACAAGGCTACATACTGGCCCAGCTACCTTTGAAAAGGGTGTTGGAAAAGTCACAATCTGCTAAACACATTGCAGCACTTTTCGTGGCGCAGTTTTGGCAGGCAGTTATTTCCGTCCATTTACAGAACAATCACCACTATTCTTGCCATGAGCACAAGGTGACCTCCATTCAACATCTCATAATGAACTTTCTTCTTATGTTTCCGTAAAATTAAAGTGTTTACATTAAAGATTTTGGGAAAAAAAAAAAAAAAAACAGGGACGTCAAAAGAGAGACGTCATCAGTTTTAGTGAAGCCCCCCATTCAGAGAGTTGCCAACACTGCAAAAGACGATGCTCAATTAATGTATGCGCAACTCTTGTTTGCCGTCCGTTATTTAGGATTAAGAGGGCAACCAGCCAGAATGGGCTAATGTCTTCAAAGTGACACATTAACAGGATAAACAATTCACTTATCTCCAAAGTACACAGACTTTGTAAAACACTCAAATCCTATTAATGAACCTGTGCTCAAACTGCTTATGCATCTGAAACCTTTTAACATTCCTGCCATGCCGTGTTATGTTCACACCAATTCCTTACATGCATTAAAGCGCCCTAATCCATCATGGGGGTCCGTCAAATTAGCTGCTGTCAAACCTTTCCCTGATAGCGTCTCACACAGGGGGACGGATTCAAGACTCGCCAAGGGGATCCCTGCAGTGCGCGGTGGACAATGCGCTGATTTCCAACACCGCATGAAAGATGTACTATGGATGTGCAATGTGACACACTTGGGAACTATTGGCAAGATGGGAGGGCCGTTAAAGTGAGCTAATTGCTAAATTACGATACAGAGTAGCAGACAAGTTAATGTAAAGTCACGACTTGTTTTAATGGTCACTAGATCACTCTGGGTGCAAGGACTGTTCATGGCTCCAAGATTCGCCGGGAGGTGACGTGCAGCAGCGACTCCACCAGACCCCTCTTTAAAAACCATTTATTTAAAAAAACAATGGCCTTAAAAATATATATAAAATGCATATTCTATATCCGTATAGACCATTGAAAAGCAACAAAATATGCAAAAACTTGAAATGCACATAAAAAGAACCCAACAGTTATGCCTAAAAAAGTTATAAGAACAATTATAGGCTACACATTCAGAGTGAAGGGGTAAAACCAACAGTCTACAGCTAACCAGCTACCAGGTCTTGGATTCTCTCAGCCAGTCACACATGTTCAGTCACATATATTTTTTAGACCTCTATAAAGTCTAATAAATAATTACAGATAGAAAAAAGTATATGATACAGGGAAAGCACTCCACATAGGATTTATCCTAAGAAATGAAGGGAAGCATCATTAACATGGACCAAGCATTGCTAATTTTCCTTAGTTGAGCATGAAATGTCATTATTTGTATTTTACACAAAATACCAACGTTAAGTTGAAACATTTTTAATCGGTTTATGTGTTTACCATCTGCAGCATTTACTATACTGTGAAATAAACTTATATACTGTATATGTATGAGTGCACTGTATACTTTGAAGTGCTCTTGATTTTTGTCCCACATTGTTATATTTGGTGAAGTACTGTGTCTTTAAGTGTCACATTCTCTCTGATATTTAGTGGGCAGGAACATTGTTGTCAGCTCAGACACCAGAATACTACGTTCTTCAAACACTCCTTTTTTCAAAAGCCCATTTCGTCTTTCCCCTTTTTTGTAACTTTCAATTCTGCAGTGAGTTGCATCCCTCTGTAGGACTACTGAGGTTCACAAGCTGCAAAAATAAAGTGTTTTAAATAAAACCCCTGTGACACATCCTGAAATAGGAGTACTTAAAAATATTACACGGGGACCTGTACCGACATGATGTGGTGAAAATTAAGACGAAAGTTAAATAGTGTACAATTTTTTCTAAAGGCTTCAAATCACCTGCCTAGAGAAGCGACACTTTGGTTAATTACAAGTTGCCATCATTACAATAAGTTAAAAAAGTATATTGCCAACTTTTGACAGAGTTCAATTCATTCCATTTTAGGAATGTCTAATTTCTGGAGAAATATGACTTGTGTCTCACCATGCGTTCCTTTAACCTGGTACATGACCAGACCACAGATAGGTGTGTGAATTAGGCATCCCAAGTTATAATGGACTAGGAAGAGACAGACTCCTGAAAAATGATCTTAAAATATGATATTAAACTATTTACATTGAGGTCTGAATTATGCCTTTGTGGAAAGAATATATTAAATGTTATTGATTATGATAAAATAAATAAACATAGGTGGATTAAACAAGCCTTCTGGCTTTAATATACCACCAGGTATGGGTTTGCTTCTTTTCTGTCACATCTGCTTTAAAGTGAAGTACCGTGAAGGGTGCTGTACTTTAAATGGAGGCAATGGCACTGAGGAGAGTACAAGGAGGGAGGTAGTGAAGCAAATCATTCCGTCTTTCCTGACTGAGAAATGTTTTGCCTGCTTCTCCAAATCGTCAGCTTCAATCGTGTCCTCAAGCCACTGCCAGCGGAATGCCATTTCCAGTCCTGCATGCACATCTTCACCTCAATCAGAAGAACCATGTCCTTTCCTGCACATGTGCACATGGAAAAAGATTATGCAATGAGTATTTTGGCCCAAGAAAGGTGAAAAGTTGTTTGTTACACTGGAACAAAACTTCTCTCTCTCTCTCTCTCTCTCTCTCTCTCTCTCTCTCTCTCTCTCTCTCTCTCTCTCTCACACACACACACACACACACACACACACACACATTTTATCTATATGCATGTGTCAAGAAAAGGTACCATACTGCAAATTTACATACACAGCTATAAAGCAGCGTTATTGTTTTATTTCTTTGTTACTTTTTACTGTGTTGTAAATTTTTTTTTACTCCAAGGGCTCTGGGTTAATAAATGGTTTGTAGTATTTTTTTTTTTTTTTTGCATTTTTACCAGATATTAACAAATACACAATATATTAATTTTTACTCACCATCTTTGGACTATGGGAGGAAACCAGAGTACCCAGAGGAAACTCACGCAAGTATTTCATTCAAACTGTATATTCACTACTAATATTATTGGTAATTAACTGGGTTATGCTTTTATCAATCCAGCATAAAACATTAAGCTACTAAGCTACTTACAGCTCATTATGGACTCAATGGAAAATATTCACAACTCACTCTGTTTATCATGGTTGAATAGCATTGTGGCTAATATCAGTACCTAGCAGAAGGAAAACTGGGGTTGAACTCCCTGTTCAGGAATGCCTCTACTACTGGAACCCTTACAAGAAGAAGTCAGAAAAGATTCCATGATCTCCAACTTCTGATCAATAACGTGTCAATCCACAACATGTAAGCTCTTATCAACGATCATACCTCCTAAGCTGAGAAGACATGCATTAATGTACATGAATACCACCCAGAAATGAGTTTGAAATAAGATTGGTTACAGATATGAGTTCAAGAGTGAAGCTACAGTCAGCTACTTCCTATATACACAACACTTCAAGTTGCATTCCAAAACCAAAACTCTTAAGAGATAGAAAATCATAGCAAGGAATGGATTTTCAATGGCTGGAGAAGGTAGGATAGTACAATGTTACAGAATCACATGGCTAAACATAAACATGGCTGAAGGAATCTGGCTTGGATACTCCTAAGTTTAAATAGGAAGTTCCACAGAGAGTAGTGAGGAACAACAGAGCCAAGATCCTGTGTGACTTCCACATCCAGACAGATGCACAGGTAATGGCCAACCAACAAGATACAGTGGTAAGAGATAAGGAGGAGAAATCAGCAGTGGGGATACCAGCTGATAGAAACATGAGGAAAAAGGAATGCGAGAAGCTGGAGAAACAAAAGGAATTGAGAGAGGAACCGGAGAGAATGTGCAAGGTGAAAACCACGGTAGTCCCATCAGCGATGGGAGCACTTGGGGCCGTGACCCCTAAGCTGGAAGAACGGCTCCATCAGATTCAAGAAGTGACAACATGAGTTTCAGTCAGGAACGGCACAGTCCTAGGAACAGCACAACTGCTGTACCATACCCTCAAACTCGCAGGCCTCTGGTAGGAGGCCTGATGTAAAACTTCCATTAATCATATATCAGTCACATTAAGGTGGAGGAAAAAAGGAGAACAAAGAAAAAAATAACAGGGCCTCACAGAATTTTTGTTCTGAACAACTTGGAGCCAGTCAGTCTTTAAGGAAATTGGAGGAAATACGCTTAATTCAAAATCGCACTTCTGGCTGCAAAAAAATCCACTGCAGATTGAAGTGGGATCTAAGGCTTTTTGTGTCAGTTGTATTTCAACTGCTGGAATTTGTCAGAGGTGTCCTCCTGTTGGCAACAAATAAAAAAATCACAGCGCACCAAAGTCTATTTTTAATTAATTCTTTCGCTTCATTTGTACGAACACAGATGAAATCACGCAAGGTCATAAACTGAATATCTGGCATTTTGCTGAACATCACATGCAGTTTAATCACTACATTCTGCTTTTTCTCAGGGTGAGACAATGATTCACTGCTTCGGCTATCGGAATGTAGCTCTAACAAAAGAAAAGATTAACCGCTACTCAGCTGTCAATATTGAAATCCCAGGGCGACTTTCATTATGGGAGGAAAAATGTCCCGCTGTACCTAAATAGTTGCTTATTTCTCTCAATGATAAATAAACAATATGTGAAGCGCAGACTTGTGTGCACATAGACTGACTGTAAGCACACACGCATGGATACAAGGTTCCTATATTCCCATTCCTGCTATAGGACCCTTGAGAGAAACTAAGAACCTAGCAGCGTGAATGAGTAAAGCACTGTGGAGCTTATCATCTAACATCATAGGTTGTTGGACAATGGTGTGAGCTACATAAAGAGATAAAAAGTAGTGATCCGTAAGGCAGCTGAAAGAAAAAGAGAAGAAAAGATTTGGCTCCTGAAGAATATACTTAAAATTCTCTTTCTTGTGCAGCATTTCTCCTGTGAACGTCTGGTTCTGATTGACGGGCTTCCTACATTTGTACACAAGATGTTAAAAATCCATGTGAGTGTTTAACAGTGTTATTGTTCTTTTGGAATGCCTCTCTACGGCATTTTATAATGTTTGTTTGTAATTCTAGCATTCTGAAACATCAGTCGGCACCATAACAGAATCAAATGGTTTTTTTTGTTATTTCATAATACGACAAGAGGTTGCTAAGTGTTCACTTTGTGCCTATTTGCATATTTATTTATTTTTTGTTTATTATAATTTTCATATCTTACATGCTCACTGCACCGTTATGTTTTTAATCTGCGAGTCAATTTGAGGGAAAAAACCATCTGCAAACTGAATAAACGTTAATGTAAAGTAATCTGATCATCACCAGTCACTCATGAATGCCTCATCTACTAAATGAAAGTAATTTAACTACTTAAGACAGCAAAATGCAATATTTTTACAGCAGTAACACATTCCTCCAAAGGAACTTGTAACAATGTTACACTACTTACTCTACAGTGTTTTACTCATTTATACAGTTTTTAAAAACCACATCGCCTCCTGTTTCTGCAAAAGTACCACCTGGTGTGGATCTTCAGTCTTGCCCAGATAAATCACTCAGGAAAAGATACAAGGATTAAAAGCAAAGGACAAAGATCAAACCGCCAAGTGCAACACCACAAGCCGCTCGGCGGTGAGACTGTGAAAGAAGCGGTTCCCTCAGGTGGGCCTTTAACACCTTTTTAATGAATCCCCCCAGTAAAGCTGGGCTGTGCCTAATTAGCAGAACCCAAGCAACTGCACCACCATAAATTTCCTTTACTGTGCTCTTTTTGGATGTCTGCATTTTGCTCGGGGATGGGGCCAACTGCAAACATATGTATCCTGCTCCTCTGTGAAGGCAAATATTATGAAAACGTGTCTTTTTGCAAATGATCCATAAATAATTAGCTCATAAATGCAATGAGAGGCTCGCAAATATGCATACGTATGTGTGCACAGTTACCACACAGGGGGACGCGAACATGCTTTTGCACTGCATGGTCCGCGTACCTGTTTACATAGTCAGGAAACTTCAGAAGTCCATTCACTTTTCCTTCTCAACTCTTATCTATCTGCTACAAAGGCAAATTTTGCACTGATCTGTTGGTTTATTATTATTATTATTATTATTATTATTATTATTATTATTATTATTATTATTATTATTATTACTTGTTGTAGTAGTAGTAGTAGAAACGTAAGTCATGGCAGTCCATAGTCTCTTCCAGAACTAGCGGGCACTAGGCATGGAGGGCTATACCCTGGATAAAACATCACACATTTTGCGCAATTAACCTGAAGCACATGTCTTTGCGCTGTGGGAAGAAACCCACACGGACTGAGCCAGATTCAAATCCATATCCAAACACGTGAGGAGCAGTGCACAGCTACCTGCTTTAGCATTGTGCTGCTTCATCAGTATTACAGGCTGAGAACTGATCGTAACACATGGCCGTCAGTTATTTAGATAGCTAGTTCTATATATATATATATATATATATATATATATATATATATATATATATTTTTTTTTTTTAATTCGCCCTCTCACCTTCCCCTAATTAGGGGGGTGGTATGTGTGTGTGTGTATGCTTTTCTCAACCTCGGGTCCTCTACCAGAGGCCTGGGAGTTTGAGGGTTCTGCGCAGTATCTTAGCTGTTCTTAGAACTGCACTTTTCTGGACAGAGACCTTATATAAATAAATAAAGCTGTGGCAGCCAGTGAAAACATGGTAGGCCGATCCATATTTCTCACCTGCCATTAATTAGACATACAAGGATGTCTGGGTTGGCCAGATACTCACGTCCGCAATATAGCGAAGCCTCCAGCACATCTGAGCGGATCCTGCACACTGTGATGTAGACATTGATGCCATCAAACTACCATGACTCTGGCATTCAAACACAGAGGGTGGCACCTGCATTCATGTCTTTGCCATCTTAGAGGACAAACCGCAATGGCAGGATGATTGAATGAGGGCCTTAACCACCATCAAAGGTTTGGTCTCCCAAGACAAATAAATTCATTAATCAAATCTGCTGAGCTGCTGGAGCAGCGTGTATTAAGAAGTGTATCCCAAGTACCCTTGTGCCATTCCCTTTTAGCTCTGCATGCAATAAGCTTCAGCAACACTTAAGTAAACAAAAAAGTAAAAAAGTACACAATTCCTGTTGTTTCATCAAGTGGATTTTTACAAAACTAACAATTGTGCTTTCATTTCATTTCAAAATGAATAAACAGCAGTTAAAAGGTTAAAGAGAATGAACTTATTTGAAGTTACTAAGAATGATATTTTCCATTTTTTCAGTATGAGCTGCAGAACATTAAGCTGTGATTAAAAATGCACTATAACACGTGTTGTGATTTGCATACTGCACACGGGCCAATTTTGTCTGGCTGTCCTCAACTTCCTCTGTGTGGCACCTGCCCGCTTGCCCCTGCCAGCATGATCACTTTCCTTATTACACGGCACATCGCTTGGCATCCGGCTGCCTGCAGGCCCTTGGCACACCTGGTAGAGGTGCTCATATAACACCCAGATGAGTCACCATGGAAACCAGTGTGGAAGCAGAAACTCAACCAGTGGAGTATCAGGAGGACAACCAAATAAAGATTCATAAAGAACCTACCAGAGGAGCAATGAGTCATTCACTTCACACCTGGAAACTCCAGATTATTAAAACTAATAAAAGGTTTTATTCCATTCCTATTTTGTGCAAAGGTTATGCCTTTAAAGGGATTGTGTTCCTTAACCATAAAGCAATAGCAAGTAATCGGTTTCATGATTTCTTATCATTTCGAAGCTTGATATTTGCTTACATGCCAGTTCACAGTTCAACTTGAGATGTGCCAACCTACTTCCAGAATCTTCTTTGACTACTTTGTATTCAAATTAGCCATCAGTGGAAATATAAATATTTCATTGTTGTGTATCGCTTTCTGGAAACATTCTGGGCAGACTTGATTGACACCTCTCTGTGAGCCAACATCTCTTCCCATAAATTGTTGTACATGGCTTGTGGTGGTCCACTCACATGCTTTTGATCAGTTTGCTAACATTGTCACCTTGTGATTGTCACAAAATACAAAATGATCCTAAATTTGTCAGGAGCATTGCTGGTTAAGGGCACAGGCTGAGGCTTTGAGTCTCAAAAGGGGCCCCACTCCTGCACCCATGATAAAAAGTTTTTATACTGAACTGATTTGGTTGAAAAATTAAACCAAAACCTCAAAAAACATTATTTACATTTACCTGTTTTATTTGCATTAATTCATTTAGCTCCAAACTCACATGATTAAGCTACTTGAAGTGATTTGCCCACTTATACAATTGGATAATTTTTACTGTATGAATTCAAGATCAGTATTGTGTTCATGAAAGCAGGAGGTGGATTTGGTGGACCTGTCCCCCCCAAATAATAGCAAATAAAAAACAGCTGCACATGAAATTTGATCTCCTCCACACTGGAAAATTTCCACACTCCCACACAGCCTCTGGCTTAGATCATCCTGCAGCCAGCATGGTCAGACCTGCTTTGGCTTGAAGGGGCATCGCTGTGAGTCACCTCTTCTGCGGACCTTCCGCTGGAGCAGGAATGGTGTAAATTACTGTGGAGACTCTGATGGGCTGGAGGTGAACTACTTTGCGGA
The DNA here is from genome assembly GCA_018136845.1 of Heterotis niloticus. Lineage (NCBI taxonomy): Eukaryota > Metazoa > Chordata > Actinopteri > Osteoglossiformes > Osteoglossidae > Heterotis > Heterotis niloticus. The sequence continues at coordinate 14,420,364 of CM030891.1, forward strand.
CACCTCTATATCCTATCCATCCTACCCCCCACCGATTTGTCTCCAACCTTCTCAATATATATTTTTTTAATAAATGTAGCTGTATAAAAAAATCCTTCTGTCCAACTAACGATCAGTTTTCATTAACCACTTACCCTGAGCACAGTCGCAGTGGTCATGGCTGCAGTCACCATTTGGATTTACCTTAGTGTTATGATGCGGGGTTACTTCAGTTGGCCGGGTCTAGTTTCAGCAACATTATGTGCCCAAGAAATGAGCTTGGCTGACTACCTGAATATACTGAATTACTAGGTTTTTCCATCAATGGATTTTTTCTTCATATTCCAAGATGACAATGCCAGAATTCATTGGGCTCAAATTGTGAAAGAGTGTTTCAGGGAGCACGAGACATCATTTTCACACATGGATTGGCCACCACAGAGTCTAGACCTTAACCCCATTGAGAATCTTTGGGATGTGCTAGAGAAGACTTTACGCAGCGGTCCGATTCTCCCGTCATCAATATGAGATCTTGGCGAAAAATTAATGCATCTCTGGACAGAAATAAATGTTATGATGATGATGATGATGGTGGTGGTGGTGGTGGTTGTTGTTGTTGTTGTTGTTGTTGTTGTTGTTGTTGTTGTTATTATTATTATTATTATTATTATTATTATTATTATTATTATTATTATTATTATTATTATTGAAACGATGCCACGGCACATGTGTGGCATAATCAAAGCTAAAGGCGGTCCAGCAAAATATTAGCTTGTGTGACTTTTTTTTTGGCCAGGCACTGTATTTCATTATAGTTGCATCTTCTTTATTAATCTGTTGGTTTGTTCATTCAACTGACACTTTTCTACAAAGTGACTTGCAATGTTAAAAATACATACTGTATAGACACATGCATGCATACCTATTCATATGTCTAGATGAAGAGCAACTGTTTCCATGTTAAAGTCAAATGGTGGCTTGGGAGGGCATCCATATTTTTTCATTCGGTAGTCTTTACGATTTGTAAAATATAAATTGTTCAAATCTAAACTGCATGGGTTAGTACATCACACAGGCAAGGCAGGCGACTTCCATCATCTGCTGTTAAGAGGTCGCTCCTTTCCTGCCCGACACTGGCATTCGGTCATGATCTTCAGGCACAGCTGCACCCCATCAGCACACAGCCGCTTTCCATACATGTGTTATGAATCTGTCAGTTGCTATGGTAAACAAAACATCAATATGCCAGCACGACAGCAGAGAGGTACTATACACCCTGCAATCACGCAGTTATGGCATTACAGCAACTATGAATAGTGCTGTAAATGTTCACAGTGATTTCATAATATATTATTTTTCCTGGAGTAATATAATTATTCTCTATCCATTTCCAAAAAACACATAAACACAGAAGGTGTTACAGAAATCTTGATGCAATCCTGGGAAGCAACAGGGCACTAAGCAGTTGATACCGTGGACTGGATGCAAGAAACACGCATGCGTGCATGCGCGCGCACACACACACACACACACACACACACACACACAAACAAATGCTGTAGTACACACTGAAATACTAAGGGCATTTTAGAGTAAGTGGTCTACCTAAACCACATGTCTTCATAACTTTGGACAAAAAACAAACACAGGGTAAGCAGCTATAATAATATGATAAACATGAGCCGTTTACACTCCTCTGTGCACTACTGTTTCAGAGGAGCTACTGTACAGTTTCAAGTTCCTAGGAGAGCAAATCCCCCTCTCTCTCACACCCCACCTGGTGAAGAAGGCACAACAGCATATCCACTTTCCAGTTTCTACTGATGTGCTACAAAGAGCACCATGAGCTCCTGCATCACAGTCTGGATTTGGAAACTACACGGCCTCTGACCAGGGAGCTCAGCAGCAGGTAATGAAGACATGCCCAGTCCATCAGCAGGACCCCACTGTCCACATTCCAGACTGCCTATAACAAGCACAAGATAGCTTATTCCATCACTGCACACCCCTCAATTCCAGAAAGTAAAGGGCCCAATCATCATCAACACCACTAACACCCTTCCCACTGTAGTATCACTAAGAATTGTTTGCACTGATTCTCTTTTCATCCATTTATTTATCTTTGTCTAATGTATTTATTTATTATTTATCTATTTTATTTATCCATCTACTTATCTACTTCTCAGTTCAATTCTTCTGTGTTGTCCTGTGTCACCATGATGACTGTTTGCTGTACTGTGCACCACTGTCCAGGAGAAAATACATTTAATTTTATCTTCTAGGTCTGTATAAGGGCAGAAAGACAAACCGTGAACAGTGAACCTTGAACTTTGATTATGAAACGCCACACAAAGACATTCAAACCTGGAACCATGGAGCTGAAAGGTATCACCACCCACCAAGCTCCCACGTTTCTCCGTATCTGTTATGGAACATGTACCATTTACAATATACTGCATTTCCAGTAACACAACGCAAATGTACTTTAAGCAGATAGTGAGGTAAGAAATGTGTCCATGATGGAACTGAACGCGGTGCTCCCTGCAGGCTCAGTGACACTAATTGGTGCATCCAAATGCAGAGAATTGCAAAGCACAGCAAGCAATGTCTATTTTACACCATTGCACCATTTTCTGCTCATGTGAGGTTCTTAGGATCAAGCAAGCAGTGGATCCACAGGAGAGCTGTCCATGGTACTGGACGTGAGCAGCCAGGTGCCGAACAGTAGGGCTCCTCAGCAAGCTGAACAAAGAGAGGCAACTTGACAAGCTGGGCAGAACAGAAATACAACAGCTGGATGCTCCCAGCATGGACAAAGGGTGGATTTTTTTTGGTTAAATTTTCCACATTTTACAGCTTACTTGTAAAGGCAATAACTATATCATTGTTTTAACTGTCAACTCAGGGACATAAATGCTCCAAAAACTGAACCTCTGGGGTAAGGACTGTCCACCCCAGAGGACCACCAACAAGTTTTTCATTTATTTGTCGAATTGTCTGACCACATATGCCACGTATGGTATAATACACTACTTAGTAGTTGTTTTCTTTTCAAAGCACCATCGTTTTCCCTTTTGGAAATATAGATTACTGTACATGCCTAATGTTGTGTAGCAGGAACACTCATAGGTTTTGTGAAATGGCCAGTTTATCGACTTATTGACTGCACTTCAAAAGGAGGGCTTTTAGGATTTATAAAGGCCTTTTTGTCATTGAGACGCAGGAATAAGACTCGTAAAACACACAGCTGGATTAAAGTTAACACAGCGCCAAATTCACAGCCATGGAAATGTTACGCGTCGAGCGAAAATCAGCATCAGGTAGTCGCTGCAGATGAAGTTATTCACTGTGAACGCACCACTTCCCATTGAGCAGCATTCCGATTTAGGCTTAACGGAGCCGCCAGTGGATCTGGTGATGCATCCCTCAAGGTGTGACAAGTAATTTCCTTGGTAAGCACAATGCACATTAGAAGAAAGAATAAATAAAAGAAAAAAGTTTCCGTGCTTTAAGAAGAATCAATCAACAGTCAAATGAAAATATTCAACCAGGAGGAGGGAAACTTGAGGGCAAATGAAATGGGGCCTCAGTTGGAAATAATGGAAATAATGCCAGAGAGCATTAATACATACTCTCCTTATACATATCATTCATTTAACTTGTGCTTTCTCCAAGGTCACTTACACTGTTAGGTTTGTAACCATTTAAACAGCTGGGTAAACTTTTCTGTCAGTCAGAGTCTGTGGCTCGACCAAGTGTAAATCCAGTTTTAGATTCCACAGCGATGCCTAAAACCTCTACACCGTCTGCTGATCCCTTGCATGGAAATGTCTTAAAAGAAAAAGGACACCCACTGTGCAGTTTAAAGAATTTCATAATGACGTGTCCATTTGAAAAGACCACTTTTACAGACTTCTTTCCATTTGAAATTTTACACTGAGACACGTTGTCTCTTCAGTTATGTGTTTTGCAGCCGAGGATTTTACAAACAAGTCCCTTTATTTGACTTTCAGCAGGGGTTCATTGTTTGATCTGAGAGCGAATGCAAATAGTATTGAATACAGTAGCCAAAAGCAAAAAAAAAGACTATTACAGACCTGAGGAAAAAAATAAAACTGTGCACTTTCAAAGCTGAATCTGTTTCATTCAGCGGTTTCTTATACAAAGAAAAATAACCCTTTATTACAGTATTCCACTGCTCAGGCCAAGTATATGCCTAAGAGGAATCAATACACTGCGAGATTAAAGTCGGGAAAATATTGCCAAAAGGTATGCCATTTTCCCCATATCAGTAAGATGTGTATGTGCCCGTATATGTGTGTGTGTCTATGCCCATGCCAGTCTCTCTGTGAGCACTCAGGGTCGGAAGTGGTTCTGCTAATTATCCCAGGAACATTTCAAAGCTCAGCACTTTTTCACTTGGAATACATGCTTCCTCAGACCGACACTCACTCTGCATTTGAAGCCGAGACTCCATAGCAGCATGGCTTGTTTTACTGCTACATCGGTAAGGAATTCAGCAGTAAAGCACAATCCAAACACTCACCCACATTTCTAGTGTCATGAACCAGGCTGGAGGCCACTTTTGCACATGCCCCCCCCCCCTTGCATGTGTAGTAAAGACCTGGAAGGAATGGTTAAGGGGCAACAGAAGGCATCTTCCTTTTACAAATAAGTGGACAGGGATTGATCTGCACAGTGCAGCCGCTGAAACACAAATCCCCCATTAATGACTTGTTAGGCACCCTTAATCTATCAATAAGTATTAAAATAGACAAATATCAACTTGTGAATACTTCTTGCCTACTAATAATTTTCCAATACCCGCTTGTGTTTGTTCCAAAGGTAACAAAGAGCAGGAAACAATAAAGAACGCTGCTAGATGTTTATTACAATAACCCAGTAGTTTATAACCAGGGGGACACTGACAGTGCTCATGGGGACTGCAAGGTAGTCAATAAGTTTACCTTTATCTTAATAATGGCCACAGACTTTATTATTTATTCAGTTAGATTAATAAGTTTTTTATTGTATGTTTCAAGCACCAATGAGTACCCACAGAACAGGGTACAGCAATACAGTAATACTGATTATCTCCAACTTCTACAGTGCTGTTTTGAAATTTTAGAATTAATAGAACTAATTTACGAATTTTTTAAATAAAAATATAATATGAAGCTGTTTTTAGAATTTTATATTTATTATCTCAGAAATAGACAGTTGTCAGTATTTATTTGCTATTTTAAAGGTATGACTAATGTGTTTTGTATTACGCAGTTCTCAAGCTCCATTTACTGCATGTAATATCCTGTAATACTAACCTCTACAGCGCTGTTTCAAGCTCCATTTCTCAAGAATACATCTAGAGCACTAGCAGAGGTATTACTGCACAGGCCTTTATGGGGACATCTCTAAAAAGTCTGACAAACACTGGTTAATCCAAACTAACCAGTTAAATGAAACATTAGTCCTTCATATTAGACATCCGTGAATATGCACTGGGAGGTTTCTATGCCCGTTTCGAGCCCGATTGCGCTACAGCCAACCGCGACAGCAGCGACAGCAGTGAGGGCCGTAACCGGTCGACGACATTTGGTGACGTCATCACCGTCACCGAGTCCGATGTGCGGAGGGAGCTGAAGCGCGTCAACATCAGGAAAGCGCCGGGGCTGGACGGCATCTCTGGGTATCTGCTGCGCTACTGCGCCGACCAGCTGGCCGGGGTTCTCACAACCATCTTCAACGAGTCTCTGGCTCAGTCCACAGTCCCCAGGTGTTTTAAAACTTTCACCATTGTCCCGGTACCAAAGAACAATAAGCCCACATGCCCAAATGACTACCGGCCTGTTGCACTTACCTCGGTAGTCATGAAGGTCTTTGAGAGACTCATCAAAGCCATCATCACAGCATCCATCTCCAGCTTTGTAGACCCACTTCAGTTTGCCTACCGCCCCAATAGATCCACAGATGATGCCATATCCCACGTCCTGCACACCACCCTCAGTCACGTTGACAGGAAACAGGAGAACTATGTGAGATTGCTGTTCATTGACTACAGTTCAGCTTTCAACACCATTGTCCCCCAGAGACTGTTCACTAAACTGAGTGACTTGGGATTGAAGCGCCACCTATGTGCCTGGGTTCTCAGTTTCCTCACAGGCAGATCACAGGTGGTGAGAATCGGTAGTTGCACCTCCGGCATCATCACGCTCAACACAGGAGCTCCACAAGGTTGTGTACTTAGCCCTCTGCTTTATGCCCTCTACACTCACAACTGTGTGGCCACGCACGCCTCCAACTCCATCATCAAATTTGCTCACGACACAGTGGTGCTAGGCCTCATCTCCAACAACGACGAGACAGCATACTTGGAGGAGGTGGAGAATTTGGCATCGTGGTGCTAGGAGAATTGCCTCCAACTGAATGTCGGCAAAACTAAAGAGATGGTAGTGGACTTTGGTAGGCGACAGCAGCGGTCCTACTCCCCCCTTACACTCAACAGGACTGCAGTGGAGAGGGTGAGCAGCTTCAAATACCTGGGTGTTCATTTCACTGAGGACTTGACATGGACCGTACACATCCGAGCTCAGGCCAGTAGAGCAAAGCAGCGGCTCCACCACCTCAGACAGCTGAGGAAGCTACAGGTCTCTGCGGCGATCCTTAAAACGTTCTACTCTGGTGCTGTACAAACTGTTCTGACTCAGAACATCATCTCCTGGTTTGAGAATAGCTGTGCTCGCGACTTCAAGGAACTGTAGAGAGTGATCCGGGCAGCGGAATGCTGCACCAGATCTGATATGCCATCCCTACAGGACATCTACACCAGGAGATGCAGGACCAGAGCGACTAGGATCATCGGTGACCTGTCTTATCCCAGCAACCATCTGTTCAACCTGCTGAAATCAGGCAAATGTTTCAGAAGCATTATGGCTAGAACGGAGAGACTTAAGAGGAGCTTCTATCCACAGGCCATAAGGCTTTTGAACCTATCACAATCCTCAAAACCACAGTCTGCAACATCCTCTAACTGCCCCCCCCCCCCTTACTGTCACTGTTAATGTCTGTTTAATATTTAATTTTATTTAACTTTATTTATTTTTATTTACTGTTTCTTTTGTTTGCTTGTCTATTTGCTGTGTGACTTAGATTTCCTTTGAGTGTCACCGCGCACAGTCTCCTGTCGATTCAGTGGGCATTTCACTGTATGGCATACCTGGTTACCATGTATGTGACAAATAAATCTCTTTGAATCGTTGAGGTGAGGGCTGTGTGTTTTAGGAGAACTGCATTATTAGTCTGTGCATACATCAGATCTGTTGTCACAAAGGGACACACAGACAAAATAACCTGCAACCCAACAGCCATGACACCTTTCAAGCTTTAATTTGCTTCTTCAAGCCTTAATAAGCACTTAATTAGAGGTTTGGCGCCGAAAGAAAGCAACACCAATTATTTTAAAATCAATGCAACGAAATATGCAGTCACTGTCATGGCAATTAGCAGTATATCTTTATTTAGATTCCTCGAGAAAAGCAACCTGGCGCGTGCACGCACAACAGTATCGTATTTCCGACAGCAGAACCTTTAGCTGAAAAGAGCACCTACCCAGAGCTCTGTGCCGCTGTACTCATCTAAGAGGTTATAATTGAAGCTCTGACCTTCACAATGACTGGACAGGGGCTGAGTGGGGTAGGTGGACACAGTGGGGGACAACTGGTGGGGGACAAACGGTGGAGGATAGCGAACACACTGATGAACACTGGAAGACACGGCAATGTGTTCCGTGCTGATAATCCGAGAGACCACCAGGCAGCGCGTGAAAGTATAACAATGGAAAAGATGCAGAAGAACACACAAAGTCCCCTATGAGGCACTGAGTACAGTTTCTTAGGATGAAACATCAGTGGTGCACCCGAAAAGTTAATTCAGACTCAAATACTTTATAGTTTCTTTGACAAAGCATCTTTTTTGTCAGTTATTTGTTGGCTTAGGTGATAGAGAAAAGTGGAATTGTACAAAATTGTGCTGCAAGACACTTTCACTGCACCATTGCAAGGTAAAAACCGTGATTAAGGGCACTGCAGAACAGGTGGGACTCGGGACCTTCTGTTTGGAAGGTGCTGGTACAAACTACATGTTTACAAAAGTATCTTCCGCTAAATTTTGGAAAATGGGTTTGAACCCATCGATCAAGACATATTTTGTCAGACACCTGTGTTGAAGACTAGTACTGGCTAGTCAGTTCAAAGTCTGACTACACTTGGTAACCTGGCCAATACTTGTATGGGACGTAACCATACAGAAGAGTGAAAGCTAAGAAACCTGCAGGTGTCTACAAGTGTCCTACCACCTTATGAACTGCTGCAGAAGAGACAAGACATGGAGCCTCATATCCTGAGTAATCTTGTCAACAGAATGCCACATGAAAAAATCTAGCTACTAGCAAGTGGATTCAGTTTTGACTTCTTCACACAACTTTTATAAAGAAATACCACTATTATCTTCTGCTTAGAAGCCTTTGTGCAAGGATATTTATTTGTTTAGTAATTAGTTATACAATGATTTACGTATTAACCGAGCTAAGTATTCTTGTCAGGAACTGGCTAGGGGCAGCCCACCTACCCATCGCAGCTGCACCAGATCAGCCTATTAGCTCAGAGATAAAAGGCGCGGGGCCGGATGGCTCCAGCATGGGATCTCATCCATAGCTGCTTATGGTTACCACGTGTTATCCCTGTGCTTTCTTGTTCTGTGTTAAACGTCTTTGTCCCTGTGAACCCAGCTCCTCGTGTCATGTCCGCAATTGAGTCCCCTACCTTCTTTGTCATCTTCATGACAATTCTTACTTGGTTAATTCATGAAAGCACAGGTTTTGCTCATTTTCAAGATCTAATCTGTATGATAATGGGAGTCTATGCACTGTTATTTTTAAGTGGGGAAAAATAATAATGCCTTCCCAGCATATTTGAAAACCACCAAACAATTTACACAAATATCACTAAAACATTTAGTTCCTACTTGGACTTCCTGTCAGTGCTCAGTTTCCGCTGCCCCTTGTGAACTCTCCTGCAAGCACTACCTTTCTAAGACCTTGTATTTTGTTTATTTTCAATCTTCCATTTTTGTTTACTGCCGATCGCTATCGCTTAGTGCTACTCCCGGCTAACGGTAATGTTCTTTATCAGAAATTACACCCAATAAAGAGTTTAACAGAATTTAAACTTATTACCATGATGTCTCACGATTGCTTCCACCAATCCATGCCACATCTAGCAAAGATCATAGCCTAGCCTAGCCCAGCCTACCTTAAAAGTCATTACGGCCATTGTGATCTTCATGCTGAGCAATTATCTTGAGTTTTTCATCCAGAGTAATCGTCTTCCTCTTCTTCTTCTCACCAGTAGCAGGAGACACAGATGGGCATTTTGCAGACATGATGGATGCATGGCAGACTGGAAGATGCGGATCATTGCTGCTTCCCAGCATCATGGGAAAGTATCATACCGCGTATCACTTGCCTGGGAAAAAGATCAAAATTCGAAGTACCATTTCTATAGAATGCAGATCACTATTGCAAAGCTGAAAAATCATAAGGCAGACCATTATAACTCTGAGACCATCTGTAACAGTAATGAGTACAGTTTAATTGTTGCACCTTGGACTCATATGGAACTTAAATGGACAATTAATTTTGTGTGCATATTTTCAAGTGCTGAACAGAGATATTTTGGAGAGGGAAGGATTAGCTGTATCTTGACCAGGACTACAACAGCCAGTGAAGAAACTTATTCCAGGACCTTTCTGATGATTAGGTCATATTCTTCAATGCCACATTTTTTAAATATGACACTCTTAAACAGTTTACATGCACATGCACAGGTACATACAGGAAGGTATTATTTAATAATAATATTATTCTTACTGTTAAACCCTTTTTCTTGTCAGGGCAGCAGTGGCCCAGAACCTATCCCAGAATCACCGGGCAATAGGCTAGCGGGGTCCAGCTCTGCATGGAACTGCAGTACATCCCAGGGCTGACACATACACTATGCATACAGCCACACACCAAGGTCAGTTTAGAGTCTCTAACTGGCCCGACACACATCTTTGGACTGTAGGTGAAAATGGTCACCGACTTGGGGATAGCATGCAAACCCCACAGAGACTTAGCTAGGTTGAAAATTAAGCCTGAACAGCTCAGACACTGCACCACTGTGCCACCCTTACAACGAAGGTATGAATCTATTGATAACTTTCGTTATGTTATAGTCAAAGCACTTTTCTGTCCAAAATGCATTACTACAGCAGAGGCAGCGGGGGAATTAAATAATAATTCTCCTTAATACATTACTGTGACTGCAGCTGAGAAACTGGTGGCGTGATGTGGGTAAATCAATTGTGTCAACTCAACAATAGACATGTTTCCAGTCAACGTATGCAAAGATAAGAGCCACTGGGGAGATCGGTGACCACCTAAGCAATGGCTGCATTCTTATTTTTGAATGTGCTTTACATCCCCTTGCTCTGTTTCCAAAGGAAGATGGGATGTGACGTGCCCTTGCAGGGTGGCTGCGGGATTAACCCCACATACCTCCTTCTTTTCTGATCTTCCATGAATCGCCAGCCATAATTCATAATCACCTCATAACGAGGCCAGCACCGCAATTGCTATGGCGTCGGGTGTGAGAGAAATTCTTGAAGTTAAGCTCTTAATGCATGTTTGTGCTATGTTAAAGGTATTAACCAATAGTGTAGTGAATGTTTTATGACCATGTTATTCGGTATATTGTGCTTACTGCTATAAAGCATTGGGACTTCTGCCTTGCTAGAATGTTAGGTATTTAAGAAGGTACCCTGGGAAAAACAAAAGAGGGTACTTAAGGAAGGGAAACTTAAACTACAGATAAGGCAAAGGTAAAAGGGTCAAGGGAATGGCCAGTTTAGACCCAGGCCAGACCCTGGTGGTATGTAAAGGAGTAATAAAACTGAAATTCCCTCAACTGAGGCACCTAAATCAGGAGTTACTCCACCACACTTAGGATGGGATAATGAGTCCCTATAACAACAATGCCTAAAGTCACACTGACAAAGAGCAGGAGTGGAAAACACCTGAGAGGGGTGTATACCCTGCGAGCCGCTGTATAAATGATCCCTGTATCCTTTGTTCGAGGAGACTCTCTTTCTGAAGGGGCTCTCCCGCACCGGTGTGTATTTCTATAGAAAATAAAGTGTAACTCTCTCTACATCCAAAGTGGTATTTTTTCTTCCACACGGGTCTGGGCAGGAGTGAGTGTACACCGTGTCTGCAGCCACATCCCAAGCCAAGCTATCGCCACACACAGTGGAAGAAACTCCAGGCTTACAAAATTAGGCCTAGGAATGCATGAACTTTGTGTTTGAGATAAATTTAACCACTGAAGAGCTGGACTCAGGCTATAACCACGACTCTGAAAGAGGCACACCGTTTCATTTGCCAGGGTACTGTGGCAAGTCATGCAGGACCCATAAAGTACTTCACCAACACATTTATATTACACACCAGGAGACTGAGACCTCCCCATACCTGTTGTGCCAAATGTCCTCTTTGGTGCACAGTGCTTTGCAAAAGGGGGGGGAGGCACCTTGCCACTGTAAGCACCCTGCAATGCAGCTACTGGAAAAGTTGTTATAGGCCGCATGCTCCTGGGTGGCAGCACCACCCCACTCTTAATGGTGACATACTGTATGTCACATTCTCTACATATTCTGACCAGTGTGTGTCTCTTCACTTCTAGAAGAGCATTAGGCAACACTTCCTCCTGGTCAAATGCATTATGTCTGGGGAAATATACCATGTTTGGCTGCAATGCATTATGGAAGTTCTGCTTCACGTATCTACAGACTATTAAGACTCCCAGCAGTCATAAGTTATCTAAGCAGTTTTCCTCTTTTTTATGAGAATGAAAGTCATATTTAATTCTTCTGGTGTTCATTTTGCAGAGATATGATGGGCTGCATCCCAAATGATTTCCGTGCAGCACCTAATTACATTAGACATCAATTTCTCTCAGTATGAGCTCATTTACTGTATCTATAGAAAACAAAAACGTGCAAAGCTAGATGAGTTGTAGATAAAAATTTTTTCGGGACATCTATATCCTTAAGCACTGACATAATATATTCAGATTGCCAAAAGAAGATACACATTTCCTTTTTACTGCACCTGTTACCATGATTAATGGGAACTTGTACAATAAAAAGGAAAAATGCACTACAATTAATAATTTACTTGGGTTTCCCTTCTTTACTATGGAAAGAAGTGGCACCAAACAGTGAAAGAAGCCTTTTTGTTCCTACAGTTCATTTTGATATTGTTCTGATTATTATTTTGAATATTTCACCAAAGATTCATGGGAACCAGAATTACAGCCCAGCCATACCAGAAGTACAGTAGATGCCAAAAGCGTACAGACCCTTAGTAAAATTATACCTTATGTCAAAGCTCTCAAAATTTAACTTGACCAGAGGCTTCCACGGCCGTTATTAGAAAATGCAAAAGCAAGACTTCTGCAAGTTTTTGGGCGGCTTTGAAGGGAAAAGGCTATTAAGTAGAGCTCCTCGGACCTTCTCCAAACTGACCTCACCTCAGATTGTGGTCTAGGGGATGCTGAGATTGCCAACTCGAAATCCACATTAAAGCTGCCCACAGGACATTGAGGAGGAAATGAGCAAAGTAATAAATGCTGACGCAGGTCTAGACATCATTCCTGGCTTTACCAAGATCTGCACTGCTTTTCTACAGAATACACATTCCTATTTTTCATGCACTACCAAAGGCATTGCCCTACCCCTTAATGGAAGTGAAAGTGATCCTCCTTATACATAAGTCATACGTCCTTGTATAAAATGAAAAAAATACTGAATTGCTTCCTTTGTGCTCAAAAGATATTTAAAAAAATCAGTAGCACTCAATGTCTTTTTGCAGTTATACGCCTGCAGTTCGTGACATCAGTGTTATTATTTTTTATTTATTTACTTTTTAAAAATTTTGCCACTTATTTAGACTCTGCTTTAGTAAACCTGCCTTAGCACATAAGATTTTGCACATTTAGTCCATCTATCTAGTTATCTATCGATCTGGAGTGGATCCACTTTGGACTTGAAATACCAACCTGTGGGGTAGTGTTGCCTTCTCCTGGTTCAAATCCTGCTGCTGGTGTGTGGTTGACAAAGTAGGTACCTTGAATTAATGTAGTAAAAAACATGCTAAATCAATAGGTCAACCATGCCACAGTTGATTATCAATCCCTGTAATTTATTTTTTGAACAAAGCTAAAATAATAACTCAGTGTCCTTACGTGTTACACTAGCTGCTGTGATTTGGTGTGACCTGCTTTACACAGCAGTTTGTTATTCGGCAGCTCTTTGTGTCCTCTTTCCAAGAAAAGCAGTAGACACAGTCACATTCAGCATTCATGCTACGATGTGGCTGATGCTCACACAGCGGTGTGTTGTATTATTTTGGAGCGCAGCTCTGCCAAGTAACATGTCTCCAAGAATCTATATGAACCATAGATCCATCCTAATACGTGTTAAAAATGCAACATATTTTGCCTCCGTCCTTTGTCTCTTTGATGTATCAATGCAATCTCAAAAATCAATGTGCTAAAAATATTTTTTTTACCCTTAAAAGGTTTTGATCCTATTACTTAAAGCCCATTAGATGGTGACCACCTTAGGCCGTATAAAGCTTTATGCTGACTGAATCAATACACTGAAAAATTAGAGCCTTGTTTAAATCCGTTAGCAAGTGAAAATATTCTGCTGGAGTGAAGGCCTTGGATCCAGAAGCCCTTGATGCATTTGCAGCACGATAAACAGTCTGCTAACCAGTTTGAAATGAGGGTTTAAAACAGACTTCAGCAGTTGGAAGTATTGCACTGCAATTGTTGCATTTGGCCGAATGCTTAGTGTAGTCTCCATCTGGGCTGGATGGCTTGTACCTGACACCACATGAGGTTGTTAACACCCCCTCATTCAGACATGTTTAAAGAAAAAAGAGAGGGAAGGGATGTGGTGGTGGTAGTGGGAGCATGGAGGATAGTGGAGTTGATACACCTTGTATGTGGCCAGGTGTTTGTTTTAATGTTTCCCTCCTAAAAATTATATTTACAAAATGCTAACAGCATAATAATAGACATATTAACAGTGGCAGATAGTACATCAAAATGTTTAAGGTAACAAATGTGTGTTTTTTCCAGAATTATGGGTAAAGCCTGGACTTAATTTTCACTGTGCATTTTGAGAGGTATGCAAGACAAACCAGGTGTGATGTGGATCAGAAAGTGAGACTGGATAGAAGGTCATGAGACAGACATGAAACCTCAGAATTCTTGATTCAAAAGCCAGAAAAGAAACTTTCTGGACTGATGCAAAAAAATGATTTAAAGTTACCTTGGACAGAAGTGCTTCCTAAGAAATGGAATAATAATAGCAAATACATATTAGATCGTCTCAGTCCTGCTGTCTGATGCTGCATGAACACATACAGAGTAGTGAGTCTGGATCTCACCGTGACTTGCAAAACACAGCAAACTTATGGATAGCAGCAAATGCAATTATCCCCTTACAATCTACAGGTCATTGTTTCGAATCCCCTCTTGCTGGTGGGCCCTTTATACAGTAGTAATACCTTACTGTGTAGCAGTAGCTTATGTAACATAGTAAAATGGGCAAAAACATCACCTGAATAAATAAACTTCATATAGCTGTTTGTATGGCTTTTAATGCTTGTTACACATTCAAAGTGTCAAAGTGGACCAGAATGTAGTGTCATAACCACCCAACAAATAAGTCAAAGTACCCAGATTATTCATTACCCAGACACCATGGTTCCTTCATGGAATGATTCTCACAGTATGAAAAGAAGACTACGGTAGAGCGCTAAAGTGAAACTATATGCGGTGGGGCATTGTGGAGAACAGTAGCCTGCTCCATGCAACAGAGGCACTCTGCTCCCACGTTGGCAGAAACAGAGATGGAGGATACCTCACATGTTTCCACACAGCACCTCTTCATTAATTCAAAGACATGGCAGATGTTTAGACTACTTTCAGCTCAGAATGCTCAGGATGCTCTAAGCGTCCATAGTTAACATGGAAGCAGAGAGGGTCCTGTAGGACGGCATGCAAAAATGTTACTGCATTTCTGTCTGAGCTTGTTGTGGTGCACAATGCTGCTGAACTACTGATAACAATAATAATTACTTGCAAACCAGATAAAATATTTTTGATACTATGTCCATGCTAAAATTGATATTGGTATTGGCATGCCCTCCTTTGACACATCATATTCTTCTATAAAATATTTTTAAAATTTGTGTTATTTAAGTAGCACCTGTCTAGTGCCTGCACATATTTAAATAGGGTGTTCATTATTAATAATCACTTATCCAGTGCTGGTTAAGGTGCTTCAGAACCTATCTGGGAAGCATAGTGCATAGGGTGTTGTGAAACCCAGAACTGAATGCCAATCCATTACATGGCAAGCACACACGCTCACTAATACATGTACACACAGTACAGGCAGTCTAAAGTCCCCATTTTACCTAAAACATGTGTGTTTAGACTGCTGAAAATGATCATTATCATTCTATTCACTGGCTATAATAATTATATAACAATTATTTCACACCTGACCTGACCTGATTATGCATAAAACTGCATTGCTACATTGCTATAGCCATTTTTATTCTCGTCATTATGGGTCTTTACACAGAACGTCCCTATGATGTGGAACATGGACAGAATGGTCATCCGCTGATAAGTTCTCAACCTAGAAAGCAGATGGTTCCCAACTAGCATTTTTGCTAATGGCCTAATTATTGCAAAAACAGACATTATGTTAACAAATTTTACTCTGCTGGCACTGAGTTTGAACAGAAAACAAATGTGAGTTTCACTAAAGGTAAGACTTAGATATAACAAAGGCTGTTTCATTCAACTTAACTTGGGAGAGTGCAAACCCAGATTTTAATGGATGAAAGTGTACATGTTAATGAATGAAGACATGAGTTAAGTATTTCAGGGGACAACAGCCAACGTGTGGCCACATAGCCCTAAGACTTACCTCCGAGTCCATTATCAAACATGGCAATTGTGAAATACCAGTTGATCCCCAAACACCAGAGGTAACTTTTAGCAACTTTTAGCATAGCTGGCATCTGCTAATGTGGACAGACTGTGAAATCCAACTCTGACAGAAAATTTGCATACGATTAGGTATATTTGACACCTCTGGGATTTACAATGGGAAAACCAGTATCTATTTTTTCTGATGTCCCCTACTGTGTCCTATTTCACCATGACATGAACGGCTGGGGTGTCTCTTGCCAGTCTGAAGGTCCGACTGTTTAGTCCTCTTGTCTTCCGCCATACCCTTAACTAAGGGATTTATCTTTACAGAAAAAAATCCTACTGCCTAAATGGCTAAATTACTGTGAAGTTGTGTAAGTCATTCTAGAAAAGGTCGTTAGAGAGATTATAATTGAGGGGCTTCATTTCCCAGCAGGTCCACCCACCAGTCAAGAGCTTATCCCCGAATTCTAGTTAGGACAAAAGTCCATGACAAGGTACCTGGACACACATTTGGTAAATATATAAATAAATACAGTAGATAAATGAATGAAGATACATTTTTGATGTATCTTCATTCATTTTGATGTATCTTCATTCATGTTTACGATTACACATCTTGTTAAAACTGTCTTCTCTTAGTGCTCTTGTCCAAATCACACAGGCATTTACAGCACAGAAATGTTTCAAAAGGTCACATAAACAAAACAATTATAAATGATGCAGCCTTTCCTCTAATGAAAAATATCTGTCATTTGCACAGCAATTTTTGTATATTTTTAAAGCACCTTCAGAAGTGTATAGCCAGCAAGCATGACAAGCATGCAGACAAGCCAAAGGTGACGGCTGCTTACTGACTTTGTGAGGTTGTTTTTGGAAGGCAGATGCATCTCTGAAATGGTCACCTGGAACAGTAGCCTTGAGTGAGGTATTAGTAGGAGCATCAAACCTTAAAAATATTTCATTCTGAGTTGGAATTCAATGATGCTGCTGGAGGGCATGTGCCAAATATCAGGAAAAAAACAAAAGCAAACAAAAACGTATAAATTCTTTTAAAGAAAGTCAAGCCTTAAGATCTGGACCCCAGCAACAGACTGACTGAATTCAGGCCCACAAATCATCTCCACATCCTGTACAAACCCTTTGTAAGTAGCCCTTAAGTGGGCCTGAACATGGTCTGAGGGCCTTGTCATGTTGATCCCTCGAGGACTAATTCTTACAAAGAATCATCACATTGCTTGTAGCTGGAGCGATACAGTAAACTGTTTGGGGAGTCCAGAGACCCAAGTGGCACCTCACACCACCTTCCTCCTACCACTGTCACACCTGAATTGTTCTCTGTTCTGGTTCTCCTGAGACTTGCTATGAATTCCTCATTCCTCAGCTTTGTCCCTCCGAAGCATCCAGGCAAATGGATCGAGGAACCTTTCAGGTGACACGTGTTAAGCCCATGCTCTATCTAGATCTAACTATGGTTAATTCCTGAGCTCACTTATATGAATTCTTTGAGATAGTTGCACAAGGATATTCTTTCAAGGCAAACAGAGTTCAAAAATTTTAGGTGGAGGATAAGGACAAAAACAATAAATAGAGGGGAAAACGGCGCTGGCTCATGCCACAGGTAGCCCACAGGGTTGTTCTCTGACTTTCATACTTCAGACGAAAGAGTAGAAGTGATGCAGTAAGTCCTGCTGCATTCTGCCTCTAGTGTCAGACACGTACAAATCTATCAATAAACTCCCGCCCTCAGCATGCCTTTAAAAGCAGTGGATCCATTAGGATGCATTGTTATTTTCGTGGAGGCACTGTTCCACACCCCAGCTTGACACCGCTGTCAGCTGCTCTAAACACACTCGGCCTCCGAGGCCCCTGGTATTACATGCTTCACAATAACGTGGCACTGAGTAATTGGAAGAGGATCAAAGCAAAGCCTGGGCCAGACTAAATACCTGCCGAACTATGAGGTTAGGCTTTGAGTCTGCCGCAGCTGCGAAGAATACCAATGAGGCTGTGTGTGGAATCAAATTAAACATGCTGAAGGACTGGCCAGATGAATTTTTCACACACCCTTGCTTTCCATCCTAAAAGGGGGTTATTTGAGGACATCTAAGGCGCATGGTCATACATATTGTTTGCACTATATTGCTGGGATAGTGCAAATAATCCATTTGACATAAATGGTCAAAATCAGCAACTCGTCTCTCAAATAATCTCCATTTCCCCTCTCGTTTGTTGAATTCTGAGCTCCATCCAAACAGTGGAAAAGCCGAATACGCTCATGCATAATACGCCAATTCAGAATGTGCAAAATGTTAATTCGGCCCTTATTTGTAGATCTGCCTGAGTTCAAAGGGGTCGGCATTATGTTTGTTTGCGTACAAAGCCACCAGACATCTTGCGGCTGACAGCTGCACCATGACAAATAAAAGGATGAAGTCTGAAAATAAACACATCTGTGGGTTACTCAGAGCTGGAACGACATGGTGTCTTCTCCCAGCAATGGCTATTTTGGAAAAATGCATTATGAAAAATATATCTTCTTAATGGCTCCACTGAAGACACGGGTTTTGAGTAGTTGTTTAGGTCTGAAGGTCTTTCTGCACGGAGCTTTATTGTGTATCTGCTAAACATGCATCAGATACCTAATCTCTTTCTTTCTTATTCATAAAAAACAAAAGAACATTTAAATAGAAATAAAGTATCTGTTGAAAATAGTAGTATGCCAGCGTTGTAGAAAAAGGGTAATCCTGATTCTGCATTTTACACTCTTTCAGATGAATAAGTGATAGTGCTTAACAACCAAGTTGCCAGTTTTCGCCAAAGAAACTTACAAAGCTCTGCTACTTTAAATGATACATACAGCTGGATAACAATGATTGGAACTCTACAGAATAAGTATCTTGCTCAAGGGTATGACAGCTATACCCTATTGGTGCATTGTACAGTGTTTAACCATTTGAACCCAGAAGAAGATAAAAAATCTCACATTATTGTAAAGCTTCATTATTTCATGTTATTGAAGTATTTTTTCCAGAACATATGAGCATACTATATCCATAGCAACGCAGTTAAGCATTGTTACAAGGTTTGAACATCACCTGCTGTAGCACCTGATGCTAGCTTGGCAGGAAACCAGTAGCAGTGAACTCTAAAACATGTTTTTTTTTTTCCCACTACCACTTACATTTAAAGGAAATTATTTGCATTAGTGTTGAGAAAGAGGAAGTGTTTTTAAAAAACACGAATAAGCAGTCTGGAAACCTTTCAGCATCGATGTTGAGGGGCAAGTTAACAAGTGCATTTCTTGCAGCCTGCCGTGCTCGGCGGGGTTGAATCGGCACGACACTCCGAGGCGAAAGAGGCCCCCCAACACCAGCTGCCTTTGATGTGAGAGGTGGAGGTGAACACCCAACTAAGCGTGTCAGGTGAAACGATTTCTCTGTGTCCTGTTTGATCCTAGCGGAGAGAGGCGATTTCAACCACTTTCTCTTGCCCTTTAGTCCCATGCAGCCTGCGAGGCCACCAGCGGCATGTTCTGCGCTTTACGGTCCGGAGTGCATAATCTGATTTGGAGCTCGAATCCAATACTTCAGAAACAGTGATAACAAAACCCAAAGTTCAGGAAATGTCATTTTTTTTAAAAGGATCAGCACATATAAGGCCAGCTTAGCCCTATGAGTAGCAACAATACAATGTGTTTTGAGCACAAAACAAAAATCAAAGCGAAATATGGACTAACATTTTTTTCCAAGACAGAATTATTATGAATATTGATCTAATGATTACAATATAAACAATCATGATCTTTGTAATAAATATATTTAAAAGAGCTGTAGGAAAAACTGCTGTAGGCAAAATGTATCATTTGTAATTAATTTTACAGCACCAACTTATCTGAATATGGCACATTAATTTTGTCATAGAAAAAGTCACTCAGGCAAATCAATCATTATGTGCAGTTTGCATCTTATTTATAAAATGAGCTGATGCTTCTCTCAAAAGCCACTTAAAATTTTATGTTTGCATGCCACATTGTTTACAAGCAAGTTATTGGACTGACAGCTCAGGACTGATCACAAACACCACTGACTACAATTACTGCCCATGACTACCAACTGTTCGCAGATCTACACATCTCTTCTATATTACCGTTCATTATTTTTATACTGCCTGTTTTACATTCACCTCTCTTTTCATATTTATAATTTTTTTGTTTGTATTCATTTATATTCTTATTTATTTTGTCTCTACCTGTAAACTGTCATTTATTTTGTCTCTACCTGTAAACTGTCAACTGGCAATTTCAAAATGGCGCGGCCACGTCCAGACGCCTACCTGATCGCTCCAGGAAGACTGTGCGTTTTTTCCTTAATTTCTGTAATTTTCTACCTATTATTCCCTCACACATCAACGGGACTGGTACTGTATGACAGCGTGACACTTTGGGAAATTGGGAATCAGATTCCTTACGTGGTTTCTGAACTCTTCAAACCCGATTTGTCGTGGCCGGCTGAGATACTCCGGACGGCCGATAGCGATAAAGGACGCGACCAAGACCCCCCGCGGCGACGCACAAAGAAACATCGGGGGACCCGCGCCGGAGTTCGGAACAGACTGCGGAAACGAGCTCATCGCCCTCCACTGCCCAGCATTCTGCTCGCGAACGTTCAGTCATTGGAAAACAAGCTGGACGATTTGAGAGCAAGGGTGACTTTCCAAAGAGACGTGAGGGACTGTAACATCCTGTGTTTCACCGAGACATGGCTGACCCCCCCTTGTGCCGGACCAGGCAGTGACTCCGTCGGACTCATTCTCTGTGTTTCGCATGGACAGAACGGCGGAGGCCAACAAATCCAAAGGTGGGGGAGTCTGTTTCATGGTGAACACTAAGTGGTGCGAGGTGATGAGCGTTTCTGTTCTTTCTCGGTCCTGCTCACCTCATCTGGAGCATCTGACCATCAAGTGCCGTCCTTTCTACCTGCCTCGGGAGTTCAGCTCGGTTATCGCCACGGCGGTTTACATCCCACCTCATGCGGACGTTGGCACACCCCTGTCTGAACTACACGAGGCACTCAGCACTACCCAACACAACCATCCGGACGCAGCAACAATAGTGGTGGGGGACTTTAATAAAGCGAACCTCAGACAAGTCATGCCGGACTTATACCAACACGTGACGTGCATGACTAGAGGGGACAACACGCTGGACCACTGCTACACGCCGTACGAGCAGGGCTACAAAGCTGTCCCACAGCCGGCGTTTGGGAAGTCAGACCACGACGCTGTTTTCCTCGTGCCGGCTTACAAACAGAAGTCTCGTCTTGAGGCTCCGGCCACGAGGGAGGTAAAGCGCTGGTCTGCCCAATCGGAAGCCGCGCTACAGGACGCGCTCGATGATGTCGACTGGGACATGTTCAGGACAAGTTTGGATGACGTCAACGAGTTCACGGAGGTAGTGGTCAGCTTTGTGAGCATGCTGGAAGACAACATTGTCCCCATGGTTACGATTAAAAGCTTTGCCAACCAAAAACCGTGGGTCGATGGTACGGTCCGGAAAGCTGTGAATGCGCGCACTGCTGCGTACAACGCAGGTCTCGCCACTGGCGACATGAGCACTTACAAAGCGGCTAAATACAGCGTACGGCGTGCAGTGAAGGACGCGAAGCGCCGGTACCGGGAGCGGGTCGAGTCGCTTTTCCACCAGGGTGACGCGCGCAAATTGTGGCAAGGACTGCGCACCATCACAGATTTCCAAAGGAAATCTAGCGTGGCTATGAGTGCCCATTCTGGGTTCGCTAACGAACTCAACGCGTTCTATGCCCACTTCGAGCCCGATTGCGCTAAAGTCACCCGCGACAGCAGCGAGGCCCGCAGCCTGGCGAAGGAATGTGGTGACTTCATCACCATCGCTGAGTCCGATGTGCGGAGGGAGCTGAAGCGCGTCAACATCAGGAAAGCGCCGGGGCCGGACGGCATCTCCGGGCGCCTGTTGCGCTGCTGCGCCGACCAGCTGACCGGAGTTCTCACAGCCATCTTCAACGAGTCTCTGGCTCAGTCCAGAGTCCCTCGGTGCTTTAAAACATCCACCATTGTCCCGGTACCAAAGAACAATAAGCCCTCATGCCCAAATGACTACCAGCCCGTTGCACTGACCTCGGTAGTCATGAAGGTCTTTGAGAGACTCATCAAAGCCATTATCACAGCATCCATCTCCAACTTTGTAGACCCACTTCAGTTTGCCTACCGCCCCAACAGATCCACGGATGATGCCATATCCCACGTCCTGCACACCACCCTCAGTCATGTGGACAGGAAACAGGGGAACTATGTGAGACTGCTGTTCATTGATTATAGTTCAGCTTTCAACACCATTGTCCCCCAGAGACTGTTCACTAAACTGAATGACTTGGGATTGAACCGCCACCTGTGTGCCTGGGTTCTCAGTTTCCTCACAGGCAGACCACACGTGGTGAGAGTGGGTAGTTGCACCTCCGGCATCATCACACTCAACACAGGAGCTCCACAAGGTTGTGTACTTAGCCCTCTGCTCTATTCCCTCTACACTCACGACTGTGTGGCCACGCACGCCTCCAACTCCATCATCAAATTTGCTGACGACACGGTGGTGCTGGGCCTCATCTCCAACAACGACGAGACAGCATACTTAGAGGAGGTGGAAAACCTGGCATCATGGTGCCAGGAGAACTGCCTCCAACTGAATGTCGGCAAAACTAAAGAGATGGTGGTGGACTTCGGTAGGCGCCAGCAGCGGTCCTACACCCCCCTTAAAATCAACGGGACTGCAGTGGAGAGGGTGAGCAGTTACAAATACCTGGGCGTTCATGTCACTGAGGACTTGACATGGACTGTACACATCCGAGCTCAAGCCAGTAGAGCAAAGCAGCGGCTCTACCACCTCCGGCAGCTGAGGAAGCTACAGGTCTCTCCAGCTATCCTTAAAACCTTTTACTCTGGTGCTGTACAAACTGTTCTGACTCAGAACATCATCTCCTGGTTTGGGAACAGCTGTGCTCGGGACATCAAGACACTGCAGAGAGTGATCCGGGCAGCGAAACACTGCACCAGATCTGATCTGCCGTCCCTACATGACATCTATACCAGGAGATGCAGGACCAGAGCGACTAGGATCGTCGGTGACCTATCTCATCCCAGCAACCATCTATTCATCTTGCTGAAATCAGGCAAACGCTTCAGAAGCATTATGGCCAGAACGGAGAGGCTAAGGAGGAGCTTCTACCCACAGGCCATAAGACTTCTGAACCCGGACATGATATCACAACCCTCACAGACCAGGGTCCTCAATAATCTCTGACCACTCCACTCCACCCCCCCCCCCACACTGTCACTGCCCTTCCAGGGCACCTTAACGGTTTCTTTACCATTTTGCCTATTTATTTATTTATTTATTTATTTATTTATTTACTTATCTATTTGCTGCTTGTTTCTGTTTCTATTCTTCTTGGTGTTTGGATGTGTGTTTGCTTTATTTGCCATTATAGATTTTTTGCACAGTTGTCCTGGATCAGATTGGAGCACATTTCAACACATGGTACACAACCATGTACTTGACAAATAAACTCTTTTGACTTTTGACTCTTTGAACTGTACTGTTAACCATTAACCCAGTGAACTACTTTTCATTCTCCTTTGTATACCTGTACAATAAATGATTCTTGATTATTTATCCAAGTGAATAATTCAGGTTAAGTAATTCACTCAAGAGAATTTTAGTGGGATTGAAACCCAGAACCTTTGTGTGGAAGGTGACAGTTCTAACTCCTATGCCACCAACTTTCCCACACAGGTTACTTGGTTTTTCAGACATGTTTAACAATGCAAAAGATAAATACACAACAAAAATTTAAGCTATAGTGTTGACATGGCTTTTCATAGGAAGCCTTGCATATGCCTTGGGTTTTTGTCATACACGACAACTAAAGGAATAATTTTGGTTGGTGGAGACTATGGTGGAGACTGTCGAACAGCAGCCAAAAAAAAATGTCCTCTCTGCATGCAACCATAATGAGAGGGAAAGTAACAGAGAAAGGATAACCTTTCTTTGATTAAAGTAGGTGGGCAACACTGTTCCCTCCCCCTGTCCGCATCAGGTGCGGACAATTTTCCAAAAAAGCTGAGCATTGTAAATTAACTTCACTCCATTTAAGCGCAGCCACCTGCCACGGCTACCCACGTCACGTTGCTTTCTGCATGGACTTTAGCAATTAGATCTGTTCAAGTCTGAAATGGAAAACATCGTCATGCATACAATATGAATGGGGGGTGGGAGCGGATTAAAAAAGCTAACTGTGATCAAATGACAGGGCTAGCACGTGGGGTTGTGAATTATGTTCCGTAATCAGTCAGCTCCGATATCAAAGGTAGATGGTTTTTCAGCCATGCGGCACACTGCCATTGGAATAAAGCTGCTCATGAATAAAATGGGAGCTACCTTTGACATAAATTGAACACACCAGCAACCATCTGAGGGAAAAAAAAGCTTTTCAAAGCATTAATCAACTGGCAATTGCTTCAAAAACATCGTCTGTTGTATTAGCTTAACTGGGACTTGAAACTAAGATCCATCTTTTCCATCACCATGTGTAGTACCTTGGAGATTACGGTGGTGCACAGAGACTCGGCTACGAGGTTGGCTCAGAGTCTGCGTGGAGTTTGCATGTTTTCATATTAGCTGCTGGGTGCCGTGGTTTCCTCCGGCAGCCAGAAAATGTATGTTTCATTTGAACTGGTGGCTCTAAATCGCCCTTAGTGTGTGAATGCATGAGTTATGTGATTGGCCTGAAGTGGACTAGTGTCCTAACCAGGTTGTAATGACATTGGAATATATATATATATATTTTTTTAAATATACAGTACTTCTCTATTGCACATTATGAACTGACAGCAGATTATCTTCTGCTTTTAAATTAATAATTTGAACCTCGTAGGCTAAAATCTATGCATTTAGATTATAGGATGCTTTGTATCTTTGCCACCCCCTTGATACACCTACTACCTGTCAATTTCTAACTAGATTTACAGGGTATCCATTAAAGGATTAAGTGGCAGAGAAGATGAGAAACTGCAATGAGGGATGAAAATGGTGGGAAATGTCAGTTTTATGTTAATACCTGTAAGTGTTTACTTCATGGTGTAATGCAGTTTGCAAATCTGAACATATTTTTGGAAAGATAGGTGGAGAAGTTCCGCAATATCTGTCTTTCTTTCTTATCCTCCGCGTTCACAGGTAATAAATAAATAAATAAATAAAAGTGAAAGGAGGAAGACTGAGTGACACCGACAATTCCCAGCAGACATCGGTCAAAAGCTGACCATCGGTGCGGCTGTCATGCTGCAGAACGGGCGAAGAAAAGAGCCGTTTTGTCTTTTGTTTTCCTGTCAGCATGATGATGGAGTGCACATGGCGGCTGTCGATTCCCTGACACAGACAATGCGGCGCTTCTTGTTGACCTCTGCCGATACTCTCCCGAGCAACATGCTTCAGACGAGTTCTGGAAACTTTACCTGAAGTTTCCATGCAAGGTAAGTAGGTGCGCTTTGCAAGCTGGACCGGAAAATCTGCCCTTGCATGATCACAAAAAGTCCTTGGAACCATGCAATGGGTTTTGATTGACCCACCAAAACTAGCTCAAGCGGCATTTCATCATAATTCTCAGGGCAAAGTTGTGAGTTGTATCTAAGTATAAGGCAGTGGGTGTGTAACCATGTTAAAGCTGCGCAGATGAAAGCGGCTCAGATCTTTCTGGCTCTGGGGTAGCATGTAGACTAGAAGGCAGGCACACAGGCAGTGAGCAGAAAGCCACCGATTGTAATGCAGAGCTGTTAGTACTGTACAAATCACAAGTCACACCCAAGAAACACCCATGCCACCATCTTTAACACCATTGTGTTTATACAGACATAGATTGGGTCCCCATGGATTCACATGTACTTGGACCATTGTTCAAAACCAGAGCACCTGGAGGAAACCTACATGAACACATGAAGAAGATGTTAACTCCAAACGGACTGAGCTGAATGCACATCTAAATACTATCAAGCCCCAGAATTACCCCCTGTGCCACTATGTTCTAGCAGAATCTGGAACAGTTCTCACACAATGATCTCCTCCAGGTGGTTGTACTAACTGTGCCTGTCTGACCAGTGACTGAAAAGGTACATGCAATGCAGGTGGCATTATTGCTGTTTAGCTGACCTTTCCCCTTGCAGTGTGATGGTTTTAAAACTTACATTACTTGCTGCCCTATGACCACTGTGAGGTTACAGTTACTGAGATACAGAGACATTATTTATTTATTCATATGGATGCTACTTTTCTCAAAGGCTATTTACAATGTTTCCACACTGTGAGGCAATGGTTCTATGCACTACTCCACCTGCTGCCCCAGGACACAATTACAGTACACTATTGTTTCTAAGTCCCTATATGGAAAAGAACTAATCAATGAATGGAAACGTCTATAGAAAACTGAACCTTTTTGCTTGTTAAAAAAACTTGTATTCAACTAACAATACTTTGACCTGGGGAGAAAGAGCACCGTGGATAGCCTCTTTCCAAACAGAAGAAATGCTGCATTGTGGGACTGTAGCTGACTGCTCTTGATGTTCAGCTATTATTCTATATTAACTTCACCTTTAATGGAACAACCAGTTTGCTGTCCAGCTACTCTAACTTTTCCAGACCAGTTTACTGGTAGAAGCAGGGAGGATAATATCAGAATTCCTGTATGTGTCATTAAAAATGTGCAGGTCTATATATTGAAGTTCATCACACATTATCATGGTGCTCAGCCACTAAGACATCTCCTGGACCAACAGTGAGAATGTTTAAAACACATAATGCTGCTTTAGAGGAATAATTCTGAGGAATCAGTTGTGTGACACATCATTCTGCTTCTGTTCCATTAGTGAAAAGGTAACAAAGCCTCTTTTTATAAAAAGCTACGAGCTGAAATCTGGACACTGCTGCTTTGTTTATCTGAATATTCGTTTATGTTTTCTTCTGTGTGCCTTCTCCTGGTGCATATTAGTCGGCAGGATTTACTTCCGTCTTCATTGAATGAGGCAGATATGTAAATAGGAAGCTGAAATTCAGAAAACAGTGTGTAGCCTGGTTTCTCTTTAACTGGAGCTGACAAATGAAAGGTACGTTCTTGACAGCCCTAATTGTGGTGCAAACCCTTTGAAATACACTCACGCACTCATGCACATGCACACAGAAAGGTTCTTTAACTATGTAAAGATTCCCACTGTTACTGCAGTAACCTCATGCTTTGGCACTGAGCCCCAAATGAGCTATAAAATATCCCATGAAAAAACTTTGACATGTTGAGATATTCTGATGGAATTTTAAGCATGATGCTCTTTGTACCTTGCAAAGCTAAGGTTGACATCTACATTCAATACATTTTATTAGGGGTACAAAACAAGCTGGCAATGAATAGCTGCAAATCTCTTAACAGCATACAATTATCAAAATTCCCCTCCACTCTGGGTTTCGGTACAGAAGCGGAAGTTGTGTCGAGTTTTTCATCTCGGCATCGGCAAGGCAAACCTGCCATTCTTTTCCGCTTGCATTAATGACAGAAGTACAGCAACAGCAGAAAGAGTGAATAAAAAGGTAAGCGGAGTGGGTGGGAGCTGTTGGAGGCCTGGGTGCTGCTTGGAATAAAATGGGACTTTTAGGCCATTTGAAGGCAACTCTGTACATGTGCGAGCTCTCCTTGACCTAAAAGTTTCTCAAATATCAGATGGTTCAGCAGGTAGTATATAGGTTAAAATATAAATTCTCGCAACTAACAGCCTGAGTTTGGATCCTACTCATGTTCTAGTACCCTTGGTCAAGGTACTTACCCTGAATTCATTCAATGAAAATCACCCAGCTGTATAAATAAGAAAATTAATGGTGTGTAGTCTACAAAGCAAACATTTTAAGAAGCTTTGGAAAAAAATATCAGATTAACACTTAAGTTCTATTTGTGGTGTTCCTGTCGAAAAATGGGTAGTCCATCATAAATGTTTATAAAATGTTCATCTAAAGTGTTGCATGTTTTAATTCACTTCATTTCTAGTCACTGTCACAAGTTTTACTTTTCTTTTTGGAATTTACGATCTATAGACTTCATTTACTTGAAATGATAACTCTTAGGGGTGTGTGTGTACGCGTACATGCGTGCGTGCGTGTGCGTGCGCCTGTGTCTGCATGTGTGTGTAGCAATTAATGAGCTCTACTCTTTACTGTGATCTTGTGAATTCCCTACAACAGGGCGGACCTGACTGACTAGACACCCCACAGATGTACAAAATGTGAACAAAACTAGGGGCAAAGTAAAATGCAGGTAAACAAGTGATCAATAATCTTAAGTGCTTCCTCAAAATGCCTATTGAGGAAGATGTCCAGGAGCCTTATAGCAGTCAGATGAAAGAAACTGTATTCATGATAAAGCAAATGAGTCAGATTTGACTGGAACACAACCTGAGGGTTAGCAAAAATTTAAAATGATGTCATGATTACCTCTAACAGCCCGCAATGTAACCAGAGCACAATCTGGACCAACCTGCTGAACCCACACTGCTTTCCTGCGTCGCTACAGGCGAGCTGTCCAACATAAACGGGGCGCTTCTCCTACAGGCCCTTTTAGCAATAGAGTGCGTTGTCAGACGGTGCCTTTCCTTCCTGTTCACGTTAAGAGGAGACGGTGATCTTGTTAAATCCATTATCACTCCTGTCCAATTCAATATCGCTTTACAAAATGTCACAACCGTGCCAGACTACGGGGGTGTTTCAAGGAGACACATCTGTCCTTCGCTAAACAAAACATCAAAGCACAGTGCAGAAACACGATTGTGCTTCAGCATACGCCAGGTTTCCCATTTTCTGTCTTAAATTTAAAGAATAGCGTTCAGATCATATTTTTATGCTTCTAACCTGTTTTCAAAATGACTGAAATGAACTGAAATTAAATCTCAGTTTTACATGTCTATTTGTAAAAACAGTGTATACATACATATTCATGCACAGTATATTAACGGTTAAAGGGGGCATTAAAAGATAAATCTTTCCACACAATGAAAAAAAGCTAGACATCAGCATCTCTTAGCAGAACAGCAAAGAAACATCCCTTACTCTTGGTGCCGAATTTTGGATCTTGAAATATCGGTGCCTCCAAACCAGCCCACTGCGGGACTTGGATTAAAAAAAAAGTTAATCCTCTGAACCAGTGGGGTGTTTATTTTTTTGTATCTAACAACTGAATTATTAGCACTTGCTACATACATTCAACTTAACGCTGCCTTCAAGTGTATTACTTCATATGCAAATGATTATGAGCAAGAGGAGTGTGATGATAAAGGAAAAACAATACATCAAAGACACTGAATTTGATTACGGTGACAATGGCAATAAAGCACATTTGGACACAAGGCATTTTAAGGAAGGTCACAGGAATGGCACTTGGATTATTATTAATTCATTTCTGAGACTTTGATCCAAAGAAACTTACTGTATTTGACCTATTTATTCAGCCAGGTATTTTCCTGCGACATTTTAGGGTGGAAATTTTGATCAAGGACCCTGTAGCATAGCATGAATTGGGGCCTGAACTGACAACCTTCACAGCCAGGTAATTAAACACTATGCACTGTAGTACATCACCCCTTTCAGCCACTTGTAAAGGTTGTACTTGTGCAGCTGAGCAAAGAGGCGATCTCTTGCAGAGGATGCAGCTTTCAGTTCCTGCATCTGCTGCTGGAACCTTGATCAAGGTATCTAAACTGAACTGATAAAATAGGAACACACTGGTTTACAGAAGTAATCCTTAAGTACTACACTGCATACTCTAATCTATAGAAACAAGAAGCAAGATTCGTAGAGCCACAGCTACACAATCAAGACCTTCCAGGTTTGAATCCCCTATTTTCTGTAGTACCACTGATCAAAAAAAGTTACCCCGAACTGAAAAATACCCTATGGTGTAAGCTGATAAATAATTGCAGGTGATTATTTAACATTTTATGTCACCTTGAACAGAAGTTTTGAAAGAATAAACGGTTATAAAGATAAATGCCATGATACAAATGACAATGTAATGGTTAAATAGTCGGGTGCAGTTACAGATAGGTTTAAAGCTCACATTTTAGTGCTTTGCTGTAGTTGGCGCCTCCATATTGCAGAATTTATGACAGAGGTGAAAAACAGATAAATGAGACGTAAGGAAATTAAATGCATCGGATATCACAGGCATCCACAAAGAAAAACCATGATTCCCAGATCATAATCTTCTCACGCAATATAAATTGAGATATAGGCTCTGTCAGCAGCAGTACCGCTGTTTCTCAATCTCCCGTTTGGCAATATGCATGTCCTGTCCCTAGGTGCCCGCCGAGCAAACAACAGAGCAAACAACAACAAGCACCGAATCCCCCTCCCCAAACGTAGTCTGCACAGAGGCAGTAAACGCTGCTCCCGAGTCACCTATCTCAGCTCCATCTCCCCTAAACGGGCAGATTAGCAGTCTGTGGGAGACCCCAACGCCAGCTACGTAGAAAGGCCATAGCCCCTTATCTGGGCATCTGCTGATATTCCACCCCGGAGGAGAGAGGGAGGGAGGGAACAGCTACGAAGGTACTGAAGGTTATAAAAACATACCGAGCCACAGTTTTTCATTTATTCACTGATTTAGCTGATGTTTTTCTCCAGAATCATTTACAATGTTAGCTTAGTATACAAGCTACTCACCATTTACTCCCTTACACACATCTGGGTATTTTTTTTACTAGACTAATATAGGGTAAACACCTTTCTCAAGAGTACTACAGCAAGAGCAGGTACTTAAACATGTACTTTGATCGGAAGTCAACAGCCGCAACTGCTGTGCCGCCTGCTGGCCTGTGATTTCTGTACAAGGATGGGAATTATTTACTCACATGGTGGTTAACTGGACCTGGAACAATGAGTCAGATGTAGACACATGATTATTACATGCCACAAAGATGTTATGCTTCCAGTGTGAAATGCCCCATACATTACAATAAAACAGAGTCACATAGTAAACAACAGCATGCTTTCATGTTCAATAATTTAAGGGAGGTAACAGGACCTTCTCAGTCCAAAAATAAAAGCGGTCAGTTGCATTGTATTTCTAGAGCATTAGTAAATTGTGTGTGTGTGTGTGTGTGTGTGTGTGTTAAGATGACATTAGAGGGTACGTAAAGCACCAGTAAATGACAGAATGCTGCAACCTTAGCGAGGTGCTTTGGCTGTTGCTGTGAGCTTCCAGCTGCAGGTGTTTTAAACATGCGGAAGACATTTAACAAGGCAGACCACGGACCAATAAACATTAATAATTTCAAAGACCATTTCCTTTTCTTTGATTACGCTTTCACACTAATATTGATGCACTCCCGGTAGAGGTGGGTAGCTCTGATATAATTGCATTTAAGAGTACTGAGCATTTTGGAAAGTAGCTTCAAACAATGGACAAAACAAGGTGATTAATAGGGCTCTTCTTTTCCTTCTGGCTCCCTTTCCCCCGCATCCACTCTTCTGCCACCCAACCTCAGCCAGAAGATACTGATTGAGATGTGGTATGAAGAGGCCTGGGTGCCACTGGGTGTGTGTGGAGGGTGCGCACAAGCACTGGGCCATTCTCATCTTTGTTCACAGTCTCCCCTTCCCTCAGATTTCCAAGGCTGAGGAAAGAGCTGGGAAAGGGTTTAAGACTGCACTTAGACTACACATGACATATTACCGTGAGAGAAACACACTGGACAGCTGTGCCAGGGAGAAGGATTTGGGGATTAGTGCATCTATTCATGGATCTGGCACCAGGTGTACATATAAAGGGGTAAAAATACTTAATTTATTTTTTCCTATTTATTGGATTAAAATAAAAAGTTAATCCTCTGAACCAGTGGGGTGTTTATTTTGTATCTAACAACTGAATTCAATCCGGCACCGTTAAACAAAAAACTGGATCCGTACACAAGAGGAGACAGAAGGACGTATACAGGTGGGGAGGAAATGAAGGGAGGGTCAGGAAAACATCTATCTGCACTTTTTCAGGTTGGGATGTGCAAAGAAGGGGCCATGGAAATAAACTTCCACAATAAAAATATGCAGAAAGATTAGCTGAAATTAAACACAGGTGCAAGCAGTGTCTTAGTAATGAAACACCAGAATATAAATTTTAACTTATCTTACATAAAATGTGAAAAGATCAGAAATATTAATTTTGTTCAGTTTACACGCACCACACATCTTGAAACATAAAGGGAGTAACTAATGCAGTCCACATCATGTGATTGAAATTTTAAAGCTTTTGTTATTAACATTCTTGACATTTTATTTCAACTTTTTGCTGCACGTAAAATGGAACATGCAAAACAGAGACAAATGGATGTAAAAGAATAAGTTTACTGAAGCTAACCAGTCAATTTTTTTCTTCTAGCCGTGCCACTGAGGACTTTCTTACATTATATAATCAATAACAAATGAATTCCCATATAGTGTGATTGAAATCTAAGGGCATTTTTAACTGTGTGTACGATTTTAGTTGCTAAATCTGAATCTGTAAAATGTATAACGGAAAAATACGTGACAAAAACTGGTGCAAACGTGGAGTAAAATGACAGTAAAATCCTGCGATAATGTGCACTCTGGTAAGATCACTTTGAATATAACACAATGGGCTCCTGTCTGCCAGCTCCAGTTCCAGTCAACAAAATCTTCTTCTGATGGCAAAAAATATGCAAGAATCACTAAATATGACATATGTTTGCTTGAACTGTAGTGGTGGCAGGGGCAGGACTCTCCCACAATGCACTATAAGTACGTCCTTGTAAATAATTGTGTCTCACTGTTATGGAGATCTTTAGTTGAACTGTTGACCTCGTATGTGCTTCGCACCTGTTGGTCAGGCATGTTGTTGTGTTCTCTGAGTTCTGGAATGTAAACATGGTGTGGAGAAACAGAATGCCTTTTCTTACAGTCTTATCTCAAGAGCTCTCCTTTGTAATCAACAAAGTCCGAGTTTATAGTATAATTATTTTATATGCACAATTTCCGTTTTGAAACCCACTTATGGCATGATGGTGCTGTTTTACTTATTGCAGTCCTGCTACTGATGGCCTATGGAATTTGTTACATACTTAATAATATTTTTTGTTTTTAAATCTGACATTTCTCAGATTAGCCCTCACCAGCTATTTTATAAAACAAAAACAACTCTACAGCATACTACTTCAAATCCTAATTCAAAATATATATTTTTTTTATCTTTCTATCTACCTACCTATTGATTTATGTTTGATCACAAAAGGTACAACTGTCAGTTAAGTGTGCCTGCACTACTCAGAACGTGTCTGTCACAGAGCCTGTAGTGAGATACACTTTTCCTGAGCAACCAGGTAAAAAGGATAAAGTAGCAGAGTTTGCTGTTTAACTCAGTGACAGTGTGACACACATGCCGTATGAAAATTAGGGGAAAAAAAAAAAAGAATCTGTGATGTATAACATATGCCACAAACACTGCAGTCATTGTGGTATTTATCTAGGGAATTAACTTCAGAAAAAAAAAAAATGGCTGCCATCTCCATTGTATTTCCTTGTTACCTGAAGTGCACAACTATGTCTGAGGACACAGTACATATCACTCATCTGCAACATCTGTGCCATGTATGTTTCAGAAGCATCGCAGCTTTTGTGCTGTCGAGCCATGAATGCTATTTATTGCAAGGTACAAATATTTAGTGTGAAATAGTAATGCATCTTAAAATCGTAACTACAGAGGAGGGGAGAAAGTGAATGAATACGTCAGTTTACAGCCTGCAGTTTCAGTATCTTTTGTCAGTCGAGTTTGGACTTGGAAATGTGGGTAAGGGATAGGGTTAGCAGTTAGGTTTAAGAAACAGGGTAATGATATGGGTTGGCGGTTATGGTCAGTGATGTTGGCTTTGTGCCCACATGACAGCGATGACAGGTTTCAAACTGGTGTAGTGCCACACTATGCTGCTCACGGGTTAGCGTTAGCAGCCAGCAGTTAAGGTCAGCAGTTAGGGGTTAGGGTCAGTGATGCAGGGTTGGTGAGCAGATAACTGTCATAGCAGGACCAGTGGGCTTGAGCTGCTGTAGTGCTCCACTCTGCTGCCCATGGTAGCTCTGAGCTGTGTTGATATATGTGCCAAGTACCTGGGGTGTTTTGGAAGAAAACGTAATCCAGTTGCTCCAATAGAACAGACTTTAAAATGTAAAATTAAACTTTGCTGTTAGCAAAATCCAATCATTGTTCTCAGCCGAAAGCTTAAACGAACTGTTTTGCAAACAACAGCAACCCAACTCAAGCATGCAAAAAAATCAAAAATGAGAATGAAAAAACCTGTTATATACTAGAAATTGGGCAAGAATTAAAGTGCAGATTTGAACAGCAAACGTGAAAGTGAAGCAATGACTGGAAACCAATTTATTGCAGACGTGAAATATTACTTCATTTACCTGGCGCACAAAGAAACGTGGAAATAGGAAATCAATTTCAGGCGTGTCTGATTAAAAAGTCCAAAGTTCACTCCTTGACAATGAAATCGCTTCGGTTATGAAAGGCAGTCGCGCAGCATCCTTCGGAAAGACCCTTCCACACGCCGCAAACGTCACACAGGAGCACCTCATGTCGACTGAACACGTGCAAGCGCGACTGAGCGGGCCGTACATGTCACCGCGTCACACGGGTGAGACACTACGGCACTTGTCCGGCCAAACGCCCGAGACCCCAGACGTACCGTCCTTCGCCAACGCTCAAGTCCGTCCCGCGTCGCGCGCAAAGAGCCCGCATGGACGGCGCTCCAAACGCCGAACGAATTTTTAAAAAGTGACGACTCGCCATCGTCGTGTACCTGTCAGAAACTGTTTGTTGGGGGGAGAATCTGCAGGTGCGCTTCGGTTTCCGCCACCAGCATGACCAATGAGCACAAATGGTCATACTGACACCAGCGTAACTGCCTGACAATAAGTGACCGCACACGCGCAGTGAGGTGACACTGCGCATACTTGGCAGCATCACCAACCGCACATGGCGTTGGGGTAACTGACCCCACGTGTGGAGATGTGAGGCCACCCGTGACGAGGTGACAGAATCGACCACAAATGGTGGCTCACAACGAGGTGGCGCAGAGCGGGACCCCCGCGAGGGTGCCACTTACCCAGAGTGAAGTAGGGGAGCGCCGTGTTGTCCAGGTCATCCAGCACAGAGATGCGCCCAGGTAGGTCGGTCCTGACGAACAGCATCAGCCTGGACTCCGCCGACCCTCCTGCTCCACCACCACCACCGCCGCCGCCACCGCCTCCTCCTCCGGGCGCGCTCCCGGTGAAGCTGAACTCGTTGTCGCGCAGCACGGGCAAGGTGGACACGGTCACGGTTTTCACTTCGCACGGGCTCGACTCCGCGCCGCCGTCCCGCTCGCTGCTGCTGCCGCTGCCGCCGCCTTCTTTGCCCCCCGTCGGCCCGGTGGCCGCGAGCAGGAGGAGCGGGAGGAGCACGGCGCCGCGTGTCGCTGCTCTGCCGCCCATGGCGCGCTCCCCTCGCGCTCGCGTCTCGCGCGCCGTGGCCGCCGCTGCTGCAGCTCCGGCTACGACTGACTGGGAGGCGCGAGGCGGCGGTTCCGCTTATAGCGCCGGGCTGGGGGCGTCCGTCCGTCCAGGAGGCGGCAGCACAGGTGAATCACGCGGCTTCCCCATCACCTCTTCTTTAACAGCGTCGCGCACTTCTGTGAAAGCCATGCAGAAAAATGACGAAAACGGACGAGTTTAGACAAAATAAAAAAAAAATAAATAAATAAAAAAAAACAACAAACGCGTACACGAAAGGTTTAAATTGTGCAAGACTGGAACGGACATTCACGTCCGTTCCTTTGCATTTCAGCACACAACTGTTACACAGTTTTCGTCTGTAGTTAACTGTAAAATCGAGTGACAAACTGCGCACAACAGTATTGTGACGCCAGCAGGCAGAAGCATGTGGAACGGGGCGATTTTTCCCACGATTATTTAAGCTGCTAACCAAGTGGAGGAGATGCTTGTTGTCAGGTGGGCATCGTGAAGCACTTTGCCCTGCGTGTGAATGCAGAAACATTTGCAATTCTGTGTTGACACTGCATACCGAGGACTAACAAACAAACGCATTTGATGACGTCACACAAGCGAGTTCTGCGTTTCATGAGTTCCGAAGGTTCACAAAGCCCCTTTTCCTGAACTAGAATATTATAGGGTTGCTTTGCAAAATTCCAAGCAAACAAACCTCTGACCTCTGGGGCGGTGTCCTCTGGTCAGAGCAGAGCACTTAGTTTGGCCAAAGAGCACAACACCATGTCTAGCATAAACCCTGACCACAGTATGAACCTCATTACAGGGGGTGAAGATTTTGCAGTTATTCTCTGCAGCTACAGGAGTCAAATCCATCACGGTCTCGACATCAGTTTGTTCTATAACAATATTAATGTGCTTTAATTCACTTCGGCCTAGTACTTTGTATCTTTTCCAGTTTTTATTCAACTTTTATTACCGGGAATTTGACTGACACTGTCCCACAGAGCAGTGTGCAGTTTGTGTGCTGAGCTCTCTACAATCATCTACTCAAGTTACGCAGTTTGCTAACTTTTTCTGGTGCATCTAAAGGTAAGCATCTCAATCAAGGGCACTACAGCAGGAGGTCGGAGTCAGACCTGAGTCCTATGCTTGCGAGGCAAAAGCTGAAACTGCTACAGTACATGCTGAGTTCATAGCTCCTGTCTCATATCCTATTGTTTCAAGCCAGATTACTTAACGCAAATGCATTTAACTAATTTATAAACCGTGAAAGACCTCAACGTTTTCTATTATTAAGTGACTTTTACAGGAACTGGAAGAGGATCCAGTGCTCATTACCTTGTAATTTATCTTGTCGTTTTGGTGTCTTTGAATCTGGCCTCATCTATGTGGCGTTTGCATGTCCTCCCTGTGTCTGTGTGGATTTCCTCCAGGTGCTCTGGTTTCCTCCCACAGATCAAAGACATTTGTCTGAGGTTAACTAGAGACTCTACACTGTCCCCAGTTGTGTTTGTCTTTGTGTCTGTGTGGCCATCCTATCTCCAGGGATTCCAGGACAGCCGTCAGCCTGCTGCTGCCCTCACCACAATAAAGATATTAATGACAATGCATGGATAAAGATGGACAAATAGATGGATGGAGAGTTTTTAACTCATAGATTCACCCAACTGCAATGTGCAATTTCAGTATCACAGTACTTATTTGCTTAGCTGCTATTTTTATTTAACACAGCCAACAGCTCACTACTCCCATTTTTATAGCTGTTGCAATGTGTTGTTTTGGCTCTCCTCTATTAAGAAAATTCTTTTCCATCACTGTGATGACCAAATGTATTTGCAAATATGTGTTTTCAAACAGGCAGTCAGGTTATTTCCCTGAAAATGATTAGGAAAATATAGTTACAGTATTGCCATGTGGTGGACTGGTGTCCTATCTGGGGTGTAGTTTCGTAGCCTGGTGCCCAAGTGTTCTGGGATGGGCTGTGAATCACCACAATCTTGTCCTGGTTAAGAATAATAGATGGACAGATAGACAGATGGACAAACACCCCACACCTAGTACCTTAACTTATTTTCACTATACCAAAGTTTATGTGCCATAGTGTCTCTGCCTGTTCTAATAATAATAACAGTGATAATAAGAAATAGAAAAGCACAGAGTAATTAAATAAAAAAGTGCTTTCTGTGATTTGACCAAATAATCAAACCAGACTTGAACTGCAGCTCTTCAGCCATCATGACTAAACAGACTTTGTTCTTTATCAAGCTTTTATTTTTGATATTTATTCTTTTTTTTTTTTGTTTTTATTAATAGGATGATAAGGTTGGTTCATGGGGGTTCCTAGTATGTAAGGTAAGGTGGAAAATGTACTTAACCCAAATGCCTTTTGTAAGCATCGAGCTATTAAATGGCTGACATTTTAAAATTATATTTTTTTAAATTATAAGTGATTCAAGCTTCTTTGGATCAGTGTGTCACATAATCATTTAAACTATATGAATAACAGGCCCGGTCACAAACTGACAGTGACATTTTAAAGCTATTGATTTTAATGGTGTTGTTGACTGACAAGGACTATTTTAATATTCACTGGCACGTTTAAAATTGGTTTATAATCCATTTTGATGTATGAGCAGTATAGTATTCAAAGAAAACATTCAGAGAAACACCAATTCAAACATTTTATACATTCATCTCATGTTTGTAGGTAAAGATACATTATGATCATCATAATGCATGGGTCTATGTCAAACAATATATTTGTATAGCCTATTGCTAAATAATCAGATTTCTTCTTAATTTGAAGATTGATTTCATTTTGAAAACTATTAGTTTATGCAAGCAGCAAAATTTGCACAAAGCAAAATTGTTACTTTCTTATACACTCATAAAATATCATTTTTCAAGCCCTTTTATCCCCTTTATTAGGCAGGAAACCAGCTGTTCAGTTTTTGTTTGTTTGTTTGTTTGTTTGTTTAGCTCCACTATCCAATTTGTGTGATATGATGTTCTGCAAAGTTGTGTTATGAAAAACTGAAAACTGACATTAAAAAACCAATGTACACCAATGTTTCAACTGGGGCTAATATGAGCATCGTAAAAAAAAAATCGTAAAAGAACGTATCTATTTATTCACACGTCCAAGCCAAAACAGATAATCATATTTCATTGTTTACTTAACTCTAGATTACATCAGTGAAACAAGGGTGCCGCCTCTGTTTTGCAAATGCATTTAAACGGGACAGTAGTCTTGCAGTTAAAAAATTCTTCATTACAAAGTCATTTCCAGCAATGTTTATGATGACAGTCATTTATTTCCTATTATAACTTGCTGGGGTGTGAAAAAGTGCACCCTCTCTCAGTTCCAATGTTATATATTTTAGGATGAAACTCACAGTCCCCCTTAGGTTGTCTTCACCAAGTCCCAACAATAGATAAATGTAACCTTGTGGGACAAATGCCTAATTTCCATTACATTTGTTCCTTTATCACACACAGTACGGTTATTTAAAGCAATCTACAATGATTATTAAGTGGTATTTAGGTGTCCCTTCATCCAAGGTGATTTTAAAAAGCTAGATATGCTACCCCAGTCATTCGCTGTTAGCACAGCAGAACAACATACTGAATGTTTGGCAATTTAAGTCACCATTTCATATGAAACTCATGTTTTTGGGGTGTGGGAGGAAACATAAACACTCATGGAAAAGCCATATAAACACAAAGAAAGCATGCAAAATCCAGATCTTCAGACTAAACTGGATTTGAACCCAGCATTATCTGCTGCATGTAATAGATACTGCACACTGTGACAGTTTTAACTGCTGAGTTACTGTCAGTTTAAGCGAAAATGTCAACATGCAGACGCTATGTGTGAAAGTAATTCCTTCTTCACTGTCCCTGCGCCTAGTAAGTTAATAATTAGTCAAAGTGTTGCTCAACAAATGAAAACAATTTGGTGAGCATCAGGAAATGATTCCAGGGATGTAAATGGGAAGATGCTGACCGTTTGGTCCGGAGTGTTTGTGTGATCACAGCATGCCAAAGATAAACATATCTGTAATGATCTCAGCTGAGCCATTGCTGCTGCTGCTGCTCATCAGTGTGTGAAGGATTATTAACTCACTTCCAGTCAACACGGTGTTTGCTATTTCACAGTGAAAAAGAACATTTAGTACTGAAGCACCTTCAAGACAGTCACCCATCTAGGTAGGAATCAGCAAATTGTCTCTCACTAAAGATGTCTCCTCCAGTCTTGCAAAGTACTATAGCTTCAACTGATATTTTAATGGCTGAATCCATGTTAATTTAATGGGAAAAGTATCAGTCAACAGTCACTTTACCAAAATGGCATTTAAACTGTAAGTGCTAAAAACTGTACTGCAACTTATTGCTACTGAAGAATAACAATGAATTTTCATCTCCAAAGAACCATTTTTAACCCATGTTATACATGTAGGCTAGTTATTCATGAAAATGTGGAAAGTAGAAGTATCTGATGGTGCTACTGGTAGAATGAAGAGAAAATACTGTGTTATAGGTTAAAAATTCCATCTATTACATTATTCTATCCTGGTTGTCTTGCTATGGCAGTGCAGAGCCAATCCTGAAATCACTGGGCACAAGGCTAGGAGGGGATACATTCTTGCTGGGATGCCAGTCCATTTCAGAAGGTGAGATATTTAAATAATAATTTAATTATAGATTAATAGTTTATTAAGTACTTAATAATAGTTAAATAATGAACACATAGCAACGTGTAATAATAATAATAATAATAATAATAATAATAATAATAATAATAATAATAATAATAATAATAATAATAATCTTCTTCTTTCGGCCGCTCCCGTTAGGGGTCGCCAGAGCGGATCAAAAGCTTCCACTTCCTCCTGTCCTCTGCATCTCTCTCCGTCACCCCCACCACTTGCATGTCCTCTTTCACCACATCCATAAATCTCCTCTTAGGCCTTCCTCTCTTCCTCTTGCCTGGCAGCTCCATCCCTAGCATCCTTCTCCCGATATATCCAGAATCTCTCCTCTGCACATGTCCAAACCAACGCAATCTCGCCTCTCTGACTTTGTCTCCAAACCGTCCAACCTGTGCTGACCCTCTAATATACTCATTTCTAATCCTGTCCATCCTCGTCACACCCAATGCAAACCTTAACATCTTTAACTCTGCCACCTCTAGCTCTGCCTCCTGTCTTTTGGTCAGTGCCACCGTCTCCAACCCATAAAGCATAGCTGGTCTCACTACCATCTTATAGACCTTCCCTTTCACTCGTGCTGGTACTCTTCCGTCACAAATTACTCCTGACACTCTTCTCCACCCACTCCACCCTGCCTGCACTCTCTTCTTCACCTCTCTTCCACACTCCCCATTACTCTGGACTGTTGATCCTAAGTATTTAAATTCACCCACCTTCGCCAACTCTATTCCCTGCATCCTCACCATTCCTCTGTCCTCCCTCTCATTTATGCACATGTATTCTGTCTTAGTCCTACTGACCTTCATTCCTCTTCTCTCTAGAGCATATCTCCACCTCTCCAGGGTCTCCTCAACCTGCTCCCTACTCTCACTACAGATCACAATGTCATCCGCAAGCATCATAGTCCACGGTGACTCCTGTCTGATCTCATCTGTCAACCTGTCCATTACCATTGCAAACAAGAAAGGACTCAAAGCTGATCCTTGATGTAATCCTACCCACACCCTGAAAGCATCCGCCACTCCTACTGCAGACCTCACCACTGTCATACTGTCCTTGTACATATCCTGTACCACTCTTACATACATTTCTGGCACCCCTGACTTCCTCATACAATACCACAGCTCCTCTCTAGGTACCCTGTCATAAGCTTTCTCTAAGTCCACGAAGACACAATGCAACTCCTTCTTACCTTCTCGGTACTTCTCCATCAACACCCTCAGAGCAAACAACGCATCTGTAGTACTCCTTCTCGGCATGAAGCCATACTGCTGCTCACTAATTGTCACCTCCCTTCTTAACCTAGCTTCCACTACTCTTTCCCATAACTTCATGCTGTGGCTGATCAGTTTTATCCCTCTGTAGTTACTACAGCTCTGCACATCACCTTTATGCTTAAAAATAGGTACCAGTACACTTCTTCGCCACTCCTCAGGCATCGTCTCACTTTCCAAGATTACATTAAACAATCTGGTTAAAAACTCCACTGCCATCTCTCCTAAACACTTACATGCTTCCACAGGTATGTCATCTGGGCCAACAGCCTTTCTATTCTTCATCCTCTTCATAGCTGTCCTAACTTCCTCCTTGCTAATCCATTGCCCTCCCCTATTCATAGTCCCTACATCATCCAGTCTTCTCTCGCTCTTGTTCTCTTCATTCATCAACCCCTCAAAGTACTCTTTCCATCTGCTCAACACACTCTTGTGAACGCTTGTGAGTACGTTTCCATTGCTATCCTTTATCACCCTAACCTGCTGCACATCTTTCCCAGCTCGGTCCCTCTGCCTAGCTAATCGGTACAGGTCCTTTTCTCCCTCCTTAGTGTCCAACCTCTCATACAATTCACCATAAGCCTTTTCTTTAGCCTTTGCCACCTCTCTCTTCGCCCTACGCCTCATCTCCTTGTACTCCTGTCTACATTCTTCATCTCTCTGTCTACCCCACTTCTTCTTCTCCAGCCTCTTCTTCTGTATACTCTCCTGTACTTCCTCATTCCACCACCAGGTTTCCTTGTCCTCCTTCCTCTGTCCCGATGCCACACCAAGCACCTTTCTAGCTATCTCCCTTACCACTTCTGCTGTAGATGTCCAGCTCACTGGTAACTTTTCACTGCCACCCAGTCCCTGTCTTAATTCCTCCCTGAACTCCACCTTATAGTTTTCCTTTTCCAACTTCCACCATTTGATCCTTGGTTCTGCCCTCACTCTCCTTCTCTTTTTGATCTCCAATGTCATCCTACAAACCACCATCCTATGCTGCCTAACTACGCTTTCCCCTGCCACCACTTTACAGTCCACAGTCTCCTTCAGTCTGGCCCTCCTGCATAAGATATAGTCCACCTGTGTGCATCTTCCTCCACTCTTGTACGTCACCCTGTGTTCCTCCCTCTTCTTAAAATACGTGTTTACCACAGCCATGTCCATCCTTTTTGCAAAATCCACTATCATCTGACCTTCTGCATTCCTCTCCTTGACACCATAT
This sequence comes from Heterotis niloticus, assembly GCA_018136845.1. Lineage (NCBI taxonomy): Eukaryota > Metazoa > Chordata > Actinopteri > Osteoglossiformes > Osteoglossidae > Heterotis > Heterotis niloticus. The sequence goes on from CM030891.1 coordinate 14,463,263, forward strand.
CTACCCATCACCTCCTCATCTCCTCTGTTTCCTTCCCCAACATGTCCATTGAAATCTGCTCCAATCACCACTCTCTCTCCCTCAGGTACACTCCTCGCCACTTCATCCATATCACTCCAGAATTCTTCTTTCTCATCCATCTCACACCCAACTTGTGGGGCATATGCACTAACAACATTCAGCATCACACCATCAATTTCCAGGTTCATAACCATCACTCTGTCAGACACTCGCTTCACCTCCAAGACACTCTTTACATACTGTTCCCTCAGGATAATCCCTACCCCGTTTCTCCTCCCATCCACACCATGGTAAAACAGTTTAAACCCCCCTCCGATGCACCTAGCCTTACTCCCCTTCCATTTGGTCTCTTGCACACACAATATATCAACCTTCCTTCTCTCCATCATATCTGCAAGCTCTCTCCCTTTACCAGTCATACTACCAACATTCAAAGTTCCTATCCTCACGTCCACTCTCTTAACCTTCCTCCTCTCCTCCTTCCTCCGGACATGCCTTCCTCCTCTCTTCCTCCTTCTTTGGCCAGCAGTAGCCCACTTTCCGCCAGCACCCTGTCGGCTAGCAGTGCTGGTGGTGGTCGTTGTTAACCCGGGCCTCGACCGATCCGGTTTGGAAATTTCTATTTTTGTCCGCATATTTAGTTTGGCAAAAATTTTTACGCCGGATGCCCTTCCTGACGCAACCCTCTGCATTTCCGGGCTTGGGACCGGCACAAAGACATGCACTAGTTTGTGCATCCCCTTGCAGCTGGATTAATAATAATAATAATAATAATAATAATAATAATAATAATAATAATAATAATAATAATAATAATAAAGCATTGTTAATGGTCCAAAATGGCAGCCTGTTAACATGCAGCACCTTCTACAGGTCCTAACAGTACCATTTTTATGTTTTTATTTCTTTTTTTTTTTTCTCCACATTGTTACATCTAATTGCATTCTACTTCACAGATGTTTTTTTTGTTTTCTTCATTTTTTTCTGCTCTTTGCTTTTTCTGTGCTTAACTTTTCATTCCCACTTAGCTCACCATGCGCTCCTCATGTTCTGTTCACGGAAAGAGCTCCCGAAAATTCAATCAAGAAGCGAGAATCTTTTTCCAAATTCACCTCTTGCATTATACCTCTGCAAGTTCAGGATAATGCATCCTGGAAGCATGGAACCATCCCCAGGTGGTGACATTTTGCACCCGGGGTGGGCTGTATGAAGTTGAACCCCCTACATAGGGCACAAATGAAAAAAATATATTTTATTTTGTTTGTGCCACATTTGTGCTGTTCAAAAATCAGAATGTGTGCCCTTTATTAAAGGTATGAGCAATTTTTTTTTGGGTGGGTGTGACATGTAGGCCAACAAAAAAACAAAAAATGACACAAATTTAGCACAAATAACTCTGCTTTAAACTAACTATGCTGTTGTAGGGGGGCTGATTGACATCACAGCCCTGAAACAAATTATTATTTTTGCAGCACAAAACAACAATTTTTTTTTTTTTTGTGCCATTTGTGTGTGTGTGTGGGGGGGGGGGGCTACATCGTGATACTTCTAAAGAGGCATCGCAAGTGGTGCAAGAGAGCACTGAAATGCAGCATCCAAGCTCAGGTGAGTGTAATGCTGAGGAGCCAGCCTTTAATTCATCCCTCTTCCTGGCTAATGTCCACTCACTGGGCAATGAACCTGAGTTGCTCAAGCTGAGGTGTTTGCCACAGCAAGATATGCAGGACTGCTGTGTTCTTGTCCTCACAGAAATGTGGCTACGCAGTAACTTCTCATGACTGATGATTTAACTGGAGCGACTTCTTACATTCTTGCAGATAGAAATAATGTGATGAGGAAATTCCACGGTGCCTGTGTACATTTTTATTGTCATATCTTGGTCCACAAATGCTTCACTGGTTTCTTGTGGAACCAAATGTTTTCCGGCAGCTGAATTTTTAATAATTAAGTGCCGGAGGCTGAATTTTTAATAATTAAATGCCACCTTCACTATCTGCTAAGGGAATTTAACATTGTGTTTGTTTTGACTGTATACATTCCACTCAACGTTAAAACCAAGGACTCTCTCAGTGAACTTTATAGCACCATCAGCCACAGAAATAACGTTATGAGGAACAGAACACATATCCTGATGATCTTTTTATTGTTGTTGGTGATTTCAACTAGGCTAATTTAAACATAATATTCCCCAAATTCCACCAGCATGCCTAATGTCTTGCTAGAGATGAGAATACTCTGGACCTTTTCTACACCAACATCTGTGAAACCTACAAGGTCTTAAATCAACCCCCACAGACAATCAGGTATTATTACCTGGCTGTTAACACCCCTCTACAAGCCCCTTTTGACAAGAGGTAAACCAGCCAAAAAGCAAATAAAAACATGGCCAGAGGAGGTGACCAAAGTGCTGCTGGGCAGTTTTGGTCACACAGAATGGAATATGTTCAAAACTGCTGCTATTAGCAACTGCCTGGGCTTCAAGCGACATAGCCAAATCTGTGGTTCATGTTGTGACCATGAAGACTGTTATCATCCAACTGAACCAGAAATTTCAGTTTAACTCAGAGGCTGCTGAAAGCCTACAATGCTACATTTAAATCTGGTAATGGAACAGTGCTGAGTGTAGCCAGGACCAATCTCACAAGGGCCATCAGAAAAGCCAAGGCCAGCTTCACACTGAGGATCCAGGAGCACTTTGTTGTCCTTTCCCTTGTCGCCAGTGTATCTACAGTGCCACATCTTTCTTGGGTCAATGTGCAACCCACTTTCCATAGTTGACCTAGAGCATGCCTACTGCAATACATCTGGCCTTGACCCACCTGTAGGGAAAAGACTTAGGCCAGAATTTTGTTCATCAACTTCAGCTCAGCATTAAACAGCGTCATCCCTCAGAAGTTGCTCAATTAATTGTTCTCACTGAGTCTGATCATTCACCTGTGCAACTGGATCCTGAACTTCCTCTCCAACAAGCCACATGAGGATCCATAGCTTCCTCACTACTGTTCTGAAGCTGTCACTCTACATGGCTGTGTATTCAGCCCACTGCTGTTTATACTTCTAACCCATGACTGTGTTGTCAAACACAACAGCAACCACACCATCAAGTCTGCTGACAACAACACAGTCGAGGGCCTCATCACCAACAATGATGAGTTGGCCTACAGAGGAGAAGCAGAGTGGCTTGTAACCTGGAGCAACTACAACAATCTGTCTCTCAGTATCAACAAGACTGAGACAAATGTTGACTTCAGAAGGAGTCAAACTCTTCAACCTCCTCTGTGTGTTAATGGTTTAGTAGTGGAGTTGGTGCATAATTTAACGTTCTTATGAGTATACATCAGTAAAGACTAAGACTTCTGGACCCACAACACATTTGGTGAAAAGGCACAAAAGCATCTCCACTTCCTGAGGAGATGGAAAAGAGCTGAACTTCCAGTCCCATCTTCACCAGCTTCTACAGATGTACCCCAGAAAGCACCACGACCTCCTGCATCACAGTCTGGTTTGGGAACTCCACTGTTTCTGACCAGGAATCTCTGCAGCAGGTGGGGAGGACTGCCCAGTCCATCACTAGGACCCTACCATCCATGACCCAGACTACCTACTGTATAACAAATGGTACATCAGGAGACCTCCCAGGCTCAGGAACAGCTTTGTATCACAGGCTGTCAGACTGCTGAACTCATCACAAGCCTGGACATCACCACCACCACCCATAACCACTGACATCCATCATGTTTGTGCATACTTGTATGTTTTTGTTTATGCTCATGTGTATGTTTTTATGTGTGTGTGTGTGTGTGTGTGTGTGTGTGTGTGTGTGTGTGTGTGTGTGTGTGTGTGTGCGTGCATATGTGTACAGGTATGCATAGTGGTATATATTTGTATTTATTTACTATTTATACATGTATTTACCCTTCATATATTCATATTTTTATCTTTAGTCATATTTGTATTATCATTAATATTATCTTTTTCTTTTTATTCTCAGCACTGTGGACCTGAGAAACTTCATTCCGTGCCCCCTCGTACACTTGTTGTCTAAGGTTGTTTGAATAAAGTAACACAGGGAACACAATAATCACTGTATTGACCTACAGCAAAGCAGTCTCAGATAGACAGGTTCTGCCTCCTTTACCAGTTTCAGGTGACCTGATTTGACACAATTCTGCTCTCCCTCTCAGTAAAAAAAGATTATTTTTCAGTAGTTACATATTACAGATTCTGAAATTACAGTATGGAGCTGAAGGTACAGTATGCAGAATTCAGACTCGCCACAAAGTTTCTTACCTATCGTGTTTTCTCACTCAGCCGCTGTCAAAGTCAACTGAAAAAGTGGCAAACTGGCAAAAAACTGGCAAACTGCTGTGAACAGTGGTGATAATGAAGATGGACAGTTCACAAAAGTATATAAAAAATATTCCATACTCCTTTTTTTTTGTACAAAACAATAAACGCTTTTGGACAAGTTCCTTCTTCAAAAGTTTAAACTGCTAAAACAATACAGATGGATCTTCACAGTGTGCACTGGCTCAAGACCTTTAGAAGTCAAGGCTGTTACTTGGCTGTTACAGCCTGCAAAAAAGACACAAAAGCTAATAGTTTTGGCCTATGATAAGCACAAAAAACCCTGTCAGCATAGCTGTGTAGCTAATGAAATGTCCTCAGCTTTTATTCATACATGCGACTTTCGGATAACAAATAGCTACCACTGTATCTACAGCTATTTAAACAGCACAATCAGACAATGCCCAAGCCACTCTGTTCTCTTTGAATGTGAAGGTAATTCTATATTTTGATTCTTTACAAACAACTGAAACACTGCAATGCCATTCACTGTGAAGTACATATCTTTTTCCATTTAACCTTGTCTTTTCTCCTTCAGTGACAGGCGCTATGTTTTTCTGCTGAAGCATTTCCCAAGGGAACAGTGGGTCTATGCAGCCAAATTATGGTTTGATGATGTAAGACAAACACTGTGCTTTTAATGTATACAGTCAGTTTTTTTGGCACAAATAAACACTATTCAAATTCTGTGTATATGTGCATGTGTGTGTACGTGTGTGTGTTGCTCGTGAACACATACATAAAGAACTGGAGCTCCACTAATGGTTTTCCGTTTTCTGTAGGCATTAATGGTTCATTAAATATATTCTCCATAAACTTGTATGACTGATTCCGAAATCTTTCAGCTAAGATGACTTCTGTTTCAGAATTTACTGCAGCATTTATAACATTTTTGTAGTTGCAGTCTTGCTATAATTAAATCATTATTAACAAGCCTAGGGCAATTTTTCAAATATGGCTCTGGTACTGGGTAGCAAAATGTAAGTTTACTCTAGATTTTTCACTTAGTAATGGCCATGACGTGAAAATGCTGTTGGTTCTGTTTGAATTGTTTCTGCCGGACGCAGGTGGCTGTCGAACTGGTGGCAAGGGGTGCATATGAAATGTAGTCAGCCATACTGATCAACGTCCTGCACATGAGTCCACCCACACCCTCTCTGATCCTCCACCTGCCTCTTTGGCCCAATTCCATGGGCAATGTGATCCCCACCACCCCCATGCTGGCTTAGCCCTGTGCCTAGGAAGAAAGGATACTGGGTTTGATACCTGCTAGTTGGTCTAGTCTTTCAGCTGCTGTGAGAGGGATGCAAGTCTGTCAAGACTCATGGACACACACACAAAAATTAGTTTTTAGTAACAACTTTTTTTTAGTAACTTCTTGTTTAAACTATAACCTCAAAAACAGCAGATAAAGGCTTTTCCTCTCTTCTACTTACTTCTTTCTTCTACTTCCACTTTATTATTATTAACTTTTTAAAGATGTGTTTTTTGGGGGAGAAACGTCCACAGAAAATGTGTTACACATGCATGCAAATTAGTTTTGCATCCATATGCAGTGGGACAGCAGGTGTGGAGGATGGGGCTTTGGATGACTGACTACCACATTTGCCCAGCCCCATGCAAATCACTCAGAATAATGATGACCAGCTGGCTCACGCTGTTTCAGTGTAAAGAGCCAGCTTGTCAGAAGTGACAGGGAGAGTGACCTGAGGAACAAACAAAAAAGTTCGTGCCATCGTTGCTGCATGAGACACATCTTCAAGGAAGTATTTGAGTTATTTTATATTAGATATTATATATTCTGTGCACTGATTGATGGGCAATCATCGCAGATATACAATAGCTTTTTAAATCATTCTGCGCTGAATGACTGTAATTTTTAACACAGAAGTGGCTTCTATTTCCCACAAATTGAGATACCTAAATAAAAAGTGACTGAACGGCAGATGCATATACAGTAAAAGCCAAATGCAATGAAAGTCTGTGCAAAGCATAACGCTGTTTTTAGGACTTGGTTGCACATCTGACCTGAATATTTTGCTGACTTTTTTCCCCATTGCCATATAGGGTTTTTTAGAAGTGTGTCAGCTGAGACAATTAATAATGTAACACAACATTATTTTTTCATAAAAGATTGGTCATGATTTTGCATACGGATTGCATTTTTGTATGGATTCATTTAAATCATGTTTGAAAAAGCAAGGAGTACTAAGCAGCAGGAGGCCTGAAGAAAGGAAACAAAGCATTATGTGAAAGTTAAAAGAAATTTATCAAGTTAAAAAATAAATGATGTGCCAAAGTATCGTATGGTGAATCATTCATTACAGCAGTTTCAGGAAATGCAGAAAACCATTTAAGGTTGCTGATCTGACCTTCATGGAGTCTTAACCGTGACTGAATTTGCCTGCAGACTGTGTGAGTTAGTCAATTCATCCCAATTGTACACATGAGAAGTAATTAAAAATCACTTTCTGCTCCAATACTGCGCTATCATTTTAACGGAACTCGTAGAAACCTGTTTAATGACTTATCGTAATTGGTTGCAGCGTTTGGCCACGCTGTTGCAAAAACAGATGGCGCCGATTTTACATACTGTCTTTCTGTCTGAACTATGACAAGTGTTTGATCACCCCCCCAAAACAATCAAGCATGCAGTTTACATAAGAAGGTAATACATCAGTGTTATTTCCAGCTATGGCTTGGCGAGTAATTGCTCACAGTCGTGTGGGAATAACTGTGCTCGAGATGAAAGTTTGGGGAAGTTTGAGAGAATCGCTTACACATCTGTGAATGCAGGCGAAGGATGCAAAAACACAACAGATGAAAAGGCACAATGAAATGAGAAAATGGCCAAATGAAGAAAGGTCAACGTTTGTTTCAGATTTACATCAAGTTTAGTTTGGTTTTCGTCCCGCTGGTCATCGTGGGAGCAGGCTGAGAAGTAATGTGTCCAGCCTGTACTAAGTCTACCCTGGGGTCTCCTGCATGTGGGACAAGCTTGGAAGCACTCCTGAGGAAGCGAGTGCTGCATATTTGTTTGTAACCTTCATCTCATTTTTCAGAAGAGTTCATTGCAGTCCATTCCAGGTAAAGATGAAAGGTCAGTAATGCAGGAAGGACTATGAGTCTATGAAAAGGCTTTTCTCAGTGTACTTTGATCTAAACTTTTCTGTGCTTTTTTCCAACTTAATATGATGTTAAATGACTGTTATACTTATTGCAGTTTTCATGAAATGGCAGTTTTCATGTAAATTCTGCAGACATCACACCAACATGTTGGGTAACATGAAGTAAAACAGTAGCGTTCTCTTGCTGGTTGAGGTTGTGGTGGTCCAGGGCCCATGGTGGGATCACTGGGCTCTAGGCTAGGAGAGGTGCAGCCTGGATCCATTACCAGTAGTTAAATTCTGTGCTCAGAGATAGAAATCGAGAGTGGCTTTGACGTGAAACATCACCCAAATAATGAACATGAGAAGAATAAATCATGGGTTAAAGGCATGGAAAGGATTTTTTTAGATTTACTTAAGAAAAAAAAATGCAGAAAGGCAACACCAAAAATAAGAGGAATCCTGGGTGTCCTGTTTTTATCCATCTGGTTGGCAGTTCTCCCCACAATTAGGGGTAAATGAGTACAACTGGGAAGAAGGGAAAGGGCACCACTATCAGAAGCAATGGGGAAAGGCTGCTTGCAGGCAAAATTACCGGAACAGATGGAAAAAAGGAAGATTCATCATTGCAAACCCCCCTTTTTCTCAGCTGCCCCCTTCCTCCTTTTGCATACATATGGCTTTAAAATATTGCTTGCTCAGCAAATATCCCCCTCACTGTATGCCCTATCTTATTTAATTTTAGCCTACTGAGCTTGTTTAGTTTCATTTTGTTGATATTAAATTGTCTCAGCAAATATTTGTCATCAGCAAATACCTGTCATTTCCAAAGACCTTTTATGAAGAAAATCTATAAATTTAGTGTTCATAATGTTACAGCACTGTCACTTAGCATTTAGCACCGGGTGCTCATTTTCGGTGCTGATAATGGGATGTGGAGCAGAGGCACCCCACACACGCTTGGCGGTGAGAGCTTATTAAAACGTCAGTGACGAAAAGACGAAACAGTGCAATGAATCACAGCTTTTTGCATTCTCTACTGCCATATTTGCAAGCTGTTGAATAACAGATTTAGATTTTTTAAATAATAAAAGAAACTTTTAACGAATGGGGTCCAAGCTGCATGTTTTGCCCGTTCTCAGTTTCAGCTCTCATGTTGTGGGATGTGCTCCCTCTGTCCCTCAGAAGAGCTGAATCCCTCTTGGAATTCAGGATGAGGCACAAAATACATCTCTTTCAGACCAATTTCCCTCTTGGTCTCCTGACAGATTTGCAAGTTAGGCCTTCACCATCATTCCTTTTAATTACTGTGTATTGTTACTTGTGTGTCACTGTCTTTGGTAGTTCTTGGTTATGCATGGTAGGAAAATGGTGGTATTGAATAAACAAGCTGTGCTTTAATAGTCAAATATTTGGATATAAACCCTTCGACTGCTGTGAGAAGCATTCTTGTTTGCTTTGAGTTGCACGTTGCTTTCTAGAAAAGTATCTTCCAAATGCATAAATGCACATATGAATATCTGAGGAGACAGGAGAATTTTTCCATATTTTGCGTGCAAGCTCTCCAAAGGCCTCCATCTTCCTGCCAAGCCTGAGACGATTGAAAGCTGTGTACACCTGAAAATGAAAAATACATAACCATCAAACTTCATACAATCACTATTTTTATTCCTTTGCTTCCTCCTGCGCCTCCCAATGATTTCTTTGCTCTTCTAGTGTGTTTCCTTAAGACAGCCCTGCCGTCACAGTGGGGGATGGCTGTGCATTGTACGGCCCACGTCGTGGAAATATTTACAACTCTGCCGCGGATGTGTTTGAAACAAACACGAGGCGAACGCCTCAAAATCCAAGAAACCCACGACTCCCTTGCTTGTGGGTCTCTGCCAGGGCCCCCCCCCCCCCACAGCGCTTTCCCTGTGGCTGTAGCCGAAGCAAAGGCAGAAATGGAATTCAATGATTTTTGCAGGAAATAAATGCATTATTAGAAAGCACTGAGGGAGTGGCTGCAGTTGAGTGATTTATTGAATTGGCAAAGGCTGACTGGTAAGTGGTAGCAGGACCTAGGGCGTGGCAACTTAATGTAGATACCAGCAAATGAAATGTAATCGAGAATGTATTGCACACGGGAGCATGACATTTAGTGCAGAAGACAAATTATCTAATGGAGCATGAGGTATAAAGCTGATTCTTATTATTCTTATTCTTACAAATTCTTATTTGTTTCAGTGGTTGTTTCACAACTGAACTGTATCACAAAAGCAGAGAGACAAAATCAAGATGCCAAGATGGTCCAAAAAGACACAGAAACCAGCAAATACAGTGCAAAGACAGAAAAAAAAAACAGTTATTGTGTAATTCACCTATCATTGGTAGCTACTTTATCCTATTCAGGGTTGCTGTGGTCCAGTGCCACTAGGCCCCAGGCTACAAAACTACAGACTGAATAGGACACCAGTTCATCTTGGGGTTATCCCACACCATGGCAACTTACAGCAACTAGTTACCCTAAAATGCATGAGGTTGGGGCACACAAGCCCCACATGGGCTGAGCTGGACTTGATCTCAAATTCTGAAAAGCCTAGATGCTATGAAGACTTGTAAATTCAAAATCGTCAATTCAAAAACAAAAACAATTTGACAAAGAAAAGACCTGTTTTCAGGAATTATGGGAAGGAATGATGATTCTTATGTAACGATATAGAAACACACTGTCAGGATGCCAGTCTGCTCAGGGGCTTTTGTGTATAGGAAGGGCTTATGCTCCTGTTTACCTCTGTGTGCTCCTTTCCCACCTGACCACCATGATTACTTCTTGTGTTCCCCCAATAGCTTGTCTTGTTGCTTTATTGCGTTATGTATTTAAGTCCTGCGTTTATACCAGTTCTTTGTTGCGTTGGATGAGTTTTCCTTTGCCTGTTCCATGTCTTTTGTTTGTACTCTGTGTTATGTTGCACCTTGGCCCTGGAGGAGTGCTATTTCTTTTCACTATGTACCGTGTACATGGTTGAAATGACAATAAACTCCTGCTCGACTTGATAGTGATCACTGTTTGTTTCTTGGGTTTTGACCCTGTTTTTTCTGGCCTGTTCTTGCCTGCTGAACTTGATTCTTTTCTGCCTGCTTCTTTGGATTTTTGGCCTCTTGACCTGTTTCTACTCAACGTCTTTGGATTATTTGCCATCACCCTGTAATACATCTCTTGCCCTCTAAGTGTTCGATTGGGTCTTTACTTGCGAGCCCCTGACACACAAAGACACAATCATTGTTACATACATTCACATGCACACTTTACAGACACTACTGTGCTGTAAGAAAAGACAAAAGATGTGGATGATTCACTGCTGAGATTATACAGAACCCATATGGCAATTGTTGGGACACTGAACATTGTTTCTAAATAACACACTCTGTCTGAGGGGCATAGAAGTGGACAAAATGGTTAAAAAATGGCAAAGGTTAAAACTTCTATGCAGAGCCACAGCATAATTTTTTTTTTTTCAATTCCTTACTTTTTCCATCTAGCCAGTACAGTCTAAAGGGGCCACTTACATTTTTCATGATTAATGCATAAATAAACATTTTTCTGTAGAGCTTGAGGAATGGTGAAAAAGAGCTATAAATCTTTCTAAAACATCTGTTTAAAAATAAAACTAAGTAGCTTAGCACGTACAATAATGTACACTTTCAGGAGAAATTACCGTGTCAAATGTATGCACGATCCAGAAGATGCTGGATGGGAACCTGTAGTGTAATGTGGACTACGAAAAGTGAAAAGCATAAAAGCTCACTTTTGTTAGCAATGCTATAATAAACCAAGTGTGACTGGAGTGTTAATCATTTCAAGCACTTAATTTAACTACGTGTTTTCAGTGCCCTTGCAGGTTTTTCATTTATATTCACATGGCGTCTGAAAGGGACTTTTTACTGCAGTTCCCAAGTTACAGTTTTCACACAGATTCCTTTTGCGAGTATGCATCTACGGCGCACTTTCCGTTGTGCATTTTGCATTCAGTTCTCCGAAGCAACGTTGTGGAAGCATCCCGGCTTCTCCAGTGCTTTGCTACCATCCCTTGCAGGCCAGAGGCGACAAGCACTGGACTTTGTGTTAATTACACCTGGCAAAAAAGCCCAGCCCTACGGTTTTTACCTGCACACCTGGCCTGATGTTCCCCATCTTTGTCACATCTCAGGGCTGTCATCCTGTCTCGCTTCTTATGGTGGCCGTGGGTTAAAGAATTCCCAGCAAAATAAATCAACACCATGCTTTTCCTTTAGGAATTATATAACAGCTCATGCTGTATAATCTAATGTGGGTTCAATTCCCATCCAGTCAGTGTGTAGCTTGCGTTTTGTTTGTGTGGGTTTCCTTTCTCAGTGCAACACACTGAACTGGTGACACTAAGCGGCCCTACGGTGCGTGTGCTGTAGTTGTTGTGCGTTTCTGAATGATAGTAGGGAGTTTACCGCAATGCAGTAAGCACTGTAATTTACCTTGGATAAGATAACTGTCAGGGAAATATGACATAAAAGTCATTGCAACAAAACAAAAGTATGTGGTGGACAAATACATTTTATGTAAACTTAAGCCAAGACAGTCTCTCAGTGGTGATTTAATAATCCAAATTTTGCTGCCCATCTCCTGCTGCTGCCAGTGGTGTTGCTGTGAGGTCTTTAATCCAGAAATGCATATTTTCCTTTTTATTTGCCTGAAAAATTGAAATTTGCCACCTTGCTTAAAGGGAATACAGCAGGGGTTGTCCTGGGACATGAGCCAACAACCTAATGGTTGCATGTGTCTGTGTTTTAATCTACTATGGCAGCTAGCATATCATTGTGTAAAACCATCTTGATCATATTTAACAACCCAGTCTGTATAATTTCCCTGTATAATTTGTAATTTGAACTGTATAATTTAAAATTTGACTGCAGAATTTTTATTGCTGGCCATTCCCATCATTTTAGGTTTAATTTATTTGTACTGAATTAATTTCTAATGTCAATAAAAAGCTGGCAGTGTTCAAATAAATAAATAAGAAATATTTAATATTTTTATTTATTTTAACAGCCTAATCTTTATGACAAGCTACTATAGCACTGGTCTGTTTCAGGGGATCATTTTAATTTGTTTTGTTCAGTTAAAAATTGACAATCACTTTTTTAAATGTTCATTTGTATTGTTTTGTGCAGACAAGGACATAGTGTGTTTAAATGTCTCATGAGGCTGTAAAGCAGAATGATCAATTTGGTTTTTATTGAACTGCAGTCATCCTTTTTTCTAGCTATTTTATTTAATTAGAATTCACATCTACTGACTGTTTCCACAATTCATGTAGGATACTTGGCAGACGTTTATTAGCTGGGAAAAAGTAGCTGATTTTGCTCTGTGTGTGTGTGTGTGTGTGTGTGTGTGTGTGTGTGTGTGTGTGTGTGTGTGTGCAGTGTCATCATCTTCTGATGTTTTCATTCTTAATTTTCCTTTCTCTTTTCTGTCCCTCTCAATCCCTTTCTTTAACACGTAGGGATTAGTAGCAGAGATTTGCATAATATTGTTGAAAGCTATTCAATAGAAACAAAGAATTTTTATATGAGAGGATACATTTTCTTTTGAGTAAATTAATTCATTGCTATTTGGCTGTTGTTGAGAAAAAGGGAGTAAGATGTGTGAGTGTGACTTCTGGATAAACATGCAGCATCAGTCAAAAGTCTTAATGGACTTTATGAAAATGTAATTTTTTTGTCTCGGCAAGCTTTACTCAAATAACTTTTAAAATTCTTTTTTCAGCACCCCTGGAGCACATGTAGCGCACTTGTGCATTTGTTTCCTTTCGGTCCTTTGCCCTGGCATACTCAAACTTTTGACTAAAGCTCCTGATCTGTTTTTGATCCACTTAGCAATAATATGCAAAAATTGATTATTTTTATAACTGCAGAGTGGAGCACTGGTCCTCGCTGGTTACGCTTGAGAATGCTGAGCGCTGCATATGTCAGCATCCCTTAATTCTCATGTCTTTGCTAACAAGTAGCACCTCCTTTTTCATGTATTCGCCACCATTTCCCCCCTTTTTCCCCATGCCGGCACATCAGTGAAGGTGAATACAAATGAGAAAGTTTTCTGTTATTCTGACTGGCTCAAGCCTGGCCTCTACCCACCGCAGCAACTGCTCAAAGTTTGGGAGCTTTGAAAACATCAGCCAGTATCTGAGTCACTGCTCTAAATAACAAACACCCACCTGAGGAGGCGTCCTCATATTTATTCATTTTTTTATGCTTTACAATTAAGCAATAATTTTTTAAACATTTTTGTTTCTTTTCTCACAGCATGCTCTCCCACGCCTTTGCTACCTCATTTACTGTTTATAGGAAAAGAAGCCTACATGTCAGATAAGAGGGAGAAAATTAGCATAAGATATTAATGCTGCATATTAAAACTAATGTGCGTGGAGAGACGGCTGCTCTCCATTTTATTTATTCATTCTTTTCAAGAGATTGGTTGTGCGGCTCCAAGTCCGCCGACAGGACTAAGCTTGAGACATACGAAAGTTAACAAGTTGTTTTCAGTTACACTGCAGTGCATTTTATCCGTAGGAAAGCAAGGTTTTACATCCTGCTCATGATCATTAGATGTGCTAATGTTCAAAATGGCAGAGAACAACTCAAAGCAGAGCAAACATCAAACACTCATTAAAATTATGTTTTTTCAGCTACAGTTAATTACAAAAATCGCTTCCATTAACTGCTTTGTAATATTTCACTTCTGACTCATTTTGCTCTACTTTGCATTTACTTTGAGATTAAAGTATTAACTAATTATTAGCTAATAAAAAATACATAAAATGGGAATTGCAACTCAAGCGAGCTGCAAGGTGGCATCATCACTAAAACGTACAGCACCTGTCATAGCAAGCGTTAGAGGCCCGGAAAAAAATCCTGGCTCATTTACAAAACTGGAACATAATGATTTATCGGCAATTAAAATACAAATATGACTCATCTGGGCTTTTATTTTCAGAGAAACAAGCCAGAAGTTTAAAGCACTCCACAGTTTGCCCTTCTCAAAAGACACAACCTACCAGTGTTCAGGTACCGTGGTAACACCCCAGGAGGAGGGAAAGAAAAGACCTGAGATCTTCTGTCTGTCAGAGATGGTAAAAATCCTAAATTTTATACTCTTTACGGTTTGGATCACTAGATACCATCTGGCTTCCATGTTGTTAGCCTCATACCCCCTTAGTCTGCTGGGAAAATAACCCGGTTGCTGTGAGGTTACCACATGATGTCAGCTGCATCCTGGTGTGTCAGACTGTGGACCCTAAAGGTGGGTACAGATATGTTTATTGTTTAACAACGGAACAGTTTAGTGTATGTGTGCGCGCACCCGCATACAGCGTGAATGGGTGGGTACACTCTTCAGTCACCTTCGACTGATATGACACGTCATTATATCATTACCCCCTCTGCCCACGCACCACTGTCTGCGCCCCGACAGCATCCACTTGGAAGTGAGTGCAGCAGCTATTAAGACCAATTCAGGTTTCCACTCCAAATATCGCAAATAAAGGCATGGCTCAGGGTGGCTTCTGTGAAGGAAAAAAGGGAGAAGAAGGCAGGAATGCAGCCGTTTTAAGCCTCAGAACAGCACTCAAGCGGAATATTATCAGTTTATGTGGATATTCTTGTTGTTCCACATCGGCTGTTTTCTGCCATCTGAACTTTCTTTAATCTGTGCTCATTCTAGCAAGAACAACTCCTGCGCTGCCTGGCCGGACCGCTGAAGTGCACCAGCGCAATAAACAATTTCCAACCTTAACATGCTGAAATCGTTTCCAGAAATTCTGATTATCACAGGCTTTGTGGAGCACAGAAGCTGAACATGTGAATGCAGTGTGAGGAAATTTCCTGCATTTTAAATGTGAAGAAGCCCATCATGATAACCAGCCAAAGGCCACTTTGAGCCAAAGCTGCAATGGTGCTAAAATCCTGACACCACTGGTGCAACAAAGTGGAAAGCCTCTTTTCCAGAAAGTTCTCTGCATGGAGTTCCTCATAGCAGGCATTTCAAAGCTCTTGTTTTATTTATCAGCAGTTATTAATCAATTTTAGGCAACCAGAACTCAAATTCCTGTACCTTTGGGACAGTCTGTTTGTTCTCTACCATACTGATTATTTTAATTCATATATTATATATTTATGTGGCTATTTAGTTCATTTATTTATTATAAATTACTATTGTTTTGCATAACAAACATTTCTGTTCGTAACAAAATTGTCATGCAGGATAGAGAGAGAGATAGAGAGTGAGAGACTGTCCTTGAGTTACAACATATTTCTTGATGATGACAACTGTCTGATTCAATTTTTAATGTCATTTCTGAGTGTTGATGTTTGATTGCAATGTCCAAATGCTTCACCTGCTATGTGAAAACATCAGCTGGCCATCCTTCCGCAAGGCGCCTGTATTTGTTGCTGCTTGTAGCATTCGTGCTTGTTAACTGTTTGCATATCCTTATGGGTTATATAAAATAAGGCAATTTCCACGCAGGTGAAACTCACTTGCTATGAGTTTGCTGGACCAGAACCCCATCGTAAGTAAGGGCTGGCTCTATATAGAGTTTTTGACATATACACGCAAGTATTTATATTTACTAGCTGCATAATGGATGTTTTCACATTTCTAAATACAGACTGGCAGCAGAGGATGCTTTCTACGGTCTCAGCCAAATACATCAGAATGAGCAAAGACATTCAACTAGAAAAACATCTGGTCTTATTAATCCAGGCTATCAATCACTGCCAGCTACCAAACATTAAGAGCTTATCAAAACGCACAAGGATAGCACGGCACTCTTCGTAACTTTCTTTTCTGTTTTTACTTCCAAACTGTAACTTTTTGACTCGGTCTGAGGGTCATCCTGAATCTGACCACCTAGCAGGTCCACAGATACTCTGCAGACAGACTGATCAAGACTTCTGGTGCCGATCCGTTCTGTCAGTACAGACACTTCTGCTTGTTGTGTAGAAGCCCAACGCAACTATCACTTCCCTCTCGCTCAGCGCTCATCTACAAGTGCACAGTGTTTTATTTGTGAGAAAGGATGAAATACAGCACAAATGATGAAAGTACGCATAGGCTATGTGGTGTGGGACAAAGGGAGCAAATTACTGCGCATAAATAAGGCCAAAATATGAGAAAGACACAAAAAGGAAGGAAGGTTAGGGACATCAAAGGAAAGGAATACACGAGCCGAACAGTGTAATGTGTTTTGGCAGAAAAAAAGATTTTATCAGCGGCGCGGTAATGAAACAGAATAACACAAGTGAAAAGATAAGGACACATTTTATCAGCTTTTACTCAGAAAACCAAATATCACTGGAGGTGTGTGTGTGGTCACTGGCCGAAATGATCAACTGTACATTTTCATCAAAGTGCAGCCTTTTTCATTCTCTTTCATTAAGGGACACTTCCACCCCTCTGAGGCCGGAACTCCTCTCTTCTCCCTTTTCTCCCAGTACAAAGGATTGGGGTGGGCTGTCTAAAGGGTACACAACAGGGGACATAATTTATCATAAATGAAAGGGGATAAAGGCAGCAAAGGGACCTTGAAGGCATGAAAAGTCTTTTTGGTAACCCTTATTGGTGGGAATGTCGCTTCCCCCAGCAGCACTCATTCAGCACTAAGGTGTGACGTGAAGGTTTGGGCCCACCAGTCCACCACCCACTTTAGCCTCCAAAATTTCCAAGGCCGCTGGGTTATGCACTAAACTTGAGCATTAATTTAATTGCTGTTCCAATCTGAGGAGGGAGACGCTGCTTCAGGACCTTGAAGTAATCGCTTTGAGCTGTACAAGTGGACACAAACAGGATTCTGCTCATTAATCGCATAACAGAAATCAGCTTTGGCACTCCATCTCCAGGGTGCTTCTGACCCATCTTTGAGGTTTTCCTGAACCATGATCATTGCCTCTCGGTCACTTGCCTGTCTCAGAAACAAGGGCCACCGAGTCCTTGCACTTTAACTGCTGTGTGGAATCTCCCAGAAAAACACACCACTTGGTCTGACCCTTGTTTGCGATTCCTCCTTCTAACCCTTATTAACTGAAAAATAATTTTGTTACGCGAGGACTACAGTTAACATCTTTGAGTTATCCGTGGTGTAACTGTGATTTCTTTATTTACTATCTCATTATGGGCGTGTCCAAAAAGTGTGCATCAAAAAGGATTTATACATGTGTTTGTGGAAATCGGGTGCATAGCTGGTCAGGCAAACAAACAGGATTACCTTTATTATCTGTTAGTATAATTTGTTTTGATTGAAGTGTTTTGCTCAAAAAAGGCCACCGACAGAAGGCGGGGTAACATAATTGGCTGATTTGGTTGTTATGGTTTATGGGTATATTAAAAATGATCCATTTATGCTTAAGGTAACTTGTGGACGAACACAATTGGCAACAGATTTCATGCTAAGCAGAAAGTTTATTTGCCAGTTTAGGATTGAAAGACATTTAAAGGCTCCTGCTGTCACGGCCCTTGGGGACTGAGGGCATGGAGGAAGCAAGTGCGGAACACAAACAGCTGGGCAGATAAACAGAGTGCTTTACTGGCATAAAGAGTTTAACAGAAATACAAGCGAACAACAAGGGGGTGCGCGGCAAAAGAGACAATGGTAAAATAAACCGAAAGTTTTGCCGCCACACAGCGGAGCTGATGAAGACCGTGAGAAATCAAGTACTTGAAATTAGGAACAAGCGCCGTGGCGGGCAAGCTGAAAAGCACAGGATAACACAGGTTTGAGCTCACTAAGCTTCAACAAGCATCAACCGAAAACTGAGCGGCTCTTTTAAACTGTCTGTAATTATGTCTGCCGGCTGCTGGCGCTCAGTCTGGGGCGGGGCAGAGAGACCGGACACGAGGCAGTCTCGCAGAACCTGCAGGCGTGACACCTGCAAGTTCCCCCCGGCTGTAGAGGCCCCTAGGAAATGCAAGTTTTGAATGGAGCCAACATTCCACTGTCTCATAGGCCAACAGTGTCAGGCCTATGAGACAGTGGGCTGCAATGTGAGTTTCAGGACTTGGAGTGGCAGTCTGAGGACTTCAGAGTTTGGCCAAAAGGACTATCATGCAGAGGAACTGCATAGCAGTCTGAAACGCTTCTCCTGATGCTTCATAGCTTTCTCCCTGCAGTCAGCTTTCTTCATAACTCGGAGACCCACCTCCTCTGTCATTCAGCATCGGACACCAAATGGGTGTGGAGTCTCTTAATACTGGACAGCTGACACTGTGCCAGTACTGCTGTCCGGTCAGATGTTTGTCATCTCCCAAGGATCTTTGTGTGCTTCATCTCATAAAGTGTGTGGTGACATCACAGTGTAAACAGCACTGGTTTTATGAAGTTTTTCAATCAAATTATTGGCCCAGTGATTTAAAACATAGGAACCTTACAAATATTTGTACACCTGAGAAATCTGTGAAGATCAAAAAATACATGTAAAAAATAAACAGACAAGAAAGAAAGAGTAAAGATGAAAATACAGATTTTTTAATACAAAAGCAGCTTTTTTTATCAGCATGTGTTTAAAAATGAGCAGGGGTGCAGCTCTGGTGCTCAGGTAACTGGAAGTATTTTTCTCAGCACTACTGAACCCAATTTTTGCAGCAAGAAAAGAAAGAAAGAATTAAAGACAATTATTTGTTGATATTTGTTGTCTGCAGAGAACCAGATGTTCAAAAAGCCAATCTCTGCAAGCTGCATAGTGCAATAATCTGAGATCTTGCCATCCAACACGAAGCCTTTCCAGTCATCTGTTTTTTCCTGTGGAGTCTGTGCGGGGATGGGGTGGGATGGGGAGGTTAGAAAAAACATACAGTGGAAAAAAGGTGATACCTGGAAATGACACCGTACTGTCACTGCAGGTAGCAGTCAGACAGGTTAATTTACATTGATGTTTATGTGTGCATTTATTTATTCGACACCTCAGAGGCAAATTACTGTGTTAGATTATGACATGTTTACATGTTTACACATGTGCAATTTTTATTATATAATTTTAGGGTAAGCACCTTTATCACAAAATAAGTTAGTACACTTAAAATAAAAGTTGATATTATTATTATTATTATTATTATTATTATTATTATTATTATTATTATTATTATTGTTGTTGTTGTTGTTGTTGTTGTTGTTGTTGTTGTTGTTGTTGTTGTTGTTGTTGTTGTTGTTATTTAGGTAGCAGGTACATAGTGCAACCTGGTCTAGTACCTTTGTGCTGGGCACATATCCTGAGTTGCCCCAAAAGGGCAAAAGCCAACAAACCCAGCTGTGTAAATAGGGAAATAATGATGAACAAGTAAACCTTTGCAAATAAGTGTTTCTGGACAAGTAAATACATGTAAATAAAGGCTAAGGATGCCATGTATTCGGCTTTGTCTGCAGCCCATGTTTAGCGATGAAGTGTACTGATGCAACTTGTGAAAACATGCAGTCTGATTTTCAATGCATTCAGTTGCAAGAGAGCACATCTGCATATAGAGCTGACTGTTGAACATAATAAGTGTGGGACAGCGAGCTACTCTCCAGCACATAATAGGCCGCACAAATAGCTCCGGATGCATTTAATTTACATCGAAAGCTGCCTCTTGCTGAAAATGTCTGCCTCCAGGTAGAAAGAAGCCCACTGGACAAACTTATTCTGTGTCTTTATGTCTTTTAGTAATTTCATTGCTATGTTGTTTTACATTATGCTCTTACAAAGAAACACACCAATAGTGCTGTACATTTTCTTTCTTAGCATCTGTTAAGAGAAATAAAAGAAAGATACACATTTTTCACATGCAATTGTAATAGAAAAAGCCAGGAGGATTACAGCAACTTTTTATGGTTGCAACGTGTGGACAGAGATGTAGTGTCCTGTTGACGACTTTTGCCTCATAAACTGGAGGTTATTTTTTGAGTCTCTTCACTCTGGTGGTACTGACCCAGAACTGATAAACAAAACCATGCTATATAAATGGGTGAATAATTGTAAAAGTATTTTCAAACATTTTGTGTCACACTGGACAAAATGTCACCTCAAAAAAGTTAATAATAATTTCTGACATCTCATACAGCACATTTCCTGTTGTAAAGTTTATGAAATAATCTCAGTCTGTTATTTCCAGGCTTGTCTGGCAGTTTTCAAATGCTTTTGTCCAGGCTTTCTCTCTTTATCTTTTAGCTGAATGATTAAACAATGCTGCGTACTCCTCCCATGTAGTTTACATGTGACAGATATTTCTGCTGTTATGCTCCAGCTCTGCAGCGGTGTGAAATTGAAAGTGAAATATTCTGTTATGTGCTGCCACCTCGATTCTTTCTAATCAGACTTATGCAAAGAATGTAGATTCCTCTTGCAAATGGGACTGTAAATATTAAAGCATATTCGAGTGGCCGTCACAAAGAAGAACAGGAAGAATAATGACTGAAATGGAGTGAGCAACACAGCTAATGCATATTAGCAGTCTAGTAAGGTCACCCTCGCAGATACAGTCAAATTGTCTCAGGAGCTCCAAGCTTGGAAAGTACTGTGTGTGCATGAATAAAAATCAGAAAAAGACATCTTGATACAGGAAAAAAGTGCAAAACATTTCATTTGTAATTTGCTCCCAGTCTGAACAGATGTACAAGCCACAATCGTGCCAGGCTGCCCTAAATCATCACTGTTATCCTGATACCAGCGCAACTGGACCAAAGGCTGGCATGCTGCTTTCAATAAAGCCTGGAGTTTCAATCAGTCAATCAATAAATCAATCAATCCAAACAGACAGACAAACAAGCAAACAAACAAACAAACAAACAAAGAAGACTCCCTGCCAAGTATCCTTTAGCCCTTTTGTGGGTACAATGATAGCACCAACAGATAAGGACCATTTGCCCAGACCCGTCATTTCTGGGCTGGAGTAGCAGCACCAGCACAGTCCTCCTCTTTACAGCTTCAGTTGAAGTATCAGTATTCTTCCATGCTTCACAGTGACTGTAATGCAGAGTGGGTAATGGGATCTGTCACGGGCAGATATGGATAATTTAATATTACTCCATGTTGCTGATTTGTTCCCTTATGTTTTTAAATTATAATGGCTGCAAAGATTGCAACAGACTAGAGGAGCTCCTGTGTGGTACAATCACTTCAGAGAAACATGGCTTACCTTTAGATGCATTCCATGCTCTTATATCGTGGTCGTATCTCTTCTTATAACTACGGGAAGTTATTACATTTAGGCCATGTGCATATATCTAAAAATATCATTTGTGCTTTCATACTTTCATATTTAGCTACACTTGGGGAGCAACTTGCGAAATTTGGCAAAAAAGTATTAGCTGTAGAATTTGTTCTAGATATAGTACACTGGAGGGTTGGCCACATTTACCCCCCATTATGTCTATGTTTAATAGCAATACGCCATGTTTTTTTGCCATTACAGAAGTCTTACACTTTCCATTATATGTAAATCACACTTTACTGTGCCTTCAGCTTTCATTTCAATTGTCAGTTTACTGTGATCGATGACGTAAAAGGGCACTTCATTATAGAAGAATCAGAATTGTTTTCCATCCATCCATCCATCCATCCATCCATCCATCCATCCATCCATCCATCCATTTTTTTTTAACCACTTAACCTGATAGAGGTCACAGTGGTTCACAGCCTATCCCAGAATTACTGAATGTCAGACTGTGAAACTGCTGCTTGATGGAACATCAGCCCATCTTAGGGTGGCCACAACCTTCTGACCAATTAACTTGACACACAGCTCTTTGGACTGTCTGAGGAAACCCACGCAGACATGGGGAGAATGTGCAAACTCCATACTGAGTGCCCAGGTGCTGGGAGGTGGCAGGGCTACTCTCCAAGTCACTGCCACAGCAGTAATGCAATAAAGAAAAAAAAAAAAAAAACACAGGAATTAATATCGTTCATTTTTATAAAGATAAATACTTAAAGGAAACATTTTAAAAAGTCGTTTCACAAGAGGTTTTGGCGCGTGACTATCACATCTCCTATAGTGCACTGTGTACAATTTGGCATCTTACAGTGAGTTTGGGAAAAGGTTTTAGAACTTCTATGTACTGAGTAAAGCTTTGAACAGGCAACCTGTGTGGTTGTAGCAGAGTAGCTGTCACAGCCCTCCAGAATTTATTTCACTGTTTGTTTATCATACATCAGCCAGCGTTGCATTTCTTGCAGACTTTGGGGCACATGGAAGTGTAGGAAGCCGTAAATGAGCTACATAATGAAATGATGAAGCTTTTCAGATGGCGATGCTCATTTATTTGTATTCATCCACAGGTCTGGTTCTGCAGCGGTGGCCTAGCAAATGAGTAAAGGCAGGTGGACCGTTTTTCCATGTTGTCCCATGTTGGTTCCTTTGTAAAATACCATCTGATGGCAGCAGGATTTTTAGCTGCTCTGTGCACCTTTTGGACAGTTAAATGTTGGAAAGTAAAACAGATTTTCATGTCTAAATACACAGTTGCACAACTTGGAAAAAGGATCAGGTGCTATATATATTCTGCCATGGGTCTGTTTCTGCTAATCTGGAAAAGTGTAAAAAAATGTTATTTAAATAGTCCAGACTTTGTATAACTGAGTTACTCATTTTTGCATAATTAACTTTACACAGTAACTTCTACCTCAGCAGCTGCCTAGGATCGCTGAATGAGGACTGTTTTTCTTGCCGCCATGACCAGGTGCTCAAGGCGGTGACTGTAGTCTGTCAGTGTGAGGACTGCGGATCAGTAGGACCTGTCGGCTGGCTCAGCAGACCAAAGCTTTTAGGAATGCAGCTAAAAGTCCAGAATGAGCCTACAGTACCTGCACTTTATACCAGGGAGAGTCTGGCAACTGATGGTTAACTTATGTGAGCAACTTGGGTATCCAGCCAGTATCACAGAGACACCTTTGTGGCTAGACACTGTGTTATAATCAGAGGCAGGACATCTTGTTGGAGCTTACAGTGTTTTCTGGAAGACAGATTGGAGCAAGCTTATAGATGTAAGATGGTGAGGTATGAGAAGCTGGCAGAGCAGATTTGCTCAAAAAGTTGAAAGACAACATGTAGGTCCACTGAAATAGGCTTCAGGGGCTTTAAAGGGAAATCCTTACATGAGGCGCATGGAATATTTATACACTGCATGGCCAAAAGTATATGAACCCCCCCCCCCCTCTAATGACTGAGCTGAGCTGTTCCAGTGCACCCAAACAGCATACAAATGCATTGTCGACAACTGAGGGCTTCAAACTTTGTGGCCACAGTTTGAGGGAAGAAGCTCCCTTCCTGAAAGCCATCTTCACCCTGGTTGAGTGTTGAATGCCTGTGTGGATGCAAGATACATTTTATGTTAGAGACATTTAACTCAATAAAATGTGTTAATTTCAATAATAAGACCTTCAACTTTTGGCCTCTGTATAAGAAGTCCCGAATTTTGAGACTTTTGGTTTTTGTGGTTCTGAAACCACTGTCTAATCCATCAAAAAACAAAAAGACAAAATTATAAATGTGTATATGATATAGACATTTATGTCATTATATCATTATATCTAATGATCACCATCACCGGTGATTTAACCAACAAGCAGTGGGTTTTCAAGATTTTTAAACATTAGGCTCCCTCAGCTAGGCAACTAGATCAATGTTGACCAGTCTCTACCCAGTGCTACCCGGATCAGTGGCTTCAGTAACAACATTTACAGGCTTCCACAACAACCTGGGCAAACCATGGGTTTATGGAGCTTGCTTTGTACATGGAGGGTTACAGTCATGGTGGAGCAGGAAAGGAATTTCCTTCCCAAACTGTGACCACAAAGTTGGAAGCACACAATTGCCTACAATGTGTTTGTATTCTTTATGGGTGCTGCCGAAACAGCTCAACTCAGTCATTAGAAGGGGATCCATATGGTATAGTTTGCATACCAATACCTTTTATGAATATGCATTTTAGTTAACAGTCCTTCAGTTTGTTAAAGTACCATTAAGGGGGTTCAAATGTGAACTTCTTATAAAAACTTCTTAAATATATGATCATAACATTTGGACTTTATAACATTTAATCACAGTTCTAACACTAAGTTATATGCATTATTCAGGTTATCAGGCTAACTGGAGTGAGGTTATATTTTATTTGCCTAGAACAGAATATTCAGATTAAATTAAAGAATTTGATTGGGCAACCTAACTGGTTTACTATGTGAATTTGACAAGGCTGGTGTGCATTTCTAGGTGTACCTCAATATTACCATGTGTCACAAATAGAGTGTAGCGTCTCTCTAAATAACCAGCATTCCACCCAAACAGGCTAGTGTTTTCTTACATGCCAAAACTTTGCTTTACAAAGCCTGAAAGGTACACTGGATTGTCACCTTTTCCAAAAACAGTCTTTGTGGGCCATAACTGCCTCTTTCCTGCCTAGCATGTGTATGATTACTAGGCTCAGATTGGACAGAGTTGTACTTTAGTGTCACAAATCCTCACACTGAGGACACACGGGCTTAATCTGAATACATTGTGCACATTTTGGTTACGTTAACAAATGAAAGTCACTTTAGTGGCCCTTTTGATAATAAACTTACTGCACAGCTGCATACTCCCATACACCCTGGTATTCATGCAGGAAGGTTTAGCCCCACACACACACACACACACACACACACACACACACACACACACACACATACACACACACACACACACACACACATACACACACACAGTTTATCTTTGTCAACAGTTCTCAGGTATTTGTCCTGTTACAAATAAATAAACTGTTACAAACAGCTTAAGTGGGGAAAAGTTTGGAGCGAAATGTGTGTTCTTGCACTGTCCTGGGCATTTTGTGTGACACCGACAAATGAAACGTACAGATCTAGCCACCGCAGTACAGGCACTTCTGTCTGTCTTTTTTTGTCCAGTGGCTTGGTGGATGCCCTTGGACCTTGCTGTGAGCCATAGCCATCATTTCACCTTATTTCACTTCTTTTAACTACCAGTGCTGGCTGCGGCTGTAAGGCAGGGTCAGCTGCTGGTCACCCTTCCTGCGAAGAGTCCCACCACGTGGAACACTTTTAACTGAAACGCTGCCGTGACACCAGGCTGGCATCAGTCATCTGAGCAGCTTGTGTATGACCTTTCTGTCAGCATGCCATCACCTCCTCTTGCCAAACCATTCATTTTCCCATCTTCAGTCACAAAGCAGAAAATGAAACCCCAAAAACTCAGAGAACGGTCTGTCCATTTGTGATAAGTAAATATGCGAAACAGCTTTCACAGGAGCATCTCAGAACAAACGGAATGCAGAATGACTCCGAACTTCTAGTCAATTAATGTAAAAAAGTTTTTGATGTTTAAGGGTTAGGTACACCATTCATTTTTTAGGAAACGGCAGTTAGGAGAGCAAAACTTTGAGAGCCACAGTCACCCGTCAAGCTTACCTGAAACCAGAGTGAAGAGAAAACCCATACAGACATGCAATGCCCATACAAATTAAAACGGGTGTCAGCCGCCTCCCATATTCTCTAAGATTTATTGTTGTGCATCAATATTTTTGTCTATAAGGACCCTGGAGATGATTATTGCACTAATTTCAGGTAGGCAAGTTAATTTTAAATGAGGAGAACATTCATCTTTCACAAAGAGCATCGATTTCATATTTAGGACAGAGTTACAAATGAGCCATCAAAGGGAAATGCTGTTATGTATGAAAAAAAAAAAACTGTTCTGTGTTGGTTTTTTATTGGCACAAAGTCACCTGCTATTCAACACACCGGCTTGAAAAATTGCTGCATAAGAAGACAAATTAGGTTTTTTGCAGGGAACAAGCATTCAAACACAGTCTCTTTGCTCCATGGAGATTTATCGCAACCACACGTTTGATCTGACAGTTTTGCTCTAATGGTTTCTGATATAACATTTCAACTGAAAGGGTTTTCATCAGATGGCTGAAGCCCAAGAGCTACTGCGGCTCCTCATTACGGTTCGTGTAAACACCAGTTCACGTTTCCTTTGATTTGCGCCTGGGGGAGGACCCGCTTTTTTGATTAGCGTGTGAGGCTACAACACTTTTGGGTTTGTCAGTCACTTTCGTAGAACCAGCTTGTATGGTACTGCTGGTAAAGCTACCACGTACTTCTGGTAAAGGGCAACGATAGGAGTTAGGCATGACGAAACAAAGGCTTCTCCCTGGTGGACGTTAGATAAAGGCTGGCGTAAAAGTAGATTTGTAGGGCTTGAAGTGGGCCAGTACTCAGTGATTATTTTGCTCTTTGGGGTACTGGGGCTTTTTCTTGTGCAAATGCTCTCCCCGTCGGCCCCCGCTGCTCTTTTCTTCCTCCAGCCAGACACATTTTCTGCCTAAGACTGCTGCAGTAATTATTCATACGGCTCTCATAGCTGCACTTCATTACACAGCGTGCACTATGTTATGCCGCAACAAGGCTCATGCGTCGCTTTCCTACTGTTTGTTTGAAATTAGTGTTCCCTCAATTATAATATAAAATGTGAACTTCAGCAATACCTTCTAATAGCTTTTATTTGCTATAGAAACTCTGATTTTTTTTTTTTTTTTACCTCATATGACATTGGAGGTGTAGAGGTGTGTTACTGAGTAGGAGCAGCAGTAAAGGAGTACAGCAGGAGTAAAAGCAACAGAATAATGTTACCTAAGGTTCTTATTCTAGTATCACTAGAGTAGAAGAAGAAAAAATAGCAGAGCAGCAGTAGCAGCAGCAGTAGTAGTATTAGTGTTGCATAGCAGTAGAACTGAAACAGTAAAAGAGTTTCAGTGGAGTAAAGGCAATAAAGAGGTTACTGAATTAACAGCAGTTATCAAAGTGGTACAGTAGTATTAGCAGAGTAATAATAATAACACACAAATGTATCTCTTCCTTTGTTTCCGTGCAGTTATTTTTTTACAGTCTGATAAATCTGAAAAATGTATTTTTTTTAAATAAAATTTCATATCCCTATAAGATCAAAAATTAAATGACTTTCATTTGTACCATCAAAAATGGGACACTTCACGATTAGATTTTTTCAATTTAAATGTCACTACCTTTCCCCATTTCAACATTTTAATTCTCTGCAGATTATTTAGTAAAACTTTATTTCTTTTGGTGGCTACAGTCATCCTTAGAGCACATTAAACTACACATGTGTTCAGTTACCTCAATTATAATATAAAACAGGAGACTGTGCGTGCTTACATTTAAAGGAAATTTAACTCACATTTATTTACTTATCTAGTTGCTGTGTGACTTAAATTTCCTTTAAATGTAACCGCGCACAGTCTCCTGTCGATTCAGAGCACATTTTGCTATATGGTTCCCAGTAACCATGTAAGTGACAAATAAACTCTTTTGACTCTTTTGACTTTTTTTTTTTTCTCAGCACGTAGCTCCCGATCATCCACTGTCCAGGAAAGGTTCAGCCACGATTCACCACCAGACCCACTTTAATCTCTCAGGGGATGCATTGCCATGCAGTCTCAAAATTCAATTATAATTTTAACTGAAATGTTTTGAGAAGATTTGAGTAAGCAGCTTAGGCCTGACCATTGCAAATTGAATGAAAGTGGGTCGTCAACAAAGGGATGATTTAAAATACATATTATTGTTGAGGGGACATTAGGTGATTTTACAGCCATTGTCGAATTACCATGGGTGGTTCAGTTTAATCCTGGATGAACAGGGGAAGAGAAAGGAGATACAGAGGGACTTTAGAGGGGTAGGGCTTTGAGACATGAAGAGCAAAGACCAGAGACTCCATCAGCAATGCACTTGTATCATTGCACATTTTTCCCTTTCGATGAAACCTATGTTTGCTTTATGTGATAAGAACCACCTGTACAAAAGAGTCAATAAAACTGTCACTGAAAATCTGTGGTTTGGTGATATTTTTCCAGAATATTATCACTAAATGATAATGTGCAAAACCAGGACATTGTTTGCACCAAAGGGCTCATTCCCATCAGTGTGTCTGGACTGCACAGGTCAGGAAAAAGTGCCCTGTATTTGGTCAAATTACATATAGATGCACATAAAAATATCTGTTTAGCTCATCCTTGGTCTAAAGTAAAGCTGTAGTGATGAGATAATATAAGCGATAAGTGTGTACCAAGCTGCTGTATTATTATTGCATTATTTATCGATTTATCCTGCTACATAATTTGAATTGAATGATTTCAGGTTTCAAGTACTTTGATAAAGTGCAGTACAGCAGGAGTTTACATGTATAGTGCTTTGCTAGGGATGCTCTGGTTTCCGCACACAGTCGAAAGAGGCACTTTTTAGGTGAACTGGTGACCCCATTTGTGTGTGTGTGTGTGTGTGTGTGTGTGTGTGTGTGTGTGTGTGTGAGAGAGTGAATGTAAGTGGGAATGTTTGCAAGTATGTATGCGTGTGTGTGTGTATGCATGTTGTGTTTGTCTACTGGACACTGCGAGTCATTGGAAACTGCTGCCAAAGTCCCTGTTTGTGTGAGCACAGACCTGGCCAATAAACCTCATTCTGATTTGTCAGCAATTTACAGCCGGCAGGAGAGAGTCTCCTGATCATTGTGCATCCTGCTTCTAATGGATCACATCCTATGCTTCTGCATACAAAGGTACCGTTAAATTCTTATACAGGCTGCAGTTATTTATTGTATCCAACAGTTTGATGCAATAGCATTGCTGCCTTCCACAGGGATCTCTTGGTAATAGTGTATTTGACATCCTGTCTGTAGTGTATTGCATCTCCTTTAGCCTTTGGCCTTCAGAACAGCCTGAATTCATCAGGGAATGGCTTCAATAAGATGCTGGATATGGTGTGCAGGAATGTTGTTCTATATGGAAATTATTGCAATTTCTAGTTGCTGCAAATTGGCTTGTTGCACAGTCTTGTTGCAAACAAACCTTTCCATCTCATCCAGAATGACAGGGCTGAGATGCAGTTAGTGTACAGTCCACTAAGCAAATAAAAACTCTTTATTATGCTCCTTAAGTTTGCATGCCTTATGATGTGGTTCATCATTGCGCTGGTGTCCATCCTGATGTGGATAAACTGTGGCTATAAGGGATGAACAATGATGTTAGGATACACTGTGTCATTCAGATGTTCTTCAGAAGGTATCAGGGATCTTAATGTGTGCCAGCAAAGTATTCCCCACACCACAATACGGCTACCTCCAGCCTGTACCTGTACTGTTGACCACACAAGATGGCTCCATGGACTCATGTTGCTTGCTCCAAATTTTGATCCTTCCATCAGTACAAACCTGGATTTATCTGACCAAACAACTTTTTTTCCACTCCTCAGTATTACATTTCTGATGTCAGTTGGACACATGTTGTCTCGTTCTAACATTAGAACCCAATGTGTCTTTGGCAGCTGTAGCCTGTTTGCAGTAAAGTCTGATAGGCGACACGTTCCCAGACGGCATTCTGCACACCAGCGCTGAATTTGGATGTGATTTGCCTGGTTGTGTCCTGCCTGCTTGTTTGCATGTTTGCTACTCACCATTCTCATTTGACCCCTTTGAGCCACCAGCTGTTTTTGTCCACAGCATCATTAATCATTGATACTACTTTTTGGTTTTTGCAGCATTTTCACTGTTCTGACTGATTTTTACCACACACCACAGTCACACAGCGTATGGTTTGTAAAGAATGTACATTACGTGTGAAGGTGGGGGTGAACCTAATAAACTGGCATAGAACATACAGTGCATTATTGTCCTTTTTAGACACTCACTTGATTGGTTAAATATTATTTGTACATTTTACTTAATTGTTGTTAGTAAGTACCACACAGTCAGTGTTGACTTAGAAACCACAGAGAGAGCTTCTAGAATCTAGGGTCCTCCATTTGTGTCTTAAGTGCAGGAAGGAATATGTCCAATGTCACTTTGATTTAGCCCATCCATCTGGTTTCTGGCCTTTCTCTTCTTCTTTTTCCTCCAAATTTCCCTGCCCTACCACCTTTGGATAAAATACAGTGTTATTGTAACATTTCCAAGGTATGAGAATTTGTGGTAAGCATTCCAATTTTTGATCCATGATCCATCTGTTTGTTTTCATGGCCAACCACAGTGTCCTTGAATGTCTCCTCAAACACTACAGCTTGAAGGAGTTTGTGTTTTTCCTGTCTCATCATCCACCTGTCATGTTCATATTGTCTCCTAGCCTGGTGCACAGCAACTTCAAGTGAGGCTCCAGACCACTGCGACCCTGACCAAAACAAGCAGGTAAGGGTTATAGGGGGATGGGCGGAGGGTCAATTTAATCATTCTAACAATGCGGCTTTTGTGAAAACCATAGCTGTGGACAGAACACTGCAGACTTCCTCTGCTAATGGACATTCCCACTATGAGGATGCTGCAAAACCTGCAGAGGCCGTAGGTATTCAAAAGCAGCTGAATACCTCCACCTCTGACATAAGGGTCCATACATGGCTGGCCGGGTATCATCACCTGCAGCTTTCTGACTGAAGGGCTATTTCGCCGCAATTTTGCCTGCCATGAAAGGGGTTTCAGCTGTGACTATCTCCCTCACAAATGATGCTGAGAGCTGAAAAAGAGTTGCATCATTTTTGTGTGACTTTTTTTATTTTATATCTGTGCCTCACAGAAAAAGGCACCTCTAGGCATGTCAGCAAGTTATGAGCATGTGCTACTACATATTCATGGACATTAAACAAGCCATAAAAAGTGAAGCTACCGTAGAGCTTTCGGGGCCACTGTTCCGTCTGGTTTCTGATGAAAAAGGGACGTACGCATCTAAGGACTCTACCTACACCACCCAAAGAGATAATAAAAGTAATTTTTTTCCTATTTAAAGCCTCTTCAATTTACTTAACTGTGACTTTTCTCCAAAGCAACTTACAGTTACTGATTTTGTTTATATATTTTTGCTGGAGCAACAGCTCTTGCTAAAAGAAAAGGGATAATGCAGTGCACGGTGAGTCCTGAACCAGCAACCTTCCAGTTACAAAGTCTGTGACACCCTCATAACCCTTTGGTTGCAATACAAATCCTAAAAGCGCATTTGTTGCAACTTAAAATTATGAAAGGAAACTTAGGGTTTGTGAATTAATCTTCTTGAAGAGGAGGAAGAAATATTTATATTTATCAATGTTTAATTTATAAGTTTTGATCAAAGACAAAATTTGCAGGTGATGTTTAGGTAGCAAATTAGCAAAAAATTGTTCACACATTCATTATCCATTCAAACACAACTTTTTGTTGTTCTTCTGAACATGCTGTATACTGTATATGTTATATACTGGAAATCCCCGCATGACATAACTTGCACAGAAAATATGTGGGGTTTCTACTAAAGTAGTACTCTTTTTGCAAACAGTTCATCTGAATTATGCATATTTTCACAAATTCAGTCCTACTGGTAACTGATGACAGCAACTGAATTTTTTTGAAGTACTTCTTTCACATTTGAGCTGAAGAACAATACATGTAAGAGGAGAAAGAGAAAAGAGTGAAAGAGACAGAGAAGAAAAATGATGACTCATCAGAAATACCAGGTGTTTTAGGGATCACTGATCACTTTGATCATAAGAAGGTAAACATATCGAAAGTGGTTCAGCTGAAACCACCAAATTTATAAAAAAAGTTGAATACCTTTTAGTTCCCTCCAAATTATTTTTGCAAGGCCACTATAAATAGTCCTCAACATGGCTGGTGTTAAAGGGCCTGTGATCAGGGGCAAGAAACAGGGTTTGGTCCTACTGCTCCCTGCAACACATGAATGTTAAAATTATACATTTTATCGATACTGGGTTGTGAAACTGGGTTTCACGGAAATATTATTTTTTGAAGTTAAGTTTTTAAAAAAATCAGTAAACACATTTTAGGCAAATTTGAGGAAGGTTCAAGGCAGCAGAGGACAGAGTCTATGCATCAGCAGACAACCGGATGAATCAAAGTGTTTTGGAAAGTGCTTTGCATGTGTTGTTTGAAAACGTTTAAAAAAAAAAAAACTGCTTTAAATAATCTGAAATATTTTACTTGACAAAACAAACTATATCTCATGAATAAAATGTCACATCAAGATGTTATGAAAGAGTTAGGTTGTTCTGAGGTGACGCTCTCATGACTCAAGGGTAACTTGAAGATGTCTGTGGGTGCCACTTTCTGTCAGCTTTGCATCAATTTGCCACAAATAAATAAATAAATAAATAAATAAATAAATAAAGTGCACTGTACACCTAAATCCCCAGGCAGACAAGCTTCTTTTTTCGGGCCTGAGGTGAGGCACACCTGGGAAATTATTGCATGTGCAATGTTGTGACAAGAAAAACCCGAGCCTGAAAGATTACCTACATCAGGAATTCCAAAAGGATTACAAGATGTCAAATTAGCATATATCCCAGGATTCTTTTATTTGAAAACTCACTGCAGTTCTTGTTTGATGGAAGTAGTAGCCTGAAGCACTTCCAAATTGCAGGTCTAAAAAAAAACCGAGACAAGTTGAAATCTGAGGCTATTCTCACATTCCTTCTCGCACTTTTTAATAAAAGAGGTGCCAAGCATGGTTCTTGCTGCACTGCCACAGGGGAACTTTTTTTATTCTATTACTAAGCCTGCAGAGTAATTACTAAGAACAAAACCACTATGTACATTCGCACGTTCGGAATAATGTCACTTCAAAAGCAAAATGTCAGCGGGCTGCTTAACACTCCCTATTCATGAGGCTTGTAAGAACATTTAAAAACATTAGCTCGTGCTTTCCTCACCAAAATGAAAAAAAAAAAAAAAAATGGTTCCCATAAGGCCTTGCTACATGCTCCCCGTTTGTTGAAAGCATGAATACCAATTTATGTGTTATAATTTTTTTGATCAATACTTGCAGCTTGCAATAAAATAGTAGGGATGCAGCCACATCTCCTCTGACAGTCTCTTTGTGCAATTGATAATCACATTAAATTTGGAAACACGGGTGCAAATGGTGTTCCAGTGCCACTGCCCTACTGTATGAATCACTGGGAATTAAATGGGAGAGTCATCGAGAAACTGATAATCTGACACTACAAGTCTCCCAAGCCAGGTGTGTCTGTCAAATAAAGATCGCCGCTAATAAGCCCAGCAGCCATAACTGACGGAGCACATGATCCTGCATCAGCTGTTTTGCTGGCACCTGAACAAACTCTTGAAGTAAGCTTTTTTGTTCAGAAAAAAGAAATTTGGTAAATACATATAGTAACAACTTATTACTATATTTAACAAAGTAAACTTTTCCACATTAACTTTTTTATACAATGAAGCCATTAATATTCCTTGGCTGCAGGGAAAAGCTGCAGTGGAGACAACAGAGGGCAGTGTTGCTTAAGGTTTTGCATGCTGCTGTTTACCAGGGTAAGTAATGAGATGTGATAAAAAGGGGTGGATGAGAGGCATAGGAGAAGAGGTGGCATGAACGTGAACACGTGCTGGTGATCCAGACCGCGGGAAACCACACAAGAGACTTCTCAAGCTGCCAGACGATGTGCTCGGCCTGCTATCGTCGGGCGGATACCTTCTCCCACATCCACGGCATTCTTAACCTGTAAAGCTGCTGCATGAATGGTGTTGCAGTGATGGGAAAAAGGGGGACATTCTATCTGAAACTCCTTTATGGCCCAGAACGGGCATGGAAAGCCAATATTGAAGAGTGAAGAGGGTGGGTGGGTGTTAGGGGGCATTGAAACACACTCAGACAGGAGTAACACAGTGTATGGCTGCAAAATTGCTTCCCGTCATGTAGTACTTTTTTGCACTTATTTATTTACTGCATCTGGTCCTTTGTTCAACAAGATATCAAACGGTGCGGTAGATAATGTGAATGTCCACACTGGTGGAATTGCGCAGAAAGTGCACTCCTCTTCTCCTAGGCAGAATGACTGATGGGGGAATAGACTGGTGCCCACCGTGGTGCGTATCAACAAATGTAATATACGGGTTTGCTAGGCTCAGGCTCGGGGATGTGAGCCACGTGCACAGGATGGCAGGCTTTGTTCAGGTGCCAGCAAAACAGCTGATGCAGAATCATGTGCTCCGTCAGTTATGGCTGCTGGGTAATTAAACAAGTGCTGTTTCCTGCAAACAATAGGTTTAAATGCATGCTGGTAGCAATGGAAAGGTATTTAATACATGAAGCAATTAAGTAAGTAGGTGAAAATACATATCAGATCTCAGCTTTTCAGTAGGTACATTTGTAATAATTAATTTTCTTGAAGTAAATTATCAGCGGTATATAACCTAATTGTGAAAAAGAATATAACATTTGATCTTCCCCTCAAAAAAAAAGATTGCAAAAAAATTATAATACACTTAATACCCAGTAATCTTTTTTTTTTCTCTGCCTTTTTCTCTTTTCTCCTAGTACTTGACAGAAATCAAAATGTGCCTCTGACTAGACAAAAAGCTGCAGCAGATCCCCCTCACTTGCGCTTGGCAGGTCATTCAAAATTTCTCCAGTCATGGTTTTGACGTTATACAAAGTTTCCCATGCATAGATGGGGCAATGCATTGTGTGATGTGAACACAGATGCAAGCGACTCAGACCTGGAAAACACTGTATCAGAAGGTTCAGAAGGGGATTTTTTGTGTACAGGGTTAGGTTAAAGAACATTAAACGGGGTGCTCGGAATTTAAACCGAATTTTTGGTGTAGGAAAGAGATGTTATTTTGGGAAGATATAAATAAGGAGGGCGTACACCGGGATGTGCCTGTGTATCCAAGTTCTGTGTCCTGCCAAGCTCCTCCCAACATAGACGAACCCGCTCCCAGGTGCAGCACAGCCAATTCCTATTTCAGTGGTGAGGAGCACAGCCCTGCAAAAACCTCCTGCAAGCAGCCTTGGGGAATGGACTCGATTATGCCGTACAACTAATTTCAAGAGCATAGCTGTGGCAAGGCTGTTTTCATCTTTCTTTTCTCCTACAAAACCTTTTGTTTGTACCTCACCTTGCATCTCCCCCAGCTATTGTTATCAGACCTGCAGACACAGACTTTTTCTGTAGCCCGGATAAATGGAGCAAATTTAACCTAAAAGAAATTTTAATTAGCGGCACTGTTATTTTTCAGCTCACCTTGATCGATATCAGTAGGTGTTCTCTCAAAATGCAAATGAACTCAATTATTAGCAGAATTTCATTTTCCGAAGCATGCATTGCCAGTTGTTTGTGAATGAACATGGAACGGGGTCAACGGCAGAAGATATCATTTTGAATTATGAATTACTGAAATGACAACTTTCCGGCTCAGAATCCTTCCTTCTTGTTACAGAGAGTCAAGAACTGAGCTCTTAGCGGCTCAAAGCCTGTAAGCAACCTTGAGTTTTTGGGATGTGTGACGACCTCCGCCTACTTTAAAGCCATGCAGGTGAAGACCAGAGACAAAGGATTAAAGACTCCTGAGAGCTTTGAAGGCTGCTGCTATCCTGGCAGCAGCTCATGCCAGAGATGGTTACACAGTTCAGATAACCGCCTGTTCAGATGTGCTCCTCCTACACTTTTTTGGTCGCAGCATCAAATCCAATGATTCTGAACCTTGTTGGAGTTACTGATAATCTCAGTGGGAAGATTACTTGCATACAATTGCAATTTTTTTCTTTTTCCAGTCAATAAATATAACTTTGTGCTGCTGCAAGCTGTGCATATTCCACATAGCGACGGAACATCTGTCAGCACATTTTAGAGGAAAACACTGCCCAGACTTTTCAAGAACAAAAGAAACAGGTGTCACTCCAGTGATCCAGTGTGATGTGGAATGCATATCCCAGCATTCTGTGCATTTTGTGTTTTGTAATATGGACTGTGGGGGACTAGCACCTATTCTCATTCCCCAGACCAAAAACTGTACCTAGAGGCAGCTTGTTATGGAGAAAAAGAAAATTTCCTCATTTTAAGAAATTCATATGAAGAACTTAATTTTGGAAACCTGGAAAAAGTTGTTTGGGGAAGGTTTTACACAGACATTTGTGTTGTTATGAGGCAATTCTGTGTTTATGCTGATGTTAATAAGCTTTTTTTTCTTTTTGGCTTTCTTTTGTTTACTTAATGTACAAACAGCTATGTTTATGTATGGTTGATAAAAATTCTGCAGACATTGGAAGTTCAGCCATGTGCCCCATACCTTGCCACTACACAAACCAGACACATCCCAGAGTTTTAAACTGAATTACTGTCAATGGACAGGAGGTGGTGTACAGGTTAGAGCTGTAGCCTTGCAGTGAAAGGATTGGCTTAGAATCCATAATCCTGTTATGATTGAGGCACCTCCCTGAACTGATGTGGTAAAAATTACTCAGCTGTATATTGAAATATTCAATCCTAACACTGTAAGTTGTTCTGGATAGATGTGTCAGTTAAGCAGATGTTGATTGTCCCCCTGGGAGTCCAGGAAGGCCCAGTACACCAGTGCTCCAGTAATGGCCTTTGCTGGATTGCAGCATCCCAACATGCCTGCTTGCAGTATTTCGAAGTTTGGCACAGCTGTGTCACCACTTCCTTGCTTTCAATTCCCTGCTCGAGTGTGTTGACTTATCTCTAAACAGTGCTTTAAATGAGAAGCCTGATGGCCTGGTGATTGATTAGCTTTGAAGTGGCCTGCAGGCACTGGAAAAACCCCCAGCACCCAAAGCCAGAAGTTGCCATCTATTCTGATATTGTTTCAAATGTCATGCATTTAATGGAAACATATTGAAACACAGTACCGTGAAATTGTATTAGTCATGCTGTCAGACTGGTTAACTCTCACATGTTTCATCACCACGGACAAATAAATGCATTTATTAAGTACATTTTTTTGGCCTGTTGCTAAAGGTACCAACTAAGCAGTTTCTCATTTTCATCAGAGTGAACTGCACACCTCAAACTGCAGAACTTTTAAACCGTTTTTGCTGGAAGTGAAGGATGAGATGGTTCCTCAAGCTTCTGATGGCACACAGAACCTTTTACGTGAGGACTTCTTGCACAGAAACACACACACACACACACACATACACACACACACACACACACACACAAACACACCTGGACCTACCTAACACCATGTGCTTAGTTACAAGTAGCAGATACTCAGTTACCACAGCACTCCATTCCTTGTGCCCAGTAAACCAGGCGTCACACATCCATTTAATAACTTGTAGTGACGGCTGTTGGGTGAAAAAGTGGTCATCACAGGAGACCACTTCATGGAAGCCTGTATGCACAACTTATATGTACTATGTATATATGCTATATATACTGTATACAGAACACTGTGGAAGCTACAAAACAGATAGAACATTGCTGAAAAATGGGAAATTCTTTTGTAAGTTCTATATATATATATTTAACCTTTACTAATATTTGTTTTGAGCCACCAAAACTCTCACCTCTCCACAGGAAGACTTGATGACTTAAGCATGATTGTCTTCAACATGCTTGGAACCGCTAATTGTCAGGGGGGAAGGCGTCTTTGTCGACAAGGCTGGATTGATTGGGTCTCTTGGTCCTTGGAGAGGCATTGACCTAATGCCCAACCTGCACCCATTGATCCTCATTAGAGTGGTACCCAGTGACAGACCTCGCCTTTGCTGAATTAGTCCAGTCCGCAGTCAAAGGAGCTACTTAGGCTTGCATCCCTCTGTCGGCTGCCGCTGTTGGACTACAAGCACCCAGGGATGGAAATCAGTTTCATACAGATGGCATAACAGTGGGCTATGTCGCGGCCCAGCGGGTCAGATTGTCACCTCATAGCTCCCAGGACCATAGATCCAAATGGGGATCTAACCCCACATTTGTGCGGGTCTCTTCTGGATTCAGGAAAAAATTAACAAAGCATACTTTAAGGGCAGTCTTGGTGAGTTATACTATGGATGAACATTTAAACGCTTGGCCATGTGCAGGGTGGCCCAACAACTTAACTTTGAAGAAGACTGATTTTAGTAAATTTCTCAATATTTAAACCTAAAATGTTGCTTGCTGGTTATCCATAGTAAAGGCAAAGATAAAAAAAGGTATATGATATCAATCAGGGTTTGTGTTGAGAACACAAATGGCTATAAGCCTTGGTGGCGGAGGTTTGATTACAATGCCTCCTGAAACAGAGCCACTGCTCTCCCTGTGTAAATCATTGAATGAAGCTGGCAATTTTGTTGCAGTCAGCAGCACTTGCGTTTGACACTGTGTCTGCATATCCATATGTAGATGAGTTTCTTTGGTCATCAGGTTTCCCTATATCAGCTCAAAGTCCCTGCAGACACAGCAGATTAGGACAATAGGAACTGCTGCTGTGGACAAGACCTTCCTGGTGATGAACCCTAATTCCCATACAATTATTTGCTCACCTGACATCTTTGCCCAATGCAACTTACGGTCTGAGGTTGGCACACTGAAGTGTAGCCTTACACTGATTTACCCATCTGTAGAGCTGGGTGTTTTTACTATACTGTATCAACTGAGGGTAAGGATCTTCAGCCAAGGGGTACACAACAGAAGCCAGATTCATACCTGGCTGAGCTTGCAAGGAGACAATCGTTGCCTACTTGCTTCCCACAGACTGCAGTAAGCACCATGAAAGCTGTTCAAAACTTCAACAGTAGCAGCACAGCACCTACAATGTCGCTGTCCCTTAATAGATCATTTCTGGTGACATATGTTTAATTTCTGTGCTTTTAAATTACTGCATGTCTACACTCAACTCCTTAATGAATACACAAAGTAGTCAACAGTCGCTTCCCTGATTATTAGTGTCAAGTTCTCATCACAAGTATTGCTATAGAAACTGCTATCCCTCAGGTTGCAAGATGAATAAATGGATGTCATTAGATGTGTAATTAAAATTCACATCGTGATCAATACACTGTGCCAGAAAGAACGGCTGCATTGTACTCGCTCATTTGTCAAGATGAGGCTCATTTTCTCAAACTATCTTCATCACTTCAGTCCAGTGCCCAAATATTTCAGCTGGTATTGTAAGGCAAGGATTCTCAACTTGTGGTGTGTTTGAACCATGGCTTTAAAAAAAATAATAATGAGCAGTGCTGCTGGATAAGTTTTACTTTTGCCTTTAACTTTTACCGTTGCACCTGGACTGTATTTCCTGATCGAATGACATGGCCAGTTCTTGGAAACCAATAGTGGTGCTCTTTATACTGGAAAGGGAGACGCGGCAGCAGATCTGCTCCACAGAGAATGTTTTACCCCACAGGAAAGACAATACACTTTTTACAAACCGTGTATTTACTGCGGTGCTGCTGGGCTACACTTCTGGGCTTCCCATCCTATGTGACCTTCCTACAGACCTGCAGCCCCACATGACTACAGTTAACCACAATGCCTCACAATTAATTTTGCCAGTTAAATTATCCTCGTCTGAGAAAATAATAGAGACAAAGATTCTGGGGAGGCTGGTAATTGTATTGATATTTCTACAGTGAAAGCTTAGGAATTGCAATGGGTTTCCCGTGGCTGATAACCCACAACCTTGTGTTCTCTTGGAGCACTGGTGAATGGCTCTGTTGGAGTCCTCAGTGCATAGAGAGATGTCCCTCTGTCCCCTGCAGGGCAATGTCAATTGAAAGTGCTAATGCAGATGCACCGTGTCAGATACCAAAAGATACCAAAACTTTGCATCTTTAGGTAAGATTCAAGCTTCTACGCCTCCCCTCATCAGCTATGCAATTGTGCGATACACCTTTTCCCATGTACTAGACCTCCACAAAGAAGGATCCACCCTCTCTCCCTTCCTGAACAGGAGGCTATGGAAACATGTTTTTAAGAAACATTAACTTCAGGAATCATTTGGTGATCCACCCCTCCAGCCTCTGCTGGTTTCATTTTTGTACAGTAGACAGATGGTGGCTTCAGGCCTTATATTGATCAGCTAGGGCTGAATACTCTGACTGTTAAGTATCCTTACACCTTACACTTGATACCAGCTGCGTGAGAACTGGTTAGCAAAGCTGGTTGGTTCACCAAACTAGATCTCTGGTGTGCATATAACTTGGTACGGTTAAAATAAGGGGATGAATGCAAGACTGAATTTAACGCTTTTTTGGGTCATTCCTAGTATTTACATATGCCTTTTTGTCTTGCCATAACACCCTCTGTTTTCTAAGCATTTGCGAATAAAAGTATGTTTCTGAGCATTTGCATTTCAGCTGCAAAGCTCACAGATGGACCCTAAGAAAGTTTCTGCAGTTCTGTGTTGGCACACATGCAGTTTATGCGGGATTTAAGCACAATGGCGACACTGCTGTCTGGACTTGTACGTTGGCCCCCAGGCACCTCATATAGGCACCTCAGGCGCAGAGTGTATTTGAGGAACTTAAGCAGCTCACCTTTGCTCCCATTCTCTAACACCCTGACCTCTCATTTCCCTCCATAGTAAAGGTGGACACATCTGAAGTGGGAGCAAGAGTGGTTCTATTAGAGAGGCAGGGCTCACCTCTAAAGCTTTTCCCCTGTGCATACTTTTCGTGAAGATTGACTCAGACTGAAATGAATTATGACATAAATAATAGAAAACTACTTACAGGTACAATTATACTAGCCTTAGAGAAACATGGGCACTGGTTAAAGGATGCACTTCTCACTTTTTAGTATTTACAGATCGCAGAAATCTAGAATACCTGAAAAAAAACAAAACACCTTAATTTTCAACAGGCGTGATGAGCTTTATTTTTCACATTTCAGTGTTACTGCAATGTATTGTCAGGGTTTTAAAATTAGAAAAGCAGATGCCCTGTCCCAATTGTATGACCTCTTCCCACCTACCATTTGTTTCACAGTTCCAATCAGGTGGACTCTTATGGATGACCTGAAGCAGACCCAAACTCAGGACCTTGAACCCACTGAAAAGACACAGAGTAAAGAAAATGTAGGTAAAGAATGACAAGAATATCCAGGTTATGAATACGTCCAAGCCTCATCGTGCCCTCAACTACTGCATTGGGTTCATGTCTACTCCAGTATGGGGCATCCTAGGGTGAATGAAACACTGCAGCTAAGAGGTTTGATGGCCTACTGAGATGTCAAAGAATTTCTTCTAGTATATGTTACTTATGCAAAAGCAAAGATCCCTAGACACCCACCTACTGGAATCTGAAACCCCCTATCATTCCCAAACCGGTCCCCCATAACCATCAACTTTGTGCCGCATTTGCTTAAATTTGAGGCTAACAATACAATCTTGGTGGTTTTTGCCTGCTGATCCCTCTGAAAGTGTTCCCCACAGCTTTGGACACTGCTGAAGTGTTGTTTCAACAGGTTTTTAGACTCTATGGGATCTCAGAGGGCAGTGTGTTAGACAGGGGGCCAGAATTCACCCTAGGTTTCCATGGACAGCCACTTCCAATGAAACACCAGCAGTGGATAGGTTGCTTAAAGCAAGTGAGAAGGTATGGGAGTCTGCCCCTGCAAAGCTTCACCAGGCTGTGGTGATGCATAAAGCTCAGGTGAACCAATGGCAAAGGTCAATGTTCTATCATTCTGGGCAAAGGGTATAGTTAGCCACCAGGAACATTAATGCCTGTCTACCTTCCAAGAAATTGAGATCAAAGTATATTGGACCCTTCAAAATTCAGTTGCATATTAAAATGGATATCACCCGCAGTTACCACCTCAGTACAGAATCTGTCCAACTTTTCATGTCTCATTGTTGAAGCCATACAGTACCTGTGTGGGATAGGACCAGTCATCATCCATCACCACCCTTTGGTGTGCATGCATATGCAGTCCAGACTTTACTGAACTTTAAACAATAAAGAGGAGTGCTTTATTATCTGGCCTGGAAGAACAGTCCTGTGTGCCAGCTAATGACATTTCAGACCCTTCGCTCATTGAGGAGTTCCACGGGACGCACCCAGATCGTCCAGCTCCTCTTTCTCTTTGCCATCTAGTGGTGGAAACGCCCCATAGGGGGAGCAGTGACACAGGTCCTGGACACAAGTGACCAGCAGTGAAACAATAAACAAGGGTGACCACACCAGTTCCCACTCAGCTCATTACCCCAGTCTTTAAATAGGAGAAACTCATTCTCACTGCCAAATCTCAAACAGGTGTTTGTTGTCTCTTATTGACCCTACTTTAAGTTTACTCTCCTTCCCCTGAACCTTCATCTGTTCCTGTTCTCACTCCTACTGCCTGTCCTTGTTGCCATTGCCAAAGTGTTTCCCAAGTCCTCAGCCCTCCACATCTTCAGACCTCTGTGTCTCCCTGTTTCCCAAGTCTTCTACTCACCATGTTATTAAGTCTCTGGATTGTCACCGAACTCAAGTTCATCGGTCTCTATGGGTCCTATTTGTCACTTGCTCATTCACTGTAAATAACTCCTGCACTTGAGGCCCCACACTCACCAATCCCTGGGAAGCCATGACAATTAATGTCTTTCTTTTTGTTATAAAGTTAATGCTTGGTGTCTTTTGTAGTGGCTCTATGGTCAAATCCACCCCATAACTAGCCACAGTGGTAATCAAACCCAGCTTCTTCAAGTCTAAAGAACACCATTATAAACCCTATGTAAAGTCATTCGTCCATCCGTCCGTCCGTCCATCCGTCCATCAACATCTTTGTGTTAACTCTAGGGTTCTTGGTGTTCTGGAACATCTCAGATGCATGAGACAATACAACTACTCACACACCCATATACTCACATGCATGCTAAGGGTAATTTTGAGTTACTAGTTTACCTCAGACACATCTATTTTCATGTTTTGTGGGAGAAAAGTGCAGTCGTGGCAGTTACCTAGCAAACGGCGCCGGAGGAGGAAGTGAGGGAAAAGAGCTGGCGTTCTGGTCAAGCTGAAACGACGTGCAAATTGTACACCTCTTCCCAGTATTCTTCTAGCGAATGTTCAGTCACTGGACAACAAGCTAGATGAACTGAGAAGCAGGCTGGCCTTCCACCGGGACATCAAGGACTGCAATGTGCTGGTTTTCACGGAGACTTAGCTGGAACCCTCAATTCTGGACTTTGCCATTACACCCCAGGGTCACACAACATACCGGC
Source organism: Heterotis niloticus (assembly GCA_018136845.1). Classification (NCBI taxonomy): domain Eukaryota; kingdom Metazoa; phylum Chordata; class Actinopteri; order Osteoglossiformes; family Osteoglossidae; genus Heterotis; species Heterotis niloticus. The sequence continues at coordinate 14,506,727 of CM030891.1, forward strand.
AGGACAGGACAATGAAGTCGGGGAAGGTGAGAGGGAGAGGTGTCTGCTTCATGGTGAACAACTTGTGGTGCTCAGATGTAGAGAATATCTCCTCTGGATGTTCCCCTAATCTCGAGGCACCTCACTATCAGATGCCGACCCTACTACCTGCCCCGGGAATTTACATTGGTCATTTTAACAGCCGTGTACATTCCACCACAAGCTGACACCGCAGGGGCGATCGACGAACTGTATAGTGTTGTCGAGCGGTCGGAGGCTTTACACCCGGAGGCTGCTGTGATTGTGGCTGGCGATTTCAACAGTGCCAATCTGAGGAAAGCTATGCCGAAATTTCACCAGCATATCAGCTTCCTGACACGTGGTGGGAACACGTTGGATCATGTTTACACTCCGTTCCGGGATGGATATAAGGCCCTCCCCCATCCTGCCTTCGGCAAGTCAGACCACGCCTCCATCCTGCTACTGCCTGCCTATAGGCAGAGGCTTAAGCAGGAGAAACCGGTGACGAGGACCATCCAGAGCTGGACGGACAAATCCGATGCAGCTCTACGTCACTGCTTCAGCGAGACGGACTAGCTGATGTTCCGGGAGGCAGCGGAAAACCGGGTGGAGGAATTCCCCGAAACAGTTACGGGTTTCATCGCAAAATGCATCGACGATGTCGTTCCGAGAGTCACTGTACGGACTTTCCCGAACCAAAAACCGTGGGTGAGCGGCGCAATCCGTGCTTTACTCAAAGCACGGACATCAGTCTTTAACTCCGGTGATTTGGAGGGCTACAGGCACTCTCGTTACGACCTCAGAAGAGTGATAAAATCCGCTAAAACGCAGTGCAGGGACAAAGTGGAGTCTCTCTACCGGGGCTCCAACATAAGAAACATGTGGAGAGGGCTTAGAACAATCACGGACTATAAAGGGAAAGGCAGCAGTGTTGTAGAAGTATCTGCTCCCCTCGCTGAGGAGCTGAACACCTTTTACGCACAGTTTGACAAGAACCACCCATGCCTGGCCATGGACCTGAACCAGGATGCTTGCTCACTGTAGGTGTCCAGAGCAGATGTATGTAAATCCTTTAAAAGGATAAATATACACAAAGCTCCTGGACCGGATAACATCCCTGGTAGGGTTCTTAAGGCTTGTGCGGACCAGCTGGCAGGTGTGTTCACCGACATCTTCAACCTTTCCCTGCTGCAGTCTGTTGTCCTCACATGTTTCAAGAAAACCATCATTGTTCCTCTACCCAAGAAACCCAGAGTACTCTGCCTAAATGACTACCGCCCTGTAGCACTTACGTCCATCATCATGAAGTGCTTTGAGTGGTTAGTCAGGCCACACATCGTTGCCTCTCTGCCAGACATACTGGACCCACTTCAGTTCGCCTCCAGACCAAACAGGTCTACTGACGACGCAATCGCCTTCACTCTCCACAAGGCTCTCTACCACCTGGAACAGAGGAACACGTATGTGCGAATGCTCTTTATCGATTACAGCTCAGCATTCAACACCATCGTGCCCTCTAAGCTGGTTGCCAAGCTCAGGAACCTAGGACTTAACCCAACTCAGTACGGTTGGGTCATGGACTTCCTGATGGGCAGGCCCCAGGTGGTGAGATTGGGGAACACCATCTCCTCGGCGCTGACTCTCAGCACGGGGACCCCCAGGGCTGCGTGCTTAGCCCCCTGCTGTACTCCCTGTTCACGCACGACTACATCGCCTCGCTCAGCTCCAACATCATAGTCAAGTTTGCTGACGACACCATGATCATCAGCCTGATCACTGACAACGATGAACAGGCCTATAGAGAGGAGGTGAGAACCCTGACCTCATGGTGTCAGGACAATGGCCTCCACCTCAACGTCAGCAAAACAAAAGAGCTGATTGTGGACTTCAGGAGACAGCAGGGGAATGGCCATATGCCCATCTCTTTAGCTGGTGCCCCAGTGGAGAGAGTGAATAGCTTCAGGTTCCTCGGAGTTAACATCACTGAGGACCTGTCCTGGTCACGGCACACCAGCGTCGTCATTAAGACGGCAACACAACGCCTCTTCTTCCTCCGTCAGCTGAGGAGGTTCGGCATGGACAACAGGATACTGGTCAACTTCTACAGATCTACGATCGAAAGTATCCTGACTGACTGTTTCACGGCCTGGTATGGCAGCTGCAGTGTGTCAGACTGTAAAGCTCTGCAAAGAGTGGTCAAGACAGCACAGACCATCACCAGGACTGATCTGCCAGCCCTGCAGGACCTCCACACCCAGCGCTGCAAGAAGAAGGCGCTTAACATCCAGAGGGACAGCAGTCACCCCAGCCACAAACTATTCTCCTTGCTCCCATCCGGAAGACGCTTTAGAAGCGTTCAGACAAGGACGAAATGGTTCCAGAACAGTTTTTTTTTTTTCCCACACACCGTAAGACTGCTAAACCACTGACTTCTCTCTGGGCAGTGGAACAGTTGATCGGGGTCTGTCTGTCTGTCTATCTGTATGCCTGTCCCACCCATTGTGGAAACCCGTCTGGTTCACAAACATATTTCTCTGGTACTTTTTGTAGTTGTAGGTTTGGTTGCTGTGTGCTGCTGGTTTGGCTGCTGTGCCCCCCGCCCCCACCAATCCCTGATGTATATCCCTTTCCCCACATACCTATCCCTATTTATTAACTGTTTATTCTACTCTTTTATTTATTACTTTCTTATTTATTATTTATTGTTCTCCTCTCCCGATTTTTTTCTTTCTATCCTGTTACTTAGTTATACTTTAGATATTACGTCCATATTTGCACTGAGGATGCCTGGAAACAAAACTTTTCATGGGGACAACACTGCTATGCTGTGTTGTTCACCCATGACAAATAAACCTTTGAATCTTGAATCTTGAAAACTGGAGCATCTAGAGGAGCATGAACATGGGAAGAACATGGAAACTCCAGATGGGCTGAGCTGGATTTCAACCCAGCCAAGGAGCTGTAAGGTACAAGTTGAGCTAAATATGGGATCTTGAGTTTTGGCTTTGGGATAAAGATTAACTATAACAATAGATTTGTCTTCAGCTGCACTTCTTCTTCTTCTTTCGGCCGCTCCCGTTAGTGGTCGCCAGAGCGGATCAAAAGCTTCCACTTCCTCCTGTCCTCTGCATCTCTCTCCATCACCCCTACCACTTGCATGTCCTCCTTCACCACATTCATAAATCTCCTCTTAGGCCTTCCTCTCTTCCTCTTGCCTGGCAGCCCCATCCCTAGCATCCTTCTCCCGATATATCCAGAATCTCTCCTCTGCACATGTCCAAACCAACGCAATCTCGCCTCTCTGACTTTGTCTCCAAACCGTCCAACCTGTGCTGACCCTCTAATATACTCATTTCTAATCCTGTCCATCCTCGTCACACCCAATGCAAACCTTAACATCTTTAACTCTGCCACCTCTAGCTCTGCCTCCTGTCTTTTGGTCAGTGGCACCGTCTCCAACCCATAAAGCATAGCTGGTCTCACTACCATCTTATAGACCTTCCCTTTCACTCTTGCTGGTACTCTTCCGTCACAAATCACTCCTGACACTCTTCTCCACCCACTCCACCCTGCCTGCACTCTCTTCTTCACCTCTCTTCCACACTCCCCATTACTCTGGATTGTTGATCCTAAGTATTTAAATTCACCCACCTTCGCCAACTCTATTCCCTGCATCCTCACCATTCCTCTGTCCTCCCTCTCATATATGCACATGTATTCTGTCTTAGTCCTACTGACCTTCATTCCTCTTCTCTCTAGAGCATATCTCCAGGGTCTCCTCAACCTGCTCCCTACTCTCACTACAGATCACAATGTCATCCGCAAGCATCCTACCCCCACCCTGAAAGCATCCGTCACTCCTACTGCAGACCTCACCACTGTCACACTGTCCTTGTACATATCCTGTACCACTCTTACATACTTTTCTGGCACCCCTGACTTCCTCATACAATACCACAGCTCCTCTCTAGGTACCCTGTCATATGCTTTCTCTAAGTCCACGAAGACACAATGCAACTCCTTCTTACCTTCTCGGTACTTCTCCATCAACACCCTCAGAGCAAACAACGCATCTGTAGTACTCCTTCTCGGCATGAAGCCATACTGCTGCTCACTAATCGTCACCTCCCTTCTTAACCTAGCTTCCACTACTCTTTCCCATAACTTCATGCTATGGCTGATCAGTTTTATCCGTCTGTAGTTACTACAGCTCTGCACATCACCTTTATGCTTAAAAATAGGTACCAGTACACTTCTTCGCCACTCCTCAGGCATCGTCTCACTTTCCAAGATTCCATTAAACAATCTGGTTAAAAACTCCACTGCCATCTCTCCTAAACACTTACATGCTTCCACAGGTATGTCATCTGGGCCAACACCCTTTCCATTCTTCATCCTCTTCATAGCTGTCCTAACTTCCTCCTTGCTAATCCATTGCACTCCCCTATTCATAGTCCCTACATCATCCAGTCTTCTCTCTCTCTTGTTCTCTTCATTCATCAACCCCTCAAAGTACTCTTTCCATCTGCTCAACACACTCTCCTCGCTTGTGAGTACGTTTCCATTGCTATCCTTTATCACCCTAACCTGCTGCACATCTTTCCTAGCTCGGTCCCTCTGCCTAGCTAATCGGTACAGGTCCTTTTCTCCCTCCTTAGTGTCCAACCTCTCATACAAATCACCATAAGCCTTTTCTTTAGCCTTTGCCACCTCTCTCTTTGCCCTACGCCTCATCTCCTTGTACTTCTGTCTACATTCTTCATCTCTCTGTCTATCCCACTTCTTATTTGCCAGCCTCTTCCTCTGTATACTCTCCTGTACTTCTTCATTCCACCACCAGGTTTCCTTGTCCTCCTTCCTCTGTCCCGATGCCACACCAAGCACCTTTCTAGCTGTCTCCCTTTCCACTTCTGCTGTAGATGTCCAGCTCACTGGTAACTTTTCACTGCCACCCAGTGCCTGTCTTTATTCCTCCCTGAACTCCACCTTATAGTTTTCCTTTTCCAACTTCCACCATTTGATCCTTGGTTCTGCCCTCACTCTCCTCTTTTTGATCTCCAATGTCATCCTACAAACCACCATCCTATGCTGCCTAACTACGCTTTCCCCTGCCACCACTTTACAGTCTACAGTCTCCTTCAGTCTGGCCCTCCTGCACAAGATATAGTCCACCTGTGTGCATCTTCCTCCACTCTTGTACGTCACCCTGTGTTCCTCCCTCTTCTTAAAATATGTGTTTACCACAGCCATGTCCATCCTTTTTGCAAAATCCACTATCATCTGACCTTCTGCGTTCCTCTCCTTGACACCATACCTACCCATCACCTCCTCTGTTTCCTTCCCCAACATGTCCATTGAAATCCGCTCCAATCACCACTCTCTCTCCCTCAGGTACACTCCTCGCCACTTCATCCATATCACGCCAGAATTCTTCTTTCTCATCCAGCTCACACCCAACTTGCGGGGCATATGCAGTAACAACATTCAGCATCACACCATCAATTTCCAGTTTCATAACCATCACTCTATCAGACACTTGCTTCACCTCCAAGACACTCTTTACATACTGTTCCTTCAGGATAATCCCTACCCCGTTTCTCCTCCCATCCACACCATGGTAAAACAGTTTAAACTCCCCTCCGATGCACCTAGCCTTACTCCCCTTCCATTTGGTCTCTTGCACACACAATATATCAACCTTCCTTCTCTCCATCATATCAGCAAGCTCTCTCCCTTTACCAGTCATACTACCAACATTCAAAGTTCCTATCCTCACGTCCACTTTCTTAACCTTCCCCCTCTCCTCCTTCCTCCGGACATGCCTTCCTCCTCTCTTCCTCCTTCTTTGGCCAGCAGTAGCCCAATTTCCGCCAGCACCCTGTCGGCTAGCAGTGCTGGTGGTGGTCGTTGTTAACCCGGGCCTCGACCGATCCGGTTTGGAAATTTCCATTTTTGTCCGCATATTTAGTTTGGCAAAAATTTTTACGCCGGATGCCCTTCCTGACGCAACCCTCTCCATTTCCGGGCTTGGGACCAGCACAAAGACATGCACTAGTTTGTGCACCCCTTTGCGGCTGGATTTTTTAGTAATATCATACAAACACAAAAAATAGTCATACCTCAATTTATGCACCTAACCAATTCCTGAAAACATCACATTACGCAAAAACACATACATAATACGGCTTTTTCCATTATTTGTTATGGGGAAAATTATAATATATTCCAGCCCAACCCAAAAGTGGCAAACAATTTCCCCAAATTTCAGTAGAACACTGAAAAAAGCTAACATAAAAAATAACATTTTATGTACACTGTCATGACAGCATCTAAAAGGAATCACCTCTGCAACATAACTGAAACAGATATTTATTTACAGCCAGGTGTACTTACTGCATTTACATATAGTACCAATACAACAGTACAATATTGATACCACCAGATATGTACAGTACCTGCGTGGAGCAACAGGCAGTGATCAGAAACTTACTGTCTTCAGCTGCACTGGTCTTTTCAAAACTAAAGGCGGGCAGACTGATGTCTGATATTTTAAAACCCTTCAGTGACAAAAACAAATGGCCTTATTTTTGGCATCAGTTTTGTATTAGGTCAAAAATATGCACATAACTAAAGAGGTTATGTTTTAATTAAGATATTCAAAACAAAAAAACATTTTTTCATTCATAATTTTTTCCACCACTTCAATAGACAAACACTCACACCCTGGGGGCAGTGATCAGAAAATGCAATAAATGTAAAAGTGATAAAAAGTGGTTAAAAATGAGGACTCTTATTTTGTGACCAGTGTATGGGTGTTTGTTAATCTGCAGCCAAAACCTCTCTTTTTCTTGGTTGCAACGTGATGGACATTTCTCCTTCATGGTGCTGATCTGGGAGACACAGATTTAAACAAATCCACTGTGAAATTATTTATTCATTTGTTTGTTGCTTTGTTTGTGAAAGCCCTTCTGCGCAATGTTGGCCATTGTCTTCCTTCTCCAGGATCATTCAGTTTTTTGGGCTACAAAATTAAACACCTAGAACAAAAGGCATGCCTGCAATACTTGAATATCCATGTCGTGGCAGTTAAATGAGCTGTTAATAAAAGCTTATGCATGATGCAAAATGTAGCAACAAAAGTGTAACTCTTACCGCCGTTGCAATGCTGTCATGTGTATAATGGCATTACATTTCATTCTTATATATTACATACTTGCTGTTTATCACTGTTTTAATCAGTGTCGTGTTTATGTATATGCTTATTTTGTGTTTTGTTCCTCCTGGTGAAATGCCTATATGTGCCCCATATTTGAAATATTTAAGTATGAAAATGTTAATATTTTTGTTAAAGGTAATAAATGCTGAACAAACATAATAGTTCTATTTACTAAATTCACTCTATTCACTGGTCCACCATGAAACTGTAGCATGCATCAACTCTTAGATATATACTTTTTTATACATATACAGGTAAGAATAAATATTTTATATTTAAAATATATAAAAATATAATAATGTATTATATATTTTATATACTCTAAGCTTGTAAAGACTCTGCTATAATTAGTTTCTGGTCTTTCATAATCAGGGCAGTTGTTTGTTATCAGCTTAGCAACCCCTGTGATAATAATCATGTGAAGCTGAAACACAGGTGGTTCATGATTTTCTGCCTGTGAATTGGTCTGTGTGTGTGTGTGTGTGTGTGTGTGTGTGTGTGTGTGTGTGTGTGTGTGGCCTGATGCTGGTGTCGCTTAGACACACACCTCTGTAGGGTATTTTTAGCGCCTTTTGTTGGCATGTGAAGTGCTTTCATAATGCAGTAATTGTGATAGATACCTTCTTTTGGCAACACCCCAGAACACACACACACACACACTTCCCCCGTTTTGCTTGTGATGGAGTCAGTGTGCAGTGTGCCAAAGAAGAGATTTACGAAGTCTTGGGTCAAAGCAGCTGATGGGAAGGTAATTGTGTTTCTGTTGTTGACGGTGACACTCTCTATCTTTCCCTCTCTCTCTCACACACGCGTGCGCGCACACACACACACACACACACAAACAGTTTTCCTTTATCTATTTCAAAGCAGTTTCCATTTCCTTCACTTCTGTCTGCAGGTTCTGATCTTTTTGCTTGCTTTATTTTTCTCCTCTCTGGAAAAGCAGGGCCTTCTACTGGGTTCCGGTGGAGTGCTGTCCTTTATTTGAGTTCAAGTCCACTTTTAGGCTCATGTAGCATAAACAACTCAAGATTTCTCCCACTACATTTAATTAGTATGGTGCCAACTGCACCCGGTCCTGCTTCATAGAACACATCATGGGTACACCAGCAGGTACACCCTACCTGTCCTGTGTTATATAGTGAAATATAGGTGGAACAATAGCAGCTTAGTGAGTAAAAATGCTACATTCAGTGGACCAGTGAGACATATTCTGAGTAATTCACACATTATTATTTTATATATTTATTTATATTTAACAGACTAACCTATTGCAAGAGCAGTTTCATTTTATTATTTAATTAGATATCACCTTTTGACCAAAGCGGCTTCAGATGGAAGGCTCTAATTTTAGTCTCTTTTCCACTACACTTTAATCCTATTCATATGGCTGACTGATCAATGTAGAATAAGTCCCTTGGTCAAGGGTACTGCATCAAGAATGGGGATTTGAACCTGGGTCCTTTTACTGCAAGTCTGGAGATCTGGGCAACATTACTCTGGCTATGGTTGGAAAAGTATGTTTCTTGTAAACAGACCATTTTCAAGTCTGTTTACTAGCAATGTTCATCTGTAGCTTTTGGCTCTAGGAAAAAACAGCAGTCTCTCCAATGAGGCTTAGAGCAGCAACACGTTCACATCTTTAATCGTTCTTCTATTTACCGTGGTATTCAGGAGGAAACAGTGCCCTGAGAGTTAGAACACAGAAAGCCCGCCTGTAACAATGAAACAATGAAACCCCGGCCCGGTAGCACTGTGTCAGATTTTGTGCCCGCGCTTCTCTGGTTATTTCTCAGTTGTTGTCAGACACGCACACAACGCCACCAGCGTCAGAGAACTTGTGCGAAGCTGCAGGCCACATGTAACCCAGTCACCTCCCAAAATTTTGAAAAAGGCCACGGGCGATGTGCGGGCTTCGCTGTGCTCCCTGTTGAAGTCTACGGCTTGAGGCAATCCTATTACTGAAATACCTCTCCCAACTTCAGGTGTTATCTCCTCCTGCAGCTGTTCCAGGCGCTGCGGCGTGACACGGTTTTGCACGGCCTACGTTGCCCCCAAAGCAAACCGATAAAACTACAGCTCCACAGTCGCACATGCATCGCCCTAATGTTTCTCCATTTGTGCTTTGTTAATCACATTAACAAAGGGTCTAATTTTAGTCTCTTTTTCACTAAATTTCATTTTTCATTTCTGCATTTGGTTTTTGATCCATCCTTAGACCAAAATTTGCTGAAATATGTACTTTTATCTGGCTTTGTGACAGGATCAACCACAAAATGATATTCACGTATTGAATTCTGCTGTAATTGTAACAATCATATTAAATAACAGTTTTTTGTCTAGTTTTGCATTTTACACTGCATAAGAAATGTAGTTCAAAATTAATTGCAGTCAACACACCTACAAATTCCCTGTGTTAAATGTTGCTAGGAGACAGGATTAAAAAAAAAAAAAAAAATGTAATTGACCAACTTGACAAAATTTTAGAAAGTATTTGTGGTAAAACTTCTTTATCTTTTATGCAAGTCCTATATTTGTCCCACAGGTCACCACCAATTGCCAGAAGATGCTTCGATGCTCTAAAATGATGGTGAAATAAAGAGATAGGAAGCGCATCTCACAATTTTTCCTTTCATGGCACAGTTCTCATACTGAAAGTTAAAATGATTTTCTCCTGAACAGGCACGTTTATAATCAAAGTGCACCCTGCTTTCCTGCTCCCAGCTAACAAGTGGTTGCTACTGGAGACTGTGGCTAGTTTTGCTGCTGTGTTGTGTGGTGAGCTAAACACGTTAACCACAAAAAGTGACCATTTTGACAGGCAAAGCCACAATTGTGCTCTCCACCTATGGCTAAATCCACAAAAAAAAAAAAAAAACGAGATTAAAAAGTTAAACTTCTCCAATGATTTTTTTCACAAACAAAATAAATGAACAGATTTTTAATTTTTTTGCATTTAGGAAAGAGTTTGGAGCTCCTTGTGCCTGCAGTCTGCAGGGGGCAGTAAAGTTCCATATATGTGCTGCTGAGAACTCCCTCACGTTACCACGGCAGCACAGATGAGATGCATCGATCAGAGCCCACACAGAGCAGGTCGTCTCTGAAAGGAAGGAAGGAAGGGGGCCAAAAGGAGCTGTGCTGATGGGGAGCAGCGCACTCAAGGTTTCTGAAACCCTTTCTTGCAGTCCATCTGCTAAGAAGGGCCATTAGAATGAATAAACTTAAATGCTGCAATTATGACTCACAAAGAGATGCCCAGAAATAGATTTATATACTGGTGCAGCACATTAAAAAACATAAATGAGAACAGTAAAAGTTATCAGGAATGCACAAACACACACACACACACACACACACACACACACACACACACACAGATGGAGGGGGACTATGTGCAGTACATAAGCTGCAGAAATGTAAGAACACTGATTTAACAGTGCAGTATAGTGATTATTTTAATTTAACTGCTGTAATACCTTTTGATCGAAGTGCTGGCTATGAGTAAGTAAGATAATGGTAAGATGACAATCTACCGGAATGAAGTGACATCTACATAAAAACGGGGAATAAAATTCAGCAGCATTTTCTATTCTGTGAAAACGTTTTAATTCATTGAAAACCCTTGTCTTGTGACAGACTGGGGTCCTATCTCCCAGCCTAGTGCCCAGGGATTCCAAGAACCAGACCGCTGCTACCCTGACCGGGAAAAGCGGTTAAGGACTGTGAATGGTGGATAAAGAGGCCTCCCCTGGCTATGAATTTGACCAACCAGACCTAAAACTAATCAGTCATGTTGTGTACCAGTCTCACCTTTTAGAGATACAAATAAAAAAACCTCTCACTGTTAATTTTGGTCATTATACTGTATGTAGATGTTTGGATGGACTCCAGCTCTTCATTTTTAGTTTGCTATGTGCCATGATGTTCATAATTCAGTGGACCGTGCCACTCTGGAAACGGCACTATTGTTTTTGTGGCCATCCACAATAAAAAAGCATTTTAAACAAAATGCAACTCCTGAATTGAGGCAACTTTGGCCTTAATTAGAAATTTAACACATACCTTTGGTGTATCGACACAAAGCCTTATGGAAGCACAAGTGAACAGGGGTGCAGTTTCATTTGCTCATCACAAATTCCAGCTGAGTACTCCCTCTCCTCAGATGAGATGTTCTTCAGCAAACCATCCGGTAATGAAATTCCCTTAAGCGTAACTAACCAATGTACAGTCCCAGCAGCTAGAGCATGGTGATAAGTAACATTGCTCACACCTCCTTGTTGGGCTGCTCTTCCTCCCACCAGTGTTTTAAATTAATGGTAACTGAGAACACAAGGGGATGTGCGTCGCTTATTGATAAAAATATGCTATTTTTTTGGTATGCTAGTTGAGTAGCACACTATTTGGTTTAGAATTGCTTTTTACGTATGACAGATAAACATATTGTGATGCCTCTGTGGCACACTGGAGCAGAGCCACCCCCACTTCTGGGCTTTTTGGTAGCATCTGGGTAAGCAAGGATGAGGTGTTCCCACACTATCATGACTGCACTGCTGGATGACAAAAGTGGTAGAGCTTCTGTTTCCGTGGTTTATTATGCACGACTTTCATTGGTAAAAAGATCTCCCTAAGCCGACTGTGTTCCGCTTCACACCTGGTCACAACCTGGCCCATCGCAGTCTCCAACAGTCTGCAGTATTACAGTCGTATTTGATGCTTGCCTTAAAATGCATAAGCTTAAAAATATTTAGGCAACCCCAACAGGATACTGTACAATATATTTTGTTTGTTTGCCCCCAATCCCTGAGAAATTACAACAGACCTGATGAAGTGGATACCCTTTCCCACAGTGTTTATAAAATGCTACTGTGGTTTCCGAAGGCGTCTAGAATCTTGAGTGCATTTCATTATAAACTGGAACTGATTAAGTTTAAAATCCCACAAAGTCATGATGGAAAACTCTCAAATGCCGTGCAAATCTTTTTTGTATAGTAAAAAAGAAAAAGAAAAGATAAGGCTAGGAAAAGAAAAAAAATCTGTGGCTTCTTCTTGCTTCTTCCTAAATTATGCCTCATTTCATCTGGGAAATATCACTGTTTCTCTGAAATCAGGGAGGCAGCAGACCAAACAGCAGAATGTTTACTTATTTATGAATTTCACAGAGTTTGCTGTGGCGTTCAACATCCTAGCCTGTCAGGGAAACTCTGCTTCCATGGCAGGCGATATTAGCAATAACAGGCAAAGGATGTTTAAGACAAACGCACAGCCACTTGTCTCTCCCATCCTGAAAAACCATGCCTTCGCACAGCCATCTTGTGCATTTGGAGAGAGTGAGAGCACAGTGCAGACAAGTAAATACATATTTAAAATCATTGTTTGTGCTTCTTTTGATTTTCATTTTGTGCAGTCAGCAGATGTGTCCTAGTTTGCTGGAAACATGGCTTTTAAAAGTATGCAGCACATAGAGAGATGCTGTAGCTTTTGCAATTGTACAGATAATTCATTTGAATAATTATTACTTCAGTAGCTGCTGTGAGCTCTGCAGTGGATACAGTGTTTAATATCTGTGAAACCTTTTCCAAAACAAGCAGGGTGTTAACACATGCCAGACAACTCCAAAATTACAACAGAACCTCTCCTCTCGCTCAAACCCTGACATCATAACTTCCCCCTACCGACACCCGCGTTCTCCTCTCACAAGAAATGCAGACCCCAGAACTCCTACGGGGGGGCATCTGTTTGTTTTGTTCCCCTTGAAATCTTCTTTCAACAAAAGCTTCCGCAAAATTCAAGCAAAATATATGACAAATCAAGCTAGACTGTAAATTGGAAATGAGCAAACTGTATTGTAGGCGAAGCTCTCTGTGTGCGCATGTGCGTGTGTGTGATATGTCTGAGGAGAAAACTCACCATTGAAAATCCACACAAGGACTTCCCTGTAGACTAATGTTCAAACATTTACTCCTTGAACACATAAAAACGGGTGAGCAATGTAAACTCTGCTACTTATGGACCTAATTAATCTCAGACACCTTCATGACTGGGACAGTCGTGTACTGTAAATGAATGTAATTTACAGTGTATTTAACGTGTTCATCAGAATTTAATAATAAAGAAACATAATGGCTTGCTATTTATTTGCAGTTATGGATTAGCATCAGCATTAATCGCCAGGGTAAGTGGTGCTGTGTTGCGGGTTAGCTGAATATAGACTATTATAACGTGGCTGGGATGTGGCTGCTGACCCAGTGGAGCGGTGAAGGTTGTGGCCCCAGTGTGTCTTCAGAGCGAGCCAAAGGTCCAACAATCAAAGCCAATATTAAATTATTACTGTCAATTCATCTAGCTGACACTTTTCTCCAAACCTGCCCTCTGAGTTCAGCTTCTTACTGCTACACAGTAGGTTTCACGTCATCTGCTCAGGGTAATTATGTTCATCCACAGTATTACACCACGAGCAGGGATCTGAACTCAGTTCTTTTGTTTTCCAAGCAACTACTGCAACACACGCTGCCCATATCAGACATATTATAATGACCATAAATGCTATTTATCCTTTCACTGGAGAGATATTGAGCTGCAGTGCGACCGCTCTTCCTGCAACACCATGCGACCATGTGATCCTGGCACACATACAGTTTTCATTCCTTCATTCAACAGTAGCCGCTCCACTGCATTTCACTTCCTCCACGTGAAGGATTTCAATACAACATCCATCCATCTATCCATCATTCATAACTGCAGCCAGCCAGGGCTGTGCTGGTCTGGATCCTGTCCCTCAGTCACTGGGCACCAGACTAAGAAACTACACCCTAGATGCAGTGTCTGTCCATCTCAGGGTGGCCACAAGAGCACATTTAAACCTGCCCACACTAAAGAAAGGGGCCCTTAACCTTTTTTGTGCAGAGCACCCCTTTGGCAGTCTGGTAAAACATATGGACCCCTAACTATGGACCCTAATAAGAACAATAATTTTGAAGTAGTGATGAACATAAATGATATTTTAGGATATCTAAATTAACTGTAATGTGATACAAAAATGTTTGTGATTTCTATTGGTGATAAACAGAATGCTGCTAACATTACTTGTGGTTTGTGGCCTACCTTCATTCAACTGAACAAAACACTACATTTCAGGTAGATGTTAGTGAAAACAAAAATATAATTCTTTTCCCATGCAAGTTCACAGAACCCCCGCAAAAGAGGTGACTTATAGCAACCAGTTAGCATGAACTGCATTTCTTCTGACTGTGGGTGTAACACCACGCAGATACGGGGAGAGCATGCAAGCCGAGTGTGGAGCTTGCATGCTCTCCCCTTGTCTGCGTGGTGTTGCACCCACTCAGACTGAGTTGGATCTGAAGCTATATCTAATCACTGCAAGTACTGTGAGGCAATAGTGCTACCTACTGAACCGCTGTGTTGCCAATTGATATGTCATCCTGTCAAAATAAGCACATATGGTGTCACATCCCCACCTCATGAAGTGGAAAAACATAGAAAAAAGTGTTTGATGGGTGTAGCTGTCAAGCATCTGCATCATTAACATTGTGAATAGATATCTGCACACACAGTGAGGATGCTGCAGGGCATTAGGGATTATTTCTATGATTTTATCCCAGCAGGAGACAAACAAACCAACTAACAAATTATGCTGATTCGTCACATTTGCCTCCCTTATTTGTTGAATTGAGGGCCAAGAGAATACAAAGTCACCCTGTCTTCCATTTGTGGTGTACAAGGGCTCACAGGACTTCATGCTTCTTCCAACAGCCGGGACATATTGGCAGCTCCATGGACGGTGGCCCCTGTTCATGTCAGGTGGCACATACATTCACCCAAGGAACAGATGCGGAGTGACAGGTCAGCAGCTTCTGCTGTTTGCTGTTTATGTGTTGGACTGCCCCCCTTGCAATAACCCAAACATACCAGACTGAAGATAAACAGCGCAAGATCTTTTCATATTCACAATAGATCACTGGATTAAATTTAATGCTGCTTTTCCGTGGTGTGAAACGACTAAATGATGGATATTAGGCAATAAAAAATGCCCAGCCATAACTTTCATTATTTTGCCTAAGCGTTGAGTGCATGCAAGTGTGAATCGCAAGGTGTAGAGCAGCAGCACAACACATTGCAAGCGGTGTCCTCATTAATCACGGAGGTGCATTAGTGAGCTAACAGGCAGAGTGTCAGAACTGCATGTTGTGTGTGGTGGGAGGACGGCGGGGGGAGAGGAAAAGGTTGTAGATAAGCGCCAGAGTAGATTAAGCCCTGGCGATCCAGTCATCTGCAGTGATTAGCGGCAAAGCTATGGGAGCAGCAATGGAATCTGATATGCGTAAAGTTGGCGTAGCCTGCAGCAAGAGCAAAGGAGACTCTGTGGCTTGGAAAGTTTACAGAAGCTTGATCTGCCATGTTGGGGGGGATGGTGAAGGAGGAACAAGCTCTGGAAGGAAAGCCCCAGGGCATGTGAATGTCAAGAAGGTCCTATTTGAAGTGGGGTGTGCACCACCATCAGGTGATGTCCTGAGGGGGTTGCGCTCCCTGACTGTTTTGCATTAGGAATTTCAAAATGTAGTTTTCAACGCATGCGGCCTAAGGCCGAGCAAGGCTCCTGTGCGCTGGCCTTCAAAAACCAGTCAGCAGACCAGAGGGTGAGCTGGTGTGATTCTGTAGCCCAAATGAGGCTCATGGTCAGATGTACATTGCTGAAGAACAGCCTGAAATGGTGTGGATACACGTCTAGTCCACATGATATTATTTATCTGAGATGCCAAAGACTTTTTGGATGCTACTACACTTCCAAATCACCAGTATATCACGGAGGGATATCAAGTCAAGTCAAGTCAAGTCAAGGTTTATTTGTCATGGGTGGACAACACAGCATAGCAGTGTTGTCACCATGAAAAGTTTTGTTTCCGAGCATCCTCAGCAATATAAACATGTATATGTATAAATAAGGTACAAGGAGTTAAATAAATACTTGAATTAGGAAAGGAAAATAAATAGATAAATAATAAATAAAGAGAGTAAATAAATAGAATAGGGTATGAAAATATACATGGGGGAGAAGGGGGGGGGGGCATAGCAACCAAACCAACAGCACACAGCAGCCAAACCTACAACAACACACCACCGGTCGTTTTATACAATGGGGGCGCAGGCATACAGACAGACAGACCCCGATTGATTGTTCCCAGTGTCCAAGGGAGGGATCAGTGGTTTAGCAGTCTTACGATGTGGGGGAAAAAAACTGTCCCGGAACCTTTTTGTCCTTGTCCGAACGCTTCTAAAGCATCTTCCGGATGGAGCAAGGAGAATAGTTTGTGGCTGGGGTGATTGTGGTCCCTCTGGATGTTTTGGGCCTTCTTCTTGCAGCACTGGGTGCAGAGGTCCTGCAGGCTGGCAGATCAGTCCTGGTAATGCCCTGTGCTGTCTTGACCACTCTTTGCAGAGCTTTACGGTCTGACGCACTGCAGCTGCCATACCAGGCCGTGAAACAGCCAGTCAAGATACTTTCAGTGGTAGATCTGTAGAAGTTGACAAGTATCCTGTTGTCCATGCCGAACCTCCTCAGCCGACGGAGGAAGAAGAGGCGTTGCGTTGCCACCTTGATGATGACGCTGGTGTGCCGTGACCAGGACAGGTCCTCAGTGATGTTAACTCCGAGGAACCTGAAGCAGTTCACTCTCTCCACTGGGGTGCCGGCTATCGATATGAACACCTAATTGCTCAATGTGGCACCAAAACTCATGGTAGGACTGGGTGTGAGAGTGGAGAACAGGCTATACGTCTAGGTGTTGCGTGAGGATATTCACAAAGGGTGTTTTCAAGAGCAAAATGCTTTAAATAAAAGCAAGATGCAAAGACTGTTTAAAGCTGCATCAGATAACACAATGCGTTGCCTTTTAACTGCAGCAAAATCCTCAGAACACATAGCTGTCATCAGCCTGTGTCAAAATGTGGCTCCATTTTCAGGTGCAGTTGCTGAAAAAATGTACAGGAAATGGGGTAACAAAATCCTGTAGGTTTCTTTGCTGACTGTTGAGCTTCTCTGGGTGTTGGGTCTCATCTCTTATTTCTGTTGACCTTCATCATTTCTGAACATGAGAAGCCACAGGAGTCTCCATCTGCCAAGGAAGTAGCAGAGCATCTAAAATCAGTTCTGAAAAATAAATGCACTTGCCTCTCTCGCTGTGTGTGTGTGCATGTGCGCGCACGTGTGTGCAAGCGTGAGCACATGGCTTAGCCTTGAGGAAAGTCAACATCTTTCAGTTGTAAAGTGGAAACAACAGAGCAAAATAATGCTATTGTTTTGTCCACAATTCTGCTTTCATCAAGGTGACATTTAGTGACCGGAGGAATTTCCGCAAGTTTCCACCTAAAACAAAACACAGCTGTGATTTCATTTACAAGTGAGTATGAAAGTAATTCTGACATTTTATATTTCTACCAATATTGGCATCCAGCTCATTTTTCTTGTATTAAATGCTTGTTGTCCAACTCAGAAATCCTTAATTGAAATATTTCTTTTGGTTTAAAAAAAAAAAAAAAAAAAAGTTACTGCAATTTCTCTTCTGTGCATTTCAGATACTTCGTTTTTTAAGTGACCTGAAGAATGGATATTTTATGGATAATTTCTCAATTTTTTACCCTGTAAAACATCAGTGCTGGAGCCAATATTGGTAGAAATATAAAGATCATCATCACCTACCAGATGTTTGACGTCCTGATTCTGTTTGCATGGAAAGAGAATTGAGGGGGATTTGAGCAAGAAAGTTGTTCCTGCTGATGGCACAATTCCATATCTACTTGGAATGCAAAGCATTTTGTGTGTGTGTGTGTGTGTCTGTCTGTCTGTCTGTCTGTGTGATAGAAGTATGAGAAAAAGGAGATGGCCGTTTATTCTTCTACTCTACAATCTATGGACTTCAGCTCCCCATAAAGGTTTCAGAGATGTTTAGCTCTGGGGATTGGGGACCCAAGAAAACTGTTTGACTTCACATTGTGTGTTCATGAAACCACCTTCAAATCCACTTAGTGGTGTCCTCAGGGGTCTCATGTGGGAAAAGGAGAGAGTCATAAGGGTTTGCACCTAATAAGGGCGCATCCGGTCGTCCAATACGGCAACCATGTTCCCCGACAGTTATCCAACCACGCAGAGTAAGCACTCTTTAAAAGTCGCTGCCCCTAACATTACCTAGCAGGCAGATAATGTGTGACATCCAAAACTGTTTATCGATAATGTCTATAATAAAGCTGCTGGCTTTCACCAAATATACAGCCATCCAGATGTTGAGAAAAGCTTAAGACGTATTTGTCACAATGTTCTCCTCTCCCTCTTCTTAGTGGTCACGATTGTGAAATTCTGCAGAATGAACTAATTTTTCCTTTGGAAAATATTCCTGGAAAACATTTGATGCTGGTGATGCTCAGGGTTGTAGCTCTGTGGATTTTAACTCCTGTCAGTGTGCTTAAAGTTCATCTCATGTCTGTTTTTCTTCTTAGGCATCAGTGTTTCTTCATTCTGATAAATATGTGATCATGTTTTGACTTATGAATTACTAGGCTGTTTATGCACCTGCATTTCAGCCATTGAGTGTTTGGCTACTGTCAAACACTGTTAGACAGCTCATGCGGTGATAGAAGTGCACATAACAAAGTGGTGATTGTCAGACCCCTTCAGCAACACATCTGTAAGCGGCATTCAGAGTAATATGGCACACTTGTGTAACTGATCGTGCTTTAGTTGGTACAGGATCCAACCCTTTTCTATGTTCCATGTTTTCATTGTTTTGCCTGCTTGCTCTGTGTGTGTGACTGTGTGTGTGTGTGTGTGTGTGTGTGTGTGTGTGTGTGTGTGTGTGTGTGTTGCTGTTTGAATGGGAGCTACTTCACGCACCGCCTTTGAAAAGCAGAAGGACACCAGATTTTGTTGCAAGGCAAAAAATCCCCTTTTTCACAGCACATCTATTCACATGCAAATTCTGAAAGATTTTCACATAAAGTAATAAAGTCTTCGTTACATGAATTTAGCAAGGAGGCTGCATTTTGCCGATAAATATAATTTTACAAAAAAATGTGGGGTCTGAGAAAAGGAAAAATACAATTACGCTTTTTGTAACTTTGATAAATGTGAACATTTATTTGTTGTGTCTTTATGTACTTTTTCCCCATTTCCTGTGCAGTCATGAGGCTGTACAGGCGTCATCCTTCAAATCAAGGCTGAATTCTAAAGTGAGACTCCAAATATCCAACCACATGCTTTGGGCATTAAAAATAAATGCAATTTCCCCACTTTAGCTGATTTTATGTGTAACCATGTGTTTGGCTCCCTGACTACCCACTGACTACTCACTACCTGCTACTGGTCCTCCTGCTGTCAGAAACGTAACCATGGTTACAAGACAGGAGCTCAGAAAGTGCTCAGTTTGCAGTGGTCTGCTTGCAGTGGACTGTGTGACACCATTAGACATCAGAATGGTGACTGGAGCTAAGGATAAACAGTGAATCAGGAAAGAAAATATCAAAGCAGGCCACCTCTTTAGCATTTTTGCATCAGAGATGGTTTTTCCTTGTAAAACTTTTCATGCTGACAGCCTGCAAGTGCTCTGGTAATGCATGGTGGAAATTTTTTTTACATGCCAGTATACTAATGATAATAACATTGATCATTTTTACTGCTATAGAAGAGGAGGAAGAGTAATAGGGAAGCACAGGGGATGTAGCTGTTGCCTTGCAACCGAATGTCCTGTGTTTGAATTCCTATAGCGCTGTAATAAGCTGAACCATTGTCATTACTCTGACTCCAAACAGTAAAAATTACCCAGCTGTGTAACTATGTAAATAATTATAAGTGGCTTTGGATGCAAATTTCACACTGCATCTTGCTTTGGAGAAGAGTGAATATATAATAACTCACACAGTTAATGAATTTGATTCACAAGGAAGCAAAAACTCTTTTGACTCTTTGAGTATGTATGTGCAGTGCTGTGGTGTGACCCCTTTGGTTTGGCACGTGCAGCACTGCCCTCTAAACTTCGCCCTTTACCCCTCCTCTGTAGGGTCACTTCTCAGGTGGCGGAACACCTAACTAAGTCAAGTGCTTGATAAAATAATGCAGGCAATCATTTTTACTGTATGTCAGTGCAAAGTTATTTATAGGCATCTGTGACCGGGATGATGAAACGTGGTTAATAAGGCCAACAAAGACTAATAGAAAGGATACCACCTTGGAGGAATGCATTAATCATGTGGTC
Source organism: Heterotis niloticus (assembly GCA_018136845.1). NCBI lineage: Eukaryota > Metazoa > Chordata > Actinopteri > Osteoglossiformes > Osteoglossidae > Heterotis > Heterotis niloticus. The sequence goes on from CM030891.1 coordinate 14,527,202, forward strand.
ACCATCTTGTTGACTGGCAATCAATACATTCTTCATTCTGCTTTGCAAAGTTTTTTCCCCTTTAATTTTTAATAAATGGAATTCAAGTGTTAAAGGGAGACTGAAAAGTGGACCAAAGGGATCGCTTTGTGAAAGGTGACAAGGGGACATTCATGTGAAAATGGGACTTGTTTTTTATTTTGGCTGAGGCTGTGGGCCAGTTTTGTGATATTTGATTTCTTGAGGGTATCGAGTGTTGCCAGCAATCTCCGTGCAAGTGGGTTTTTATTTTTTTCCCACTCCACTGGAACTCCTATCTGCCCGAGCCCTCCCACATGGCTATCAGTACAATTCAGCCATCTGTCTTGAAACTGAGCATCAGGTTTGATTTAATTACTACCCTCCCTTTTCGATAAGCTGACATGCAGAGACCTTGAGATTTTGTCACTTCTCAACAAGTGTGACGCAAGTTTCGGTGCTCATTCCTTACTTGATGCAATAAATCTCTCACTGTGGGTTTGCCTACAGCTGCGTCACAATGCACAACTGCTGCAAATACGTTTTGTTCTTGTGTTCATCAAAACTCTGTGCCTCGACGTGGCTCACGGAGTTGTACCTTTTGCGTGTTCCCCGATTGCTCAGCTTTATCTCTTCATGCTTGTCTATGTTCTGGGTTAACAGACAGAGCATCCCATTCTGTGTATCTTTGTCAAAGGCCCAACACCCTTCATTTACAGAGTTTCTGCAATCCCCTTCCTTCACCAAAAAGCATTCTTCCAAACATGATCTTCTCAGTCTTCACCACCTTTGAACAGGATTCACCTGATCTGACTTGGACTTTTGGGAATTAAAATATAACAAGTATTACCTTTTTTATTTAAAATGCAGCTTCCTCCTCTGTGCCCTTCTCATTAATACCTCGGTGTAGAACTCACCGCGGTCCACCTGTCAGGAAGACAATGTGGTGCCCACCTCGGTGTTCGACTGCTCTGTCAGAGCTGTGGTTCAGGGCCAAGCAGTGCTCCATCATAAATCCGCAACAAAATTAAAAGAAAGCGCCGTTTAAGCATTTGTTTTTTCTAAAGTGAAGATAATCTAGCTACTAATTGCCTATGGGATGTTACGGTGCTGATGGATATGCTAATCAGGTGATGGTGGAAAACTGGGAGGAACCTCGGAACCAGGAGGGCTTTCTTGAGGAAAGCCAGCATGATACTTTTAGTCCCAAAAATGTTACTGGGTCAGCACAGTGAGTTGCACTGGTGCCCCTTATCTACAGAACTGTGTGCTTGGGGATGGGTTTGAATATGGCTCAGTTCATGTGGAACTCTAAATTTTTTCTAAGTTCTGGACGGGTGTCTTCCCACGGTCTAAGTTATTATACCAGCGTTTCTGGTGGATTTGTTACTCTAAATTGCCCTGAGTGAGCATACATGTAAGAGAATGAGTGTGTGCCTCATCTTGGGTGTCCCCTAGCATAGTGCCCTGTGCTTCGGGGATGCACTGGCTTGCACATGTGGTTACTGATAATTGAGGAATGGATGGAAAGGCTAAAAGACCTGCAGGTTTCCTGGGTGGTGGTGTAGTGTCTGAAGCATTTTGTGGTACGGTGGTGTCTGTAGCATTTTGTTGGTCTATACCTGGATGCCGCCTAGAAATGGAGCTATGCATGGACACGCAAGCCAGTTGTGTGTAACAACATGAGGAGGCTAGCAAGGAGTGGCCAGATGTTTACGAGCAGTACACGCAGTTGTTTTATGCACGTGTCAGCACGTGATTTTCTGAATATTACTTTTGCATTTCCAAATTAATGTGCCGTGAGGTGAATTCCCAAGAGAATAAATGAAGAGAATAAAAAAGTTTACCCAGAAAACAAACAGATCAAATTAACCAGAACAGATTCATTAATTAAGCAAAACAAATGAGCAGTCCATTCTTCAACACGTTGCCGCTCAAGAGACAAAATTAACAGGGGTTCATTTGCAGAAAGCGCACCTCGATGGGTGTAGGTGTTGATGGAGTGTTCCAGAATTGATGGAGAAGGTTTACGGCCCAGCTGAGGCTGCAATGGCACAAATCGGCAGCACCGCAGCCTGGAAACTGAGATGTTCCCCCACCGACCCGAGACCAGAATCAAATATTAACCATGATGCTTGATATCTTCACCCAGGATTTGGGGACTGCGAGTAATTTAGTGGTTACAGTGCACAGAAGGCCCCTTCAGTTCTGAGAATGCACATTTGTTTATTAAAAAAGAGACATTTAACTAGCAGTTCTTCTTTCAGGCCCCCATTATCGGCTGCTATATTAATGACAGGCCTGCTAAATAGTCTCGTAGTTCTAACAAGGGATGTTTGAATATTTTTACCTGAAAGTATGAATCATAAGTTTTCTTACAGCATAAGAACTTCGGCAGCAGTGTTAGAGGTTTGCCGAACATTTGTATTTCGGTCAGCAGGCACCGACAGGCACTTCCTTTCATCAAATGTCCTCGGTTTTCCCTCTCAATCAGCAATCTGGGAGACATGATCTGTCTGCCTATTTAGACCTTCGCAGTTATCGTATGAGGGTGCAGGACTGTAAGATGTGTCTGCTGCTAACTGGCAACAAAGGTTATAGAAGAAGCAGAAATACCTGATTCTGAAAGTGTCAAGTTGCCAATTTTCACTTTGGCAAATCCATTCCACCTTTACCTTTATATTTGATTTAAAATCAATATTTTGAGTCTATCCTTGAATCAAAGAGTGCTAGGCTGTGAAACTACTCTGAATGGCTGCGTGCACGCACGCACACGCACGCGCACACACACACACACACACACACACACACACACACACACACACTGTAGTCAATTTCAACGTCAATTTAAAAGTCTGAAGCACATGTTACTCATAGCTGATGCATACTCAGTTGGAGACAAACTCACACCCAACCAGCCCGGGTGTTGCTCTGCCGTCCCTTGACTGCTTCTAATGTTTATTCATGGTTAATGCAAATAAATGCAACGTGCATTAATAGAACCTGTACCTACATTCATAAATGAATATTCATTGACAAAGTATGATTTTTATAACATTTGAAAATTTGTACATCAAAAAAATAAATGAATCCCATTAATTTTAATTGTAATTGCGTTTAATGGTTTCCATAATCTGGGCAGTAACAAGATAAACTTCAATCCCACTTTTCATTTATGACATAGCAGTGCACACTGAGCACCAAGACAGGGCCACCCCTGAAACGCAACAGAATATTGAACATCATCAGTGCCAACATCTCCTGTAACTCTACTTAATTGTTAAACAACTATTTACATACTTTAGCTCAGTCGGTAGAGCATATGACTCGTAATCTTAGGGTCATGGGTTTGAGCCCCACATTGGGCGTTGATGTTAATCCAGCCACAAGGGGGTGCACCTCTGTGCCAGTCCCAAGCCTGGGAAAAATGGAGGGTTGTATCAGGAAGGGCATTCGGCGTAAAAATCTGCCAGACCAAATATGCGGATGAGCCGATCTGCTGTGGCGACCCCTGACGGGAGCAGCCGCAAAATCAGTTTACTCTGTGAGAAAAATCTTTAAGTTAAGCTTTAAATGAAAGATTGCACTATGTTGGAGGTAGTTGTAAGTAGTAGAACGAATGTTTCTTTACTTTTATTACAAAGCATTATGACCTTAAGGTATTTATGGGGGTATCTTGAAGAATGGAAATGATCAAAGCTTGGAGTGAACTACTGGGAAAGATGTAAGTGTGAACTACTGGGAGGATGTTAAATTATTATGGAACTAACCAAACCTTGGGAAGAGTGAACTACTGGGAGGATGTTGAATTGTCATAGTCAAGCCTTGGGGGGTGTTGTAAACCATCGAGACAAAGCCACATAGTTAAACAAATGGCCAGTTTCAGTCCAGGTCAGACCAAAGGGGGGTATGCAGGTAAGCTGAGACAAAGGAATTGAAGTGGAAATTTACTGAAGGGCGGGAAAATCTCACAAACACTGTATAAATAACTCCTGTGTCTTTTGTTCATGGAGACACTCTTTTCGAAGGGGCTCTCCCACACCGGTGCGTATTTCTATAGAAAAATAAAGTGTAACTCTCTCTACATCCGAAGTGGTATTTTTTTCTTCCACAACTCATATTTTTTTCTAATTGATCAGAATGAACATAATGAGAGAGAAAAGTGTGTAGCAGAGCAAGGGAGGGAGAAGGAAAGAGTGATAGACCACTTTTTTATGTTTATATCATATTTTATTTAAATTAGATGAACTACCTCCATCTTGACAATAGTTCACCTGCAGAAGAACATGGAAATCTCAGCTTTGCGAAACAAAGATTAAAAGAAAGAAAATAAAATATTAAAATCAAGTGTAACTGTCCCAGAGACAGGTCTTATCAAAATGTTTGTTATATTTTTTTCTGTCAAAATTCACATTCATTTGAGTTCATACAACTGTAAAAATATTGGTTGATTTGCGTCATGTTTTTGTTAGTGCGGAATATAATGGGTCACATGACTGGAGTTTGGTTGGGAGCATGACTGCAGCATTGTGGGGGGAACTGAAGTTGATGCTGAGGAAAGAGAGACGACTCTAAGGTTATCTTATTCCGCATGTGCTCCAAGAGGCTCACACGGTAATTGTGTTTGTTTTTTGTGTTGAGTGTGATGTTTTGTATGTCCATACATGAACGGTGGAATGCATTTTCAGTGATTTATTTTGAATTTACTGTACAAATGTGTTTGGGACTGGTTTGGCGGGAACTAGCAGAATATATTGATTTGCACATGCTTCTACTTTTATGTTGTTTATTTCCCTTTAGTTTTCACAGTGTATTCTGAAGAGAGATAAAGAGAGAAAATTAAAATCTTCGAAAAACATCTGTAAGAAGTGTGGCCATTATTTTGCTGGACCCGTGTAGTTACACCAAGTCTCAGAATGCATTGGCTTGCATGGTAAAAATGGAGAAAACAGGAGAGAAATCCTTGAGCCAGAAAAGCTGTTAGGAGCTGCCCAGTGGGGGGCATGGTTGTCTAGTTGCCTGCCGTGCCACTGAAGAGGGAAACACAGGTACATCTGAAACGCAGCAGCTGCAGGAAGGCAACTTGAGCGCTTGGCATATGTGCCTGGTATCCCAAAAATGCAAGGGATCTGCCATCGTCTTTTGGTGGCTGCAGGTTGCCCAAGGAGGACCGCAGGCATGGCAGCAAATTATAACTGTGACGACAAGGGAATATTTAGCTTCATTGTAATAAAAATTGTCAACCCTTCATAGCAGTTGCCAGTTTAAATATTGCTTCCTTTCTGGTCTCTTTGTTTAAGAAATGAGTGGAACAATTACCAAAGTAGCACTAAAAATGAACCTCAACAAAGGCTTTTGTATTTTTTCTTGGCCGGGACGTGGGGAGGGGGTCACTAAAAATAGGATATGATGCCTTTGAACATGCTGATTCACGTGAAATGTCAGTTAGGTCCACTGTATTTCTGCAGGCCAGTGAGGAGGTCTCCTGTCACCCAAATCAACAACATCAGTATAGCAGAATACCACACTAAATCTGCAGAGCTCTTTCAGAAAGTGGGAAACAAAGATTTGTATTTGTAATAACAACAACACAATTAGAAGATTAAAAAGTCCTGGCAAGGGCTACCAGTGTAAACAACATTTATGGGAAGATGTGTGCCATTTGGGTGTTGGAACTATCAAACCAATTCCAATGCAGATGCAAAGCCTGTTCTTTAGTGCAGAGGACCCAACCTTTTTCCACTATACATGTCACAGACCCCCCCACACATTTACATGCCAACTCTTGAAAATTGGAGGTCCCCTCCCATGAAAGGAAACCTTGCTGTAATGAGATTTTGGATTATCTGGAGTCAGGAACCGGTGCTGGTCATTCTTTAAATGTCTACAACTCTTTGATGTTAAAAACGACTCGCCAAAAGTGTTACCTTTATCCAAGGTGCTTTACAGACAATGATTTTGGATCTAGATCACCCATTGGTGCAGCAATGCATTTTTAACATGTCAGTTTAGGCTTGACATCTTTGTCTAAGTGACTACAAGAGGAAAGGGATTTGAGCCAAGAACCTTCTAATTACAAGACAAGATCTCTAACAGCCAGGCTACAGTCTGCTGCATCGACTGGTGTGCTGCAATGAGACCCAGCACTGGGCACCTGGCAGACTTAAATATTACAGGGAGCATAAAGTCACGTTAACAGTTACAAGGAGCAGGGATTCCTCCATTACCCTTGTTAGCACACCTCTGAACTTTTACTGTTCATGTCTAGTTTTAAAGCATTTGCAATTATCATTAAAAAACTCATTAAGTGAGAGAGAAGACAGATTCAGACTTTATTAGCTTTCACAAAACACTGAAGAAAGGGTTGAAAACGGTTGGAATATCTCGATAAACTCCCTCCTGGCACTAAAATTGAGTACTTGGCAAGTGGTGTACAGTAAATGACCAGGTTTTCCATCAACATCGCTAAGTGCATATCCTGGCCATCTGTGAAGTAATCTCTGTAATTGAGCCTGGCTTTCGCCAGCAGCAAGGGCTTCCAACCATTTCCGGCAAATTTGAAATAGCCCCCCTCCAGGCCAAAATAGGTCACAATTGGAGAAATAGGAGAACAGGAGAAATAATTGAGGAGTGGGCTTTAATATTGTCCCACAAACAGAGACTGGGAGCAATGAGAATTTACTCCTGTATCTAATGCAGAATGTGAGAGCCATCGCCATGCTGGGTCCTTGACAAGAGAAACCTATTAGTGCACCGAAGTCTACACATCCACTGTGGTCAGACTATGGTTTATCATCCTTGTTTTGTCCCAGAAATAAGGAAAAGTTATTTTAGCATAGAACAGTACAGCCTACGGTATCAGAGAGCAAAAATCACAATGCAATGAATCATCCATTTGGGAATGCAGAAATATTTTGATCAGTTTTAATTTGTAAAAACATAATTTTAAAGCACAGTACATTTTCAAAGCATATTTTATGCAAACACATTTGAAAAATCATTTGAAACAGTTGTATTTAAGTGCAATACATCCAAGCAGTGATTGACTTATTTTCTAGAAGGGTGTTTCCGAACACAAGCTTAAATAAAGACTTGAGACAAGTAAGTAAGTGATGCCAGTATGCCAGGTTAGTTCAAGAGGCTGCTTTATATTTTCTGATTGTTATGAATGCAAACAACGTAGTCGGAAGGCAAAAATAACAAACTCTCTAAACAGAGGAAAATCATTCTGAAAATGTAGCCCAAGCAGCAAATCCAAAGGCCTAAAGTGTTTTATAAATGTCCATCGTTGATTAATAAAAGATGAATAAGCTCAGCAAAGGATCGTGGGCAACTTTGATCTTGGCCTCAAGGGATGATAAATCAAGATTCTTCCCTGCCTCCTTGAAACTGGTCAAATGCCTGTTTGGTATTGCAGACCACTGCTTAGCTGCTCATCCTTTTAACTTATTCACACCAGTTCTTACAGTGTTGTCAGGCTGTAAAGCAAGTAAGGTAAATAAATGCATTGATTGTGGCCAAATGGGTCGCTTAAAGATGTTCACACCAATCTCTGTGCTTTGATACTGTTTGTGGAAACAATATTGTTTTTTCTTCCATGTTTATCTTCCTTTTAGATGCTGTACTTCAGTACAGTTGAACACTCACCGCTCTTCTTCCAGAACTCACTTGTCATATGGACAGACCATGTGGCGTAACAATGTCTTTTATGAGATATTACAATATATACAGTACATTACTGTACATGACCCAGCAGGATAAGTAATAAGGTGAATGTGGGGTTACTGCGGATGAACGAGAGTTTTAGTTCATTTTAGCAATGTGCCGGTGCTCTATTTACAGATGCAACAGTTAAATAATTACTATTTACAAACACCTTCTGCTGGAAAGTCAACAGTCTTTAGAGGAACCATGCATGAACCACCTTAATCCACCAAACACAACACCACCATTTCTACCTCAGAACAGACAACTTACACCTTACACTCTACCCTAAGCCATTCCATTTCCATGAACAACATCTATTCCTTTTAAATACAAAATAACCATCATTTGTTTCAAACACACATCATTCATTCATTTACCACAGAGACTTCATGGTATTCAAATTAATCCAAGCAGTACATACTTGTACAGCAGCTTCTCAGATGGACTCTTCCTCAGGGTATTTAGGCACTACATTTCCCATAATGCACTCAGCTTCCATTTTATGAAATATAGACTGCAACTTCATATAAAGACACTACATTTACATACCAAAGCATCCGCTATAGATGCCATTATTTATTTAACAATTGCAACAAAACTTCCACAATGTGCTGTCCATTTTGAACATAGTGCAGCACATTAAAGCATGCAGAAATGCTGTCTGTGAAATGCTTTAAGTTTACAGCTCTGTCCCTCTCAGCAGATAATGTCTGCACTGTGACAGGTCAAGCATCACCTGAAAGTAAAAAAAAACACTAGAGACATTTTAAATATGTTAGTATGGTCCCTTTAAATTTTGAAGTTATTGATTTTTTCACATACTGCCCACACACACACACACACTTACATTAGAGTGACCAATTGGGCTGAAGCATGTGCCTATCCAGTTCAAATATGTATATTTGTATAAACATGGATATTTTTTGTAATTTTGCTGCAATTGTTGAATAATGGAAGACAATTGTGCTTGAGAAAATTATGAAATGACATCACTGATACCCCAGTTGAGTAATATCATCCTTTACTGGACTATACACACACACACACACACACACACACACACACACACACACACACACACTTTTTTATATTATGCTGTGTTTTGAAACTTTACTGGTGAACTTGTCAAAATAAGTGAACATTTAAATAAAAGAAAATAAATATTCATATATCTATTATTGCTAACTGCTTAATCCTGGGCAGTGTTCAGAGTCTATATAGCAATGGCTGGGCACAAGGCAATGAAACTACTGTACACCTGAAAGGGAAATCAGTCCATTGCAGCGAAAAAAAACAAACTAAATAAGAATATATGAACAAACAGATAGACAGGCAGACAGACAAATAGGCAGGTAGACAAATACACAGATAGATGGACCTTTTCTCCTGATATCTCTGTGCATAAAATTAGTCATAATCTTTCGATCTCATCATGTTTATTAAAAAAATGAAATAAAATAAAAATTACCAGCACCTGCATGTGTATTCATGCAAGGACTTGCTGTTCACTGAATGTGAAATGAGTCTGCATTTTCCCTTGGGTGAGACACCACTGGCTTGTTGCAAAATCAACAAGATCAGGGCAACAGAAAAGAGCAAGCGCCGTGCACATGTAATTCATTTTGGGTCACCAATGCAAAATTCATCACACCATTTACTGCCTTGGTGGACAAGTAATTGAGCAGACTTGACTGAGCAACATTGTCAGACTTGGAAACTCAAGAGGAGCACTTTGGATTTCCGCATGTCAGCTCAGCAGGACTCTTGGTGGAACATACCTGACATTTTCCTCTAGTCTCCTGATCAGTATTGGCACTTCTTGTCGCAAGTAAATTGAAGCCCAAGTGACCTCTCCTCGTTGCATGGCCTTTTCAAAACTGCATGTGAAGCAGATTGAAGATTTGGCGTCCCCTGCTAGCATCTCAGCTGTAATGCCATTTGGTGGCTTGATCCTGAGATGACCCAGCTTACTTTGTAGAACAATTGATTCATAGTCCTAATGTGCTGAAGGCAGCAATCTCCTTCCTTGTCACTGATAATTTGATACATCCCAATACGCCGCTGTGCTGTCTGTGGTTTTATACCTACTTTTTATGTCTGCAGAAAGGCCAAGTACTTAAATTTTTAATTTTTTCATTTCATATCTAATCTTACTGATGCAGCAATCTAATTCCATTTTTTTGTCCTTCATAAAGTGGTTTTCATCAGAAAATCTGGTCAAACAAACTGGTGCTTTTGGGTCTAAGGAGAAAAGAAAATCAAAATTAAACCATTAGAGCTTTTAAAGTCATTTTACTGTGGCATTTAGGAGCAGAGGAGAAATACTTATTGTCAGGTGACCCAGTTTTTTTTAAATTGTGGTTCCATAATGTAATTCCCCCTCCCCCCAAACATAGCCTCACAGGTAAGTCATGGCAGCAGCGAGGGAATCTGTTTCCTTGGAAAAGTGGCTTCTCTGTAAGCTAAAGTAAATTGCTATTTGATTGCACATGTTGCCTCACAGATTTTATCTCAGCCTGCTTCTCCTGTCTCCACTATGATCATAAAATGGTAGAATTTTACTTTCCAGGTTGAGTATTACATCAGCATCAATGTGTGAAAAGAATAACAGGAGGTGAGTGCTGGACGGAAGTGTTAGGTGCAAATCACATTTGCAGGGCGCTATCACGGAAGAATCGGATGCTCTGAGGGTTTGGCTGAGAGCCACACCTACAGCTTAACTGATACCCCGTACAATCCTTCTACTTGTCGTAAGTGTTGTGGTGACAGTGGCGCTCTAAGGGCGAAGGATGGTCCGCTCCAGGGGCCAAGAAATGAAGTGCTTGTGGGAAATGTAAAATGAATAAATATACACTGCCCAGCCAAAAAAAAAAAAAAGTCACACGCACGCTAATATTTCGTTGGACCGCCTTTAGCTTTGATAAGCTTATGCAGTCTCACAACATTTATTTGCATCCAGAGTTGCATTAATTTTTCGTCAAGATCTTATATTAATGACAAGAGAGTTGGACCACTGCATAAAATCTTCTCTGGCACATCCCAAAGACTCTCAATGGGGTTAAGGTCTGGACTCTGTGGTGGCAAATCCATGTGTGAAAATGATGTCTCATGCTCCCTGAAGCACTCTTTCACAATTTGAGCCCAATGAATCCTACCATTGTCATCTTGCAAGAAAAAAATATATTTATGGAATAACCTGGTCATTCAGTATATTAAGGTAGTCAGCTGACCTCGTTTTTTGGGCACATAACTTTGCTGAACCTAGACCTGAACAACTGAAGCAACCCCAAATCATAATACTAAGTTAAATCCAGGTGGTGATTTTTTTTTTTTTTTTTTTTAGCCAGGCGGTGTATAAAATGTGTACAACTGGAATTTCGAGACACCTGAAATGGTTAAAAACAAATAAAGCAGCTATCCAGGCTCTTCCTTCAAGATGATCCTGTTTCCATTTGTAATGGACGTGCAGTTCAGATCGGGTCAACATAAAGATGCTGCTGCCATCAAATGTTGGGACTAACAGATGTATGTTAAGGATGGCCTGGGTGGACGCTGTATTACTTAACAGAGATGTTGCTTTGTGGATGTGCAGATGCAACAGAAAGGTGACATTAACAGGAAGGCAATTTGTATTCTTCACATAGTTTCTGACTACGGTTATCCTGCAATGCATTCCTACATCATACAGTATCTTTAAACAGTTGTGTTTAACTGCTGGGGGTGTTCTTGGGGCACTGGTGACCAACTCAGTGGTTAATGTGGGTGGGTGCTCTATTGCTGCTCGAATTTTACACCATAGTGCATTGGAAAGGAGGACAGAAACGATCCATCCCAGGTGCCAAATAGCGTGGGTAGTAATGCCGCATTTGGAAAACCTGGGGGGGAAGGTCAGCCATGTCACTGTACGTACAGTATGTATGAAGTACAGTCAGTCAGAGAATTACTGGCACCCTTCATGAGCAAAACTGAGTGTATAAACAACATATACAATGAGTCAAGCTTTGGGCTCAAACATAGGGGGAAGTTATGTAGCTTTATTTTAACATCATCATTTTTCAAAAACAAAACATTTTTTTCTGAAAGGTGCCAGTAACTTTGAGATGAATGCATGGTCACTTGCAAACAAGATAGTAAAAAGAAAAATCAAGTACAGAATATACTACAATAAAATGAAATTAAAAGTAGCAATAAGAAGAATAATAAAAGCAAAATAAAGTTCTGCATTACTTTGTTGTAACAAAAGAATGTGTTTACGTTTAGAGGAAATATTTTGTTTGTATTATGGGATGGGGTCCTTCCGAGGAGTCCCAAATATCAACTCCATCTACAGATGAGGGCTAAATTTAAAAACTAAAACTGCAAAGATACAAAAAAAAATGTATTGCAGAGTACATACTGCCTCTTTGTGTCCTCCCTCTGGGCTTGAACTCTTAAGATTTAAATCACGAAGAGAATCATCTGCAGTGGATGTGTGTCGGCGTGCGTCTCTCCCCACACAATAGGAACGATCACCTCCCTCACTCCCTGTGTCACAGTGGGGGCGTCGAGATCCAGCGCATCGCTCTTTAAAAACGGAGTCGTGCTCTTCAGGTTTTCAGGTACGCAATTGTTTGGAGCTGTGCACTCCTCTTTAATTATTCCGCCCACGAGTTGTCTTTCAAGGGGCCTCACGGCTGCCTGGTTGCTCACGCGTGTCTGTGTCCTGCACATCATGCCGAAAAGAAGGAGAAGAAGAAAAAAGTGTGTTGCTCTAGCTGGAAGAACATGAGCACACTGTCAACAGACTTTGTGACAAACTGTGTACCACTTCAAAAGTGTGCTTGTTTCTAAACAAACACTTGTTATACAAGAAAGCAGCACTGTGTCACATTAATAACACCATCGTAAACATTGTGCAAGACAGGAAGGGGTCAAGGATGGGAAGCCAGAATCCTAATTTAACGTGTTTTTATGGCGTGCAGTAAACAACACCCGGTTTCGAGAAAAGAGTGTGACAGTGATGCAGAGGCTTTTGCAGAAGCACCGCTCTGTACTTCCAGTCCCTGCTTTGCGGTTTGTGACAGCATCCTACAACTTAGTTGCATTTAATGAGTTCCATCTCAGGCCCTGAGTGTTTGGTGCATAAAACCAGTGCTCATCTTGGGAGCATTACCTGGAACAAGGCCTAGGCATGAAACCAGCCGCTATCAATAACCAGTTATGAATGCAGAGTCACAGAGGCTGTTGAAATCCTTGTGAGTGGCACCCTCAGTGATCACCAAAAACCCCACTCAGGGTCACCTGGCTGCCCTCAATATGCTTGTTTCCAGGGACCTTCCTAAGGAGCTGGTTTTTAGGGGAGAGCCGTTCCTGATCTGGGCTTGCCTTTGACTGACCACTGTAGTCTGATCCCAAAAACCACTTCTTGTTCCAGTTCCCTGTTCCACTGCATTCTTGTTGATCATCTCCCAAGTGCTCCAGGCCCCTCTGTGTTTCTGCAGTATCGGGGATTTTCGTCACCGTAATACAGAACCTGCACTCATGACTTAATGCTCTTAGCAATTTTTAATTAACGTCTCCGTTTGCACTTTTTGGTCAACTTGGTTAACTTGCGTTCATCCCACCCTGCATTTCTGTATGATTATGACAATCCAAAGGCTGTCCCAGAAGGCCACGGCAGGAGGCAGGCTACACCCTGACTGACAAAGAGCAATTGCTCACACATTCATTCACATATGCATGCTCACAAAGCTCTTTTAACAGTCACCACTGTGGGAGGAAACCAGAGCACATTGAAGAAACCCATGCAAACTAGAACATGCAGACTCCACACAGACTGCAAAGCGATTGAATGTGCAGCCCAAGAGCTGTGAGACACCGGCACTACCGCTGTGCCACCATACTGCCTGCGGCCATATGCTGCCAGTCAAAAGTTTGCTTGTTCAAAGCTACATTTTCATAGTTGACATTTTAATCCAGATAATTCGCTTGAGTTTTCCCTCCTTCTAGTTTTTGCACAACTTTTCTGGATGGTATCGCGCCGTATAGTAATGGATTCCAAAATTAGCTATAGGCTTGATGGAATGCCAAGCCTCCCAAGTGTCCTAAGATGGCTGAGATTGCCATGGATCTGGTAATGGTCTCCTGGTATGTGTGCAGAACAGCAGCCACTGGACCACAACCCTCCTTCTCACTGGATGAAGGAACCCTCCCTGCAGCTTAGAGATGCTCAACTATTTCAGATTTTGCCTCATCTGTTTATAAAAGTAACTTCCACCCTGCAGACAGCCATCTTTTGAGTTTTTTTTGACTGAGACAAGTCTGGTTTCAAGGCGATGCGCACAAACTTTTGCCTGGAAGTGTCCCCTATGCCCTGATGAGGTGTTCGAAAGTATGAACATTATAAGCATTACCCAGTGTAGCACTCTTTTGAATATTGTATTGGTGCACAATGGCTCAGGGCGACAACTGCAACACACACATCAAGCACCTCTCAGCATTGCATTATTCTCTGCTGAGATTTTGCAGTCTTATGGACACTGTTAGAAAGCCAAATGTCTACTACTTTGTTTTCAAGTGCCAAATAATGTAAAGAAACGGAAGAAATGCAACAACCATCGCAATGATGAAGTGTTGTTATCTCAAAACAATCCAAACTGTTGTTCTGCAGTGAAACTGTGCAAGTGTGCAAGAGGATAAATGTTTTGTAGATTTTCCTTCCTTACACATATATTATATTCCCTTACAATAGTTTTGATAAAGTGCAGACAATTTTCTTCTGACACTCGGTAATTTTTGCATTTGCACTTTTTTCCATGGTGATTTTTTTTTTTTTTATCTGAGCAGTTCTAAGCCTGAGATTGGCAAAGGAAGCAAGTGCAGCAGGTATGGATGCCAGGCTGCTGCGATGGAAGAAGCACGCAAAGCTTCACTGAGCTCCCCAGTAGCTCAACACCGGTTGCTGATTTCCAGCTGTAAAAAGGAGGCCAGAATGGAACAGAGACTGAGAAGGCAGTCAAAGCCAAACGGAAAAAAGCCATGACTTGGGTTTTAGAAAGCTCTTGTTAATTTTGCATAATGTATATAACAAGAAAGTGTACAATTACTTTCCTCCTGTGCTCACTGCAATATTTATTTAGCTTTACAAGTTTGGTTTGTTATCATTATTTATTCATTTACCTGACACTTTTCTCCAAAGCAGCTTACAATGCTGGTTTTTTATAAGACAGGACAAAACAGGATAGGAGAGAATGGGACAAGATAGGGCAGGATAGGACCAGAAAGGACAAGATAGGAGAGGACAGGACAGCACACTCCATGATTGGATAGGACAGGGCAAAACAGGGTAAGTTAGGATAGATTGGACAAGATAAACCAGGATAGAACTGGACATATTAGGACAGGATAGGATAGGATAGGAGAAAATAAGGCAGGACAGGACAAGATAGGGTAGGACAGGACAGGACAGGAGAGGAGAGGATGGGGCAAGACAATATAGGACAGGATAGGATCAGACAGGTCATGAGAGGATATGATAGGACAGGATAGAATAGAATAGAAAAAGACAGGACAGGACAGGACAGGACAAGACTGGATAACCTGGTGGCCAAAAGAGCTCATGGAGGTCAGTTCATTTAGGGGATGTGAGCCAATGTCCAGGATGGACTGTTGCCTTCTCCTCATCTTGGCATCTGCCAGAACTTCCGCCAAGTCAGAGCTCAGACCCATGACAGAACACACTTTCTTGACTGATTTATGGAGTCTGAGCCTCTATAAAAGTGATGATGCCTCCAGTTCCCCACAACATAAAAGATCCACCAACAGTGACTACAGGCTGGTAGAAGAGTGTGGAGGATGTTGCCGCTCATGTTGGAGGACCTTAGCTGTGTAAGAAACCTCAGTCTCCTCTCCTTTTCCCTATACAGAAAATCTGTATACAGTAAAGATTTTAGATAAATATGTCACTTACTTATCACACGTTGTTTAAATTACCTGGTTGTCTTTTTATTTCTGAAAAGTGCTCAGTACAAATTATAGATAAGTGCCCAGGACTACCATGGACAATACTGAAAACTGACAGTGTGAAATGTTCTAGAAAGTAATTGAAACTCAGAACCTCTCAAGAGAAAATCCACATTGTATTGCTAATTCTTCATATATGGTACCTATTATTCTGTATTATTCTGAGCAGCAGGTTCTTTCATCCATCCTTTTATCAGATAAGCCCACAAAAATTGACATTTATTGCCCTCAGCTGATGTTAAATCCAAGTTTTACTTAGCTGTGAAGTTGATCTTGTTCTAATGTATGTATTTATGATGATGACAGAGCAACTCAGATGCCTTTATGACTTTAACACTGTGTGTAATGTGAGTAACTGTAAAGACAGCACAGTTTTAATGGGGTCTAAATCATATCGCCGTAAGAGGAAAACAGTGGAAGAGGCCGGCCACTGAATATCAATCCACATTTGATAATGTTCCTGCTCCTACAGGCTACAGTGTATTATGTACTTAATGAATAAGAAAATATATATATGAGATTAAAAAATAAAGAGAAACATAAATCAGTAAAAGCAACTGAGGGTGATAGGACTAATAAAACACATATAGTCATATTATGGGTGATCCAGCCATATTGGTGTCCACTGATGACTGATCTTTGTAAAAAGAGTTTATGCAGTTCTAATAGTCGTAATGTTCTCCACATCTGAAAAAGTTTAGGTTTTGTAGCAGCTATGATGAAGGCTAATAAAGTCTTTTTTATGACTTATATATCTAATAGATTGCTAGTATCCATCCCTCCTTTTTCATTAACCATTAATTGCTTATCCTGAGCTGGGCTGTCCTGAAATAGAGGGTGTTAGGCTATGCTAATGTATTGTTGTTGTTGTTGTTGTTGTTGTTGTTGTTGTTATTATTATTATTATTATTATTATTATTATTATTATTATTATTATTGCTGTGGTTGAACACAGTAAGCTTTCTGTATCAGTTCAAAGTGAGCACCATGATAAGGGGTCTACAGTAGGATTGGGGTTCAAAGTAGGAACCAGGCCACAGTGTTAACTTCTGTGCCACTGACTGCCCTGGAAAGGGCTACTAAATTTTCTTGCTGCTGCTGAAAGCTTCTTTTGATCTGAACTGGAGACGCAGATAAATAAGGGGAGTGTGCGATCTGCTGTTTCTGTCTTGTGTTTAGCATTGTTGTGTCCCTACTTAAATGGGAGATAACAGCAGCATCATTGTCTAAGTGGAAACATAAAACCTGCACCAGTGAGGTCCTGGATGGACTGCTGTGCAACCCTGGACACTGTTGTAATTGACTGGTGCAGTGTGATCAATATCAAGACAGGTGTTTGCAAAAGATCAATCCGTGCCGTCTCATGGGCCACTGTATCACAAGCATCCCTTGGTTGTTTCTCCGCTGCGGATCTGATGTTAATGAATATCTGCGGCAACATCAAATTCGAATGAATGAAACTCATCATATAAGTGAGCAGGCCGCTCCCACAACCGTGTTACAACATTGTTGTGCTGAAACAGACACGAGGGTCGTGTGCTGAGCTCAGTTTCTTCCCGATTCACATCATCAGGGACCTGGGCAGGGCCCACCAGTGAAAGATGTGAACCACAAGATGGCGATGTTTGCTGCGGTTTGGTAGCGCCGAGGGCCTGGTCCAGGTTGGCAGACACCGTGGGACTAACACTGCACATTTCAGAGAATTCAGATTATCGCTGCAATCCAAGTGTCAGCCGAATTACTTAAATTAAATTAGCATAGCCATGTTGTGAACGAGTGATGCTCTGACAGATAAACAGGGGCGTGAGACCCAATTACAGCACAGTACAGTGTATCATATTCAGTTTCCTAAACTGTAAGAATATTGATCATTGATTATTGGAGTTCACCCATGCTAAAAATGCAAACAAATAAATACAATTATGCAGATGCCTTGCAGCCTGAAGACTGTTGTTAATGTTTTGCCCGCTAACAGCGTTCCTCACATTTCCACCATGTCATATCGCTTTAAAGGCTGTTTTGACAAATCTGCCCATGTCTTCCGTGTGCCTTACCATCAAATCCATGCTCTTTTCCCGAGCACACTGCCCAGATGGGATGGGGCGCACTTGATAGATTCACACCCTGTCTCTGCTGACCAGACAGCGTTAATACTGTCTACTAATCTCCGTCAATTGCAGGAGTGGAGACTGACACCGGCCAATGTTCTGATGAGACTTACGTTTCATTAAAGGCACATATGGTGTCTTTACTTCCATGCTCCGGCTGCCTTCAACTGTGCGCGGGTGCTTTGCTGGCGGTCCTGATATAGCCAGTAAAACCTGACACCGTGTTCTAAACATAAGTTATCTGTTACAGACGGAGAGTATTATATACTGGGGAGACAGTCAGGTGTAAAAGACAACCAGATGCTCTCTTGATGTCTCGGTAGTTGTCTGTGTCTGGGATTCACAATCTCCCATGTTTGCATGTATACATTTAGCTCTGCTCACTCCACTGCTGCTCCACACATGGTGTCCCACTACAGCACGTGTCCATTCGGCTGCAGTTCATTTTCTGTTTCTGCCCATCTTTGTTGAGGGAACGGACTGGTCGCTCCATGCGTTCCTGTGAGACGGCTGCTTCGGAACTTGGGCCTGCACATCATCGCTGATGCTGCAGATGTTCACATGTACTGTGTTCTCCTGTTACAGTAGTCATCACCTGGTGGTCCTTTCAAAGTACAATTTACCATAAGATCCAGCAGCAATTTGCAATTTTAAATAAAAAATACAGCATACAGAAATATGTTTACTCTTTATATACAGTATACACATGCAGTATATAGGTAGCAATTACCATGCTCTGTACTTCAGTGTTGGCTGGAAAAGAACAGGGCTTTTTGTTTGCTTGCTTTTCCCCCATTTATAATTAATCGATGATCTAATGAATCCTTTTCCTGACCTCAGCACATCTCTGGAACCCCTGAAATGGGTGCCACCCCACAACAGAAAGCCTTACATAACTGTTCCAAAGAAATGCATTGCTTATTCTGTTGACTTGTTATACTTTATGTGACGTTACTACATCTTTGTTATTTTTTCATTATAGGGAAAAACTATGGAAAACCACCCCTGTTCTGTATTCTGTTGAATTCATAGCACTGGGCCACACATTATTATTTATGGTCTGCCTTTCTCTCTGCTTGCAGGCTTGATGTGCATTTGGAAGCTAGCTTTATCCACACGAACTCTGGTCCCTTGCTCCTTATAAGTGCACCGTGCCACTGCCGCATTCACTTTCCCTGCAACCCGCAGTTTATCTGTGTTGTGCCAGCACCTGGCTTTAAGACACTGCGTCGAGGTTTATTTATATTTTACTGTGGCCCCCCTGTGGCTTCCACTGCTTCTAGCAACATGTAAATGTGTCAACAATTAACCCGACAAGCTAAACTCACCTTCACACAAATCTAGAGGTGTGCCAGAAGCATTTGGTCACTGTATATTCAGTTAAGGGATTCCTTTCAATTCTAACTGACTGCTCTTGTTTTCAAAGCAATTTCTATCTGCAGAAATTCAAATTAAGCAGCTTCCTCAAGGGTACAACAATGCAGTCCTCCTCAAACTTGGGCAGTCACCAGGTGTGACTCTCCATACCATCTTTGGAACACTGTCCACACCCACACTTAGGTAGATACCCCTACTGGGAACCACGGCTACCCTCACACGCTCCTTCCTGTCACAAAGTCCCTATTTGAGCCCTTGCTGTCCACAGTTAGAAGACTTGCAATGGAATGGGAGAAGCAGAGATCCATTTTACACAACAATGAGTTTGTCTTCTTTTACAGGTGAAGAGCCACTTACATTCTTAATTCCTTAATTTGGGAACAATGGTTTCCATTTGCATTGTATAAACTGTGATTTGGGTAATAAAATAAGCCTCTCCCACAACAAGTGGTCAGTGCTCCATCCCAACACTCCTCAAAGTGCTACAAAACACAAAAAATGCTGGGATCCAAGATATTAACCCTTTTTCCATGTAATCATGTATTTTTGTCATTTTAAATGTTCTCAGTATAGCCTCACCTCCCATGAAACTGGACTGAGCCTCCAATGCTATCTGTGAAAAACAAAAATGCTTGAATTCAGGGAATACTTGAATTCATAATTCAGACTAATGCAGTTGTATGATGACTTCAGAAGTACAGGGAATTCACATTTTGTTCCAGTTGAATCAGTGTTCTGTTTCACCTCAGTGCTCTTTTGGTATTACTATCTTCCTACATCAGCACCTGAAGACAATGCACAGAGAGAATATGATTATTTTTACATCAGATGGTTGAAATTAAAAAATGTACATCCTGGGTCAGTATTTTCCTACCACCTAAATAAATGAGTAAATAAATAAATGTAAAAGAATTCAAGCATTATGTTGCATCATACTCAGGAAAATGCTTTTATCCATTACAAGAAAAACACCAGAAACCACATCCTAGCTGTCTGCACATAATTACATTTGCAATTCCACTTATTTGCTTATAATTTTATTAAGGAATCTCTGTTATGCAGTGGATTATGTAATGACCCCAGGGTTGCACGGTTTAAGGTTTAAAAATGCCTGCAGCTCTGTCAGACCTAAAACTGAAATGTTCCAACATGTGTAGCAGACTTCTAGAACTTTGTACTGACCTCAATGAGAGAATGCCCCATGATGCATTGGTTTCAAAGCCCCAAATGGATTCTTACACACATATTGGGGGGGGTTTGCTACAATATTGACTGGGACGCATGTTGTGTAGCCTGGTTCTGCCTGCTGGTATTATTTATATAAATTGGACAGACTTGTTTGGTGAATACTTTTGCAACAGTTTATCTCCTTACAGTAGTTCACAAATACAGTTATACTGAATGTGTAAATAGCTTTTATTGGTCTCAGAAACAATTAACTAAAACAATGAAATAAAAGCTGCTCTGCCCAAAAAATGCTCTACACACACCCTAGCAAGCTTTTTGTATGAACTAACTGAACATTTATATTTCCTGTGAGTAAATTTATCCTCCTTCAGCAACCATGTTAAGACAGAAGAGCATAGACGTCAGTAAAATGGCAATGAGGATGCTTCAAATGCTGTCTTATTGCATTTGTGGCGTGAGACCTTTCCCGTAAAACTAATTGCCTGACATATACGTTAAAGGCTTGACTCCGGATTGAATCTGTTTGAATCTCTCAATGACTGCATCTGTTGTGAAGCCGGAAAACTTGCATCCGGTACATGCTGCCGTAGATATTATGTGACGTGACTTTTTAAACTCACTTCAAAGGACTCACAATTGCATATGTAAAACTAAAATTTACATAGCTATCTAGGAAACTGTAGCAACATTTTCCATCCCTGGCAGTCTACCTCCCGTGAAAACTTGCACATTTGGCTTTCACTTGATTAGCAAACAACCTTAAGCCTTTTTACTGGACTTAGGGGTATGTCTGCAAAAAATAGCAGAGTTATTCTGAAGCAGAAAGTCCAGAGTTGGGGAACCAAATGCCATTTTAGGAATGAGATTTTACTGTATTGAACAGATGTTAAAATGAGTTCCGTTGCTTTGGTTCTGTTATCTAAATACATCAGCCATACCGAGACCCTGAAGGATACTTTTAAGGATTGAATAAGATTATGCTGGTGGAAAAATTACAGTCAAATAGGCCAATGTGCTTTGTGGTCACAAAAAAAAAAAAAAAAAAAAAAAAAAACTTGGTACCTGTTTTTGAGGACAAGGGGTTAGCAAGCAGGACCAAGATGCATTTTTTTGTTAATTTAGGATAACATTTAAGAAATTCACCACTTCATATACATTAAACAGTAGGTTTAGACATCAAAGAAAAGAGCAAAAAAGCAAACAAATCCATGAGATTGTCTCCTTTTTGTTGTAAGTGAAGACTAAACCATTTTGCACCAAACAGGGGGGTAACAATAATAGAAAGTAGCACCAAGTAAACATGGACCACAGTGCAGCAGCTACTAGAAATGTACCTGGTTTTGAGTGTCTACATAATTATATGGGGGCTGGGTGATGTTTAGTGCCATATAAACATCATTCCCATGAGCCATTGTAATAGAATGATGCTTTAAATTGTATGAATGTGACACTGAAATATGCACAATAGTTTCAGTTGTCACTGCTGTTTTAGTGGGCTGAGTGATGTCATAGCCTGGAAATAATAATTACTAATATTGTAAAGACAAAAACCACAAAAATTCTAATTTTACAGCACAAAACAGCACAAATAAGGCACAAAAGAAACATGAGGGTTTGTACTATTTGTGGGAGAGGGCAGCTTCCAGAGTTCAGTAATAACAAATTACACATGAAGGCATTTTAGCTGACTTGTGTATAACTTTCCCGTACTCTTCAAACCACATTATGAAACACATTAATTGGGCAACAAAAAATCCCAAAATTAGAGTTCCTAAAAGTAAATGGTGATTATCATTAAATACTTTTTAAGCATTGCATAATATACACAAGAGGGGATTATGCAAAAATGTAACCAAATGAATGTGAGCATCCACTAAAATACAGTAGCTTAACTGTTTTCGATGAATACGTTTCCTGCCAACCCAACTGTGGCCAACCGACTCCGTCACAGCCGGATCCCCTGTGCCACCCTAGCTTTACCCACGGGTTAGTGGTTGCTCAGTCTGCTCATATTAAAAGAAAGTCTTGCACCCCCAAACTCACCATCTCATTGTAAAGTTCTAGACAAGATGACTGTTATCCTCCTCTTCTGGCCAAGTCCATGGTAGGAAGACAGTTGCTTTAATTATATTGCACTTGTTCAAATTTAAGTGAAAACACTGTAGCCCTCCTGATATTCCACCCACCTGAACAGAGACACCTTGCCCTCTTCCTGATCCAGCTCTGGCAGTCCCAGATTGTGGCCAGAATGGAGGCCCTGGAGGCTCACCTGCAAGCGATATTTAGAGAGCATCATTAGCCTCAGCCACCCCTACCAGACAACACTGCTGAGCAAATGCTTGGTATGTGTGCCCCAGCTATCAGAATCACACTCCCAGCACCCTCTCCTTCTCTAATATCTATTGTCCAAGGAAGAGGAACAGCTGTTTTTTTTTTTTTTTTTTTTTTTTTTAACTTAATGTAATTTCAGCCCAAAAAAATGATTACACATCTTCTTTATTAAAAAAAAAAAATAATCCCCCATTTATCTTTTATCTAAGGTAACTTAAAATGTTCGATGAGCATCTTGACTAAAAAGATTTGCACAGATTTATGTAGCTGGGTATTAATATGTCATTAATTCAGTTCATACCTTGATCGAGGGTGGCACATTGGGGGTGGGATTCAAACCAGAAACCTTCCCACTGCAATGCGACAACTGTACCCCATGATTACAACCTTAATTGCATTTTGTTGGGCTATATGACATTCATGATGTATTTCCTCTTTGAACAGAGCTTCGCCTTGGTGGTCACATCAGCCCCTCCTACATCAACCCAAAAAGGGGTCTACAACATGATCACAATAAAACCAAAACAAAAGTATTAACCCAAGTACCACTGTGCCCTCCTTTGTTTATGTGACAGTTAGCCTCCTTTCATTAAAAAATACACTTCTTGAGGTTAAACAACTTGTCTGTCCTTTTCTTAAGTTTTAATTGGTTTTTACTTAATTTAACTGAACCAATTTATAATTCATTATCTCTCAATTTGTACACCATACAGGAGGTAAATTCTGGGTTAATTGTTGTGTAATAGAAATGCTCTGTACACACAAACACACACACTCATGCAAAATGCAGTTCAAACATAATTTGGAGGAAAACAAAAATGTAATGAAGGCACTTGTGTATTTCCCAACTGGGAAATCAGCACTACGGTGTTACATGGCAATAAATTTGCCAATAATAAATCTAAACCCTTCTTTGTAAAAATAAAACTTATCTCACTGCAGATGAGAATTTTCACAAAAGTTCAAATTATACATTTTATATGGCGTTATTTACTGCAAATCTATCTTTTCTATGAGTATGTAAAATTTTTTCCATATTTTTTTTCTAGAGTGTATCTGTTAGCTTGCAGCCAGATTAGATCTTGTTTATTTCCATTTCCACCCAAAAATCTGACGGTATCAAACTGCATCTCTTTCCTGATGTTCAGACCCATTTAGGAGATATGTGCATTGCAGGAGCACCGCAGACATGCTGCTCTCACGGTAGATGCAAAGATGCAACCCTTACACACGTGAATATTATTGACAGACTCGCAGGCAGCCATCCTGTCCATCCAATTTTTACTGAATGCTCTGCAGCAACATCAGCAAAAACAAATGCCCCAGGAAATATATATTTTTTTTATTTCTCCCATAATTTGACTGTGGTACATAGTGCAGGTCCACAGTTGAGGTCCAAGCAGGTAATGATGTTTAACCAGAAGCTCGAGTGCAAACAAATCTTTTTCCTCTGCCATTTGACTAAGAGTCACATTCAGTGTTGGGCCACCAGGATAACAAATGCAGGCAGGAAGCACAATAATTGCAACCTTTACATCCGAACCTTTTTTAGCATTTTCACATTCTTTGTTGTCCCCTCAACCATATACAAAGGGTGGGAAACCGCCAGACCATTCCTCCCCCCGTGCACATCATCTGTGGTTCCGACAGCACAGCGCCACACCCCCTGACCGTTTAGGACCCCTCTTCCCCGACAGAGGCCCAATTACCAATGAAGGCGCCATTGTGCTTGATGCATGACACAGTCACTATGCCAGACACTTAGTGGCAGAAGTCTGCTGCACAGTGTTGAAAGGAAGGTGTGCTGAGACCTTGATATGGAGGCTGTGGCACCAGTTGGTGCACTGAAGAACTGCATGAAATATCCATGAACAGTGGGAAACATTCCGCAGAGTTTTGCTTGATACAGAATGTCAACTAAATGCTAATTCTATCTATTGTTTACATTTACCTTAATTTGTCAAGCTGATACGTAAGTATAGAACAACCCACAGCATCAAATATACTTTCTAACATTTATGGTTTTATTTATTTGCTGCATGCTTTTTTCTTCAGGATGAATATCTGCTATGTTGGGGTTGCCACAGAGACAAATGCCGAATCTTTCTGTTGTCTTGAATGCCAAAGTAATATTACTTATAAAACCTAAATAAAACTTTGAGTTGACATGAAAAAATATGCTTTTTTAAAATATGAATCTATACTTTGAGCGTCCATTTATAATAGTCAAAGCTAATTGAGCCTGTCCTAAAGATGTCTAGTGATTTTTTAAAATTATTTTTTTTAATCTACAGATATTTTTTTGAAGATGTCATAAGAAGAGGAAGAGGCAAAAGAAGACGATTAGTGAGGATTTAACTGAAATGAATGATACATGAGATGCAAGGTAAGTAAGTGGTGTACAAATGGTTTGGAGGTACAAAACCATGAAGGTAGGGGGTCACCTTATCAGTTATAACGGTTGCTCGATATCACTTGTTCATATGAAATTCATAAATACTGATGTATTGATGTACCATTGTAGTGCACCTTTACTTTGTATGTAACTGAAAACTATGTCTGCAGTTTTTTTTTACATTAAATAATTTTGATGTAATATGAAGAAATATCTTATTTGTTTGGAAAATAGTTGTATTTCATACTTATGGGCATCATCTGGTGTCTCCCAGGAACCAGGTGGCCAGATATTACCTTGGGCGTATTTGTAACTCATGCAGCTGTCATTCTGAAGTCATATTCCATCTTTCCAGGTGTATAGATTGGAAAGTAATTTCCACAGTGCCATCTTACACATTATCGCCACACACACACATTGCTCAAAGCAACATAGCCAATATCTGTTATCCCAAATCTGCCTGATTCCATGCAAGCAATGCTGGAGGAGCTTGCCTTGGGGTGTGAAAAGGCACGATGCACTTCCAGGAAAAAACCACCATCCGCCTGCAGTTTTTTTTTTTTTTTTTTTTTTTTTAACAATGAAATGTTAAATAACCTCATCTGATATTTAATTATAACTGAATTTGGACATTTCTAGGAAACCTCACCAGCAATACACTGCACAGCATGGTCCTTGCATATGATGCAGAATTTGCAAACCAAATTTGCAAAAAGAAATGTGAAAACAGCTGAAGTAACAGTGCATATTAACATGTTAAATTGTCAACTGTGCTACGAACAAACATCGCAAATGCATGACGGACCACTCGTAGAATGAAGGCAGATGTTAAACAGTCACTTGAGTTTGGTGTGATTTCTGATCAGCCATCTTCTAATCTAACACCAGCGACTGTGTGTTCATCTCTCTCACCCAGCAGCACTTTCCACCTCCATGAGTCTCTTCCTTTGCTCACACTATTGTTTCACTGGATACCCCGATTTACACAAACCCAGCATTTCATGAAAATTACAAATTTTCTCAGTGAAAGCTTTTGTGTCTGCTTGGGTGACCTGTGGTCTTCAGAGAGTACCAAGTTATCTATTTATTTTTTTACTGAAAAAAGGTTTGTATTTGATGAATGTGAACACTGCACTCCTGAAAGAGTACATATGGTTCCTCTTTGTAATTGTTTGCAATGACAGTAAAATCAATGTTTGGTGCCAGGTTCACTTGTGATTCTTGTTTTGAAAACGGAGGAACAAAGAGACTTTTGGGGACAGAACGTTTCATAATGGCTTACAATACTGTGTAAGCAGTTATGTGAATCATATCATAGAGGAGCAACACCAAACAAAATGAGTTTTGGCATATTTATGGAATCCAACTGAAACAACAGTTGTTTGAGATATGCTTGTGTTTTTGGATTCCAGCTCAAGGTTCAGAGAACTGATTTGTGAGCTTGGTCTGTCAGGTGGTAGCATGACTTGAGTTTCCAGTTAGCCTCTGTCCATCTGAGCCCACAACCAACAAATTAAGGTTCACAGCTTCACTAAGATACGGAACTCAGAATTCCATCTCAAGGTTCATAGACTGGCTGGTTTGAGATGTTTCAGAATGTTGCACCTGTAGCTTGCCCACCAGGAAGTGACAATAGGGAAGAAAAGCTTTGAAGCTAGAATGAAAATCATTGTCTTCTCGCTGGGTCCATCCCACAAACTGTCCGCTTTACTTTCAGGTGTTCTTAAGCTAGCAGGCCCCTTTGGAACAAGGGATAATCATATAAGTGCTGAAGTGCTACGGATCGCAGTCCCAAATGCATGTCTACCCATCTGCTGGAGGGCCTTTCTCTTCTTCATGCATCCTTCTTTAGCTCCTTTGCCATTTTCCTATCCGTGACAAGAAATTATTTCTCGAAACCACTTAAGGATGATTTATGTTGTTTTCGATAATTCATCCTTACCCAGAACAGTGCTGCAGACATATCCAGCGACTATTGCCCCCTTTGTCAAGTGACTGAGAGGCACGGGGCACCATAAGCCTTATTCTGCTGATTTAAATCCACCCGCAAATATATGCGGCGATATAGCGCTCTTGTAATCCTGTAAGGAGGGCAGGTTAATGAGATCCTTGTTAGCTGATATATTTTCAGAGGATCATCCAGGCGAAGGTCTGGGGTGGCAGAGCAGAAAAAGCACGAGGCACAAGAAATCGAGTTAATGGGCGTTTTGTCGAGCAAGACAGCAGTTCTCCTGTTTGTGCCCTATTTTACTAACTCAGAACAGGAGGAGGAACTGGAAGAAAATCTCTCCTATGAATGGAGTCATTTAGTTCAAAAACAGCGATAAGTGAAATGAGAATAATGTGTAGATAACACATGTAGGTTGTAGCGAAGGATTGAAAATTTTACGGCTGGTGGCTGGCATACACGTTAAACAAATTGCAAATTATCATAAATTGAGAATGAAACACTGAAGATTCTTTATTGTCTCAAACTGCTATGATGACAGCCAAGAACTTCAGGATTTTTAATTTCCAATCTTCTTCTTCTTTCGGCCACTCCCGTTAGGGGTCGCCACAGCGGATCAATTGTTTCCACTTCTTCCTGTCCTCTGCATCTTTCTCTGTCACACCCAGCACCTGCATGTCCTCCTTCACCACATCCACAAATCTCCTCTTAGGCCTTCTTTTCTTCCTCTTGCCTGACAGCTCCATCCCTAGCGTCCTTCTCCCAATATATCCAGAATCTCTCCTCTGCACACGTACAAACCAACGCAATCTCGCCTCTCTGACTTTGTCTCCAAACCATCCAACCTGTGCTGACCCTCTTACATACTCATTCCTAATCCATCCATCCTCGTCACACCCAATGCAAACCTTAACATCTTTAACTCTGCCACCTCCAGCTCTGCTTCCTGTCTTTTGCTCAGTGGCACCGTCTCCAACCCATAAAGCATAGCTGGTCTCACTACCATCTTACAGACCTTCCCTTTCACTCTTGCTGGTACTCTTCTGTCACAAATCACTCCTGACACTCTTTTCCACCCACTCCACCCTGCCTGCACTCTCTTCTTCACCTCTCTTCCACACTCCCCGTTACTCCGGACTGTTGATCCCAAGTATTTAGATTCATCCACCTTCGCTAACTCTACTCCCTACATCCTCACCATTCCTCTGTCCTCCCTCTCATTTATGCACATGTATTCTGTCTTAGTCCTACTGACCTTCATTCCTCTTCTCTCTAGAGCATATCTCCACCTCTCCAGGGTCTCCTCAACCTGCTCCCTACTCTCACTACAGATCACAGTGTCATCCGCAAACATCATAGTCCACGGTGACTCCTGTCTGATCTCATCTGTCAACCTGTCCATTACCATTGCAAACACGAAAGGACTCAAAGCTGATCCTTGATGTAATCCTACCCCCACCTTGAAAGCATCCGTCACTCCTACCGCAGACCTCGCCACTGTCACACTGTCTTTGTACATATCCTGTACCACTCTTACATACTTCTCTGGCACCCCCGACTTCCTCATACAATACCACAACTCCTCTCTAGGTACCCTGCCATATGCTTTCGGTAAGTCCACGAAGACACAATGCAACTCCTTCTTACCTTCTCGGTACTTCTCCATCAACACCCTCAGAGCAAGCAACGCATCTGTAGTACTCCTTCTCGGCATGAAGCCATACTGCTGCTCACTAATCGTCACCTCCCTTCTTAACCTAGCTTCCACTACTCTTTCCCATAACTTCATGCTGTGGCTGATCAGTTTTATCCCTCTGTAGTTACTACAGCTCTGCACATCACTCTTATTCTTAAAAATTGGTACCAGTACACTTCTTCTCCACTCCTCAGGCAAGGATTTTTAATTTCCAATAATCATTAAAATTAAAGTAAATTTTAATTACCATCATGGCATGGCTCAAAAAATCTCTAGGTTGTTCTCCTACTAAGTTAATTAAAGGCAGCTTTTGTGGCTTTTTAAAATATGTGATGCAGTCATGTGAAAACTGGGCATCTCATCTTTTTCTATTTAACAGCCTGTATGATGTTGCTCTGAATCACGAATTTCCTTCAGGTTAGGACAAATCAAGTAAACTATTGTGATTTATCTAAATGATAAAATATTACGAGGACACGTTAAATGCATAGCTTATCTCTACAGCGATTCCATCGTATACATGCAAGTAAAAAATGCAGGTAAGCAACACATAAGAGATATATTAGTTGTAATAAAGTAATAACCTGCTACTGATGAAATAACCTTTGTTACACCAGACTGTTTTGAACAGCAGGACCAGCACAAACCCTGACAGTGAGTTATTGCTCCATTGCCAGCCTGTTCAAGCTGGGCAACTCATGCTTTGCACCCAAGGCCAGCAAAGGGCCTGTACCACCGCCTGTTTATAAATGCTCTTTGGCTGTGGGATAATCAATATGGGGAGCACAACCAAACTTTGTGAACGACACAACCCCCAGGATTCCATACTTGTCCCCAAAGATGTGATCATAAGCAAACAACAGGGCCCAGACCCAAAAGAAATCCCTCCGCCTACCAACAAGGAGTGTACAAAGAAAGGAGGAAGGCACGGATGCCCTTTCTGAAGACAAACAGCATGAAGGAGCGATAACATATGGAACGGCTTCAGCCGCTGCAGGGTTTCTCTGGGTGGCTGCACACGAAGCTGGCTTTGCTGAATTTACTGCTGGTGGCAACAAGCAACTAATGGAATTTTCCGTTAACTTCGGAAAAGTGGCATGGTGTCTTTTCTCGAGCTGGAGAAGGAGCTGCTGAGCGAATGGCAGCCACCGTTTAATTTGCAAATGAGAAGATAAGCACATTTATCAAGTGCAGTTTTTCACAGCTGAAAGATGCATTCTTCGCTGGCAAGATTTCAAATTTTGAAAACAGGATATGACTCGAATCTCATTACAAAAATAACCCCCTCTACCTATTACTTAGGCAAATGACAATAAAAAACTGGATCTTGTGACTGATTCAAGAGCAACAGCCAGGCAGTCGTACACAAAATCTGGGTCGGAGTGGATTTCCGATGGAATTTTATTTGAGGGGCTGAGGCAAAAAAGTGCAGATGCAATGCAAAGCAAGCCTTTGATAAAGCAATATGCAGCTCTAAAACAGTATTTAGGCCTAAAAACTTATTTTAGCATTTCAGCAATATCTGTAAAATTCATGAAACTTTGAAGTCAAAGTAGCTGTAATGATTTTTTTTTTCTCAAACCAAATAATAACAATACTGTGGACACATGGAACACTGCAATCTGCTTTATTACTTATTTACCATATTCTTATTTTCCTTTCATTTTTTCTTTGTCATTCGAATTTAATTTAGCGAATTAGATTCTATTTAGGCACATTTCTCTATAACTAATCACTCCATTATAATTATTTGATAATTATTGGAGAGGATTTCACCTTTTAAATTAATGTAAACAAATGAAAGTTACTGGCAATTGCAGAAGGTTTGGTGCTTGACTGAAGCCAGACCATGGGCGGATCTAAAAGTATGGACTTTGCAAAAAGCAAACATGGGCATGCAGTAGAAACATTTCAGCAGTTCCACAAGCCTTGCTGGACGATCAGCTATTGGCCCCGTAACTGCATTTGGTAGGGAATATCCAAGTTTAATTCTTGCCGAAAGTGTAGCAGTTTTGCTGCTGAGTGTTAGAGTGGGATATCAATTGCAATTTCTGGCAGGTGTACAAAACAGAAATAAAACTAGGAGCAGTTTTCCACGTGCAGCATAAAGCTGACAGCACGGTGTGATGGCTGCACAAAAGGTGGCAGTATAGTGATCATAAAAACCCCATTAAGTACTGAGGAGCCACCTTTCAAAATACTGGCTGGCCATAAATGGTCACTGAGTGTTCATTTTGAATTTCACAGTGTCATGTTGGAAAATTAATAAGTCATACCCTAAAACAACAGCATGCCTTTTTTGCAGTAGCGTGGTGCACTGCTCATCCTTGCTGAGGACATCTTGGCGTGGATTTGTGCGGCCTGCACCCCTGTAGTGCCTCTCTAATTCCTTTCATAGGTTGTGGTGTAGTTCTTTAGAATGTAGCGTCATCCAACATGAACTTGGTAAAGCCTTTCTCACAAAAAATACTCCTTGGTTAATGCATCCTAAGAGAAAGCATTAGGCTGGGGAGCTATGCCAATGCACCAGATCTAGCACTGTGCTGACACTTCGGATTCCTATTCTCTTAAGTGATCCTAGACCATGGTGGGAGGCCTCGACTGCACTGCCTTACGTGAGCGTGCACCGCAGCTTCCTCTACCCTGACCAAGTACTCAGGAATGTGTTTTTTATTTGTGGGCATCCTGAATACAAATATATGACTTTGTTCGTCCCGTGTTATTCGCCTTTTTTATAAGGCAAATAGTCTGTATCTTTTATGTTTCAGAGTTCTAAATGACTGTCCTTGTAGTGTATAAAAAAACAAAATGGGATGATAAAAGAATAAAACAAAAAATGGTAAATAAAAAAACTAAAAAAAAAAGGCAGCAGCT
This sequence comes from Heterotis niloticus, assembly GCA_018136845.1. Lineage (NCBI taxonomy): Eukaryota > Metazoa > Chordata > Actinopteri > Osteoglossiformes > Osteoglossidae > Heterotis > Heterotis niloticus. The sequence goes on from CM030891.1 coordinate 14,558,824, forward strand.
TGTATTGACAAAACCTTTTTATATATTATATTTTTAATGTATTTTACTAGAACAATAACTTATTGGAATTATTAATAATTAGTTGCTATTAGTTAGGGTTAGGATTATTATATACTTATTATGACAATAGTGTTGAGTATGATTGTTGTAACTGCGACAGATGCAGAAGGACACATTATTGGTATTTATGTGTTTCTTAGAATGACTATGAAATAATTCTCTCTCTCTCTCTCTCTCGCTCTTTGTCTCTCTCACACTCACACACAAACACACACAAACTTACTTCCGTTAACCTTTTTTTTTTTACTTTTCAGGCTTGTGGCAGTCTCTAACCTGTTGTGAAATCACTTGGTACCTTTATGGCTACAATATTTAAAAAAAAAAAAAAAATCCTCGTTACAAAAAACAATCTGGAGAGAGAATTGTTACTCTTTACTATAATTTAGTAATTAACTGAGACAGCAGAACAATTACATTAATTTCAATTTTACTAAAATAAATTTACATAATGAACACTTTATTTTGAATAGCAATATTTGTACTGTAGTTAATAAGCGTATAGTGTATTTTATTATTAATATTGACAGTCCTGTGGGAGGACTTAATTGATGAGGAAGAACTTAGGTACTGCAAGCTGGCAGCAGAAATAGAGGGGCAGGGGTGGAGAGTGACAGTACAGCTGGTAGAGGTGGGATGTTGAGGCTTTATAGCAATAACGGCACTATTTCGATAACTTGGAATCCGGGGAACCTGTGTATGGAGGAAAAGGAACAGTTCTGGTTAAGGACCAGGGAGAGGGTGTGAAGTATGGTAGATGTTCACTATTTATATTGTAGCAGTTAGCTAGTTGTTGGATTGACGAGTAGTTTTCAAATGTAGCGTATGTGTAGTAAAGTTGTGGGTGGATTTAATGGAGTTACAAGGAGGTAGTGAGTAGCAGAAGGGTCAGGTATAATGCAAAGTGTAGCTTGTTAGTGTGGGTGCTAAGGCGATGAAACACCTGTGAAGGGAGGTGCCCACTTGATAACCCTGATAAGATGCCGCAGGTTAGGACAAGGTTAAGATGTGGGACTGAATATGAAGCGTTAGTTCTTCTATTAGCACTTTGTGTTTGATATAAATTTTAAAAACAATTACTGATAAAAAAATAACATGGTGTTTGTTTTCTTACTTTTTAATTTCAAATTAGGACAGATCTACAGCCACAGATCCATTTGCATTTTAATTTCTGAACATTTTTCGGTTTTACCTCTGACCCACTGCAGTAAGCAGCATGAAAAGGACCAGCTATCAAAAAGAACCCATCAAGTAGTGCCACCATACCTGAATGAGTCAGATGCTAAAACAGGAGCCATTCAGGTTGCGGTTTCTCATCACAACAATAAACAGCACCGTACAGACAGTTCTGTGTCATTCAGATAGAGAGGCACCACCACTAGAGAAGTTTCCATTTTTCTCATGTGTCCTTCATTTCTAATTGCAAAGCCAAATAAGCGATTCTGTTTGCTCACAGCAATTTTCAGTTGACATTTATTTTACTAAACAAATTCATAAATCATTGCTCTCCCTTACTGTACTTTTCAGTAAGCACAATTTCTAACACAGTTCATAATAGTAATATGATATCTATCAATGTGTCACCAAATACATGAAAATCAAATTTCTTGACAAAAATTGTGTTCAACAAATATGCATGAGACCATTCACTTTTTTTTACAACAGTAGTTTTCAGATGCTGTTAGGTTTGAACAATGGTTTATTACACTGCAAACACAATAAACCTTGACAAGCTGTGCAAATCAATATCTACACATCGCATGATCTGCGATTGGCACCCGAGGCAGCTGTGCCGAGAACACATCCTCTCCGAAAACGCTTGAACCATTGACACGCTAGCCAAGTTGAAGGCAGTGAGGCAGCGGATATGTGGCTAACAAAATTGTTGGTGGCAAAAACTTGATATGCAGGAGGCACTGAAGAGCATGGAATTTTACTGGTCCCAATGAGATTCTTAGATGTTCTCCTTCAATGACGGCCGATCACCGATCTGGCACCACTGACTGTGATGTAATGAAGCTCTACAAATGATATTCCACTCTGGATTCTGGTCATCAGCTGCTGAAAACATTTTTCAGCACCAAGCTAATACATTATTAAAAAGTTTAAAACCCAAACCATCTATCTTCTTTCAGTCAGTTGCTCTGCAAAGAAATGAATGTCCTGCCCAATGTGACTGTGATCAGGCATCCCCAGTTTCCCCTAGCTATTTCAAATATTCAAGTCTAAAGAACATGGGGGCCTTGAAGGAACTGTGCAGTTTTCCTCATTGGCATTGGCATTCTTTTACAGTTTTTTTCAGTTGCTAAGAGACATTCTTCAATACTGAAGTCACAGTCTCAGAACTCTGCACACAGTCTGCAACACCAACACACAGCTTGGCAAAACAGTTAATATCCCCTTCAAAATGCACTACAGCCATCAAAACATTAGCACTGCGTGTCTTTCTTGAAGAACACTACATCATACAGAAAAGAATGACTAAAAACAGACAGCATTACATAAAATATAATATGGATCTTCGTTACAGTAAAGGATTGTCTCTAAAGTAACTGACGTTATGTGTCACAAACATTGTGGTACAAAACAGAACCTTTTCACTCTATAAAATGTCCAGGAATGAACAAACCATGCAGTACTATATGTCAATGGTCTTTATTGCTGACTGTGGTCTACTGTAACGGAATATTCATTTCTAATGGAAAAAATCAAGAAAAAAACAACACAAAAATGTAGCAGTCCAGTAAACTCTATAGAAACTAAACATACTGTGCGTATATATATCCACACTTGCAGTTGGTCCAAAACTGTCACAATACCATACATAGTATGTGATACTGTATTGCTATAATCCATCCTCTCCTCTGGATTTGGCCACAAGTTCTCATCAACGTCACATCTGATGTCCTCTCTAGCAATACATCTAGGGTAGTATCTTTTGGCATGCCTGATCCATCCTTGACATTGCTCTGGTGTAATATCTTGACATCCAACAGTCATAGCATCCGGTAAGGACATGTGATCATGTGGGCGGCGGTCATAAACCTTCCACCTCCATGCGGAAAAGAATTCCTCAGTGGGGTTTAGAACAGGGGAGTATGGTGGCAGAAACAATGACGACATCCTTGGGTGTGCTGCAAAACACTCTGTGACTGCAGCAGAGTGGTGGAATGTCACATTATCCAACATTACAACAAATACTGACACATTTGTGCTCACCCGCTCTCTCTCATCCTCTGATACCAGTATCATGTAGAGTTCATCGAGGAATAAAATGAGGCGCACTGTGTTGTATGGGCCAATGAATGGTTTGTGTGACACAACACCATCATTGCATATTGCTGCACACATTGTGATGTTGGCCTCGCTCTGTCCTGGAACTTGCACAGTTGCTCTTTGCCCTACAATATTCTGTCCTCACTGCCGTTGTTTTTCCAGGTTAAACTCAGCTTCATCCACAAAGATGAACAAATGGGCTGTTTGCATAGCCTCCAACTCCATGACCCTCTAACAAGAAAAACACAAGGTACACCATATTGTAAGGATTACATTACATTACAGTAGCATACATCACTGCATACATTGCTCTATAGGGCATGACCGTTTTGGTATATTGGAATTCAAACATTTGTGCGGAACCTGTAAGGAAGACAGCCTTATTCAGAGCTGCGGACAGTTGATCAATTAGAGGTACAATCCCTCTGGGGAAACGCTGGCGTACAAGGGTCTTGTTCAATGGCAGGATAGTTGGGCTTGGACTGGGTTTGTACCCTGGACTGCTTTATTTGTAGTGTTTTATCTTCAAACCCACAACCACTAAAGAACAAAATGCAGAAAAAAAAATTATTTTATATTATGTTAACAATATATTTCAGAAGGGTCTTGATAGTGATTTAATAAATTGTTATTCAGTTTTGAATGTCTTTTTAACAATTTTGGTAACAGTATGAAAGCATGTGCAAAATGGCCTCTGAAAATGTAATGTTTCGATGGTGGTGGATTTTGAGTGAGAAAATAATCCGTGAATTTTGAGGCATTTAGTCACTGACTGCATTTTGTATGAAAGCAATGAGAACTAATCCACAGTTTAGTCCACATAAACTAACCTTGTGGCAACTCCGTGAAGAGTTTTGAGACTGTGACTTCACTATTGCAAAATGTCTTTTAGCAATTGAAAAAAACTGTAATATGCTAACATAACAAAAGCCTTCAGCATTTGTTTTGATATAAAGTTCTGTTCTGTCTGTCTTTCTCTGATAGTGGATAGACACTGATGAGGAATACGGTCAGAACCATCTTATATGAAGAAATGAAGAAATGCACATTTAACATAAAATCAAAATAATGGTCATGGTTATACTGATTACACAAAGGTTCATCAACTCTACGCCGATCCAGTGATGTCAAAGTCAGCATAAATCTGGATACTTCTGTTCTGCCCGCCATCAAGTGGTGTATCTGAGTGGGAATCTGAGGTGCCTTACAGTCTGGAATCTACAGTATAGTAAAGAAACAGGATGTCTTGGATCCCAGAGATCTGGAAAATGTTCATTACATGAAAAGGTCTCTTTAAGCCAGACCTTTGCACCTATCTAGATGAATTCTGCTTTTCAATACTCAATTGTAAAAGAGATTTATAGCAAACTATAATAATATATTCCAATCCCGGTTCAGGATTTTTCCTTTCTTCATCATTGGCTTAAAAATGCATAAGCAAACTACACATTTCTTAAACTACTGTGCAGGCAAACAAAGGAATTCATGGAAAAATAATAAAAAAGAAAAGCCTAGTGAGACCCCAGTAAATCTACAGACTTTGAATAACCTCAGATTGTCAGTATTTGCATATCCTGTAGTGCTTTTACATTTGTCCTAGGCAGAGCCAGTAATTGTCTTTGCTGGAAGAAGTGGACAGTCCTATTAAAACGGCAGGGCGCAATGCTTTTGGCGTCAAATGCAGAGCAGAATTACTGCTCACATTTTCTACTGCTTTACGAGTTCAAAGAGTCATTTGTTAAATACAGACTCATTTGTAAAAATGCTTTGCAAGACAGATTCATAGCCTGCAACTAAATGCTGTGCAGGTCTTCATGATGTTCTGCTTTTTGGAATTGTCTGTATGTTTTTCTCTACTTGCTTTTCAAAAACCCTCCAGGGTACTGAACAAAAGTTAAGCCTATTTTTTTCTTGTATAGTGAATTGCACTACAGCACAGATTACCGAAGCTTTGCACACTTCATTTTCGTAGCCCAAATGAACACATTTTATGCCGTTGCATTCTCACACACCACAAGACTCCTGCTCTGAATATCAGGGCCACAGCAGCATTTCTTCCCAGTACTGGTATTTGGTTCATTTTAACTCGCATTTGTATAAGTAAGCGTTTGCCGCCAGGTTGTCTTGTTCATTTTCAGAACTTGTGTTAAGGCGTAGTGGTTCATTTGCCAAGCAGTACTGCCATACAAATGGCACCAAACCCACATTTCCAACATAAATCCGCCATCAAATTCAGATTCTTAAAAGTTTTTCTTATCTATAGAGTCACCAATCTTATTTCGCAGTAGAAGGCTTTGGCCAGTGATTTTTAGTTCATAAAAAAAGTTGCATAGAATCGACTTCAGAAAAACTTATTTACCCATGATGCTGAAACTTATTTACCCTAATGCTGAAAGTGCTTGCTTACTCAGTTTATCTTATGATTTTCACAGAAATGACATCAAAAACTGCAGTTAAGCTCTACTCAGACTTTGCCTAGTATTGCAGTTGATTTCAAACCTTTCTTGCAATGTGTTTTGCAGTCATGTTACAGGGGGTTCATGATGTTTCCAAGTTTAATACATACACTCACAGCACATTGTTTGTCAGCCCACAGTACAGATGCATACATCGTTCCTCATGATGTAGCTTCAGAGCGCAATAAGATATTATTTAGAATCTTTTTTATGGATGCATGGCGCAACCTTTTCGGGCATGACCGGCAGGTTCCCTTAGAGGGAACTTGGCGATTTATCACTGTAAGCTGTAATTCTCCTGTCGAGCAAACAGAGACCTCTGGGCTCTGTTTTCATTGCCTGCTGGTCTAGGGTCTTACAAATACTCAGCGTGCATCGCAGAAAAATAAAAAACTTTTTGCAGCAAAGGTAATTCTCAGAAAACCATGTTTTCGCACTCACACATGATACCTGGGGAAAAAATAAATAAATAAATCATAAACCAAAACTTATATAATACTAAGGATTTACTAAATATTTTACACTGAATTAAAATTTATTTCCATGATCGAATAATAATTTTCTGAAAAAGAGGTTTAAGGTGTGCCTTTTTGGAGCTGAAGGAGGATTTGAGCAAACTTTGAATTTGTCCAGTAAAAAAAACCCAGCTGTATAGTCGGTGAATCAGGTAATGAAGTTAAGCATTTAATTTTTTATGGAAAAAGTGTTAACTAAAATGATGAAATTTCTGTAATGAGATTGAATATAAGCTTGTTTCTAAAATACAATATGATAGAAAGTGATAGTGACTTTGCCCTGAGACCTGAATATATGACTTGAACTTCTTACTGGCTGCAGCTTAACAGAAGTCATAGCCTCAAAGACAACATAGCAGTTAGTTGCTGGCTCACCTGAAACATGAACTCTGTGTGTGTGTGTGTGTGTGTGTGTGTGTGTGTGTGTGTGTGTGTGTGTGTGTGTGTGTATGTGTGTGTGTGTTTCTACACTAAAGCTAAATGTAATGTCCGTCTCAGCTCATCTGAGAGAGGCTGTGTCTGGTTCCCTTCCTTGTTATAAAAGGAGGGGGTGCCACATGCACGTGCATTGCAGCCCCCAGTACTCCACCTGGGGAGCCCCCTTGTCAAAGAGAAACAAAATGAAGTGATAGCCATCAAGGGTTGCTGATGCTTTATGAGCCCATCAGAGGATCGGTGCCAAGTTTTCTGTCTATTTCGCTACTCACATCCTTATTTCCCGTTTCACAGAGACGTGAAGCTATTAAAGTTCTGGATGTCTGAGGCGGCTGCATTCAAACAAGAGATGTCCTTTATGTTCCCTGCAATAATTGAGAGAGATGTCTTTCCATTAGAGGAAAGGGACCAGAAAAGCTTTGTATTTTTCGCTCTTTAATGCCGACATTTGTTCATGACGCGTGGGGCTGCTTGCTACAGTTGTTGGGCAGCTTTCATCAAGACAGTGGACAAGGCCGCTATATCCGGACCTTGTTACTGTAGACCTCCGAAAAGCTTTGGGTCCTTTCATCTGACTTATGTTTCTCCGTTTCTTTGTGATGTTTGAGGGTTCCAGCTTACCTGAAAACACAAGGATGATGAATACTGCAGGTTTTACAATCTGTATTTTTTAAGCAACAAAACAAAGTCACGTTTGCTGTTATTCACACTCTTCTAGAAAACTCCTGCCCTCCAACGGTCCATTTAAAAGACATGGCTGTGCCTATGGGTCTTGACTCTTACAGTCCCAGAAGTGGCAACTCTCCTGCTTGCTATATATTTTTGGGTCTGAATTTTTTCAGCCTGATACTGAACTGGGTGACGAATGCACCAAATAAGTAGGTTCCATTGTTCACCCCACACATAGTTCTTAGCAAAAGCAGATATGAAATTGTGTGATTATAGGAGCTCAAATGTGGTTTTGAAGCATAGACCCAATCCACCATGGGCCTGATCTTCCAAAGGAGGTGGTGGCTCACAGAAAATGAGCTGAAAACAGATTTGCAGCCACCCAGGTTTTGCACTGAGAACACAGCTCAGACTAAAAAGATATATGCTTTTGATCACAAACATTAAAACATTTAGTAAAACTTGTGCCATTGATGCTCTGCTTGAATGTTCAGTGGCTAAATCAGCTTTTACTTGAGGGAGTCCCAAGTAGCCCACATTGTGTGGAAAGAGGCCGTCTTTGCTGATATGGTTTTAGCTTGTGTGGCAGCCAGTGGCAAGTCCATATGCAGCTTCGCATGTAAGAAATCTTACCTTGAAATCAGCATGGCCCTTGATAGGTAAGAGACAGGACTGATGTAAGATGATTATTTATTCTGGGTTTAAAATTAATCCTGTCATTTTAAACTAGCAGAAAAGATATGAGCAAGATATTGCAACATCTAGATGAAGCATTATTGTTAAATAAAATCTCATGAGCAACGCTACAAAATGCTCAACACAGTGTGAAAAAAGGATGTATGAATCGCGAGTGGCAAGGATACATTAACAAAAATAAAAAATTGTATATATTTACTGTGATTTTTGACTCTAGATGATTTCTCTCTGTGGCTATGCCTATGGTCCGATGTTCTTAACCTGCGAACGAAGAGTCAGACTGGCCTGGCTGCCTTTCAGTTACTATTGCAGATTTTCAGCCCCCTCTTCAAATAAATACCTGAGTTCAACAAATATAGGTGTAGGGTAGGTAGAGCCAAACCAGCACACCCTGATGATATCGCCGTCTGACTAATCCCATCCCTGCTGGCAACTGACCTCTCATAAGAGGTTTATACTCTAAACCCAAAATGTCTGGCAGAGATCGGCAGAAAAAAAACATGGGGAATAAAGCATGGAACAATGACTGCACAATTAGGGGAACCTTAACCACTTTTTTAAAAAGGTGCTGACTGCTGACTCCAGAGATGACCCATGAATTACCAGCCTATTTAAAACTTCCATTTTAACATGCAGTCTCATGCTCCTAAACAGTTGCGTGTCTTTTCTTCCTAGTGCAACAGTGACTGACACTTTATGAAATTGTATGTATGGTATTCAAATATTTTTTTTTTCACATTGTGTTACTAGAACGACTAAGAGCCAAGGAGGTGAAGTGGTTGACTTCTGAGCTATGTCAAGAAACTGTCGCTATTGATTCTGAAGCATTAAGCTTATTATTGCCATGGCTGACAAATTCTTGCTTATCTGGTCGTAGGATTAGGCCACTTTTGCATGGCCCCCAAGCCTGTCAGTGATGGGAGCTAAACGGTGCCACCTACACCAGTGATGCTCTGCGATGTCAGCCTGACTTGAGTTTACAGGCAGAGTCGTTGCATCTGTGAGGCAGATCAGCTTCTCATTCGCAGCAATATAGGAGGCACAGAACCTTTTTCTGCACTGGAGTTTTAAGCCCATAAGCGATGTATTCCACTTTAGGTGCCTACAGTATAGGGTCGGTACTCAGAAGTGGTTGGATGATATAAGACATGGAAAGAAAGCACCTGAAGGCCTTAACTGACAGCCTAAATATATACTTAGGAAAAAAAATTTAACACAGCACTTGTTTAAAAAAATGTAAGAAAAAAGTGTGATTTCCTCACATAAAAAAATCGTATAATTAATGTGTGCATAGGCAACCTCAAAAAAATAATCTTAATAAAACAACTCTGTACTGTTCCATCTCATGAACTTAGTTATGAGAATATAACATAACATTACTCACAAAATACAGTGTACACAATTACTGAGATGATGGTTTTCATATTTACATATCTTTTCTGAGGTGAGGGAACTCTATATCCCGTTCATCTACTGTCCTGGCTGAAACTCTTATCCAGTAAGGGTAGGAATTTGGGATTAAAACCCCAAAATGCTCATGGCCAATACTCAGGAGAGGAAGTGAGGAAAAATTGTTCAGAATAACATGCTGCCTGCCTGGAAGTTTACAAATGAAACCATAATTTTATCAATCTCTGGAGTAACGTATAGATGAACGTATAGTTGAACATATAGTTGAAATCAGTACATAATACATAATAACCTTAAATATTTTTTAAAGTGCTACATTAAAATACATCAGTCATTTAACATTAGATTTTAACATCTAATAGAATTTATAAATAAATTATAATTTCATTTAGACATTATATTGATACTCACTTGGTTACATCAAGGTAAACTTAAATATGACAAAAGAAAATCCAGCTGTGCCTGACGTCTCTGTTTCTGATACTCATGACATCGCCTTAAGCATCAGCCCATATCTGCTGCTGCTTACAGGATAAAACTGCGCGTGGTGTTTTAACACTATCTTGGTTTGTGGACTCCAGTGTTGCAGCCAGTTTGTGGCTTTGTTCTACACGCTGGTCTTTGTGCAGAGCAGACGCCTTGAGCTACAGAAGTTGGGAGCTGCGCACATCTCGAGCACATTAGTGCAGTACATGTTTATCAGCCTGGATTGCTACCAGAATGGCTTGCATTAAGCATGTTTCCTCTGTTGTCCCATCAGCTTTTTTATTTGTAGGAATTTGAATGATGTGAGAGTGGAAACCAAAATGTCTGCACTTCTAGTACACTAGACATAAAATTCATGTTTTGGGGTCCATAAATACCATAGAAAGGACTGAAAGTAAGTTGAGCAATTTGGGGGGGTGGGTGAACAGGTACTGAAGCTGTTACACTCTTTCGCCTTCAATCGTGACTGGAAACCAAATTTCCTGAGTGTGTCAGCATACACGGTCAATAAATGTGATTCCAATCCTGATTTTGCTATGATAATATAACAAAGACATAAAGTTGCAGAATCCTCTTTGGAATTGATAGAGAAGACTAGGCCATTTCTTTCATCTTCATCTGTACTTGTATCATCTTCATAGGCTGCTTGCGTTGTCATTTCTGCAACTCATATTACAAGTGAGCCAGCAGCTAACTGCCATGTTGTCAATTTATTCCAAAGGACAGGAGTGCATTATGTGGCATAATACTTGGATTTTCTACCTCCTGGGCATTTTAAGAATGGAGAGACTCTTCTATGTATTTGGGGTTGTTTTTGCCTTTGATTCCAGACACATCAGATGCATGCTAGATAAGATCTGCAAAATGAGAGTAAAAAAACGAATCTCTCCTGTCACAAAAAGTGGTGGAGACAGAGAGGTCTGTAGATTCCACTCTCCATTAAACCCAAGAGATTGGTGGGACAAGACACCCTGGTTTTGTCACACCTCATTCTTTTAACATTTCTATTTACTTTCTCTTTACTACTTAGACAGCTTTTCTGGCTTCAAACACATGGCTTTCAGTGGACTATCGCACTGTCCCGTGTTGGCAGTTTTTATGCATTGATTATTATTATGGAATCAACCATAACTACAAGATTCCACTATGTACAGTTAATATGTTTAGTATCAGGGTTTACCACCAGACTCCATAATGTCCCCTTATTCTTTTTAACACTGATTTTTAAATTATTTTCAACTTTTTTGACAAATGCTGCCAAATCACTGAGACAGAAAGAAATCATACAAATTCTCAGGAAATGCAAATTTTAAAACGTATACCGTATTTTCCGCACTATAAGGCGCACCTAAGAGCCTTAAATTTTCTCAAAAATCAGCCGTGCGCCTTATAATCCGGTGCGCCTTATGTGTGCACTGAGTTCCAAAATCTGTCAAAATGTTGTTGTGCGACTTTGATAAGCGCTCCGCTTGACTGACTGTCGGACCATTTCCCGCTGACACAGGGATGTAATACGTACACTGGCAGCGATAAACCAATCAGAGAACATTACGTAATACGTACAGTACGTACGTTGGCAGCGATAAACCAATCAGAGAACAGGACGGGATACGTACGCTTACCTCCGCCACGCCTCCGGTAGGTATACTACCGGTATGCTGCAAAACAACAGCCGGGAGAAGCGTTTCTACAGTCACCATTCGACTGAAGGCAACAACGATAGCACAAAACATGAAGATCGAAAACTTTCAAGGAGGTCCGTCTTGGTGCTTTCGTTTTATGAAAAGGCAAGGACTACCGTGGCGTAGCAACTGCCAGCGGATTACAAAGATAAAAAATAATGTGTGTATTGTTAAATAGTAGAATAAAGTTCAACTAAACGCACTGTTTTGCTTCCGTAACCTTTTTTTGTAGACCGTATGTTTTAGCATGCGCCTTATAATCCGGTGCGTCTTATGTATGGGTTAAGCACAGAAATAGACCTCGTAATTGAGACTGCGCCTTATAATCCGGTGCGCCTTATGGCGCAGAAAATACGGTACTCATTACAGAAATTAGTTTGACTTGTCCTGCTTAAATAAAATAATGGAAAGTGCTGCCTGTGTCATCGAAGAGCCGGCATTTTTACGCTACGCCTAGATGCACTGCGACGGGCTGCTTTGTGCTGCGTGTGAGTCACAGTAATGGCTGCATCGCACGTCTGCAATGGGGCGTTGTTTGCAGCGAACCGTGCTGCACATGAACAAATCCTACTTGCAAATCTGTGCCAAACTCTTGCCCTTCTCGCCAGTTTAAATGCTATGCCTTCACCTGTGAAAAAGAAAATTGGGATTACCAAAAAACACACAAGCTTGCCATTTATAAAATATTGTGGGTGCCCGTTTTAGCTTGGCAGTAGCAGTTTGCTTCCTCTGCTAACCTATCAGAGTACTTAATGACCCCCGTGAATCATTTTATAAGCAGTGGCCCACTGCAAAACCCATTTATTTTTATTTTTGTCTCTGGCAAGCTTCAAGCGACAGCAATCGTGCGCCTTGGCAAGAGCGCCAACAACTGTTTTTTTCAAAGCTATTAAACGCATTGAAAAGTAGGCATAGGCAGCACTGTGATGCATTTTGTTTCATTTGTCTGCACACTTTGTTTCGCTGTAATTGCAGTAGTGGCGCGTTGTGCAAGAGTGCTACCAAAAAGGCTGAGGGAAGCAACTCCTCTGCTTTTTTTCTGATGAATTGTAAAGTGTTGGAAGTGCAGCACAAAGACAAAAAAGACAGACAATTAGAGAGGCTGCAACGATATAAGGCCGAACTGAATAACTAAATAAGGGTTAAACATCATCTTGCAGACCAGGACCTGCAACTCATGGAGAACTTCTAGATGCTCTATGCGATCTATGTGGTGTGTCTTGCTCCTCAAAGTGCATCTCATGTTCTCCCTGTGAGGATTGCATGTAGCCTCGAGGAATATGAACCACAAGTTCACGAACACTGGAGTGCTTAGAACAGGGTTGTTAAATAAATGTTTTTCCATTTACTGCTGGCATGCAAGTTTGAGCGTAAATGGTTTGTGCCTTGAAATTTGAAAAGCGGAATATTAAACATTGATAAATGTAAAAAAGTTTGTTTTTCATAGTACTAGAATAAGTTATGGCCATATTCAAAGCGGAAAATGCTTAAATGCTGGCTACTTTATTAGGTCCACCTAACAGTTTACATATACAATTTTCCCAGTCCAAGTACAGGTGCACATTACATTTTTTCCTGAATTCGGACATACTGGGATCTTATTTTGGTTTCTTTTAATTGGGAAAAATAAGGATGCATTCTCAGCATATCCAAAATTCTCAGCCAACTAATCCTAAAACATGCACTGCACTGCATAAACACACAAGGAGTCACATGCAGCACACACATCATGCAACGCAACACACATGGCATCACGTGCAAGACGTGTACACACGCACACACACATGCATTGGTATTTGGCTGGATAAAGCAGTACTTCTGAGAGTGAAATGGAGACAAGGCACAAATGCATAGAGAGAAAGTGAACATGACACTTGGAACTGAGAATATTAGCAAATAAAGTTCTTTATAGGTTGACAATAGGTGTCATGAAGTGGAGATCAAGAGTGGTTCCAAAACTGCGGATTAATTCAGGGAAGTGAATGACACCACAAACAACACTCCCAAAAACAAGGGGAACAAAGTTTTAGATGCAAATTATGACTAGAGGAGCTCGACCAGCAGTCACTCTCTAAACAAAATTCCACAAAGTCTTTGTCTTACACTGTACCCTTTATCAGTGTGTTAAGTGGCTGATGCGATGCAGTTGTGCTAGGTAGGTGGGCTTGTCCAGATAGACTCTTGACCATAGGTAGTATGGAATAGGTGCAACCTACTTCTGCCACACAAGAACTTTGTATTTATCCATTTCTTCAGATGAATTTTTGGCTAAGCATTATAGCTGGCCTATTGATCAATGTGGAGCTGGTATTGGAAGGCCAGATGTGTCAAAGCAAAATTACATATACCACGGTTTACTTGTATAAAGCATTTGGACAAGGTCAAGCGGTACAGTTACTGCTTAAATCAATACCGATGTGAGACACACACATTCCAGCATCTCAGAAGCAGTCACCCTCCTGGGATTATTACTCACTGTGGTGTCATAGCATTTACAGAGCATGCTGGTGTAAACAACACAGATCCACTCTGGGGCACACATGTGGGTTTAACAAAAATATCTTGTTAATGGGAGGGGTCAAGGGAAAAAAACCATTAAAACTAATGGCAAGGCTACAAATATATATAAATAAGGTGGCTCAATACAACAGAGCAGCTTGTGCAAGGTCAGTCAGTTCAGTTCTATTGCGATGCCGATCCCTTGTATATTGGCAGAAAGTGAAGGAAAAGTAAACGTTTAGTCTGGTGTCGTAGGAATGACCCAAAAAAGTCTGCAGAAGCTGTGTAAAGCTGTCAGATTTGTCCAGGACCTTCTTGTTATTTCATGCTGTCCCATGGGCAAAAGAGTCCCCTACCTGATTTTAGAATGACATAGCTATTACAAGTGCTTATTCATTCCTCTATAAAAATATTAAAAGGGACTGCAGATTTTAAAGAGCAGAGCACACCTGCAACCTTATTTAAAGGTGCATTAGCTGAAGGATCATTTCCAGTGGGGAACAATAGTTCATAGTGTCTGTCAAGGGGAAGGGGGTCTTTCAGTGTCTCCTGTGTTCCCAAGTGTCATCATCATCATTCTCAGCAATCTACCCTGCATACAACTGTACTTTGGTGGCCGAAACGGACAATTTCTTCATAGAAGAAGATCAAGCTCAGGAAACTTATAAGGATTTAAAGCAGCAGTCAGTTTCCTCTGCTGCTTTGCTCCCTGGTGCCTATGTGACTCTTAAGCACAAGTTATTCTGTTTCTTGTTATTTCCACCTCCCTGGAGACTGGTATTAAAGGTAATGTTTCTTATACACATACAGTGTGCTTTCCAAAAAGTCTTCTAAAAATAGGGACAATGTTCCAAAGGGACAGTGACCAGTATTGTCAGTCTTAGGCAAGTGTAGGTGGCTGACATGGGGTTAGTGGTGGTATTTCATAAGTGTAAATTCTGCCCAGAAGGTGCACCTGTGTATACAATCAGGGTTAGAGCGCTGCCTTTCCCAAATGATCACAGATTGAAACTTTTCTACGGCACATACATACCCTGAACTGGAGGCACGCATGCATAAATGTTGTAAGGAGACTGATGCAAGTCCTAGGTTAGTGTGAGTAAAAGTGGAATAAAAAGCATCAGATAAAAGAAAGAATAATAATGACATTTTGTCTGTGGGGCAAGAGGACACAGATTCTGTAATGTAGGTTTAGTGTCACTTTACTGAGGAGCTCATAGATTTGGAGAATGTAAAACAGGGCAGGTTGCAGGTCTTCTGCTGTGGACATGAGCTTAAGTTCATCATGGCAATTGTGTTAGTTGATCATAACTAGATATTGTGTGGAAGGGTTTGCATCTTATCCAGGCACAGGTTGGCGCCTTTGGGTGTTCTTCATGGTGTGCATGTGAAAGGTCCTGACCCGGCTGTACAGAATCCTGAGTACCTGCTTATTGTGTGATTAGGATTCTACTATTGTGATGTCAGGTACATTAGTCCATGTGTGTATGTTCTGTCTCCAGGTGTGCTACACAAAAAAAAAAAAAAAACCTCAAGTTTTCAAAAAAGGTTTTGGGCTAAAACAGAAATTTTACAGATTTTATCATAGATTTCCTCTAATTATTGTTATTTTCTCTGGAAATACTCCTCCTTTGCGTTTGAAGCCACAAAAAACCATTTCTGTAGTGGTTTTTAGAATAAAAAAAATTGCATACATTATGTTGAGTTATATGTTTATGAAATATGGGGGGGGACTGTAAACGGTTGACTCAACTTCATTGCCTATCGGTAGCATCAAGCTAACATAATTCGCTGTAACCAAACAGTATTCCCTATGTTTTAAACTCTTCAGAAATCATAATCTTGGTCACCCCATGTCAGATTAAAATAGGGGACACAGCAACGCATGGCTAAAAACAGCAGGAAAACGTAAACAGAGCACAGTTACCAACCATGAAGTGGCTTCTGCACAATCTTAATTGATCCGAGTGTTCAAACCCTATTCCTTATTGCATTAAAAAGCATTTAGGTGAATAAATGCAAATGGAATGCTAAGCATGACAGTCTAGTAATTTATTTCCCTGTGTGTGTTTGTGTCTGTACAGCGGGGTGTAATAACAAAGTCTCGGATAGATACCGTGCCCCCGTATGACAAAAGTGACACAAATACCAGTCGCATATGGTGAGGGCTTAATCTGACGATCATTTCTAGGATCTGACTCTATTTGTGTCTTTAAGTAAACTTTTCCATCTCTTCCAGCTAAACTGTTGGAAATAGAATTCGTTCTTGGCTGCCTTGAGCCTTATATTTGCTTGATGCTTAGTTGGAATTCTGACTAATCCCTTTATCATGCCTTTAACAAATATTCAGCACTTTATGAACAAAGCGTGGCAATTAAGTTGGGTTTTAGGATAGCAAATAATCACCTAGCTAGGTTCCACCATTTAGGGCATTAGGCTGTCAAAATTGAGAAATAAATTAAACAAATAAGGCTATTAATAATCCATAGAACATGCAGGTGTTCAGAGAAAGAGCTGAGCTTTCTCTAATCATGGGATTACTACAAATCTCCACAAAGTGTGGAATACTGTGTTTCCAGCCGAGTCCTTGATGCTGCTGGATGCCATCATAGGTCCACAAATTGCATTTAAACCTGGGAAAAACTGGCGATGTTACAGTGAAATGACAGCAATGCCATCACTCCTACTCCTTTTGTCTTCTTCTTCTTCTTCTTCTTCTTCTTCTTCTTTCGGCTGCTCCCGTTAGGGGTCGCCACAGCGGATCAATTGTTTCCACTTCTTCCTGTCCTCTGCATCTTTCTCCGTCACACCCACCACTTCCATGTCCTGCTTCACCACATCCATAAATCTCCTCTTAGGCCTTCCTCTCTTCCTCTTGCCTGGCAGCTCCATCCCTAGCATCCTTCTCCCGATATATCCAGGATCTATCCTCCACACACGTCCAAACCAATGCAATCTCGCCTCTCTGACTTTGTCTCCAAACCGTCTAACCTGGGCTGACCCTCTAATATACTCATTCCTAATCCTGTCCATCCTCATCACACCCAATGCAAATCTTAACATTTTTAACTCTGCCACCTCTAGCTCTGCCTCCTGTCTTTTGGTCAGTGGCACCGTCTCCAACCCATAAAGCATAGCTGGTCTCACTACCATCTTATAGACCTTCCCTTTCACTCTTGCTGGTACCCTTCTGTCACAAATCACTCCTGACACTCTTTTCCACCCACTCCACCCTGCCTGCACTCTCTTCTTCACCTCTCTTCCACACTCCCCGCTACTCCGGACTGTTGATCCCAAGTATTTAGATTCATCCACCTTCGCTAACTCTACTCCCTACATCCTCACCATTCCTCTGTCCTCCCTCTCATTTATGCACATGTATTCTGTCTTAGTCCTACTGACCTTCATTCCTCTTCTCTCTAGAGCATATCTCCACCTCTCCAGGGTCTCCTCAACCTGCTCCCTACTCTCACTACTGATCACAGTGTCATCCGCAAACATCATAGTCCATGGTGACTCCTGTCTAATCGCATCTGTCAACCTGTAAATTACCACTGCAAATAAGAAAGGACTCAAATTGGAAATAAGAAAGGATCCTTGATGTAATCCTACCCCCACCTTGAAAGCATCCGTCACTCCTACCGCAGACCTCACCACTGTCACACTGTCTTTGTACATATCCTGTACCACTCTTACATACTTCTCTGGCACCCCTGACTTCCTCATACAATACCACAACTCCTCTCTAGGTACCCTATCATATGCTTTCTTTAAGTCCACAAAGACACAATGCAACTCCTTCTTACCTTCTCGGTACTTCTCCATCAGCACCCTCAGAGCAAACATTGCATCTGTAGTACTCCTTCTCGGTCTGAAGCCATACTGCTGCTCACTAATCATCATCTCCCTTCTTAACCTAGCTTCCACTACTCTTTCCCATAACTTCATGCTGTGGCTGATCAGTTTTATCCCTCTGTAATTACTACAGCTCTGCACACCCTTATTCTTAAAAATTGGTACCAGTACACTTTTTCTCCACTCCTCAGGCATCGTCTCACTTTCCAAGATTACATTAAACAATCTGGTTAAAAACTCCACTGCCATCTCTCCTAAACACTTCCATGCCTCCACAGGTATGTTATCTGGGCCAACAGCCTTACCATTCTTCATCCTCTTCATAGCTGTCCTAAGTTCCTCCTTGCTAATCCATTGCACTCCCTTATTCATAATCCCTACATCATCCAACCTTCTCTCTCTCTCATTCTCTTCATTCATCAGCGTCTCAAAGTACTCTTTACATCTGCACAATACACTCTCTTTGCTTGTGAGTATGTTTCCTTCACTATCCTTTATTATCCTAACCTGCTGCACATCTTTCCCAGCTCGGTCCCTCTGCCTAGCCAATTGGTACAGGTCCTTTTCTACCTCCTTAGTGTCCAACCTCTCATACAATTCACCATGCGCCTTTTCTTTAGCCTTCACCTCTCTCTTTGCCCTACGCCTCATCTCCTTGTACTCCTGTCTACATTCTTCATCTCTCTGTCTATCCCACTTCTTCTTCGCCAGCCTCTTCCTCTGTATACTCTCCTGTACTTCCTCATTCCACCACCAGGTTTCCTTGTCCTCCTTCCTCTGTCCAGATTTCACATCAAGCCCTTTTCTAGCTGTCTCCCTTACCACTTCTGCTGTAGATGTCCAGCTCACTGGTAACTTTTCACTGCCACCCAATGCCTGTCTTAATTCCTCCCTGAACTCCACCTTATTGTTTTCCTTTTTCAACTTCTACCATTTGATCCTTGGTTCTGCCCTCACTCTCCTTCTCTTTTTGATCTCCAATGTCATCCTACAAACCACCATCTTATCCTGCCTAATGAAGCTTTCCCCTGCCATCACTTTGCAGTCTACAGTCTCCTTCAGTCTGGCCCTCCTGCATAAGATATAATCCACCTGTGTGCATCTTCCTCCACCCTTGTACGTCACCCTGTGTTCCTCCCTCTTCTTAAAATACGTGTTTACCACAGCAATGTCCACCCTTTTTGCAAAATCCACAATCCTCTAACCTTCTGCTTTCCTCTCCTTGACACCATACCTACCCATCACATCCTCATCTCCTCTGTTCCCTTCACCAACATGCCCATTGAAATCCGCTCCAATCACCACTCTCTCTCCCTCGGGTACACTCTTCACCACTTCATCCATATCACTCCAGAATTCTTCTTTGTCATCCATCTCACACCCAACTTGCGGGGCATATGCACTAACAACATACATCATCACACCATCAACTTCCAGTTTCATAACCATCACTCTGTCAGACACGCTCTTCACCTCCAAAACACTCTAGACATACTGTTCCTTCAGGATAACCCCTACCCCATTTCTCCTCCCATCCACACCATGGTAAAATTGTTTAAACCCCCCTCCGATGCACCTAGCCTTACTCCCCTTCCATTTATTCTCCTGCACACACAGTATATGAACCTTCCTTCTCTCCATCATATCAGCAAGCTCTCTCCTTTTACCAGTCATACTACCAACATTCAAAGTTCCTACCCTCACGTCCACTCTCTTAACCTTCCACCTCCCTCCTTCCTCCGGACATGCCTTCCTCCTCTTTTCCTTCTGCCTTTTCTCTTTCTTCGGCCAACAGTAGCCCAATTTCCACCAGCACCCTGTCGGCTAGCAGTGCTGGTGGCAGTCGTTGTTAACCCGGGCCTCGACTGATCCGGTTTGGAAATTTCTATTTTTGTCCGCATATCTGGTTTGGCAAATTTTTACGCTGGATGCCCTTCCTGACGCAACCCTCTCCATTTATCCGGGCTTGGGACCGGCACGAAGAAATACACTAGTTTGTGCATTCCCTTGTGGCTGGATTATTCCTTCTCCTTTTTTATTATTTTTTATTAATCCACACATTGACAAAGTGAGCATTAACAGCAGACCATGTTTTATTACGATTAATTCATCCTAAGCACCTAAAGTCTTATGAATGTCCCTTATTATTAGCCAGAGAAGTCTACAGTGGGGAAACATGTGTCCTGCTAAGGTTTGCAACCATTCCAGTCTTATCCAAGCTCCATGTTTATTGTACTTGCACACTTTGATGATTTGCTGAGTTTTAAATTAATTTGTTTTTTGCTTTTAAGATGTACTTGAAAGCTATATCATGGCTATTTGAAAAAATCTGTGCAGATTTATAATTACGCTTTAGGATTCTCCATTTCACAATAGTCCTTCATGAGACGATTTGAATCCCGTTCTTATTTTTCCATTTTCAACTGAAGTGCCGCTGCAATTCACCATAAAGAAACTGTCACATATAAAATTAATACACACAGATGCAATTCTCTCATAAATAAAGACAGTATTGTTACATATGTAGTAGTAATTGTTACTGTTAAATATGTTTCCAACTTAACAGTGACACAGCTATGATTCATCCACACACTTTTTACTTCTTTCTTTCTTAGAAAGTGAGAAAAAAATAATAGTAATGATAAAAATATCTTAGTTATAAGAATAAGAATAAGAATAAAACATTGGTATTCAACAGGAGTGAAAAGCCCTTTGTGGACTTGCCAGACCTTGGTCTTGTTTTCTCAAGGAATATATCTCCCGTTACATACACACTCCTTAAAATATCCAGCTGTTCAAAGAAGCTTCTAAAGAATTCAGGGTTTTTACATGAAAAGTTTCTGGGTTTAGCTGTGGCACTGGAGATGTAAGAAAAAAAAATGATGCACATTTGCTCCAGGTAGATCTGTGCATTAAAAAGCAAGGTCAGATCTCTTATTATTAACCTTCCTTTGGACTCAGCGTTTGCTTTTACATTTAATCTCAAAACCAGGGAGTTTGTATGAAGCAAGGATGAGTAGGGAGCAATCAATTAAGAATCCAGTTCTTTTATATCACACGACATAAGACTGCAGAGAGGCCCACTGGGAGGGCTGCCAGTATTGGCCGCACTCCTTTTAATAATAGAATTTCTATTTAGTGGCACGTGTCAAACGTACAGAGGAGGTGGACGGAATGAAACAGCACAGAGAGGAACAAATTAGAGATGGGCCCAAGTGCCTGACCTTGGTCCACCTGTTTTGAACATGTTTCTCCTCTTTCAGACAGAAAGGATAAATCTAATGGCATGGGGATGGCATGGGGATGGAGACAGTGGTAAATCAGAATTCATTTGTTCTTCTGGAGGGTAAAAAAGATTGTTCTCCATTCAGTTTAAAAGCAATCTGTCATATAAAAAAATAAAAAATAAAAAAACTTTTTTTTTTCTTTTCTAAAAAGTGCATCTACAAGGGGAATCTTTGCTGTCATTAAGCAATTTCACACCTGTGTAATGTCAACAGTTGACCTAAGCACTATTAAATGTAATTTATTCGCTATGACAACGGACTCAAGGATAGGAGGCTGCTGTATATCAGTTGAATGGCTTTGTGTAAAGTCAGTCAGAAGAGTTTATCAAAAGAGTTTATTTGTCACGTACATGGTTACTGAGTATATGTAGTGAAATGTGCTCTGATTCAGTAGGATAGGAGACTGTGAAAGTTCGGATAATGGACAACTACCTCATGTTAATAAGTACAAAGCATCTGATAACTTTTAAAAATGTTAATATCAGTAAAATTTCATGCATATTCAGAAAGAGTTTGTTGTAAGAGTACAATGTAGGTAAAATAAAAAATGCAGGGATACCAAACTGTCTTATGCAAGACCTTTGGTAAAATATATTATTATAAAAATACACTCAAGGTGTCAACTGCTGATGGATCGCAGAGTATCAAGGCTCTGTGCAAGTGTGGCGCATTCAGTTTTCTAGCAAATATCTGCATGAAAGCACACATCACTGGTGGCATCCTTTGAGTTTGAATGCCAGAATCATACATCTGTTGAAGCACGGACAGATGACTTGCACAAGCAGCCATAGACCAATGCCTTTACAAATGTTGATAACAATGCTAGACAACTCTTTAGGAATGGAATAGAAATGTTCTGATAAAACACTGGATTTTCAGCAAGATCATTACTTTGTTCCTCTCAGGGTTGCAGCAGTGCAAAGTGTATCACAGGGCAGGAGGTTAAAAAGGGTGCACCCTCGAAAGGTCAATAGTCCAGTTATTTAGGGGCCACACAAGACAGGCAGAACCCCCAGTTAACCTGAAACAAACATTGTTGGGCTGCAAGATGAAATCTAGAACAACTCTTGCAGACATAGGGGAGAACAGGCCAACACCAAATAGACTGAGACATATTCTCAAAGCCAACAAAATTGGTATGAAACAGGCCTGCGTTCCGCCTGCGTTCATTTAAGCAAAATCATGCAAAAAAGAAACACATTTATGTCATGCTACTGTTGGTAAACTAACTGACTGGGAACCTGGGAATGAAGATACTCACTAGATCTGGAGTTGGATTGTAAGCCATAGCTTTAAATTGATGCCATCATTAAAAAGCAGCCATCACTGCTGTAAAGAGAAGACAGGTCCATAACCATGGTGTAAGAATCCTGGTAACAAGATAAAAACATTAGATGTCTCATAGCAACAAACACTGTGCTGTGAAGTATGAGGAATGAATAGTAAGTGCACGCTTGTCAAAATGCACTCAGAGTCACATGGTAGTCAAGTAAGGGAGGGTATGAATCCTGTTCTTCTGACCATATCTTTAGGCTGCGGGATGAAACCCTATCACTATGAAGAGAACAGACAAGCTTGATAAGGAGAGAGTGGGGCTCAAACCCCCAATTTGAAACCAGACCCCTCACCCTAGGAAGCAGCAGGTTCTACCTGCTGCACCACCATGCTATGGAGAGCAGACAAGATCGTTAAATATTTATATTTTATATGTGGGTTTAGGTTTCAAGGCCCAGATAACTACAAAGAGCTCAGTGTGGTGGGTCGAATCATTTAAGGCCTCATATATCAGCATGGGAGTGTAAACGTGAACAATGAAAAGCACAGTAAAGCATCACCAGAATGTGTAATAATTTTACCCCTTCTGTCATTTCATCGTCCATGTTACCATTTACCTGCAGCTTCCAAGATTGTTTTACAGAAGCTTATACACTTTTTCAGTAACTGGCTATGCCTCTAAAGAACCTGAAATCTAATATTTAAAATAATTAACATTGCAAACAAATTAAGTTCTTTAAAAAGACTTCCCTGGGCAACAGATCATGTGGCACAAAGCATATTATTGAATCAATTTTTTAGCAAATCATGAAAACTGAGTGTTAAATGTACCCTGCAGTTCCTCAGTCTGCACAAAGCCAGAAGCTTATTATGAAACACTAAATGGCAAATAAAGTTTAATGCTACAGATACAGCAATCTGCACTAAAATGCAAACTAAACTCTTTTTTTTTGTTCTCCAATAAAACAGGTTTGTGGGCATTGTTTTTTGCCCAGGAAACAAGCATTAATTAACTAAAAGGTGATTTGTTTAAAGTTGTCCCGTCATTGATCCTTCCATTAAATGACAATTTGCCCAATGCAGAGTTTATGGTGGCCCAGTTCCTATCTTGGAATTATTGATGGCTGGCCCACCGTAGACAGAATGAAAGCAATTTCCTTTCCTTTCTATTTGACTTGAGATTTTCAGTCATCACAAAAAAGACACATAAGCAAACAAATAAGGTGGAATAAGATGGAAACACAAGATCAGACATGTTTGTGGGATCACTTGTGAAGCCAATAAAACTGACGTAGGAGCTGCCCCAGCTAGCGGTTGAGAAAAAACTTTGGATTCTGTCTTTCTTCTGCCAAAGGGAGAACTGAGGAGGTGCAGGGTGCCATGCTGCAAGCAGAGGAGAAGAGCAGCCAGGATTCTTATGAGTTCCTCAAGAGGCACAAGCGTCAGCTTAATCAGAAAATAACTGGGAGAGATGTGAAGCTGACATGGCTATCATGATCGCATCAACTCAGACCGAGCGTCGTGGATCCTGGGAAAATGCGAATTTCATGGGTGGTTTCGGTCACTTTGCAGCATGACAGGCAGCGGCAACGGTCCTCTTGATTACTCACCCCCACCCAACCCTGAACGCGGGGAGCTGTGTGACAGTGGGTTATGTGCAGCTTCTTTTAAGAAGGAGAATCCCTTGCACACCCTGGAATGCTGACTGCAGTGACGTTCGCAGGAGAGCCGCGCTGCTAAGAAAAGCTGTACTGCGTGTGTGTTTGCAGGGCTTGGAGGTCATGCTGAAAAAGAAATATGAAGCAGAATCACAGTCCAGCTTCTTTTTCAAACCACTGTCTTCAACAACAAGTGATTTTTTTATTTAAATAATAAAATCCAATCAGATTAATTATTTTCTTATATTTGGAAATATTTGAAAGAAATGTATGTCTGGTGTTTGCTGTCCCTATTATATTCTGCATAAATATGGTGAAGATATGGAATGCATGGTAAGCTGGTTAATTTTGCATGTGTTAGCAAGAAATTTTGCTGCAGATTCTCTAAAATACATAGCAAATTTTCTAAAGTTTTTGCAAAATCACAACCGCTCAAAGACCACTACTATTACATTTCTTAATATTTACGGTCTTTATGTTTCTGCATTATTCTTTTTTAATACATTCAGTGTTACAAGAAATAAAAATAAAGAAAAGGCTCAGAACACAATAATCAAAAATTAAGAAAATTATTACGCTACTGGAAAAAGATATTTTCTTTTGTTTAGTTCTTCTGTTATTAATTGCTTACATTTTAATTTGTTTTAATTTAATTATTTGGTTAACTAAGTATTAGCAAGGTGTTAACTGTAACTGCCTTAACTGTAAACGTTAATTGTAAACTCTGTTGTCACAACTTTAATGCAGGTACTAGTCATCACATTAAAGGTACTGTATAAAAACTGCAAGTTTTAATCATTAAATTATAAAATTATAAATTAAAAATCAGTGACAGCTAAAACACAGCCCCGTATGCTTATTTATTCTCTACAGAGAAACCAGAGAAGCCCATCCAAACCAAAGACCACACAATGCAAAGCATGGTGGGAAGGCATTGAGCAAATTCCAGCCAGCAAAGGAGAAGCTACGGAGAAGTGTATGATGAACAATGCTCTAAACTAGTCTGCACACAGTCGAAACCTCTGATGGGAGCCTGGGTGAGGGATCGGAAAGCAACTGTTGGTCATGAAGCAGAGCAAAGCCTGATGGTGTTACCACTGCTGCTGAATTGCCCACCACCCCGATCACCTCAGTCACACTCCAGATGTCTGTAAGGAAGAACACTGCATTACTGACAAGTTAAGCTCCTTGGTCAGTGATTTTAAATAGAAGGATTTAAAGAGCAGTGGCTGTAAAGACTTTAAAAGCCATGGATTTACAAGGTGTACAAGGAGAGCCGGTGGGGCCAGGCCACAGAAACATAAACGTCTGGGAGTCTGGACAGATCTGAGACAGACAAATCTGGAAACGGCATTTAGTCAACAACTGGGTGACAGTGAGATTGCAACATGCGTTCAGAGGACTAAAAGAGATATCGTATTATTATTATTATTATTAAAAAATCAAAAATGAAACTGCTGACAACATTTCTCAGAATTAATGCAAACACACAGATAGATTTTGAATTGTTTGTTTAATATTGACAGCTGCTTCTCCTAATTTTGGGTCTCGATGTCTGGAACCCTTCCTAGAAACACAGGATATGAGGCTGGGTGCAACCATTCTGCTGCAGGTCAATTATTATCACATTCACATTCACATACAGAGACAACTTGAGCCACCAGTTCAGCTGAAACACATATATTTGTACCGGAAGACAAACGGGGAGCGTGCACACTCCACCCAGGCTGAGGTACGCTGGAGCCTGCAGCCCCACAACTCAGTCGTTTAAATATCACATTTGAAAAAAAACTCAGCACAGGCATAGGCACAGTGCACTTTCCCATCTCCCACTTTGCTTTAATGAAGGAAAAATGGTAAAATAACTTTAAGGCAATTCATGGCAATGGGGAGAGCAGTGGGGCTCAAAGCCAGCCAACCAGTCCATCCAGCAAGCCAACAAGTCACTCGCCTTCAGCCACCCTCTCTCAGCCGCCTCCGTTCAATACCCCTCTGTTGGTCTTCATGTTTTATCTATCATTCACCAGTTCCTTCCACCCTCCAACACATTTCTCCTGTCCAACACCAGTGTGCTACCGAAGAATACAATGTCCACGGGTCAAAATGTTAGCTCTACTGTTTAGCTGTAAAAGACCAAAGGTTGCTTCCTCACAGTACATTTTTTTAAATTAAATAATGGGCCCTACTTTAAATTCAGGGAAGAGTGAAACAAGCAGACTGCTCACAGCAGACATATGAAATGAATGCCTGTGTTTAGCCTCCACAATTACCGTGGGTGTTGTACTTTGAGGGGGAGACCTGTAGTCTAGCGTGGTGGTTAACTCTATCAGCAATCCTGAAGCTGGAATTCTAAGCTGCCAATGTGGCTCTTTGTCATTCTCATAAGTTTCTTTAATACTAAAGATAAAAATGCACATCAGACTCAGACTCATGTTTCAAACAAGGAGGGGGGAAAGTTACCAAAAGTTGCTCAAGTGTAACAAACACAAAAGTTTGATTGTGTAAAATCTGCAGTCTTAAAAGTGCTTATTTAGTTTACAGTGATACAGCGATTGTGTAATAAAATATTCTCGCTTCCAGGGATAACGTCTGCAGAACAAAGTGAAGCGCGTGTGTCCTGCAGAGAAGGCTGTTGTTTTCAACAAAGCTATGAATTGCATGACATATTTGTTTCTGGTCTTCGCCTCTCATTTCTGCACAGGGGTGCATAACGTCCTCACCAAAGTCAATATGGGGGGCACTGTCACCGGTGGGAGTCCTGAGACACCTGATGAAGGGGCGATGGGGACAGAGTGTGTGGCTAAACAGTTAGGTGCAAGGCTTCGACAGTGAGTTCTTGCTGGGGTTTCCATGGATACTGGAGGAAGTGCTGATACATCCTCCATCGATCTGCTTCCATAACCGCTTTCCATTCAGTGTGTTGCAGTAGCATGCTGTGTTGCCAGGGCAAAATGATGCAGTGTGCTAAAATCCCGACGGAGACGATAGCTCTTGTATTTTGGTCAATATTCACAGCAGGCGGTGACAGTTGCCCTGGCTTGCATTTGGTCTGCAGGCACATGTTCAGATGTTGACAGGGGGCAGGAGTGTCACTGACTGCAGTCCACTGCGATGACTTTCAACTTTGACAGTCACAATGTCGTGTGCCAGTGCTCTTTCTCTCCATTTGATGTGTCTAAGTGTGAATGTTTAGCTGTTTTCATTTGAGCATCCAAAAGGAGCTTATGTTTGAGCTCTGCTTCTTTTGTTGTTTTCTAGTTCACACAGTTCTTCTTCCACCATACTTCAGTTTTGCTGTCAGTTTTCTCACTTGTCCTGTTTCTCAGAACTGTAATGTGCTGTTGTGTCAAGTCCAGTTTAGGGCAAAAGGGGTCATGGTGCAGGTCTCCTTTGAGGAATGCTTTCCTGAAACAAAGGGAGTTGATATAGAAGTGTGGGTTGACAGGGCTTGTAGCATTTGAACCAGAGACAGGACAGGAACTCATTTTAAAGACATTTGTGCAACTGAGATATTCTGTATATAGTTAATCTGAGTCTTTTAAATACAGACAGGTGCAACCTGTAAGGGAAATAGAAGATGAAAACATAGAAATTGGGTGTTCACTTTTATTTTGGTTTTCTTGCGTGTATCCATATGGAGCAGCTAGAGATACTTTATGGACCGGTTTGGGATCAAACTGCTGTTCTTCAAATCATCACACAAATGTTTGGAGTAACACAAGAAATTCTCTGTAGTTCTTAATAGTATTTTAATGCTATACACCATTTTTAAAAAGCAAAATGTGGAAATATTATATTAAAGGTATTTATATTAATGTCCAAATAAACAGCTTTACATCTTATTTTCTTTGGTGCTCAGAGCTTTGCACAGTGTTCTAAAAAGTGTAGTGTAGCTCTGATCAGGAGACCATTTTTGTGCTAAATCTAAATATGTTTGGAAAAGTCATTGCAGCCCCATGGCAGTTTTAAGTCAGGTTACCATGCGCACAAAAAACTCACAAAAAGGCACAAGTGAGCCAGTGGGTTGTCTATAATGATTAAACACTACCTGAACAAAGGTATGTGGACACCTGAGCATCACACCCACATGTGCTTGTTGAACATCCCATTCTAAACCCATGGCCATTCACATGTTCCTCACCTTTGCCTGTACTCTTTGGGAGGGCTTGGCTCCAAATTTTTGAGTGTGGATGTGGGAATTTTTGCCCATTCAGCCTCAAGAGTATCAATGAGGTTGGGCACTAACCACCAACATGGAGTGAGAAGGCCTGGCTCACGGTCATTGTTCCAGTTCATCCCAAAGGGGTTCAGTGGAGTTGGTCATGGCTCTGTGCAACCACTCAAGTTCTTCCACACCAACCGGGGCAAACCATGGGTTTATGGAGCTCACTTTGTGCACGGTGTTGGGTGCACAGTCATGCTGGAGCAGGAAAGGAGCTTCTTCTTCCCTAAGCTGTGGCCAAAAAGCTGGTAGAACACAGTTGTCTAGAAAGTGTTTGTATACTGTGTTGGTATAGTTGGAACAGCTTGGGTCAGTCATTGAGGGGTGGTGGTCCACATACTTTTGGCCGTACAGTGTGTTTACAGTTGCAGTGGTGCATATGCCTGAGCCTGATTCATTCTGCTGCTGGGAGGAAGGATGTCAGTGTGTGGCAGACTTATTACTTTTTCTAATAGGCTCAAGGGACAGCAATCATTTGGCTGGGGATTGTGATGGGAATTCTACAACCTTTGTGTATCACAGAAGATGTCCCCCAACGTACCCTCACTTAAGCAATGCGTTTAACCCAGCCTGAGTAAGCCTGACTGTTGCTGCGGTTAACTAAGCTGATTAATTCTTTGCCTGAGCTTACGTGTTTCAAATCTAAGAAAAAAAAAAATTATTTAATTTACATGAGCAAGTAAAGTATACTGGATGACTCATACTTATTAATATTGTTTTACATAGATGCATTTAATTTTATTTGCTTTATTTGCCTTACTGCAGCTGCTGCGCTTGAAGGAGGCAGCCCCATTCTGTCCAGCTAGTTCAACAAATGAAGGCCAGATGTAAAGTACAATTCACTGGAAGGCCCTGTGACATTAAATGTTTTATCTATGGAATTCAATAAAAAAGTTGCAAGTAGCTGATTGATAAAAATAAACATACAAATAAATCCCATAAAACAACCAATACTTTGGTCAGAAGTACTAAAAACAAAAGACGGTAAAACCAGAAAATCATTGAATAAAAGGATGCACCTCAGAAAAATCCAATAACAAAATGATATCCAACTACAAGCCAATAACCTGCCTTTCCACAACATGGAAGCTCCTCTCAGGCATCATAGCACATAAGCTAGGTAGCCATATGAATCAGTACATGAGCAAAGATCAGAAAGGCATTGGAACCAACACCAGAGGGTCAAAGCACCAGATACTGGCTGGTAGAACAATCACCCAAGACTCTAAGACTAGACAGACCAATCTGAGCAGATTGACGATACAGATACAAGTTTAGAAGTGGAGTAACCATCAGCCACCTCCTGTATATGCATGACATCAAGCTGTATGCCAAGAGTGAGCGAGACATTGACTCACTGATCCACCTCACCAGAATCTACAGCAAGGTCATCGGGATGATGTTCGGATTAGATAAATGCGAACACGTGGTGGCCAAGAGAGGGAAGATGATCAGAACTTAGGGAGTGGAGTTACCAAAGGGCAGAATAGCAGACATACAGGACAGCTACAAGTACCTTGGTATCCTACAGGCCAATGGGAATCAGGATGAGATTACAAGGAGATCAGCCACAGCCAAATATCTCCAGTGGGTCAGAGAGGTACTCAGAAGCCAGCTCAATGGTAGAAACAAGATCGAAGCCATAAACATGTATGCCCTACCAACCATCAGGTACCCAGCAGGAATAGTGGGCTGGCCACAGGAGGAAATAGATGCCATTGACGTCAAGACACAAAAACTCCTCACGCTACATGGAGGGTTTCACGCGAAGTCCAGCAGCCTGAGACTCTATGAACAATGAATAGAAGGAGGGCGAGGATTAGTGAGTGTCAGAGCCACTATCCAGAATGAAATAAGGAACATCCGTGAATACATCAAGAAGATGGCCCCCCAGGACGATCTGATGAATGAGTGCCTCAGGCAGCAGAAAACAGTGGATGGTGAGGAGGAAGAGAAGGCATCGTGGAAGACCAAGCCCCTCCACGGACTGTATCACCGGCAGACAAAGGAAGTGGCTGACATCAAGAAATTCTACCAGTGGTTAGAAAAAGCAGGCTTGAAGAACAGTACAGAGGCTATGGTCATGGCAGCACAAGAACAGGCCCTAAACGCCAGCTCTGTAGAGGTTGAGAGATTGAGATCTACCACACTAGACAGGACCCAAGGTGCAGGCTGTGCAAAAACACCCCTGAGACTGTCCAACACATAGTAGCTGGGTGCAGAATACAAGCTGGGACAGCATACATTGAAAGGCATAACCAAGTGGAGCAGATACTATACAGAAACATCTGTGCCAAGTATGAGCTAGAAGTCCCCAAGTCCCGATGGGAGGCACCACCAAAAGTGGTTGAGAACAACAGAGCTAAGATCCTGTGGGACTTCAAGTTCCAGACAGACAGGCAGCTGCTGGCCAATCAACCAGACATAGTGGTGGTTGATAAAGAGCAGAAAACAGCAGTAGTGATAGATGTGGCAATCCCAGCTGACAGTAACATCAGGAAGAAGGAGCATAAGAAGGTTGAGAAGTATCAAATCCTGAAGTAACAACTGGAACAGATGTGGAAGGTGAAGGCCAAAGGGGTTCCCCTGGTAATAGGAGCACTGGGGGCTGTGACTCCCAAACTTGGAGAGTGGCTCCAGCAGATTCCAGGTACAACAATTGAGGTCTCTGTCCAGGAAAGTGCAGTTCTAGGAACAGCTAAGATACTGTGCAGAATCCTCAAACTCCCAGGCCTCTGGTAGAGAACCTGAGGTTGAGGAAGGCATACAAACACACATACATATACCACCCCCCAGTTAGGGGAAGGTGAGAGGGAGATTTTTTTTATATGTATTTGGCAATATGTACTGTGTATGTGGAGAACGGCAAAATGTGTAGTATTTTTCAGGTCTTGTACAATGCAGGGACAAGCATATAATCAAGAATATAACCATTCTGTGATACATTCAGGATTGAAAATAAATTCATCCCAGGAGATGTGTATCATGACTTCTCAGAATGATACATAGAGCTGGAACAAAAGAGGAGCATATAAGAGGCAGAACTGGAGGCTGGAATACCTTATACTGGCTAAACTTGGCAAGTTATCACAGTGGATTCATTACACGGTAATGGAGGGATGTCTCCATGGGAGGAATAACAAAGTAAGAAGGTTTGTTTGATTCTTTCTTCATAGAACAGGTTGAGCGCAAAGCAGGATTGCCAAATTGCTCCCTTCCTGTCCTCTAAGCACCACACCGAAGAAGCGTAGGCCTAAACTGGAGACAAAATGTCAGTTTCCTGGCCCAAGCACAGTACGAAGTATTAAACATGTTGCTATTAATGTGGTGAAGAAGCCTCTTTATTTGCACAGCGAGATTTAAAGTTGCCACGATTTCCTTAAACAAAGCATTGGCAGGCCTGGATTATCTATGATTCTCAGGATCTGGAAATCAGTTATATCATGAACTGAATATCAGTTTCCTTTTTCATTTATTTTATTCCAGGAGGTGAATTAAGCAA
This sequence comes from Heterotis niloticus, assembly GCA_018136845.1. Lineage (NCBI taxonomy): Eukaryota > Metazoa > Chordata > Actinopteri > Osteoglossiformes > Osteoglossidae > Heterotis > Heterotis niloticus. The sequence continues at coordinate 14,590,804 of CM030891.1, forward strand.
TAAAAATCATATGCAAGGGTCTGATTGACATACCAACCCAAGAGGAGTGTCAGGTGGAATAGGACAGGGAAAATAGAAGAGAACAATTTAAAATCCCTTGCATAAAGCTGCAATAGCGCCTCTGTTTTAATTGGCTCGCAATGTGGCTTTGAGACCGAGGCATGCATTGCAAATGAAAGAAAACCTGGGAAAGCAGAGAGAGCTAACACCTCTTCCATATCATCAGCGATAAGTATTTCATAATAAAATAAATCTGGCCGCTTTGGAGATTAATCGAATTTGTGAACTGTCTTCATCCTAGTAATTAAACTCCTTAATCAGCAAGGTAACCTAAGTCCATCAACCAGAAACCATCCAAAAAAATAGCTAAAATATAAGTTGAGGGTCCTTGCACATGCTGACAGGACAAACTAAACAAATAAAAAAATAAAAAAAAAACGGTTTGTATCATGGCCTTCCTGTCACTTCCTGCCTGCAGATTTCCACCACAAGAAAACAGGCACAGTCATTTCACTCAGCCGGTGCTTGAAAAAGATGGATAAAGTGGCCAATGTCCCTTGTTTATGACAACATTTACCTGGCAACTTTGTCCCACAATAGCAAGAGCAAGAATTTGGGTTTTACTGTGTTAAAGGTACCATGGTTAAGGGTTCTACAGTGTGAGGTGGGATTGAAATCTAACTACAAAGAATAAAGGACCACAGCAATATAAATAAAATTTAAACAGGCATATTTGCCTGTCTTGATATTTATTTTTTAATTACCTCCTCGGGTCTGTATGCAGCAGTCAGATGAAACAGAGTTGCATGTGTTAGCTTTTTTATTATGGAACATAAATTCTATTGGTGGTACATTTAGGGGAGTGTACCTTGTTTCTATAAGGAATTGTAGGTCAATGTAAACACAAAAGTGTATGCAGTTCATTACACCCTGATCAAGACAACTGGTTTATTTAGATTAAACTTATGTTCAAGGCAGCTGAACCATCAGTGATGCAAACATCTCATTCTTTATACCCTGAGTCTTGCTCAGGTATAAGACAGCAGAAGAGAGGTTCGTACCCAGCACCTTCAGACTGCAGGACAATGGTTCACTCAACCGCCCCTGCTGCCTACAAGTAACAATACTTCTTCTAGGTTCTTCCATGTTTCCACCAAGCCTAGTACCTTGTGATCCTGGGCTATGACCCAATCAGTGACATACCCTATTTAGCCAGTGTGAAAGTTTGGTGTGGGTCTTCAGTTGAAGAATCAGCCCAGTTCTTTTATACAACTGAAAACTTTCAAGTTGCTGCCGTTTGGATCAGATGGACCTAAAACTCAAGATTATCTCAAAAACACACAAAAAAAGCTCTATTATGCATGCTCCTCCTAATTATAAAACAGCTCCTTATGTGTTTGCCATCCTTTCAACCAGCTAAATTCATAAGCATAACAAACATGTGCAGTGGCTAAGGAACATCAGATAGTGTCCAATCTTAACAGGTGAACAACATCTGTCTTTGAGCAAAAAACTTAAACTGCAACTTGCACAATGGATTAAATGTAATGCTATCATTTTCTATGAAGTTCTGGAACAAATAGTCAGCTAAAGAAGATGACTCATGCCATGACTCGCAGTCAAAGCAAACTAACACAGTAGAGTGTGAGGAGCAGGAGTAGAAATAGGAACTGCGTCAAGTGCTGACAGTGGTTGGCTGAAAATAGAGCTGTCCTACGCACCATTTAGTGAGTTCCTCATACCAGGGGGCAGTGGCACAGGCACCTGCTAACAGATAGCAGCGGCGGTGGTGCCATCAGGGTGGCTCCTTCCTTGGCACAGCTTCATCTGCTGCTTTACTCGGAGAGATACAGGTTGCACTTAAACTCATAGAGTGGAATGGATTGTGATGGGCATCCGATCTTTTGTTCTAGCATATGAAGAACAATGCTATGTTGGGGTGGAAAACAAAGATGCAGGAGAACAGATACTGGGACTCATAGCTCTGTGTGAAGACAACAGTAGGCTGCCAGGGTAGCAAATTTAAGATGAGGAGGCTAAATTGTTCATTCTCTTTTGTGACAGACATGGTATGTGACTGTGCAAAGATGTCCCAGCAGCATTTAAAGTGGGACTGGAGTAAACAGTTTTAACTGGGGGAACTCTCGTGCATCTTTCAAAAGAGGAAACAATTGTAGGCTGAAGGCACAATCCCCAACCCCCATATGATCATTGTCAGAGTTTTAGGGTTCAATATGGGGTTGAGGGTGGTGAGAGCTCAAGCCACAAATAGACTCATTAACAGTGCCAAAAACTGCAGATTAGTCAAAGGTCAGGGCTGACTTGCTCTTAACCTAGTATCATACTGCGATTGTAACTGGGCTGCTTTGATAGGGCACAGAGTTCTCAGGGATGTGGTAAGTAAAAGTGGTAAAGCATATGCACTCAGCACATATTGTTAATATAAATGCCAATAAATTTTTACTGTATAAACGCCTTCTGAATGCTCAGTGCATCCAACAAAATTTGTTCTCCATACTTCCTTTTACATGTTACTTGGAAATTTGTGACATATTCTAACCAAATGGAGACTTTATATACAAAAAATACGGGCTGATTCTTCAACTCGTAAAACTTCCCATTTTTGGATGTTCCTGTTCGAAATTGCAGGTAACATTAAGACAGTTCTTACAGAATTTATAAACCACCAATGCCTGCATAATCTTATGTTGCACTTTTGAATCAGGCTTCATTTCTAGTTGTTAGCACAAGATCTACATTTCCATGAAATAATACAACTCATGAGTGTGTGCTGAATTTGGCATTTGAAACTTTTTATTATAGTCTCATTTTAATGCCCAACCAGATCTTTCCATGCCATCCACACATGGATAAAATATGAACTAATTTCAGTGAAACTGCTGATCATCATTTTGATCTGCTCAGATGCCCAGTGTGGTGGATATCATAAATGTTGTAGATGCAGCACTCAGTACAAAAAGATCATGTTTTTAATTTACAGAAGTTGTAAATAGGACAAATTTGACAGGGTTTGAGCCATTTCTATAGTTTCCATGTTGATGTGATGTTCTAAACATGTGCTCCAGGTCCCTGGAGGGAAGTTAAGCATCAGTCCAAAGCCAGGGAATGAGCAGTGTGGTACACTTGATAGAATAAGTTTACTGGAGATGGGGCTCAAGCATTGGCTTGTTTGCTCTCACCATCACCTTCTTCCACATAGTGCCTGTCAAGAGACCAGTCACACAGAACATCCATGCAAAACACGAGTGCTGTATCCTGTTCAGCCTTATGCCTCCTAAGTGGTTCATTTACTCCTCAGTGGAGCTTGCATGACAACAAACTGCTTGTTGGTGTGCTGCTGTAATGGTACATATGGTGTAATGTGCCAGAGTATCTGTCTGGCTATTTTTGTAGTCACCAGTATTTAAGAATCACAATATTCTGGGGAGGCCAGCCAGAGGTCATTGGATGTGCCATCTTGGAGGTGAAGAGACATGTAGCAAAACAGGTCAGCAACTGGGGAAAGCTAAGGAATGGGACATATCAAATGCACCTGTTAATGGTGAAATCCACACCGGAAAACAATGGACTAAGCATTTATTTAAGTTGCCCCAAAACAAAGCAGGAGGAGAGGAGAGAGGCAAAAAACTAAAACAGACCACAGCCATCTTATTTGCCTGAATTGAGGAGAAAACCTGACCAATCCCTGTTCCTGCAAGAGTACTACTTCCAGTCATGACTCACTTTATGTATATAAGCCTTGCTATAAGTATTGTATGAATAAACACAGTATTGTACTCACAAAAAGGGAAGTTTGTCTCTTGTCCTGTTCTCCATCCACCCAAGGTGTTACATTGGTGCCAAAACCTGGGACAGGAGAATGCTTCACAGATGGATCACCTCTTCTAGGAATTTGCCACCAGCTAACAACAAACTATCGACACTGCATTTGCTATTCTACAGGATGAGTGTAGAGCGGTGATGGAAGCTGCAGCTACCCTTGCTTCATGGCTACTGGCTCCTGCACCACCAATTCTTGCACAGCTGCAAAAGATGTCACCTGGAGAAGACACCAATTTTTTGGGAGATTTTTGAACAAACCATTTGGGCATGGCACTAGCTGCCAGAGAAATGGGAATTCAGACTGGCACCCCTGTTGATAGAGAAGCCATTGGAGCAGCACAGCAGAACAAGTTTGGGCTGCCAATTATGGCCCTTTATGCTGTTATGGCACGCATGAATTTGATGCTGAAGGGACACCACAAGTTCAAGAACCTCTCATTTGATGGTGTTGGGTGGCAATTCACATTTGCACAACAGCTAAATTACGTGGGATGGTAATAGTTACAACCAGGCCTCCAGAATGTAGAAAAAATTATGGAGCTTGTAATGTTGGACCAGTGTATGTTGGCATTGGTAAAACTGATTACAGATTAGCTGGACTGCAACAAACCTGCAAGCTCTGGGTGAGGCGATCTGTCTTGCTGATGACAACATAACGGCCCAGGCAAACTCCAGTTCTGGTCCACCTGATCCAGTCTCCTAAATGTCTTTCTCAACCTCATCCTCTTCCCCCTTAATTTAGCCCCTTCTATTGCAGACCCAGGTTCCATCCACAGACAATGGACAAGCAGGGACAGGAATGATGGCATTCATGTGAATCGGGGCACCTGAATTGGGGCTGCCCAGTGATGGAGGTAACCTGACAGGATGCTCCAAATCCAGGGGACAAATACCAGGTCCAGGTAAGCATGCTGGGCTTAGCTGGACTCTGGTTCCCATCAACCTATGTTCCATCAAAGCCTAGTTATTCTGGGGTCATCCAAAGGGCAATCTATGATGAAGGTGTAGTGAGAACATTCAGTTGTGAGGCTCCTCTTTAAATTTAGTGGGAGAAAACATAGTATTATGGCAGGGGTTTATCCCTGCCTCCCTTTTCTCTTTATAAAAATAGATTTAAAAAAGATAAGATAAAAGTAGATCAAATGTTAATAATTAAACCCCAGACAGCTGATCAGCATCCATATTTTTGTACAGCGTATATAAAAACTCAGAAACGGATCCACATGGTTGTTGGAAAAATTTCAGCTGCCACACTGTACTCTTATGATGAGTCAGAAAACAAACCCTTCGGTTATACCACACTCTTTCCAGCCTCTTGCTTCAATGGAAGTCCCAATTGAGTGTATGGGAATGGACCTCAGCGGGCCTCTAAAGTGTTGCTCATGGGGACATTGATTTGCTCTGGTAATAGTAGATTAGGTCACCTGATATCCTGAGACAGTGCCATTGCATATTTTTTTCTGTTACAGGAGTTGCAAATGTGCTGTTTAGCATTTTCTCCTGGATGGAGATTCCTAAAGAAATCCTCACAGGTCAAGGCACAGCTTTCATGTCACACACATTAAAAGAACTGTATAAGTCATTACAAGGTAAAACAATCTGTACTACTGCATTTCACCCAAAAATAGATGGACTGGTTGGGCACTTCAAAAGAACACTTAAAAATATGAAATGTAAATTTGTTGCTGAAAATAAAGGTCAGTGGGATGAAATGTTGGACCCCCTGTTATTTGTGGTGCAGGTGGTACCTCGGGCCTCTGCAGGTTTTCCTCCTTTGATCTGCTATATGGGCATCGCCCCAGGGGGATGTTGACCATAATTGAAGAAAGATCTGAGGAAAGTCCAAGCCCCAGTAAAAATTAAGCACAATATGTTCTGGAGCTGGGAGCAAAGTTGCACACACTGAGTCACATTTCACAGGAGCATTTGCTCCAGGCACAGGAACACTAAGCCTGTTTGTACAACAGGGGAGCCAGCTGTGACACTTGGAGACAAGTCCCCATATTGCTCCCAACCTCACACTCCAAATTACTTGCAAAGTGGGGAAAGGCCATTTGAGGTCACAATACAAGTTGTGAATGTGGACTATAAGGCGATTAGATCCAATAAGAGAGGTACCAAGCCAAAAACTTCTTAAAAAATGGCAAGATGGAGCTGACACTTGTTCTTGTCTTTCCTTTCTCAACCCTTGCTGCTTTAGTTCCAGAAAAAGGTGAACTGGCATCAAAGGTCTCTAAAACACCTTGGTCTGCCCCAGTTCCTGTAGATGACCATTTGTCTGAGACACAACAGATCTACACAAATCCACAGATCAAAACAAATCCACACACCACAAAACAATAGACTTTAATCTGGCCCAAAACAAGGAGAAAGGTGAGACTGAGATGACTACAGCTCTCTCGTTTGCCTGAACCAAGGAGAGAACCAGACCATCCCTATTCCTGTACCAGCACCAGCACCCTTTCCAGTTATGATTCACTTTATGTATATGTGATGGCCGCTCCGGCACCCACACAGATGAATGGATAGTTTGAGTATATTTTTGTTTGTATTTTTATTTGTGTTGATTTGTTTGGGTGGTGACATGTTTGGTTTGAATTTGTTTGGAGTTTGAATGGAAACTGTTGTGGGTTGCTGGCTTGGTTGATGGTCTCTGGGGATTGGCCTATCCAGGTACCAGCCCGGATGGAGGATTGGAGGAAGGAAATCCGGGCCTTGGAAAGCAGGAAGTGGATCCAGGGCCAATAAACCGGCTGCAGCATAGGAGGGAGAGAATATCGGTGTAGACGTCCATTTGGTTTGGATTTCCTGATGTGTGTTTTTATTAATAGTATTTTGATTTTGCTGGATTTTGTTATGTATATGATTTGGTTAACCAATCGGTGTGTAGTGTTTTGTAGTTTGTTTGTGTTTGTATAGTTCTGGTGTTCCCCTGTTGTATCTAGTTGTATGTGAATGGTCTGATCAGCTATTATTTAAGCCCCTGTTTGGGGTCAGTCAGTTATATGTCTAGTTGATTTGTGCTGTTGGTTTGGGTGTTATGTTCAGTTGACCTTTTTATGGGCCCAAATTTATTTGTTGCTGACATAACTACCTTTTTTGGAATAAATGATTCTTTTTAACAATTAACCCGTGATTCCTTGTGCCTGCTGACTCGGTCCCTCACAGTATATAAGCCTCATGAGAAACATTGCGTGAATTAAACACAACATCATGATCACAAAAAGGGAAGTTTGTCTCTTGTCCTGTTCTCCATCCACTCAAGATGTCACAAAATGTTTGCCTTTTTACGCCATTCATCTGTCCACCCCATCCCTTTCTCTTCTAGCTTATCCAGTCACAGTAGAAACAATCTTAACGAAGCCATAAAGTGTGTGCTGTGCATTTCATGGTAGCATTTAGAAGCCCTGCACGCAGCAAATATGTTTTAGGTTAGTTCAACCAGACGTCTGACCTTCTCATCATCTCATTATATCTTTAGATTACAGGGGAATGTGCTGTTATTAAAGCAGATTTTCATAAGCCCATACAGCTGCAGCTGAGGCTAGAAGAGAAGAAAACAGGTAGCGTGATGTTCAGGGTCATCACATTGCAACCTAAAGGGCTATATTACCCCGAACCACAGTACTTTATTTCTGAAGTAACAGGTCAGCTGTAAATGGGATAACTGATGTAAATTTAAAAGTTTAGAAACTCAAGATTGTGGAATGGGCAATGGTGTCAGATATATAACAGTAATAAATGTGAGACTGTGCTGCATGCTACTTTGGATATTGTTTTAACATCTGAATCTTATGATAAGATAGGATCAGGTTAAAACCTCAATATCTTTTTCTGTGGCAATGTGTGGACCTCCACTAACTGTCCACCGAGCCATTAGGTCTGAACAACTTATTGCTGATCTAGAATAATCACGTCAGTTCACCCTGGTCAAAGTCAGAGTTTGGATCAAAGCAACAGATGTTTAGTTCTAGGTGAACATTTATTATTATTTCTTGGTAGTATGAGTATGATGATGGTAATGATGAAGAAGATGATGATATTATTATTATTATTATTATTATTATTATTATTATTATTATTATTATTATTGTTTCCCCTTTGGGTCATATAAAAACAACTGATTGAAAAGATTACATGTAATGGTATACAGGAAATGAGTTAAAACATAAAAATGGTATAAATTACATCAGTTTGGTCATTTTGACACTTTTTTTGCAATTACTTGCAATAAATCACTAAAATATCTTCCTCTGAATATGTAACATCTTTTCTCATTTTCCAGAATCTTGTCTGAAAATAGAATCAGTATCTCAAATTAAAGCAGTTCTTGAATCAAGAACATGTTGACGATGCCTGAATAATTCAAATTTGCTGAATGCATTATAAACAGAGTGGGAAGTGAACATATGGTGACAACACAAAGAATGCTGCTGTGGTTTTTCTGCTAAAATTTTAAATAATTTAGTGTTAATATAACTTCTTATCCTTTTTAACCCTTGGACCATAATATGGTTTTTTCATAAATAGTTTACTTGCTTAGGGCCATGCACATTTGCAAACATCAGCGTTTTCCTTGCTTGAAGCTAGTAAGAATGTAGATCCATGTGGAGCTGCACCTGCATTCTTCACCTGAGAGATTGAAGCTAGTATGAGTATTTTAAATTCGCAGGCAGTATAACAATGATGTAAAGTTATATAATTTATCTATTAACCCATTTATGCTCAAATGATTATCAAAGTGTATGGCTTTGGGCTGGGGTTACTGCACATCAGACTAGGTGGTCCCTGTCATCCCATTAATACACTCTGTTAAAGCACAGGAGCAGTAGTACTGAAGAAGCGGTTCTGGCCTTGGAGCAGCAATTCCGCGGCACTCTGCTGGTCACCCACTGCTGTATAATTATTACAACAGCAGGACACACACACACACACACACACACACACACACACACACTAGCATGCCTTGTGTCTTTGGGCCAATTTCCTTTCACCCAGCATAAATGGAGTGTCACCCAGTTGTATGCAAGAGGACCTAATTCTAATTCTTTGACTTTCACACTTTTGATTTGGTTAATTAATTTATTTGCATGCATACAGTGCATTTAAAACAACAGCAGAGAGGATACATTGAACTTTCTCAGCTGATTCCAGTTTGCTTTGTTTTTCAAGCCACAGACATAAAATTTGGCACACAGGTGACACACAGCTATTTGTAGTGAAATACCCACACAAAAATACGTGCCCAAGCATATGAGTGCTACATGCATTAGCGACGTAGGCCTCCAGACAGTTCATAGTTGATTCATCAGAATGAGGATAAATGGGCCAGTTTCCCTCTCTTGCTCTTTCTCTCTCTGTCTCTTTCTCGCTCTCTCTTGCTCTTGTGCATGCTGGGAGCTAGAGGGTGGAGCATAGTGAACGTTTGGAGCGAGAGTTGCCATTGAGTGAGTTGTGCGCTGAACTTGGCTGTGATCTTTTTCCTTTTTTCCTTCTTTCTCTATTTTTCTTACTGTGGTTAATATAGTTTTGAGCACTGGTGGTGGGGATAGTGAACTGACCAGTCTGACTGGTCAGCTGTGCTTTTGTGGCAAAACTAATTTTGAACAGCTGACGAGGCGGCATGCGGTCAAAATTGTTCCCGCAGTCCCTTGTTCGGTGGAGGATTGTGTATTGGCGGTGGCTGATGTAGTGGGTCATGCCAGTGTAAGATTGGCTTTACGCGTGGTCTTACACTGTCCAGTGTGCCCCCTTTCCTAAAGAATGAGGTGTTGGAAAGAGCTTTCCCGACACGGGCAGTTGGTGTCCCTTATTAAAATGATCTCATTGGGATGCAAATCCCCATTGCTGAAGCATGTTGTGTCTTTCAGACGACAGGTGTTTATGATTTTGAAAGACATGAATGAAGACCTAAACTTGGTGTTAAAGTTTAGGATCGATGATTTCGATTATGTTATTTTCAGGTGTGGACAGGAAGGGCACTTAATTCGGGCTTGTCCTGAGAAAAGAGTTGAGTCTGAGAATCAGGGTAAGGAAACAGTGGAAGCGCAGGTCACTAAATCGGTTAAAGGGGAAGGTAATGCAGTTTTGCAGGGAGTGAGAGGTGAGACAGCATTGACGGCGGACCCTGCACCCCTGAGCGGTGTTGAGAGACCACCAGCCGAACCGAGGCCATGAAGACATTGACACAGCATGGAATGATGACAATGCTGGCACAATGGCTGAGGATAAAACAGTCAAATGACTAAGAAAGCACAAGACAAAAGTAAACACTCAGCCAGAACCAACGGGAACCGCGAAGGAAATGCAGACGAATATGCCAGTGATGAGTGGGACTCATCCAGCGATGGCGGGTCAGTCGACTTGGCGTCTTCTCAAGATGCAGAAAAGTTCATTTCCCGAAACGACTATTCTTTACAGAGGATCAAGTTTTTCTTCCAGACCACGAAAAACAAAAAGAGCATTCAGGTTAAGACTTTCTTTCGCAACAAAACCCTTTTTATGAACTCTGTTAGTATCCTTATGAGAGAAGGGTCCTTTACAGACCCTGAGAAGTTCAGACTGAAGAAACTGCGCACTGTTGACACACTGTTTGTACAGCAAGAACGAGGTAGACTGGAAAAGAGAATGGAAGGGGAGTGTGTTTTTAAGTCATAGGTCAAATTTGAGTGGTGGGGTAGGGATTTTACTTTCTCACTGCTTCCTTCCTATCTCACATGACATGACGGACGTTGTACCTGGCAGGTGCATTCTTGTGAAAGCAAAATACGAAAACATGGTTTTCTGTTTTATAAATGTGTATGCACCTGTAGTGGCTTTGGAAAGAGTGCACTTTTTTCACACCCTGCACAATGTTTTAAAGAATGTCGCTGCTGATTTTTTATTTCTTGGGGGTAATTTTAATTGTACACTGAATGACCACCTCGACAGAAATCACGCAGAACATCACGTTCCATCCTCTCGGGCTATTCTCACAGTAACTAAGACTTATGATCTCCGGGACGTATGGAGACTGTTGCATGGAAGTACCAGGCAGGATACCTGGTCACAATTGTGGGAGGGTTTTGTCTCCTCAGCCAGACTGGACAGATTTTATGTGTCACGATGTAACATGAACACTGTCAAAACTGCCAAGATGGTTGCGGTGGGTTTTTCCGACCATTGCCTGGTCACTTGTTCTGTTTATTTTCAGAGACTTAAATCAATAAACGCTTTTTGTCACTTTAACACCTCTCTGTTGAGTGATGTAAGTTTTAGGGATGGTTTTATTTGTTTTTGGAGAAATTTTAGTAAAAGTGATTTTATTTCCTTGCAGCAATGATAGGATTATGGGAAGGTTTTAATTAAACAGCTATCTCAACAGTACACTCTCAACATCACTAGGAACATTGCAAGATTATTAAGAGATCTGGAGACTGAAATAGTGGATCTCCAGACTTTGCTGGAGTCCACGGGAAATTGAGAATACTTTGAGATTCTGAAGAGGAAAAAAGACAGACTGAATGACCTGTTGGGTGTGAAAGCAGAGGGGGCTCTAGTTCAATCTCGTTTTCAAAATGCAGTCGAGATGGATCCTACCTCAAAGTTCTTCTTTGGTTTAAAGAAAAAGAACGGTCAGAGTAAATTTGTGCACTCGCTTTTTTCTGCCTCTGGACAAGAGCTAACCAGTGATAATAAGAATAAGGACATAAGAAGCAGAGCAGTGGAGTTTTACACTGCCCTGTATAAAAGTGAATCTGTTTCTGATGATGAAGTGATGACAAAGTTCATGGAAGGCTTAACGAAGGTGTGAAGGGAGAGTTTTGTAAACATAGAGGGGGAGCTGATGTTAAGTGAACTTGAGACTGTGTTGCAGAGCATAAAAAATGGGACTTCACTCGGCCTTGATGGCTTACCTATTGAATTTCACAAATTGTTTTGGGCGGTCATTGGAGGTGATATCCTCGAAGTTCTGAACAACAGTCTGACCAGAGGGTCTCTGCCGGTACGCTGTCGCAGGGCAGTTATCGCCTTGCTACCCAAGAAAGGGGACTTACGGGAAATTAAGAACTGGCGTACGGTCTCGCTTCTAACGTCAGGCTACAAAATTCTTTCTAAAGCCCTGGCTTTTCGCTTGAGGACAGTTACGGATCAAGCGGTGCATTGTGACCAGACCTACTGTGTACCTGACAGGTCGATTCATGATAATATCTTTCTAATTTGTGATGTTTTGGACGTCTCCAGACTATTGGGGATTAACACTGGCCTGATTTCTATAGACCAGGAAAAGGCTTTTGACAGAGTTGAACACTTGTATTTGTGGAAGGTTATGGAGGAAATGGGGTTCAGCTCTCGTCTAATAGCCATGATCAAAGTTTTGTACCAGGACACTGAGAGTGTACTGAAGATCAATGGTGGCCTCAGTACCCCTTTTAAAATTTGGTGGGGCATTAGACAGGGCTGCTTATTATTGGGAATGCTGTATGCCCTGTCAATTGAACCTTTTTTACAGCTGTTATGTACAAAGCTAAATGGGCTGTATATACCGCAGTGCAACACCTATCTTAAAGTATTGGCATACACTGACAGTGTCATTGCCTTTGCTGAAACTTCCACAGACGTCAGGACACTGGTAGACATTGTTCGTTGGTTCGGCTCGGTGTCTTCCGCTAAAGTGAACTGGGACAAGAGTGTGGCGCTTTTGGTGGGACAGTGGAGGGCCTCTCCACCAAGCCTTCCTGGAGGAATGCAATGGACACAGACTGGCCTAAAGTACCTGGGAGTGTACCTCTGTGCTGAACAGACCACAAATAAGAACTGGGAGGGTCTCCTTGAAAAATTGGAGGGGAAATTGGAGAAGTGGAGGTGGATCCATCCACAATTGTCCTATTGCGAAATGGTTTTAATTGCAAACAATCTGGTAGCTTCGTCTCTTTGGCATTGTCTAGCCTGTGTTGAGCCTCCTGCTAGCTGGCTGGCAAAGGCTCAAGCTTTGCTGGTATAGTTTTTTTGGGATGGGATGCACTGGGTACCTCAAAGCGTGTTCTACCAGTCAAAGGATGATGGTTGGCAAGGCTTGGTTCATCTTGAGAGCAAGAGTGCATTTTTTAAACTTTGTTTTATTCTAAGATTTTTAACTGAAGACTGTGCGCCTTTTCCTTAATTTTCTACTTATTATTACCGTTCCTTAATACATCAACGGGACTGGTACTGTATGACAGCACGACACTTCGGGAAATTGGGAATCGGATCCCTTACGTGGTTTCTGAATTTTTCAAACCCGATCCTTCGTGGCCAGCTGAGATACTTCAGATAGTGATAAAGGACGCAACCGAGACCCCCCGCGGCGACGCACAAAGAAACATTGGGGGACCCGTGCCAGAGTTTGGAACAGACTGCGGAAACGAGCTCATCGCCCTCCACTGCCCAGCATTCTGCTCGCGAACATCCAGTCATTGGAAAATAAGCTGGATGATTTGAGGGCAAGGGTGACCTTCCAACGGGACATGAGGAACTGTAACATCCTGTGTTTCACCGAGACATGGCTGACCCCCTACTGCCAGACCAGGCAGTGACTCCGTCGGACTCATTCTCTGTGTTTCGCATGGACAGAACGGCGGAGGCCAACAAATCCAAAGGTGGGGGAGTCTGTTTCTTGGTGAACACTAAGTGGTGCGAAGTGAAGAGCATCTCTGTTCTCTCTCGGTCCTGCTCGCCTCATCTGGAGCATCTGACTATCAAGTGCCGTCCTTTTTACCTGCCTCAGGAGTTCAGCTCGGTTATCGCCACGGCGGTTTATATTCCGCCTCATGCGGACGTTGCCACAGCCCTGTCTGAACTGCACGAGGCACTCAACACAACTCAACACAAGCACCCAGGCGCAGCAACCATAGTGGTGGGGGACTTTAATAAAGCAAGCCTCAGACAAGTCATGCCAGACTTATACCAACATGTCACGTGCATGACTAGAGGGGACAACACGCTGGACCACTGCTACACGTTGTACAAGCAGGGCTACAAAGCTGTTACACAGCCGGTGTTTGGGAAGTCGGACCACAACGCTGTTTTCCTCGTGCCAGCTTACAAACAGAAGTCTCGTCTTGAGGCTCCGGCCACGAGGGAGGTAAAGCACTGGTCTGCCCAATCGGAAGCCACGCTACAGGACACGCTCGATGACGTCGACTGGGACATGTTCAGGACAAGTTCGGATGACGTCAACGAATTTGTGGAGGTAGTAGTCAGCTTTGTGAGTGTGCTGGAAGACAACATTGTCCCCACGGTTACAATTAAGAGCTTTGCCAACCAAAAACCGTGGGTCGATGGTACGGTCCGCAAAGCAGTGAATGCACGCACTGCTGCGTACAACGCAGGTCTCGCCACCGGCGACATGAGCGCTTACAAAGCGGCTTCATACGGCGTACGGCGTGCAGTGAAGGAGTGGGTCGAGTCGCTTTTCCACCAGGGTGACACACGCCAATTGTGCCAAGGACTGTGCACCATCATAGATTTCGGAAGGAAATCTAACATGGCTATGAGTGCCGACTCTGGGTTTGCTAACGAACTCAACGCGTTCTATGCCCATTTCGAGCCCAATTGCGCTAAAGTCACTCACGACAGTAGCGAGAGCTGCAGCTGGTCGACGGAATGTGGTGATGTCATCACTGTCGCTGAGTCCGATGTGCGGAGGGAGCTGAAGCGTGTTAACATCAGGAAAGTGCCGGGGCCGGATGGCATCTCCGGGCACCTGCTGCGCTGCTCTGCCGACCAGCTGGCCGGAGTTCTCACAACCATCTTTAACGAGTCTCTGGCTCAGTCCACAGTCCCTAGGTGCTTTAAAACATCCACCATTGTCCTGGTACCAAAGAACAATAAGCCCACATGCCCAAATGACTACCGGCCCGTTGCACTTACCTCAGGAGTCATGAAGGTCTTTGAGAGACTCATCAAAGCCATCATCACGGCATCCATCTCCAGCTTTGTAGACCTACTTCAGTTTTCCTACCGCCCCAATAGATCCACAGATGATGCCATATCCCATGTCCTGCACAACACCCTCAGTCATTGTGGACAGGAAACAGGGGAACTATGTGAGACTACTGTTCATTGATTATAGTTCAGCTTTCAACACCATTGTCCCCCACAGACTGTTCGCTAAACTGAGTGACTTGGGATTGCAGTTCCGGCATCATCATACTCAACACAGGAGCTCCACAAGGTTGTGTACTTAGCCCTCTGCTTTATGGCTTCAAATACTTGGGCGTTCATGTCACTGAGAACTTGACATGGACTGAACACATCTGAGCTCAGTCCAGTAGAGCAAAGCAGCGGTTCTACCACCTCAAGCAGCTGAGGAAGCTACAGGTCTCTCCGGCGATCCTTAAAACGTTCTACTCTGGTGCTGTACAAACTGTTCTGACTCAGAACATCATCTCCTGGTTTGGGAATAGCTGTGCTCGCGACATCAAGGCACTGCAGAGAGTGATCCAGGCAGCGGAACGCTGCACCAGATCTGATCTTTCATCCCTACAGGACATCTACACCAGGAGTTGCAGGACCAGCGCGACTAGGATCATCGGTGACATGTCTCATCCCAGCAACCATCTATCCATCTTGCTGAAATCAGGCAAACGATTCAGAAGCATTATGGCCAGAATGGAGAGGCTCAGGAGGAGCTTCTATCCACAGGCCATAAGACTTCTGAACCTGGACATGCCATCACAATCCTCACAAACCAGGGTCTACAATATTCTCTGACCGCTCCCCTCACTGTCACTGTCACTGTCCTTCCAGTGCACCTTAAGGTTTATTTACTGTTTTATTTATTTATTTATTTACTTATTTATCTATTTGCTGCTTGTTTCTTTTCTTCTTGGTGTTTGGTTGTTTGTTTTACTCATTGTAAATTTTTATGCACAGTCTCCTATCCTGAATCAGGGCACATTTCACTACATGGTATACTCAGTAACCATGTACGTGACAAATAAACTCTTTTGACTCTTTGACTTTGACTGTTGTGGTTGGTGGGGGATATGGGTCTAGACACAGCTCTTTTTTTAATGAAGCCCACTGAATCAAAGGTTAGTTGCTTGCCCCGCTTTTACCAGAGTCTTTTTAAAATATGGAGCCGGGTTTGATGTTAGTGTTTTCCCGTTACTCTCTCTGCAGTGGTTAATGGAGGAACCCATTGTACACGGAGCCCGGCTTGTCATAACAGAACAATGTTTTTCTGGCCTGACGGCACACCTCTTGCAGGCAAAGGCCTGCACACTAGGTGAAATTGCTAAGGTGACAGGGAAGACCTTTGTTAATGCCGCTGAGAAGCTAAGAGTGTGCTCAATAAGGTGTGTCAGATGTTTTTTAGAGGCACTATGGCAAGCCCTTCACAGTGCAGAAAGGGAGTTATTACTCCGTTTTTGGAGAGGTTACACAAAACCGGACAATATAGACCCCTTTTCAAACTACAAAATTGTGACAGTTTCGGAGGCTTTTACAGGGATGTGCCCATTGTCGAGAGATGCTTTCTACCTTAATATGTCCACACTGATGAGGAAAAGGTTTTATACATGTCTTATAAAGGTCTTCCATGAGAAGCAGCTGCTGGGCAGAGCAGATACTGTGTGGAGGGGCAAACTCGAGGTAGACCCCGACGTCAGACCAGCCTGGAGGGCTCTTTACAAGCCTCTTCTACCAAAGCGGGTAGGGGATCTGCAGTGGAGAATCCTCCATGAAGCAGTGGCTGTTAATGTGTTTGTCAGTGTAACTGATATCTTTCTTCATTGTCAGCAAAGAGAAACAATGTTTCATTGCTTCTCAGAATGTTTTAGACTACAGCCGCTGATGTTCTGTGTGTTATGTTCACCAGGTTTGGGGAAACTTTTAATGAATGCATTTTTATCTTTGGTTATCCATACTCACAGAAGACCAAAGAAAAATGTCAGCTTTTAAATTTCATTTTAGGACAGGAAAAATATGCTATCTACGTTAGCCGGAAGAATAGAAGCTAGAGCAGAGGTGGGGACAAGAGGTTCTGCCAGTTTTTAAGTCTATAGTCAAATCAAGGATTATGGTTGATTTTGCCCTTTACAAAGCTATGTGTGACCTGGACAGCTTTAAATTAAAATGGTGCATTAAGGATGTTTTGTGCTCTGTGCAAGGGCATACCCTGGCATACTCTGTGATTTTGTTTTAAATGTTTTTTTTTTTTTTTTCCCAGTTTGATGTCACTTGTGTGCTATTTTTGGTTTTGCTGCTTGGCACTGACTGTATATTTATGTCCTTTATGGTGTGTGTCCTCAACATAGCATGACTTTACTGTTTTCTTCCTTTTTTGTATTCACATGACTAAACATAGATAAATAAAGCATTTTATTAAAAATTCAAATTCTCTCTCACTCTCTCTCTCTCACATACACACAAATAATAGCATAAAGTTAATAAAATTTACATATATGTTATGATAGATATATTTTTTCCCTTTACTCTCGACCATGACGATCTCTCTGTTTTTTGACATGAGTTGAATGCTACAGTTCTTTGATATATCTAATATATTGTTACTTTTTTTTTTTTACATTTTCACTTTCTGGCTGAGATAACAGTGCTATTTTTTAATAAACTACTTGTTTTCCTATTTGGCATTGGCATCTCAACCATTGTTAGGCTTGTTGCAAGCTTTGGAAGAGCTTTAGATTCATTGCCTTTGGCTTTTTAAGTTATTCTTTCAGCTGAAACTCTTATTCAGAGGTTCCTTCAAAACAGGGTGAGGCAGTAGTCTGAAACCCATCACTGCCAAAAGGACTTGGTGTTTCGCATTGAAAATGATTCAGAGAAATCTGAGAGGAGGATGATTTAAAAAAAAAAAAAAAAACAACTAGAAGCGAAAAGGCCACTAAAATATATCAAGTAATAATTGATATATTTTAGTGGCCTTTTCATTTCTTTAAAATTGTGAAATAATTCACCTTACCACTAAATTTCCATGACAATGTGATTGAAGAATCTGATGATACAGTCATACTTTCACAAAAATAAATAAATAAATAAATAAATAAATAAATAAATAAATAAAAACTTTTTAAAAGAAATTGCTGGCACTTTGTGGGTTTAAGTCTGCACTTTCTTCAGCTCAACTTGTCATCCATCTCTAAATCTTGATTGACATGACGTCTTGGTGTACAGCTGCTCTTCACAGTTTTGCTGCAAGTTTTTCTTCTGTTATTTGTGCATGTGCGTGTGTGTGTGTGTGGGGGGGGTGAACCAATATAGAAATATATCCACCCAGTGAACTGTTAAACATGTCTCTGCTGTCCAGCAAAATGTATCACCTTATTATGTTTCATTCAGTACTTTTGAGTTTAGTCCTTGAGCACTTACATTTTAGAAAGAAGGGAAAGCACAAGGGAGGAAAAAGCAAAGTGTGTTGACTTCCCATTTATCATAAGGCCCTTATTAAGTAGGACAATATTGATCCCAGACATCTGAAGGTGAAGGCAGTGGGAATGTGGGACTGGTTGCTCTGTTTGGCATTCTTTATGGATTCCATGTTTCTCTGTCTAATTAGATGCCCTGAATGTCGGCCTCACCACATCTCTAGGCAGTGGCGTTCTCGTAGGGAAAAAAGACCCCACGCTCACTCGATCAATGAACTCGGCCTACTATTCCTGCACTACTGCCACTCGAATCGCAGCGGAAGGTCACTTGTCATCACCCCAGGCAGTATTGCCAAAACAGAGTATTCATTTGTCATGGTGTAGCTGAGTTTAAGATTAAAAATAAATATATCCAATAATTTTTGATATTGCACAGAAATGCAGAGTAAAAGTGCACAGGAATCTGTGCAGTGAACAACTGTTCAGTTAGCAGTGCCTGCTAGTATAAGCCTAACAGAGCCATGGGAAGTAGCAGAAGGGTCACACTATGTGCATCATGAGGAATAAATAGCTGTACAGCTTCTTCTTCTTCTTCTTCTTCTTCTTCTTCTTCTTCTTCTTCTTTCGGCTGCTCCCGTTAGGGGTCGCCACAGCGGATCAATTGTTTGCACTTCTTCCTGTCCTCTGCATCTTTCTCTATCACACCCACCACCTGCATGTCCTCCTTCACCACATCCATAAATCTCCTCTTAGGCCTTCCTCTCTTCCTCTTGCCTGGAAGCTCCATCCCTAGCATCCTTCTCCTGATAAATCCAGAATCTCTCCTCTGCACTTGTCCAAACCAACACAATCTCGCCTCTCTGACTTTGTCTCCAAACCATAAGAAATATCTGTACAGCAAACCTGGAAATTATCTGAAAATTCAGGAGTTTTTGAGAATATTTTATGATCTGTAGGTAGTAAAACAGTGCAAAACTTTATGCAATGATTGTAGAAAGGAAAAGGTTCACCATTTCAGTTCTTACTTTCAAAATGCTTCTTTGTGTCCAGTAAGAGAATTTTATTCTCACCTTTTGTACAGGGAACTGAGACATAAAACTGATTCTGTCAACTGGTTTATACTGTTATTAACTGGTTTAAGCCCAGGAAGTTATAATGAAAGCAAATACATTCAATATCAATGATGTTAATATCACTTAACATTTATTTGGCTTCCTTCTCAACACACAATGGCCAATGTGAATATTAGTAACATCATAGTCAAACATTCACTGCTAATTTGACATCTAAGCAAATTTAATTTGAAAGTTTCAAATTATTTATTTGTTTGTTTGTACATTTGTTTGTTTGTTTGTTTGTTTATTGAGTTATTAAATGTATTTTAGCTTAAATTATAATTGCTTGATTTTAACTGTGATACTTCACTTTCCATTTTGTCTCTGTGTGGACTTTTGATTTTTTCTTCATTTTGTTCTGTGTATTCAATAAGCTGTAACGATTCCATGCTAATGAATTCTATTGGAATGTGACAAGGTGCTTCATAAGAAAATGAGAACATCCTGTTTTATCTTTATTCCTCTGCAGGAAAAATCACAATGGACCTGGTAATATACAGCTGAAATGCCCATTGCTTTCAGAATTTGGCTACTCTGAGAAAAGTGTATGCTGCTCTGTGCTGGTGCATAACCTCCTGGAGGAAAGTCAGAGTGAGGTGGACAAGGTTACTGTCAGCAATAGAGTTTGGACACACATGCCTTGGTCATTCAAATTGAGCTGTGTTCTGGACACAACACCTTGGCATGAACCTGTCAGGTGACATCTGCTCCAATGTCAATGCTTAGGAAACTTTCTCCCCTTGAAAAGCAGCAGTTTAAAGCAAGACAGCCCAGCTCCTTAAAAGAAACAAACCCACATGTTTTCTGTTGTGCTGCCTAGCATGGGACAGAGATGCAAATTCCCTCCACACCCTCTTCTATTGCCTGTTTAAATAAAAGCTAGCAAAAGGGGGCACTGTCCATCTATCCAGGTTTTCTTTGCAGGCCTTCTTGGGTGGCCAGCTGCCCGTACAACTCCACATGGTAGCTTGCCTGTCCCATGCAATTCAGAATGGCAATGTTCTGGTTCCCCTGTTGTAATTTGCTGGAACCTGGCAGTCCAAAGTTTCTTCCGGTGAAAGGGAGAGACCTGTTAGCTATCATTCTGTCCATAGGGTGGATGCGCTCAGTTCCTGCTGTTAATAATAACCTTTCCCACATCCATAGTTGCTAACTTAGTGAACCACATTCATCTTCTCCAAGTTTACTTTTTGGATGCTGGTCTGCTATCTTAAGTCCTTTACAGTTGGGTCTGTGTACCTGCTTATTGTACACATGCATGTGCAGGAGCTTTGGACACACTGGCCATATATTTAATTGAATGCCCTTCATACAAGCACAGCTACATTTTCCATGCAGAGTGACTTGGTTTAATTGCACATTAATTTCAATGTCAGTGTTAGCAATTTTGGCAGCCTATGTGGCTTATTTAAAGGCCCCTTAAATTGGTGCTTTGAAAGGTAAAATGTGTCATGCCCAGAGCATTTTTTCCCTGTGTTTTTGTCTCCTTTGTTACCGTGAAGTTTGTGAAAATTACTTACGCAGAACAAGCTGGTATAAGATTTCAGGAATGCTAAAAAGGTCATGTGCTTTAACAAATGCCAACAATGGCAGGCACTGCTTTCAGGTAACCGTGTTTGCTTTGTTTCTGCAATTAAAAAATTAGTTGGGATTAAATGGCGATCCAAATAATTAAATATGGGGAAAATAGCGCATTTAGCTTTTTCCCCTCAAAAAATATTGGATGTTTAACAGGGAAGCATAAAAAATAGCAGTAAAGCAGGAAGAAAGTATTTAACCAATGCAACATAAATCACTCTTTTTCACCATAAATCACCAAAGGCAGCCATCATTCCTTTATGTTTCTATCAGGTCATTTCATTTTGCAGCTAAAGAGGTATGGGAGGACCCAGGCACAGTAAGAGTAATCCTGGGAAACATAATACATTTTTAGTGTAAGATGGGCATTTTATTGATGCAGCTAAACGCACTGAAGTCCTCATTACCTTGCCCTTGTGCTGCTCATCCCTTACACGGTGACACAAAAGGCATCAAAACATCCTCCACTGCACCCCTCTGCAAGGGATCCAGGCTGGGGCTGCATGTGAAACGTCAGACACCCCACCCCACCTCTCGGCTGGCCGGAAACTGGTGTCAGCTGGGTGGCTCCTGTGGTGCCGGTCTGGGGGTTTCCTGCCTTTTGTTGTCTCTTGCCTCTCTGAAAGTCTTTTGTTGCCAAATAAGAGCACAGGGCTCTGACAGTTCCATCTGGTAGATTTAGCCCATCAGATCCTAATCCTTTTCATGGCATTGACTTCAGCAGGATTTTTTTAAAAATAGTGCAGTTTCCAGAATGCTTCGGAAAAATTGAAAACCTTCACGCTGAAACTTTCTTGCTTAACTAAAATGTCAAAAACTTATTTTTTTTAAACACTAGGAATCTGGATGCAGAATACAATGGAATTACGATGCCTGTGGCTGTGACTTGCCGCAATAATATTCCTGAGTACCATCCTCACAGTAAATAAGTTTTTATCACATAAGTGAACAAAGTTCAGTTTATATTACACAGGGCTCTTCTCACTGGACTAAAACGGAGTGCTGAGCAACATTTTAAGCATTCACAAAAATCATATATTACAGAGTAAGTGGCTGGAAGCTGAGAAGAGTAAAACAAAAAATTCCCAGAGAGCACAGAGAATGGAGAAAAATAAACAGAGGCAGCCTTTCCTGCTGGGCATTCTAATGGGGTGAAGGGGAAGCCTGGTAAATGCGTCTAAAGCAAGAAGAAGCATAGGACAGAATAGGAGGGGATAACAGAAGAATTTATTAACCCCCACAGGAAAGCTCTTTCGTACAGCAAATGGACACTGAGGACACATTACATAAGACACATAACAACAGGCAAAAGAAATAAAAATAAAACCTATAGGAAAAATAAATGACAGAAAATACTGTAGATTAAAAGAGTCTAACCTGGAGGCTAAATGAGCTCACTTTGTTTGGTGGATGTGGGTCATCATCCATGACGGACTGTAGCTTCCTGTTCATGCTAGCCTCTGCCACGGCCTTCACCGTGTCCGGGCTCAGATCCACAACAGTCTCCTCTGTCCCAATCACCTTTCTTTTTGTGCCCCAGTATTGCTGACACTTGTATCCGAAGTGTGAGTTGTAGAGGATGAGCATGACTGGAGACAGCGCTGTTCCTTCGGTTGCACTTGTGTTGATTTCCACTTTGTCTCTGTGTGCCTGTTAGATGGTCCACAGTCCAGGACAACAACAGTCCATCCACACTCATTTTGGTGAACTAAGGTGAACTTGCCTCTCGGCTGCAGTGGCTGGTTTGTGCTGAAGGTGCTGGTAAAGTCAGAAGGAAGATGATGTCAGCTTTTTCCAGGTGGGACCATGCAGATGAGTGCATCTGTACAGCTGTGAAACAACCACGTGCTAACATTCTTCCAGAAAGAAATTACAAAGGCTCTGCAACATTTAGAGTAGCAGTACCATGGTAAAAAATAATATTAACTCATTTTCCTTTTATGTAGTAACCACAGCTCATAAGGATAAGATGTTGATTTCCCTGCATTGGCTCATCAACTCGGTTTGTGTTATTTGAGCATCCGGGGGATTTGCAGGATTAATGGGGGATTTGCTCATTAGTTCGTATTCTACGCTTTTCCAGGTTTTCCTACTGACATCATGCATGTTTACAGTTAGCATGGTGCATATTTAATTTAAACTGCACTTGAAATGTAATTTTTTTCAACTCAGGAAACATGGAGAGAGTTGGCTCTGAACTAGAACGACCACGTGTGTGTTTATATACCATGTTCACTATGCAAATGTATGTTATACCTATTAACTTTATTCTGGGTGTTTAACTTGCAAGGTATGCGCACATATTCTGTTTTGCCTGTAGGACAGACTACTTCCATATTATTTTAAGCACCTCCCGTGTTCTAAGTTACCTGTTTCACACGGTAGCTTGGGCTACTCTAGGGTGTGTTGGGACAAGGAGTGCAAACTGTCACAAAGTGTTGCCTGCACATATAAGAGGCTGGAATCTGGCTCGGTGGGTGTGGCGCCTACAAGTTTTCCTTGCTGTTTGCATAGGTTCCTCCAGGTGTTCCAGTTTCCTCCAGCAGTCCTAAAGCCTACGTTTCCGGTGGACTGGAAACCCTGAACCTCCCTGTTGAATACAATTGTTGAACATTGTGAACACATTTTTCCCAGTGTAACAATGCAGCTTATTTTTTCCACATCAGCTCTTTTCCTCCTTATTAAGGCACACGACCACCACCCGCTGGAGCCCACATCCTGGTCCTTTGTGGACAATCTAGTCTAAATGATACAGTGACTATAAATCCACTGTAACCCTAAAGGATTTACGAGCTTCACAGTTGCACTAACCCTTCATGGTGAACAGTGTACAAATTTGCCCCTATGTCAGATATCACTGCTAAAGCAACTGAATCTCTGAGTACCTGGACTCAACACTATTAAAATAAGAAACTTTTACAAAATATTGCTCTTGCCTTGTTGTGTATGTAGTTGGGTAATTCTGCAGAACAGAAGCAAACCTTCAGTGCCAAAAGAGAGGAAACCAAATAAAGCAGAAACTAAACAAAAGATAGTCAACTCTACACTTTGCATTAAAGCCAGTCCTCACTGTGGTCTGACTGTTTCATAAACTAAATGGGCCATTACCCAAGTATTAGGTGGACTACACTGAATAAAGACCTTTTTTTGACCTGACACTTTTTACTTTTTTAATTTCACTGTTTTACTGAAAATTTACTTTTACTTGACTATTATTTTGATCTATCTATCTATCTATCTATCTATCTATCTATCTATCTATCTATCTATCTATCTATCTATCTATCTATCTATCTATCTGTGATGGTGTGGTCTGGAGTGGGCATGTCTATGATGTTTGGCAGTGGTCGGCGGGACGCATGCTGTGTGTGACTGATGCTCCTTTCTTTCTCTCTTTCTCTCTTGCTTACTGGTTGTTGTCATTGTTGCTCAAAGACTTTTCTGTAGCAAAGAGGGCGTGATAGCGGGTACGCCGCTATGGCAGCGTCTAAGAGTGTACCGGATGGCTTGTCGCCACGTGGTTTCTCAAACCTTTTGAGAAGGCACGAGGTGAAGTTGGTGGTCGAACAGCAGTCTCGGTGGAGGCGTGTGTAATGGTGTTCGGAAGTCTGGTGGGCTGTAAGAATGTGAGGTCGGCTTCCCGAATGAATAAAGCAGTCATGTTTTTTTTTGGACGATGAAGCGCTGGTGCCCCGACTTATCGAACAGGGCTTGGTGGTCAATGGCACGCTCGTCTCGGTGTTGCCGCCGTCAGCACCCGCACGTAGTTATAATTTCAAATGTCCCTCCTTTCTTGAGCAACAAAATCCTGCAACACGCACTTCGCAGATATGGCAAAATTATGTCCCAAGTTACGATGATACCGTTTGGCTGCTGCTCCCCTGAACTGAGGCACGTAGTCTCTTTCAGAAGGCAACTCTATATGATTTTGAACAACCCAAACAAAGAGATTAAAGTGGCCTTAAAGTTCAGATTAGATGGTTCAGAGTATGTGGCATTTGTAACTTTTGAGTCAATGAAATGCTTCAACTGTGGGAGAGCAGGTCACAAGGCTGTAAGACGAAAGATGTTCATTTAAGTGATGTGGAAGGCAGGGACAGTGAGGTGGGGACCGAGGATGAGGATGAGCTGGTTGAGATTGAGAATGAGTTGCGTGATAAGGACAGTGAGGAGAGAATGCAGCCTGCTGAGGCAATAATGGCCAAGAAAGAAGAACCCAAGAAAGACCATAGAGACAGTAATGAAGGTGCGCTGACTGAGGCTGGTGACACACCTGTACCGGTGCCCAGTGTCCCTGGTGAAGGGGCCTCTGTCCTTGAGGAAGGACAACCAGCTGGGATGGAGGAGGCATCCACTGCTGAGGCTGCAGACGTCTGTGGTGATCAAACTGACAACAGTTGTGTATTGGTTCCAAGTAAAGGGTGCAGCATTGCTGCAATAGTAGATGGCATGTCTCCTAGTGGCACAGCACTGCCCACTAGTACGTCCATTAAAGATACAAATAAAGGTGCTTCAGGTTTGGAGTTGGAATTTAACCAAAACCTCACTGGCAGCAGAAATGAAGGGAGAGCAGCAAAGAGAGCAGCAACAAGTGAGGTAGATATGTTGAATGTGAGTGTGGGATTGAGTGGTTGTAAGGAAGCCTCGCATGGGGTTTCTAGGAAAAGAAAAGAAGCAGTGAACCCACCATGGGAGCAAAGAAAAGTTTACTGACAGAATGCTCAGTCAGAAAGCAAATTAAGCTGGATAAAAGGAGGGATCTTGTTGACAGTGACAAAAGTGAAGAGGGCAAAGGGGATAGTGATTCAAACATGTCAGGCAGGAACCTCTTAATACCATGTTGGCAGTTTAAATGAGGGTACAGCATTAGCAGCATTAGAAAGTTCTTGGATTATATAAACAGGAAGAGGGGCATTCAGGTCCAGGATCATTTTCCTGACCTTGACCTTTTTTTGAGCTCAGCGAGATATATGATGTGCAATGCTGTCAACCTAGGGATGAACCCGAAGGAGACAACCAGATTAAAGAATGTAATGACTAAGGTGTGCAAAATCTTTAAGGATAAGTCATGATGGGTACTGCAGTCATAAGAAGAAACCACTTCTATTTCTGGTGTACTTCTTATTTGTTTGTTTGCCGTATAGCCATGGCTAACCTACGTGTGGCAACAATAAATGACAACGGGTGTCTGGGTGACATCAAGAGGAGGTTGATATTTGATTTACTACAGCAAAAGTGCATAGATGTGGGTTTTCTACAGGAGACCCACTCAGATTTGAAGAGCTAAGCTGACTGGGTGCAGGACTGGGAAGGGATGGTGTTTTTTAGCCATGGCACTACTTTGAACGCAGGGGTGGCGGTGCTGGTAAAAAAAAAAAAAAACACGTTGTTGCAAGTCAAGAAAGTCACTGAAGTCACGGCAGGAAGACTCCTAGTGGTACAAGTGACATCATTGGGTTGGGTGGAGATTTCAAGATTTCAACTGCACAGAGGACAGTGCCATAGATAAGAATGGGGTTGAGCCACACTTGGGATCAGTCAGGGTACTCAAAGATATTGCAGAGACATATGGTTTGATTGATGTATGGTGCACTCATTTTGCTTTTGCTAAAAAGTTCACTTGGGTGAAGGGGAGCAAGGGGCAGTTTTCTATGGTACGTTTGGACCATTTTTATAGTCCCAGACATCAGCTCAATCTCCTCACCGGCACTTGTATCACACCTGTCTCTTTTTCTGATCACTCTCTGGTTACTGTTAACAATGGAGCTGTACCAAATTAACGTTTAAGTCCCTGAGGCAGTGGTGGGATGTATCCAAGGTGCAGATCAGGATGAGAAAACTTGAGGAGGATATTGAGGAGATTCATCAAATGCTTTTGCTTAGCTGCTCCAAGGACTTATTGCAAAATTTGAGCTTGAAGAAACAAATGCTGCAGGATCTATTGGAGATCCAAGCTCACGGAACATTAATATGGTCACATTTTCAACAATTAACTCATCTTGATGTTCCAACAAAATTTTTCTTTTATTTGAAGAAAAAGGAAAATCAAGGAAAGCTGATTCATGTCCTCCTCAACGATACTGGAGAGGAGCTGAGGGAACCAGAAGACATCCAGGACTTTGTTATGTCTTTTTATGAGATGCTGTTTGCGAAAGAACAGGTCACTGTTTCCACCTCATCTCCTTTGCTCAACGGGCTGCCTCATATCCCTGAGGATTCTACACAATTTTTGGACAATGATATCACATATCAAGATCTAACAGTTGCACTTGATGGACTTAACATGGGAAAAGCTCCAGCAATTGATGGCTTAATGGTGAAATTTTACAAAAATTTCTGGCCCTTGCTGGGGATGGACTTTTTTGAAGTAGTACAGGAAAGTCTGCAAACCTGTATACTACCGGTCAGCTGTTGGAGAGCGGTCATCACACTACTGCCCAAAAAAGGGAACCTCTGCCTACTGTGCATGGACTACAAAATAATTTCCAAGGGACTGGCAATGAGATTGAAGAACGTCAGGGGCAGCATCATCAACCCATACCAGTCTTACTGTGTGCCGGACAGACATATTCACAATAACATTTTTGTGCTGAGGGACATCATTTCTGCATCAAAAGCATTTAAACTGGACATTAGAATTTTCTCACTGGACCAGGAAAAAGCTTTCGACTGTGTGAACCATGAATACTTGCTTGCTGTTTTAAGATCCTTTGGCTTTGGTATAAATTTTATAAATTATATCAAAATGCTATATTCCAATGTATTTGGGGTCTTGAAAATTAATGATGTTTTAAGCAGGAATGTTGTATGCTATCTCTATTGAGCCGTTTCTTTGGCAACTTGAGAAAAACTTGCAGGGACTCACAATTCCTCTGTGCAAAGATCAAAGTTTTAAATTTCTGGCCTGTGCAGATGATGTCATTGTTTTTGTTAAGTCCAGTACAGATGTTGTAGCTGTTTGTGAATACCTAAGGTGGTTTGAAGGAGCATCTTTGGCTAAGATGAATTGAGACAAGGAGAATGGGTACCTAAGGGGAGACTGGGCGCATTGTCCACTGCCAGTCTTACCATCTGGGCTAGAGTGGAACAGGAAAATGTTTCGTTACCTTGGAGTTGTGTTGGGTGGTGAGGACCTTAGTAAAGATAACTGGGAGGGCACCTTGAAACAAATCGAGGCAAGGTTGCAGAACTGGCAGTGGATCGCGCCCAAACTTTCTTTTCAAGATAGAGTCCTGGTCGTCAACAATTTAGCTGCCTCCATGCTGTAGCACAAACTGGCAAGTGTCGATCCATGTCCAGGACTGTTGCATGTTATACAAAAAACCTTAGTTGACTTCTTCTGGAATTGTGTGCATTAGCTTAAGAAAGGGGTTGTCCATTTACCGGTGGAGGAAGGAGGGCAGGGGCTGGTCGATGTATGCAGTAAAACAGCGAGCTTCAGATTACAAGCTTTACAGCACCTGTGTTTCTCTTCTAAGCCTGTAACTTGGGGGAAGTTAGCCTTCTCTCTTTTACATCGGATTGAAAATTTTGGTTTGGATGTGCAGTTATTAGCAATGGATGTGAGAAAACTAGACCTATCTCACATACTCAAATTCTATAAAGGACTGTTACTGACCTGGAATTCCTTTTTTCAAAGGGTGCCATCCAGTTCCCCCTCACTACTGAGTGAGCCAATAATTTATTACCCGATATTCACATGTCCATTACTGTCTAAGATTAGTTTCATAAATATGTTGAAGAAAAGTGGCATTGTGCTCTTCTCGCAACTGTTAGAAGAGAACATGATGGCTTTTAAAGATGCTACTGTTCTTGCTTCACAACTACGCATTAGATCGGTAAGAAGCATCAACTGTTTCCTATCTTTCATGACTAAAGATGTTGTGAGATTAACTGGGACTCTACTAGATTCGACAAAGCCACTTGAAAAAACAAACACTGAGGCTTCTTTTTCTGAGCTGGAGGTCAAACTTAGAGTGGATGCAGATAGTGTAGGGAAGGATTCCATTTTAAAGTTCAAGAGTGAGAAAAGTGTGCTTTTTAGATCATTGACTAAGAAGGACTTACATCTCATGTGTGTAAAGACTTCTTACTTGAGAAATGTAAAAAATACTCTTGAAACACTATGGAAAGGTAAATTTGAAGTAACAGGGGCAGTCAGACCAGCATAGAGGGAACTTTACAAACTTCTAAACAATAAGAGAGTGGGCGATTTGCAGTGGCGAATTTTGCATGGGATCATCGCAACTAACGTGTTTTTAACTAAAATTCAAAGGGGTATAGACAACATGTGCTTTTTGTGGGGAGGAGACAATTTATCACCTGTTTTGATATTGTTCAAGACTGAGAAATTTGTTTTCTTGTTTCCATGAATTATGTAGAAAGTTGAATGTTTCTTTTGTTGATTGGAAATTTATTTGCGGTCTGAAATATGATTAAAAAGTCTGAAACGAGGATTCAGCTGTTGAATTATTTATTTGGACAAGGAAAACTATCCATACTAAAAAGTCGCAGGAACAAGCAAGCTGGTACACTACCAGATGATGCACTTTTTATTTCCAAAGTCTACGTTACAGTAGGGGTAAAACTGGAGTATGCATATTATAAAATGATGTGTAGCACTGAAAAGTTTGAAAAGGTGTGGGAAGTGGAGAAGGTGCTGTGCTCCATTGTTGGAGGACAGCTAAAAGTGAACCTGTAGTACAGCTGAATGTTCATTTTGTGGACAACTGTAAGGAGTTGAGGAATCGCTGTAGGATTCTTTAAGGATGTCTGATTTACCTTTGTGTAGGGTGGAGTATGGGGGTTTGGGTGTGAGGGGGGATGTATGGGGGTGGTGGGTCTTTCTGGTGTTGGGGAAGGAAACTGGTTGTGGTGTGGTTCTGTTGGTTGTTGTTTGTTTTGTATGAGGTTTGCTCTATTTTTGTGTTTCAAACTGTTGTGAAAATTTTTCTGTTTTTGTCACATCTACTACTTGTCATTTGATCACAATCATTTCTGATTTTGTAATATCTATTTTTGATATAAGAAAGATTTTTAAAACCTATCCATCTGTCTATCTGTTTGTCTGTCTGTCTGTCTAAATGTTTATTTATTTACTTATTTATTTCTGGCAATTTAAAAGAGCAAAAGAACTCTTTTGATATTTTGCTTATTTCTATCAAAAAAATGTTCCTGGCTTGTATAATTTCTTCTATTCCACGTGTACCACAATGGCAATTCCACACTGTAATTTCATATTGTTTTTGTTCCATTTTCTATTCATGTTTCTCAGTATTTGCTGCACACAGGTTTGAGCAGTTTGTACCAATATAAACACACACAGCAAAAAAAAAAAAAAAAAAAAATCAGTAATTTGTTTGTCACACCCCTTGTTCACAATTCAGAATAGCATTTGTTTGTTCTAGCAGTTTATCTAGGCTCCAGGTGCAGCTAAAAATTAAGAAAGGGTTCTTAGCCTTTTTCAAACCTGAGGTTGGAGATGGTCCGTTTTATCACCATTAGGCCAAGAAAAAGATGTGTGGTAATGGCTGAATTTTTTGACTGAGAGGAAATTGCAAGACCTCACATTTCTTTTTCTTGACACCATTTGAAGTTGATTATCCAGCACAGAGTCAACGCTTCCATTTCATCGTATCATCCCTTTTAACATGCCAGAGCAACAGAGTGGGTGCATGCTTTAGATATTAATGACACATTAGTGAAGTGTTCAATATTTCAAATGACTACATTTTTAGCATTTGTTGACAATATTGCACTGTGATTTTTGCATTTTTTGATTAGTGTGAGTATGGAATGAAATGTATAGTTTGTAGCTGAAAGCTGTTGAACAGGTATCTTTAAAATATAAAACTGATTAACTTACCTGTGTCTACTTAGTTTGTGGTTCCAAAGCCATGGGAGATGCATTCCACTGACTGACAGTCACCTATGACCAAGGTCTTCTTAAGGGGAAGCGACCCCAAATGCTGCTATTTCAACCAAATTTCTTTTTAGCTAGCAGCATTTTAGTGAAAAACCTTGCTTTTTATTAATTTTGCCCTGCTTTTCACCAGTTTTTTTTTAAGCAGAAAGGCCTTCATCTCAGCAGTTAAAGATTCACAGCCAATTATTTTTTGTAATCATGAAAAATGGAAAGCTCAAAACTTGTGTGCTCCCCTCATACCTCATCACTTCAGGAAACTGACATAACACGTGGTGTGAGCTTTTTCTATTTCAGACAGCTTTAGCTCAAAGAGGTGGTCTGTTGTTGAGCTCTGGAGCACAACTGGTCTTGAAATTTGAGGCTCATGAGGCCACAAACTGTTATGTTACATTTCAGACCACAACACATTGCAATCTTTATTTAGATTCCATATATAGAAACCATATATAAATAAATACAGTTTACATATAAATAGATAGACAGATGTAGCTATAGATCTATATATCTATAGAGAGACAGACAGACAGATATAGATCAAAATGTACAGATACACCTTGTCCATGGCATAGAGCACTTTAAAACGTGCAGATAAATATGCGTTCATTAAAATGTTCAGCTCCATAGCTACCCACTGCTTTAAATATATTTACAGTGGCAGTTACAGAAGAGCAGCAAGTTATAAGGCTATGCCACAGTGTTTTGTTGCATGCAAAACTGTTTCAGAGCTTTCAAGAATACAGCAGTTTGCTGAAATACTTGGATTAATTATATAGTTTCTTTGCCCAGCCTGGCAGGAGCATCATGGTGTAAGTATTTAAGAGTGATAGCCTACACTCATGCATAGATGTCACATTACTCTTCAGGATATCAACCGGATGCCATATTTCACAGTTGTAGTTTGTAAACCTGTCATGAAGGTTTTCTGCGATTTAATCAGCACTCATAATTAATCTGGGTAGACAGAATACTGTTTTTACACCTGTGAGAGAAATTCTTGAAGTTAAGCTCTTAATGCATGTTTCTGTTATGTTAAAGGTATTAACCAATAATGTAGTGAATGTTTTATGATCATGTTATTCAGTATATTGTGCTTACTGCTATAAAGCATTGGGACTTCTGCCTTGCTAGAATGTTAGGTATTTAAGAAGGTTCCTTGGAAAAACAAAAGAGGGTACTTAAGGAAGGGAAACTTAAACTACAGATAAGGCAAAGGTAAAAGGGTCAAGGGAATGGCCAATTTAGACCCAGGCCAAACCCTGGTGGTATGTAAAGGAGTAATAAAACTGAAATTCCCTCAACTGAGGCACCTAAATCAGGAGTTACTCCACCACACTTAGGATGGGATAATGAGTCCCTATAACAACAATGCCTAAAGTCACACTGACAAAGAGCAGGAGTGGAAAACACCTGAGAGGGGTGTATACCCTGCGAGCCGCTGTATAAATGATCCCTGTATCCTTTGTTCGAGGAGACTCTCTTTCTGAGGGGCTCTCCCGCACCGGTGTGTATTTCTATATAAAATAAAGTGTAACTCTCTCTACACCCAAACTGTTACTTTATTTTTTCTTCCACACACCTTTTAAGTAATCATTTAAGCAATGTTTTATTAACTGAGTTCTTTTCCTTTTTTTGAACAGGTGCTGAAACATTTTTGCCCACCGCTGCTTCCACAGAATTTGCGTTTTTCATACATATATGTATATGTATACGGAGCAGAGTGCAATTCCCACGGGTTTTGTATTGCTGTATTCCCACGGATTTTGTATTGCATAAATATATATAGATATATCTATATATATATTTATCTATATGTGGACAAGATTTAATTCCAGTGAGAGTTAAGGGCAATGTGTCAAGTCCTCACTTAGTGTTTAATAAATTACAGGGTGCTGAGAACGTTAGAAACTTCTGGCTAGAAATAAAGGCTTCTTTGGGAGCTGCAGAGTTAGAGGAACAGAAATGGACTACTGTGTGAATTGATTTGTTGGAGAGAGATAGTTTAAGCATTTCAGGTTTAACTTCTGAAACTGACTAATGGAATGAGAAAAAGTGTGTATGTAACTGAGCTGTCACCTGCTGAAATGCAAACACCCACCTAGCAGCTGGGCTGTCACCTGAACTACTGGTCAGCGGACGGCTCATCATCTTTTGTCGGATCTCGCAGGAAGCAGTCAACAGTACCTCAGCATCCGGGCTAATTAGTTCTTTCAGCAGTCTCATCCCCGCTGTGTTTCAGAACACCTATCTGCGAATTTCCATCACTAATAAGGTAAAACGTGTGTTGCCAGCCCAAAGAAGCCTTGGGGCCGCAAAGCGAGGTGACACCCATGGGGAACCAGCAACAATTTACTCCTCCTCATGCGGGCAGCCCCATCTGAAATAAGCTGAGTTTGGGGAAAACAAGGCAATGGATCCATAGAAACCAATTAAAACGGATCAAACAAACAAATAAATAATGAATGGAAATCCAAATCTGTTAAAGGAACACATGTTTCCAAAACTGCATCGAAAATGAAACCCTTTAGAGAACAGCTATTTCTTGGGCTATTATGAAAGAAAGGTTAAAGTTTTGTAATTAATTGTTTCCCTTAATGTAAGAAAGAAAGAAAGAGAGAAAAAAGAAAGAAAGAAAGCTTCGATCTTGAGGGAAATAAATAAACATTTTCCAGCGAGGCCAGAGTGCACATTGTAATTCATAAGCAATTTTCTCTGAATAATTGAGTTCCCTAAGAACATAATCAATGATACATTTCATCCATTTTAGAAATGTTCTAATAGTCTCCCTTTGGAGCTCAGCCTCAAGTCTTGGACTCCCTTCCACTCTGCTGCACTCCAAACAAACCAAGCATTTGTCCTTTGTTAAAGGCCCCCCTGGCTAATGTAAGTGTGCAGATAAACACATGTTTATTTCCTAGTGCAGTGATTTTGGGTGCACGTTACTATGTTAACATCTGACAGAGCGCATTGGGAACATTGTGGTAGTGCTGTGAAATTATGTTCTTGTATTTAGAAGTGTTGTTGCTGAGCAAATAGCACAGTCAAGATTATTTCTGTAAGCTGCTCCTGGTATGCGACCATGGTGCAGCTTGTCAGGATCCTCCATCTGAAATATTGGCCAGCAGAATGTGCATAAAGTGGAATTAAGTTTGCCGCCGAGAATCGATAGTCGCCTGTCCGCAGCGTTTGCTGGGTAACAAGCCATTTCACAACGAACGACAGCCACCGGCAGCCCTTGGGGAAAAATATCCTCTTCCAGAACACTTTTGAGAAAGGCACAAATCTATTAGTCAGTTTAATCAGAGATTATCGGGTCTGACAAATATTGCGGCAGACCTGAATGATTTAGGCCACATCTAAAGAGTATGCGGTTGACAACGTTTTTAAAGGATTATTTTGGACAGTGGCGCAAGGGAAGGGAATACCCCCGATCTTAGTTTTACTCCACAACTGGATTTATGAATGCCCAGCATTACTTTTTTCTTTAATTGTCTGTGTTCCTACCGTGGTCAGTACGAGAACTGCTAGCAAAGTTAGTTTGAAATTTTAGGCCTGTGCTCACTTGAGCATACCTGTAGCTAAAACTAGCTCCGATTTAAAAAAAAGATCATTTTTGATTACGATTAAATTTAATATTAACACCAAAATAGCTTTAAATGATGTGGACAGTGGAGCAAATGTTGAAATAAAAAAAAAGGTGAGTGTGAGATGTGAGAAGCGCAAAATGGCAGTGGTGTAAATCAACAAGTTGTTGGAGAACACACCATCGATGCACAATGCGTAACCAATGGTGGTCAGCAGGGATGCTTTTACGCTTAAAAAAATGTCATTAAATATGGAAGGATGTGATTAAAATAGCATCCAGGCAGCTTCGCGGTCGCCTTAAATGGTACTTTTGTCTACGGCAGTTTTCTTCGGTCCTCCTAAATCATCATTCACGCTGCTGCTGCAACCGTTGATGACACTTGGTTATACAGTATGACCATATATAATACGCGTGTACCCCGCACGTACAGTATGTGCAAAAAAGCATATCAATCACATTTGTTGCTGCTGCACGCCGAGCAGATCGGCAAAGCGCGCAGATGCAGATTATTTACAGCTTTCGAGAACCCTTTAGGAAGCCATATTTTCGACTTCAAGGCACTTACTTTTCACAGAGCTGATTTGAGCACCTGAAGTATTTATTAAGAACTCATCTCCTTTAGTTTAAAGCCGGATCCTATTTTGAATTCGATTACCACCTCTGCCTTTGAGAGCACAGCAAATAGAGTTACAGCACCAGGCCTTGTGAGATTAATCAGGAGGGAATTTCTGACACTGTGGAAATTAACACTGCGCAGTTGACTACTTGGATTGATGAATTCAATCATTTAACAGCTCCCTCATTGCTCATAGCTGACGACTGATGAGATGTGAAATTCAGATTTTTTCCCCCCGTTTCTTGTGTCGCTCGCAGGACCATAGTGGCACGGTCCTTCTTGCTTACCTGAAGGAGAAAGGGTTTGAAAAAAATGTGGAACTCACGCATGAAAGACAAAAGCTGGCTGCTAAAATACACCGAGGGTCAGTGTGTGAAGTACAATAAAGCGCTTTCAATCTATCAATAACTGCCAGTTGACAGTGAGGTAATGAATTACTATGATGGCCAGCCATTGAGACATAAAATAAATGATGCAAAAAAATACATTTCGTGTCCTCTGAGGGCTGATCTGGTACGGGTCATTCCGGATTGTTGTCCGTATACATCAGCAGTTACCTTTTCCTGCTTAACAAACCGAAAAATAGCAAACAAATGGGGTACTGCTGGCTTCTGACAGTTATCCTCTGTAGCGAGCGTTTAACAATTTGTGCAAATGTTAACAATTGCAGCAATTTTTGGTTGAATTGTTCAAAAAATGTAATTTAGAATATTAAAGCAAAAAAAAAAAAAAAAAAGTCTGTTTAGTTACCACTTTGGAGCCCCGCAACCCTGCATTGGACATGTCTGTCTTGGAAGCATATGCTGTGAGGAAGGGCGAACACAGGATGGAGCAATAGCCAATCACAGGACAAGCTGTCTTTACCACCTCAGACAGCTGAGACAAGCTTCAGGTCTCTCCGGCGATCCTTAAAACCTACTCTGGTGTTGTACAAACTGTCCTGACTCAGAACGTCACCTCCTGGTTTGGGAATAGCTGTACTCGCATCATCAAAGCACTGCAGAGAGTGATCCGGGCAGTGGAATGCTGCACCAGATCTGATCTGCCATCCCTACAGGACATCTACACCAGGAGATGTAGGACCAGAGCAACTAGGATCATCGGTGACCTGTCTTATCCCAGCAACCATCTGTTCAACCTGCTGAAATCAGGCAAACGTTTCAGAAGCATTATGGCTAGAATGGAGAGGCTCAGGAGGAGCTTCTATCCACAGGCCATAAGACTTCTGAACCCAGACATGCCATCACAATTCTCACAAAGCAGGGTTTACAATATCCATTGACTGCTCCCCTCTCTTTCACTGTCACTGTCCCTACAATGCACCTTAAGGTTTTATTTATTTATTTATTTATTTATTTATTTACTTATTTATCTATTTGTGGTTTGTCTTCTTGGTGTTTGGTTGTTTGTTTTTACTCATACATTTTTTGAATGGAACCACATACAGTCTCCTGTTGAATCAGGGCACATTTCACTACATGATATAGTCAGTAACCATGTACGTGACAAATAAACTCTTTTGACTTTGACCACACACGCAAAGGAGACTAAAAACAAATATAGACAATGTAGTACAATCTTGTCCAACTTATCCAAAATAAAATACAAATACAAGGGAAAAAAGTCTAAAACTGCACTACCCAAACTGAAGCATAAGGGCAGCACTAACTTCTTAGCTGATGTTTCAATATAAACCTAAGCATGCAAGGTGAATGTCATGTGATATGCTTACCTGTCCACTTTTGCCCAACTCACCAACAGATACATACAAATAATAACATAGGAGACAGATTTCGAGTTTCACCAGGAAATACCTGGATATGCAAGTAAAAACCACAAAGAAAAAGCTCAAAAGCGAGGAAAAACAGAACCTACAATCAAAGCAACCATCAAAAGACAGAAGATAAGCCAACAGCATTTGCTGCAGTTAATGCGATTGGCTCAAATGAAGGTTGTGATGGCACATTAAGAGAGATGGACAGCACAAGAACCACTGATAATTAGGTATTTGCAAAAGATGCAAATAAGTGGGCAAGACAGAAACACACTCACACACACACACACACACACACACACTTGCGTGCACGGCAGTTTCATTTATTTTATTTTCTTTCTTTGTCTCAAATCAATGTCTTGACCTGTAAGAAATATAACTAGTACTTCCTGTTTGAAGTAAATCTTCTTTCATGTGTCATTTCTTCAGGTTTCCATAGCTACAACCTACAACTACTCTTTTTTTTTTTTTTTTTCCCCAGGGAGACACTTTTAGCCAAGGTTTTCTTTTAAAAGCATTATCCCAGATCATTTCCACATACAGTACACATGTGGGAAATACACGTTTCAGAACTATGATAATTATTTTGAATTAATGCTTGTCAATAGAGATTAAAAAATACATTTTGTGTATTTTTTTGGACTCGTACTCAGTATGTTGGAGCCTTTAAAGCTCAAGGTGCTCTTTTGACTTTTTTTTTAATCTCATATAGCTTATACCTACGTTAAAACTTAAAATATGCACAAGGTTAGATGGAAGAGATGATGCTAAATTATTCAAACCTTGCCTTTTTTTGGTTTTATTCTGAGGCCCAAGGACTTCAGCTATAGCCGCTTACTCCAATCAAACTTGGACTCAGCTATGTATTGTTGCCCATCCATCTCAGTTTGTGTTTAAAAAAACCATGCGCTCGTAAGATAAAAAATTATCAAGGAATTAGGTGCGCCCTTTGAATTAATGTTGTTAGGACTGAAAAAAGGAAGCCATTATTAGAGAGGAAAAACCTAAATTTGATGTGCAGATTAAGGTGGTGGGAATGTGTGATGCAGTTCAACATGACAAAGCGATACAGTTAGGCTGTGCTTAACACTACAGCAGGATCCCACACACGCAAAAAAGGTTGAGTGTTAAATAAAGACAAAATTGCAGCTGTCTTCCCTGAAGCAGATTAAACCTTCATGAGCTCCTGGATCAATTCCCAGTTTCTGAACTGTACAGTACACTATTGGCCTAAGGACTGTATTGTTGAATATTTGCATCCTATTCAGTAATCTGTTTTCCCACTACCCTTAGCACAACAATAGAGAGGGTCACCAGTTTTATACCATTAACAACACAAACCGCTAAAAGCAGAATACTTTGGCTTTCTATTGACAGCAAACAGCACTGCTGTGGGTGAGTCAATTGATGAAGTGTGAGATATCCAGATTCCACGTTTGCAGTTCTTCCACTTGAAGGTCTTTGAGTACAAACCAAAGATCTTCTCTGGCTCTTTCGCAGCATGTCCGTTGTTAGCAACATTTTAGTGCCAGCTGACTCAAACGAGACTCGGGGCAGGATACATTCCCTGCAAGCTCCTGCTTTCATCCACCAGCATCTCTGGCTGACCTAGTTAGTGGAACATGATGGCCTCCCTGCTCTCGAGGCTTCATTCAGCATCTAAACTAAGAACATCTCGGCACCGTCCACAGGAAGCACTTCAGCATCACCACAACACACAGTTGATCAGGTCTTGAACATCAGTTAAATACACAATAATAGCAAATGAGTCGTACCCTGCAGCATCACTCCCAATTAAAAGCACATCGTAACGTTCAAAGCCAGCCTTCGACTGTGTTGCCTGAGACGATAGGATTTATTTATACAGCTTTCTCACACAGGACCGTTTTGACCTAAGGGCAAGTCAGCCCTGTGTTCAACCTTCAGTCTTTTCATGCTGATGCTGTACTTTGCTTGTCTGAATATGTCACAGCTGAAAATACTATTTCAGCACAAGTTGAGTGGAATGCTTGGAAGATCCCAAAGAAAAATCTCCCCATAGATACCGTTGCTAGGATTTAGCACACCTGTACAGCAACGTGGCAAAAATGAGAAGCATTCAAAATTGGCCAATAATGGTGCCTCTCAGGTGTGTGAGAATCCCCTGGGTGAATATGATGCCGAGCAGAGCTGACTCACACAGTTTAAAATCTCACCCTGTTTTGGAATTGTAGACCCAAAAACACTCCTTAGGCTACGTCTCGTCCAAACTGTCAGCGTGAAAACACCTTCAGGAATTTGTGAGTTAGCCTCCACTATGGAGGTGTGTGGCTGGATGTATTTGGTTATACCTACATTCATATTACAATGACTGTAGAGTGGCAGCACAAAATATTATTTGATTATCCTATAGCTTATAAGACACACATATATAACTGGGTGCTTAAATATTATTTTATGTAGTCTATATATGAAACCATAAACATGACACTCACAATCACAGTTTTAATATTAGCCTTTTGTCAGAAACAGCATGAAAGAGAGCAGGTGGGGGAAATGGATATAATGGACAGCTTTCCAGTGCCCTCCTCTCTGGGTTGAAGGTAATGAAAACCAGCTACTGCCTGTTTTCCTGTGTGACAGGTGCAGAAGTAAGCGCAGGTTAGGATGTGGCTTGCGGATGAAAACCCAGGTCCTGGTGGATCTGTTTTTTTTTTTTTTTTTTTCCATTGTACTCAAGAAGATGGGGAACACTCGGGTGTTGCTCTGACCCTGAAGATGTTGTCATCTGGGATTCCTAGAACCGCGGTTCATGGGTTTCCTCTAGTCAAATTATATACGGTGTGTGAATTTGGTCAAGGTGTTTCACGAGTCCGGCAGACCACCGTCTGAACTGCTTTTCCTCTTACCTGTGCCTTCCCAACTGCTGGAACATGGTCTTGTCCCATGTTGGCCGCTTTGTACATATTTTGTGGGGGAAACAGAGGAGCCGGTTCATGACTACACCCCTTGATGTCGCTGCTCTGTCTGGTCCCCCATCTTTGCAGCATCTCTCTGGAAAGCACATGTGTAGCATGACAGTCAAAGAAAAGCACAACTTCTAGCATGACGTTTCAGTGTGGTTGAAGTTTATGAAGTATGCAAGGTTTATAAAGCCAGATATGAACATACCTGTAAGTGTATATATAATTCCATTGAATGCAGCAGCTAATAATTACAATTCTGCAAATGTGAATGTAATACCTCAAGTACATGATGGAGTTCATCACAGGGAAATCTCACATAGAAACACACACTACTGGGCAATTTATTGTGACTAATCCATCTGCAACACACATCTTTGGACTACTGGAGGAAACCAGAACACCTGAACAATAACACATAAGCATGGGAAGCTAACTACTCATATTTATTAATAATAAAAACAATCATCTTGTAATAACAAAATATGAAATAGCAACTACTTTGCAGAATTTTACCTTTTATTGTTATTGTATCACCAAATTAGAGCCTAGAAACAATTTAAAAATATTGGAATGTGCCATTGTCTGTCCCAAATCTTGTTAGGCCACAATAAAACTTGTACTACTATGTGGCAATTAAACAAAAAAAAACTTCAGGCACACATATCCCTTTAGACTGTAGAACTAAAAATATATAAATATATATTTGCAAATGTATAGTGTATATATACATGCAGTATTATAATTCAGAGGGAAAAAAACAATTGAAGTTCATTAAGCTTGTATTTGACACAACACATGAATATCAGGGTGAAATTAAGCAATTCTGGGAAATGCTGACAGCATTTTTTTTTTTGCTATACTGCAAATACAAGATGAGCAGAGTAAAATAATTGGATTAAACTTATTTTCATATTAAAATAAACATTACCTTCTGTCAAAAATGGGAAGCCTGCAAGACAAAGCATGTAAATGAGAGTGCAAAATGTGCTCATGGGTCCTTGAATGGAGGTATAACACATCCATGATGTGGAGACCAAATTGTGATTCTGGCATCACGTGTTGTATTAAACTGCTGCTTTAACATCTCAAAAGTGTTTTGAAATTATGAACGTGTCATGAGGTTCTTATCTACAGTTGTTCTGGCAAAATTAGAAATGGTAGTGGAGCTGTTATTAATGAGCTGTAATTGGTGATATTACGACTATGAAAAGCTTCACACTACAGCGTGAGTCATGTGACACAACTCGCTCCATGTTTGCCTCTGCTGCGGAGCTGCCTTTGAACTCGAATCTGTATTTGTCCTCAGAGGAAAATTCTGCAAAGCTTGCATTGCTGAAGTGCTGTAGGACCTCACTAGCTATGTGTTCAAGCACATCTACTCGGAGATGTATGTAAACTATGTGAGCATGCCTGGCTTTACTGTGCTCATCTTGTTTGATGTTGCAGTTTGTATTTCTTTCTTCTTACTTATATCATTGTACATAATAATACATAACATGTTAGTAATACACTACCCAGCCAAAAAAAGTCACCACCTGGATTTAACATAATGTTATGATCTGGGGCTGCTTCGGCTGGTTAGGTCTAGGTTCAGCAACCTTATGTGCATGAAAAATGAGGTCAGCTGGCTACCTGAATATACTGAATGACCAGATTTTTCCATCAGTGGATTTTTTTCTTCCCTGATGGCATGGGCATATTTCAAAATGACAATGCCAGGATTCATCGGGCTCAAAATGTGAAACAGTGCTTCAGGGAGCATGAGACATCATTTTCACATGTGGATTGGCTGACCTTAACTCCATTGAGAATCTTTGGGATGTGCTAGAGAAGACTTTACACAGTGGTCCAGCCCAACATCAATACAAGATCCTGGCAAAAAAAATTAATGCAACTCTGGATGTAAATTAATGTTGTGACATTGCATAAGCTTATCAAAATGATGCCATGGTGAATGCGTGGCATAATCAAAGCTAAAGGGGTTCCGACGAAATATTAGTGTGTGACTTTTTTTTTTTTGCCGGGCAGTGTATATGCATATGTGCATACATTAATCTTACTTATACAGCCGGTGGGTTAGCAGATGGGGTAGTGCTTTAGTGCTTTAGTGCTGCCAAGGTAATGAGATTTAATCCATCCTCCAGTTGTAGTTCCCTTGATCTTGGTTTTTGTTTTTTGGTGCCATCGAGTCATTTTCGACTCGTACTTGTCTGATATGACAAGCAGTCTTCAGTTAGGCAGCTTAGCACTGCTAAAGTGGTACTGTTAGTTGACTTTATAGTGCCAATCCATTTCATTGCCCATCTTCCCTTTTTGCTGATTTACCATGAATTGGACCTGTAAAAATAAACCAGCTATGTAAGTGATGAAATAATAAACAGACAGCAATTTCTATGTTAATCCACGATAACTACTGTAACTACAGATTGGATGCTTCTCTGCTGACCGGGACCATCAGGGTATGATAACTTACAGCATTACAGTGTATTAACAAACACTTTCTCTGTAACTGCCCCCTGGCTGCATCCAATAGGAGAAGTTGATGCAGTTGAAGCAGGATTATTACACTAATAATGTAGATACAGTATTTTGCAGTATTTTGGGCTGTTGCTGTATCCCGATGCTCAGTGTTTCCAGTCACAATCACACTTTAGTGCCCTTAATAAAGGTGCAGAAAATCCTCAGCTTGATGGAGCTGTGGCCGTCCATATGTTGCCACCTTTGCTTAATATGAGTTTAAAACGAGCTTCAAAATGAATCTTTTTTGCAATACCTTCTATCACAGAGAAGCCAGTTACAAGCCTAGACAAGGTCTTTGGTTGTAGCTTTAGGGATGCCGCGGCCGTACGAGCAATGACCAAGAAGCTTGAGACTTGGCTCACCACAGTAGACAAATCTGGCTTACCTGGCAGGTTTAAGGCTTGGTTACACCAGCACGGCATCTTGCCACGTGTCCTTTGGCCTTTACTGGTCTATGAGGTGACTATGTCAACTGTGGAGATCCTGGAGAGGAAGATCAGTGGTTACCTTCGCAGGTGGCTGGGTCTGCCACATAGTTTCAACAGTGTAGCGCTGTATGGAACGAGCAATAAGCTCCAGCTCCCCATAAGTAGTCTTGAAGAGGAGTTTAAAGTGTTGCGTACAAGAAAGGCACTGCTGTTTCGGGACTTCAGGGACTCCAGAGTGGCATCAGCAGGCATCAGGGTACGGACAGGTAGGAAGTGGAGAGCCCAGGAAGGGTTGGAGGTAGCGGAGTCTTAGCTGAAACACAAGGTTCTGGTGGGCGTCTTGGCAACAGGGCGGGCAGGGTTGGGATTAATCCCTCAACATCGTTACGACAAGGCCTCTGGCAAGGATAGACGTCATCTAGTCCTGGAGGAGGTGCGGGCAGGTGTGGAGGAGGAGCGAACCAGTAGGATGGTGGGCATGCGTCAGCAGGGAGCCTGGACGAGGTGGGGAGGGGGTGATAGAGAGGACGATAACCTGGGGTGACATCTGGCAGGCAGAACCACAGTGCATTAAGTTCACGGTCCAATCCCTGTATGATGTCCTACCTAGCCCAGCAAATCTGCACATCTGGGGCAAGAGTGATTCACCAGCATGTCCTCTCTGCACTGGAAAGGGCTCACTGGAGCATATCCTTAGTAGCTGCACAACAGCCCTGAGTGAGGGCCACTAGCGTTGGCGGCACGATAAGGTGCTCAAGGCAATGGCAGAGCCCATCTCTAAAGCCATGGCTAACAACAGGGTCATCCACAGTCAGAGGAACATCACCTTTGTTAGGGCGGGAGAGCACCCTCAGCCACAGCCCAGAGCAGCAGCCAGCTTGCTTGCCTCAGCGCTGGACTGGGAGATTCGGGTAGACTTAGTCAGGCAGCTCAAGTTCCTGGAACATGTGACATCAACTTCCTTGAGGCCAAATGTGGTGTTAACATCTGCCTCCTCAAGGCAGGTGCTCATAGTAGAGCTGACAGTCCCCTGGAAGGACCAAATGGAAGAGGCAAATGAGTGCAAGCGGTCCAAGTACCAGGAGCTGGTGGAGCAGTGCCGGAAGAGCCGCTGGAATGGTTGTTTTGAGCTTGTTGAGGTGGGGTGTAGAGGCTTTGCTGGCCGTTCACTATGCAAGGTCTTTACCTTGCTTGGCATCGCAGGAGATGCTAAAAGAAGAGCCATAAAGTCCATCGTTGAGGCTGCAGAGAGGGCATCTAGGTAGATTTGGATCAGGAGGTCCGAACTGTGGATTAGTGCTGCTGGGACACAAGCCAGGGCCTGATCAACTCTGGCTGGGTCACCTGAGCGAGAGTGTCTGATGTTGTGAGACCTGAAACACCCGATGACCTCAGGAAACATCACTGATGATGTGTCCCAGCGCATCCTAGGATGTATCTTTAAACTTTAATTAAGGTACTTTTGGTTTTACACAGATGCTCTTTTATAATTTTTACCCATGGATTTGATGGATATTGTCCTACATGAAACAACCCCCCCTACATCCGATTATATTGTTAGTAGTTTGTGTTCAGGCAGATTGCGCAGTAAGAATACAAGAATGTACCAATGGGTAAATCAATATAAAACAGCATTACTGCCATTGGTTTCTTAGCAGCCACAGTGATAGCTGTGGCCTTTCGTTCTCAAAAATCTGTTTACAGCCTTGGACAGATGAAAAAAGTGCAGAGGTGCACATCATCTAGCAGAAGATTCTGATGAAGCAATCAATAAAATAATGCATCCATGTGCCTGATGTGATACTGCAGATAATGTGTTAGGGAATGATTCCCAGTGTGAGAAGGGAAGCCATTTGTGTGGTGGATTGCTTTCCGATAATAACCATGCACTGCTGTTATATATCCTACAATATTACATTTATAATTTATATGTGAGACCAAATTCTCAACTTATGGCTTAAGCCCGGTTTAAAAATATAATGATGAAATGTGAAGTGAGGTCGAAAAGGATGCATTGCGAGCCAACAGGTTGTCAAGACTTGGCAGCAGATGTAATTTTGTTCTGTTATTTGCAGGCTCACAATGTTCCAGGTAAACACAGCATCCAACAGCAACATCCTTTCCAGTTTGAGAAAAACCAGCCCTATTGCCACTCAAGAGATTACACAGGAGATTCAGCGGTCAACGCATTTCAACTTTCTTCCAAAGGCTGTTAGTCAGCATGCATTAAAAGCAGCGCT
The DNA here is from genome assembly GCA_018136845.1 of Heterotis niloticus. Classification (NCBI taxonomy): domain Eukaryota; kingdom Metazoa; phylum Chordata; class Actinopteri; order Osteoglossiformes; family Osteoglossidae; genus Heterotis; species Heterotis niloticus. The sequence goes on from CM030891.1 coordinate 14,635,719, forward strand.
TCTTTCCATTCTGCCGGAGTTGCTCCTAAATTCATCAAAAGCTTACAGCAGGAGACAAGGAGTTTTTGATCCACTTGAAGATGATGTGGGGATTGACAAAGCCTCATCAGTAGGGCTCTCCATGACCCCGAACAAAAAAAGTCTTATGGACACTTGTTTGGTGGAACATACAGAAAAGATATCCTGAATTTGACAGAACAATCTGGAAACTGTGAGGTACGCAGTATAAGCTGCCCATTTGTTTCTTACCTGATTTTTTATGAACCAGTGGATGTTTCATTATGTGAAGATGTCCAGATTAGAATAAGACGTCAACTAAAAGCAGATATTGAAAATATTACATTTATTTATTTAGTTGATATTTTTCACCAAAGTGACATATGCAGGGCTATAGATTTATGTATCTGGGTAAATATTTAATATATCTTGGTAAATATTTAGTATCTGTCAGGAACCAGATAGGCGCAGCCCGCCTACCCATCGCAGCTGCACCAGATCAGGTCATTAGGTTAGGGATAAAAGATGCAGGTCCGGACAGCCCAAGCATGGGATCGCAACCGTAGCTACCCATAGTTACCACACGATATCCCTGCGCTTCAGTGTTCTGTGTTCAGTGTGAACGTCTTGTCCTTGTCCTTGTAAAACCCAGTCCCTTGTGTCGTGTCTGCAATTGGGTCCCTTACCTCATCCCTGTCAGCGTCCTGACAGTATCAATTCATTTCATGTAGCTTGCTGAAGGTACAAGAGTGAGATGTTGGGTCCTGTGTCTATCTAGTCTAAATGTGGTACCACTAACCACTCAGGCAGTAAGGATTCATTTATTCAATTCAGTCATTTATTTCATAAAAGTTATACCTAGCCTGTTATTGTGAATTTAAAAAAACAAACAAAAAACAAACAAAAAAAAAAAACTAACAAATCAAGGTGAAATTAAGCTAAACACAAGCATGGGAATGCATCAGGCCAGCTGAGTTTGTTTAGAAAACAGTGGTGACCTTGTGTCTGGCAGAGAACAATGATAATACGATTAGCATGATGGATAACAACAACAGCATGCCGTTTTGAAGGGGAAGGCAGAAAGCACAGATGGAGAGAGATGGAAAGAGAGACAGAGAGAGAGACACTGACCAACCAGAGCAGGATGTATGACAATATGAAGTTGAAGATGTAATCCCCATGGGGACCCTGGTTATAAACCTTACATCACCTTACTCTACTCCAAAGGTACTGTAATAGCATCTAGTAGATATTTGAGGTACACAGCAGAGCAGCAGTGAGCACTGCTGTACCACAGTCGTGACTGATCCCACTGATCCTGCTAAATCTGGTCTATCAGGTTGTGAAGGATAAGTGCATCAATATTCAGCGAAAGTGAATGCAAAAAGTTTCAGTCATTCCTTGGGTGAAGAGAAATATCCCTGGTAATTTTGGAGTGATGGGTCATTTATTACCATGGGGTTCTGCTTCTGTGACTTATTTTCTGCATGCAGTTCCTCAAGCCCATTAGGGCCAGACTGTACAAACTGGCTCTTAATTACACATCCCTCTCTGACCTGGGCTGTCAACGGGGCTGCTGTGAGCCAGAGGAAGAACTAAAGCGACATGATCTCCTCACAGCTGTGTCTTTAACCTATGCTGCTCTAAATGCCCACCACACGCAACCTGCCACCTATTATAGTCCACACAAGTGCTCTGATTTAGTTGGGCCCCCTCCTGAGCCACAGTAATGATAATAACCACAACATGGGTCCAAGGAGCACAGATAGAACAACTGCTGTAATTTTGGATGTGAATTTAAAAGTCCACACCACGTTTCTCAGCCTCATTGTACTGCGGTTCCTGCACAGGCTGACTAACCATGAGTTGCTGTAGAATTAATTTCTCTTTTACATGCTTTGGGCCCCTTCGGGGACTTTTGCTTCCTGGGGTTGGGTGCCCCTGCAGCAAAGCACTGCACTGAAGAGCCTAATGGTCTCTGAGTTTAAGAAGGATCTGAACTGCTTTGCAAAATGAAACAGTAAACTTTGGGTTTGCCATTTAAATGAAAGCGTACAAAGCCATGCGGCATAATGTTTGTTTGGCTGCGCTCAGAGAGGTTTTATATGATTCACTGTGGAACGCAGAACATCCAACTGGCTTTAGGACAGCAGCATATTACAGCATAACCTTTTGTGAGGCTGAAGGACAGTACCTGCTTGGAACCACACCTTGGACAATGTCGATAACCCAAAAGGTTAAAAACCAGTTAAAATTAAATAAAACCAGTTTGACCTTATTTCTTACATTAACTCGCAAAATTGTCCATTGACACCCCCTATGTTGAGTTTTTGTTGTTACAGACTCCAGTTAGGGCAACACAGATTTTGCACCTGCTATAATACATCTCAATTTAATGCATTTACTTTGAGTAACAAATGCGACACCCAGCTGGAATGTCCTGGAAGGGCCCTCAAATTTCATATCCATGCAGAACATGCCATTAATTCCAACTGATTAACAATAATCACTGTGGTCATCAGTAGTCACTGACAAAAAGATTTTAATAAACACCCTGAATAAATTACTGGATCCATTATGGCTCACAGTCAACGTTATAATTGCTTAGTAGAAATCACAACGCGTCCTTGTGCCGCCCTGCGTTTTCGCATGAAAAGAAATTTCAGGTACAACTTTCCAGACAAGTCCACGAGTGTATGTTGGGGGTCTGTGTGTTGTCGGCCAACAGCTTTCCCATGATGCAACATCTGCTGGAAATGGGACACCAGTGGGGCGCAGTTTAATTATCTTCTTTCATGTGACAAAGTGTGTTACCAGCGATCCCACACATTAGACGGCTGGGAGAGCATCTGGAAAGGCCCGACAGGTGTGCAGTGACGTGGAGTGATTACCCGTTGCCACGGGCAACAGGTAGATGTTTTCTGAGGTCCCCATCAAACAAAAAATTGCACTCGCATTCCAAGACCGGCGGGAAGAACGGCCGCTTTGTAAGACACACGCAGCAGAAACAGCTGTCTCGCTAAACCTCAGCATCCTGTCGAGATACAATGGCTCCGCAGACTTGTTTACAGCGGCTGTCAGATTATTTTATACTCCAGCGTGATTATGTTCTCAAGGACCTGCCACTTTCTCCAGTAGACTACAGCAGGGTGTGTTTAATCCCCTTGTTATTTGCGATGCAGCTAAGCACCACTGGTTCTTGACCTCCTGTCTACTGAACCATAACTGCCATCATTTGCAGTAGAAATGAAAAATAGCTGAACTGCCCTGTCAAGGAAGGAAAAAAAGAGGGGACTATTTGTGTTGCTATCTGCTTTGTCTTATTAAAACTAAATGAGGAAAACAAAAGCACTGTAAAACCGGATAAGAATAAATTTAAATAAAATAACAGCTATGATGAACAAACTCCATGCTTTGTTAATTTACTCAGGTGTAGATCTAATCATCTATGGCAGTTGTTAAGAAACCTTGTCATCTTATTAAAGGATGTGTGAGTCTGCATTCTCTCACCGAAATTAAGAAAAAAGAGTGACAAGAAATAAAATACTATTTACAGACGCCTTGTAAAATGTTTAATGCAATCCAAATCCAGTCTATGATTTTAATCCAATTGTTCTCACTGTTCACTGTTGCTGGGTCAAGTTACACACAATTTAAAATTATTTGTCCAATTCCTGTTTATAAATGCTAACCTCCTTTTTTAAAACTTGCTTCCCTAAGGCTTTTAAAAATATCAGTCCTTTCTTATCTTTGCTTATTTGCATATTTTTTATTTACACAATTGGCAGAAATGACAATGTTCTTCTTCTCTTAGGTATGTCCTAGTGATCTCTACCTCTTTTTTTCACATCAGTTCTGAATGAAAAGCCTGAGCAACTAGTGGAATCAAGAATTCTTTCTCACATTTAAGCAGCTGTAGCACAACAGTGATTCAGAAACTGGGAACTCTCAATGTTATGAATAAGAAATTACAGAAATTGCAATTACTGTTTTGAATAACTTTAGACAAAACAGAACCTAAACACAGAGGCTTAAAAAGAGGCTTAATTTAACAGTTTGACTATTGGACATGTAACCAAGTCTGACTTAAATTGTTCTTCATTTTAGGACCCTTGACTTCTGTTTTTCATGTTTGAAAGTATTGTAGAAGTTACCAGAATAAATGCTTAATTCATTTATCTAAGTTGCTTATTCTATAAAAATCATATTTTAATCTGCATGATAAGTCAGATAAATACTAAAATGTCTGGACACATTTTTAGAAACGCATAGTAGCACTACATAACCTCAGTGAAATACTGCAGCATTTTGTCCAAGTGTTGCATTGCCTATGCAATTAGTAACAAAAAATACAATTTAAAAAATTACTTTTATTAATCATTTTATGAGAAAATAAAAAAAAAAAATTGCAATGTTCTGTCTGTAAATGGACACTAAAGAAAAACAACTGATTTGTAGGGAAGGCATCTGTAAGGTATGAACCAAACTAAAATAACAATCTCTCCTGGACTATTTAGAGCCACCAGCTGACCTGAAACACATCTGTGGAAGGAAACCAGAGCACATGGAGGAAATCCTTGGGAGATTAGGAAAACTGGGGAAATATTTGAATTTTAAACCAAGCAGCCCTGAGGCCATCAGACCATTTTATTGTCGCAGTAAGTTTAACAAAAGTAAATGGTAACCCTTCCTTTTACAGTCCGCTAAATACTAAGTATTTACCTGGTAAATATGTGGTAAATTATAGCATATTATTATGTAATTACTACAGGTAATAAGTAGGTAAATATCAAGAAAGTACTGCTGGAATACTAAGAAAAATCTCCACTATTACCCAATAACTGAACTAAGTACCGTGTAGTTGTGACCAGTTTAGGCTGATTTATGAAGGGTTTATTAACTTTTACCTTGTACTTACCTGGTAACAACCCTCACAGGAACAGTTTTCCTTTAGTGTCATGGTGCATCTTAAATGCTGCTTACGTTCTTGCAGATGTTTGTTTCCATGGTATTACCAGGCTCTTACCACATTCTCCTTTTTCCATGCAATGAATAAGTACAAACTTGTACCATGTATGTTCTGGAGTGTTACCAAGTAATACATGAGAATTTACTACTGGTAATACCATGGAAACAAACATGGCTTCCTTTTACAGTACAGTTTCCACTTACTTACTGAGTAAATTGTCATGTTTTACTTGGTAATGCTGCAAAACATACATGTGGGGGTCGTTATTAAATATTTATTATTTAATATTTATTCAACAGAATAAAACTCACTGAGAGATGTCATGGATTCAAAGTCAAAAGTCAAGTCAAAAGAGTTTATTTGTCACGTACATGGTTACTGAGTGCACCATGTAGTGAAATGTGCTCTGATCCAACAGGAGACTGTGTGTGGTTATACCAGAAAAAAAAAAAAAATTACAATGAGTAAAACAAACAAACAACCAAACACCAAAAAAGACAAGAAATGAAGAGAAAATAAATAAATAAATAAATAAATAAATAAATAAATAAATAAATAGTAAACCTTAAGGTGCACTGTAGGGACAGTGACAGTGAGGGGAGCGGTCAAAGGATATTGTAGACCCTGGTCTGTGAGGATTTTGATGGCATGTCTGGGTTCAGAAGTCTTATGGCCTATGGATAGAAGCTCCTCCTGAGCCTCTCCGTTCTGGCCATAATGCTTCTGAAGTGTCTGCCTGATTTCAGCAGGTCAAACAGATGGTTGCTGGGATGAGACAGGTCACCGATGATCTAGTCGCTCTGGTCCTGCATCTCCTGGTGTAGATGTCCTGTAGGGATGGCAGATCAGATCTGGTGCAGCATTCCACTGCCCGGATCACTCTCTGCAGTGCTTTGATGACGCGAGTACAGCTATTCCCAAACCAGGAGGTGACGTTCTGAGTCAGGACAGTTTGTACAGCACCAGAGTAGAAAACTCAGCATATACAGTACAACAACAACAACAACAACAACAACAATAATAATATTAGGTTAAAAATGCTGAAAAAGGAAGAAATCTAAAAGAACCACCATTAACATTCACCTTGGTCTTCAAAACTGTTCGTATCAAATACATAGTGCTAACAAAAGAACTCGCACTATAAAGGGGATCCCACTATCTATCTAAGCTTCCCCCAAAGCTCCGTTTTATCCTATATTAACCTTCAACTATCACAGCAACCCCACAGTCAACCCACAGCAAGCCTATCTAGCCACTATGCAATGGCTCGTATCTCCCTAAAACCAATTCTCACAAACTACAAATCCAAATACAGCATATCGAAGTGATAGTGCAAGATCTCATCAGGGTTGTGAAGTGGGCACTTTCCTTCATTGGTGTTTCGTCGAGTTAGGCCCATGACACCTCCGGAAGGCTCATTAATAATAATAATAATAATAATAATAATGTTAGGTAAATGCTAAAAAAATCTAAATAAACCACCATTATCATTCACCTTTGTCTTCAAAACTGTTCAGAACTACAGGTGGATTTTTTTTAATATAAAAAAAAATCACAAAAATGTGGATATTTAAATTGTTATAGCGCACTGTGATCTACAGCGTATTTGCCCCCCAGTATTTAGCAATCTCCAAATTTTCCTGTTGTTCATTTGCAAGTTTGGTCACTATATTGCTGTACCAGAGCTGTTTTAGCTGCTGTCAAGCCACTTTATGATTTTAAATTAGTTGAAAATTACAATATTTTATTTTACAGTTTGAGTTCTGGAATCTTGTTCCCATCCAAACTAAACCAAAATATCATGAAACTCTCAAAGTGTGAGGAGCGGAGAACTGTAACCACTGTTGACAAATTTGTCATGGTTTAGAGCAAAGCAGATGGCGCACGGTATGACTGTGAAGGACAGAAATGATGTGGGTGTGTGGCGTGTGAAGAAGCTAAACATTTAAAACTGCCATTTCTCTTATATGCAACTTCAGTGAAATGTCAAATTATGCTTTTTGCGAATAAAAAATACGTGTTTTGTTATACTGATTTGCGGTGATGAAAGTCAGATGCTATTGCATCCATTCTGAAGAAAAAGAATAAGAAAATTGGGTAGCTCAAGCAATATCTAATGATATTTTATGAAATTATATATTAACCACATCTGCAAGACCAAGATAGTATCTCACTTTTTAAATCTATTCATAAAAAGGGTGTGTAGAGAGACGTTAACTTTTGTGTTTGACTGGTACAGACGGTACCCATCTCACAATGAGATAAACCAATCACTTGTCAAAAATATTGTAAATCGAAAATGCATTTAATACACCTATCACGCCTGTGGCCACTTCAGCAAGGGAATGTCGGTCTCTCTGGGATTTAGTTCCTACCCAGACTTTCTGTCAGTGCTCAGTTTCCGCTGCCTTATGAACTCTCCTACAAGCACTGTTTTCCTAAAACTTTGTATTTTGTTTATTTTAAATCTTCCATTTGTCTTTACTGCCAGTCACTAATGTTTAGCGCTCCCAGTTAACGGTAACCCTGTTTGTTGGAAAGAACACTCAGTAAACAGTTTAATGGAGCTTAAACTTATTACCATGGTGTCTCACGATTGCTCCCACCAACCCACACCATAACACCTAGTGAACATCATAGCCTAACCTACTTTAAAAGGCATTTAAAGCACTTATAGACTTGCTGCTTTCGTGCCACTTTCAGGAGACACAAACACAGATGGGCGTTTCATAGACATGATGTATGGATAACGGCAAAAAAGCGCTGGCAACACAGAACACTGTAGAGTATCCATTCTGTACATTAGCAACTGTATAGCAAACTGTGAGATATGGATTGCTGCCACTGCCCAGCACTATAAGACAGCATCGTACTGCATATCTCTTCACTGGGAAAAAAATCTAAATTTGAAGTACAGTTTCTACTGAATGCACATCACTATCACACCATCATAAAGTTGAAAAATTTTAAGCTGGACCATCATAACTTGGGGACCATCTGTATATATATTTTTTACCACTAAATTCCAAATTTAGTTTAGTACTTCAACAGTTTCAACTGAAAACTATGTGTAAATTTTTAACATTAAATTTTTAATGGTATTCTGTGCGTAGATTGCCCTTTACATATAATTTGTCTTTATTTTAATAACATGAGTGAGATTTTAATTGTGCAAATAGTTATATCGTGGAGACAAGTGATGAAAATAAGCAACATGACAAAATGATATTTATTGTTACATATGTTTATGCATGTTATTTGGGATTGCTCTTCTCCAACTAAAGCCATGAACTACGATACTGTTAAAAACAAAAAAAAAATTAATGGGTGTGACCACATTGTTAGTGGATTGTTAGTACATTTTGGTTGCATGGATTTGTGGTGTTGGATGCTTTAAACCTATTTTATGTTGCTGAAGAAATCTATTATCTTGTTCTGCTGCAAGAATGGGGATGTCTGCTCCTACCAGTGGAGATGTGTTCGCCACATTCAATGGAAAGCTGCCATTCTCTTGTTCACCTACAGTCTATATCAGTATTTTCGCAAAACTGCTGGCAATTTACAGCGGATATGATAAACACGCCACACAGCTTTGCAATTTAGTGACAAAGAAAATAAATTCAACCCACTCATTTAGAAACAGGATCCAGTCCGATTCATTCATTCTCTGCTCTGTCTCTATTACGACCACAGGCTGTGTCTTTGTGTTTATTTATTCAAGTGTTTAATGATGTTTGATACGGAGACCAGCAAGTTACAGTTCAGTTCTAACATTTTTTTTTATTATATTCAGTGAATTTATGCCTAAAGCTTCTATTTTTTTAAAAACTTGACTTGTGTTGCATGAATAAAAAAAATATTATTTGAAATCCATTTCTATGAGACTACACTTCTCCCAGACAAACTATTAAATTGTGGTGAACAAAAGTCTGTACACAAACACAAAGCAATACGTTCACAGAAGTGTCTCATTTGCAGAGAATATGGGTGAGACAATGATACACTCATCTGAGAGATGTTCATTAAAACAGCAATTACAATCACTACCTAATATCACAAATCAAAGAAACAGCATTCCTGCCCATTAAAACGGTCTTCAGAATATTCCGGATCTCCTAATGAACATAACTGGCTGCAGTACAGAAATGATAAACCCATGCTGAGGAAATTTTCTTGGTGGAGGAAGCGTGTGTTTTTTCACTTATTTATTTTTTTTGGCTTTGGCTTTATTTACAGCTCCCGTAAAGCTCTTACCCTGTACCGTAGTACTCTTGGGCAGGTGCTACTTCCTCTGAGTTGTTCCACAAAGACATGTAAGCTAACATCTGGACATTGTTGTTGTAGACCAACACATTTCTGAAGCACAGACAAGCAGAGTATAATAAAAATGCATAATTTCCTATCAATAATATTTTGACAGAAGTCAAGTAAAACATTTGAGTTCTGTTGTGCGTAAGCCATATAAGTTTTAATAATCCTTTCCATCTTCCAACCAGAAATTAACATGAGTGACAGTTACTGAGCCTTACATTATCCTTGGTAAAGCATTTACCCATATCCTGCTTACCATAAATATATCTTTGCATAATGGTGGTGAAGAAAACTCCTACTGTAAGATACTACCTTGGAAGAAGGCTTAAAATAAATGACAAAGGAGCAATGTATTTTATTTATTTATTTATTTATTTATTTATTTTTTATGGGCAGAATGTGAGGTTATGGATTTAAGTATGTGTACTTAAAACTAAACTACCTTTGTGTCTCTCTCAAATAAATAAATAAATAAATAAATAAATAAATAAATATATTTGGTGTGTGTGTGTGTCTTTCTCTCTGCATGCCTGCCTTCCTCAACCTCAGGTCCTCTACCAGAGTTCTGGGAGTTTGAAGATTCTGTGCAGTATCTTAGCTGTTCCTGGAACTGCACTTTCCTGGACAGAGACCTCAATTGTTGTACCTGGAATCTGCTGGAGCCACTCTCCAAGTTTGGGAGTCACAGCCCCCAGTGCTCCTATTACCAGGGGAACCCCTTTGGCCTTCACCTTCCACATCTGTTCCAGTTGTTACTTCAGGATTTGATACTTCTCAATCTTTTCATGCTTCTTCTTCCTGATGTTACTGTCAGCTGGGATTGCCACATCTATCACTACTGCTGTTTTCTGCTCTTTATCAACCACCACTATGTCTGGTTGATTGGCCAGCAGCTGCCTGTCTGTCTGGAACTTGAAGTCCCACAGGATCTTAGCTCTGTTGTTCTCAACCACTTTTGGTGGTGCCTCCCATCGGGACTTGGGGACTTCTAGCTCATACTTGGCACAGATGTTTCTGTATAGTATCTGCCCCACTTGGTTATGCCTTTCAATGTATGCTGTCCCAGCTTGTATTCTGCACCCAGCTACTATGTGTTGGACAGTCTCAGGGGTGTTTTTGCACAGCCTGCACCTTGGGTCCTATCTAGTATGGTAGATCTCAACCTCTGCAGAGCTGGCATTTAGGGCCTGTTCTTGTGCTGCCATGACCATAGCCTCTGTATTGTTCTTCAAGTCTGCTTATTCTAACCACTGGTAGAATTTCTTGATGTCAGCCACTTCCTTTGTCTGCCGGTGATACAGTCCGTGGAGGGGCTTGGTCTTCCACGATGCCTTCTCTTCCTCCTCACCATCCACTGTTTTCTGCTGCCTGAGGCACTCGTTCATCAGATTGTCCTGGGGGGCCATCTTCTTGATGTATTCACGGATGTTCCTTATTTCATTCTGGATAGTGGCTCTGACACTCACTAATCCTCGCCCTCCTTCTATTCATTGTTCGTAGAGTCTCAGGCTGCTGGACTTCGCGTGAAACCCTCCATGTAGCGTGAGGAGTTTTTCTGTCTTGACGTCAATAGCATCTATTTCCTCCAGTGGCCAGCTATTCCTGCTGGGTACCTGATGGTTGGTAGGGCATACATGTTTATGGCTTGGATCTTGTTTCTACCATTGAGCTGGCTTCTGAGTACCTCTCTGACCCTCTGGAGATATTTGGTTCTGGCTGATCTCCTTGTAATCTCATCCTGATTCCCATTGGGCTGTAGGATACCAAGGTACTTGTAGCTGTCCTGTATGTCTGCTATTCTGCCCTTTGGTAACTGCACTCCCTAAGTTCTGATAATCTTCCTTCTCTTGGTGTCCATGGGTCTGCATTTATCTAGTCCGAATGTCATCCTGATGTCCTCGCTGTAGATTCTGGTGAGGTAGATCAGTGTGTCGATGTCTCGCTCACTCTTGGCATACAGCTTGATGTTATCCATATACAGGAGGTGGCTGATGGTTACTCCACTTCTGAATTTGTATCCGTATCCACTTTTTGTGATGAGGGGATTCAGTCCTATGTAGAACAGCAACGGGGACAGTGCATCACCTTGGTATATACCGCACTTTATGGTGACTTATGCAATGGCCTTGAAACTGGCTTCCAGTGTTGCCCTCCACAGTTGCATGAGTTCTTGATGAAGCTTATCAGTGCCTTGTTAGCCTTGTACAGTGCCAGGCATTACAGTATCCATGTGTGGAGCATCAAGTCATATGCCTTCGTGTAGTCAGTCCAAGCTGTGCTCAGATTGGAAGCCAAGATCAGAGCTACTTTCAACAAGAGGAAGCCTGAAGGACATCAGCTGGTTCCTAGAGGTGCAGAAGGAAGTCATGGTCCTGGATGCTAAGAAAATATAGCAAGATGCCTATATCTTGATCTTGTACCTTAGCATCTCCAGGATTACTGTTGCAGTGGCATATACAAGTTCACTGGTTTCAGTGATAGTGGGAATATTGAGCAGAGCATCACTTCCAAATATGGTGGGAATATTGAGCAGAGCATCTCTTCCGAAAACATTCTGGCAGTTAGCCGAGGGCGTTGTACACTTTGTGGTTGAAGTCTTTCAAGTTTCAACTGTGAGAATAGCTTCCTTCTACTAATGTTAGAACACTGGAGCAAGAGCTGCTTCTTGGTCAGCGTGGAGGTTGGTTTTCTGGTCATCCATGGTTCCCACATTCAGTGCATGTAGCCTCTCTCTTTGGGCTTGCTATTATAGTAACATTCCATCAGTTCCAAGTTATCAGTCCTAGTCCTTTTTTATCAGTCCAGGACTTTTTATCAGTCCCTACTTTCAATAAGAGTAAGTGGGAAAATTCAGTCAACCAGGAATGTTTAACAGGAATGTTTCTGAGTGAAAGTGCAAAAAGTTAACTCTCTCAAAATATATAATGCAACTTGTCATTACTCACTTTTTAATGCAAAAGTATCAACAGCAGCACAGAAACAAAAGTAGCAGTACAAAGAAATAAAGTAACGGCTATATCTGCTATGGTACCTCCTACGGTATCCAAGCCCACCATGATGTCTAAAACAAATTGAAGATGGCATTTACCTGTCAAATTATTTATCTTTTGAGTTATCCTTACTAGGGAAAAAAGTTTAAACATAGGCCACAACATAAACTTGCTATTAATATGCTAGCAGTGCAAAATTAAAGGCTTTCCATTTTCTTTTTAATAAAATATTTAAACATATATAAGTCCCTCTGCTTGTAACTATTCTGGCATCAGAGATGATAAATTTACATGAAACTTCAGCTTCAACATGCCCACTTCTACATGTATATTATGCAAGACAGTATTGCTGATGACTGTTTTATTCATATCTAGATAAGTTACCTGGTGTTCATGTGGTCAGGAAGTAGAAAAATTAAGGTAAGAAAATTCATTATGCAGCACTAAACTTTATTGCCGTAATTCAATTTGAAATCAGTATGTATTGTACAGCGTAGCCAAACGGAACCGTTTTTCCTCCTGCAGACAAATTACCTCAAAACTTCCTGCTGGCAAATGTCACTAATGCATTATCTGTGTGTGTGTGTGTGTGTGTGTGTGTGTGTGTGTGTGTGTGTGTAGTGGTTGTAGTCCTGTATAGAGAACTGCATCAATTCTTTGCGACTGTATTTAGTGTGACGTATGCTCTACAGGTGACCTATGTACGAATGCCATTTCAAGCCTTATTTCAAAGATCAACTGTAGAATTTACAAGATAGTGAGCGGCATTTTTGGAGTTTGAACTCTGTGAAAATCCTGCGAAGTACCTGTTAGCCAAATTTTATCTCTGCCTCGAAAGACAAAGTTGTCCATAACAAACAAGCTAACAGATAAATAGAGATTGAGCTATGGAGATGCACACAGTCACCATGAAGACTAATTTATACATGGTTATTTTCTGATGGCTTAATGTTGGCATAATGGCAAAACGTTACCTGTCAGCATAGGAAGAGGTAATATTTTTGCCGGTAAAAAGAAGTCTGAGCTGTCAAACCTCTGTTAGCTCCAGTGTGACACTGGAGAAACTGTGCTATGAGTTCTTTGTGAACACATACAGAGGCAGCAGAGTCATTAATGTAACTCACTTTTGGTAACCTGACCTCAGCTTCTTCAGGCAGCTTCTTTTTCATTCCCATTTTCAGGATGTTACTCCCCAAGGCTCTAAAATAGCTTTTTTAATATGACAAATAATAAACTGATCATATTTGTTTATTTATTTTAAATTTTGTTACTGCCGTGTACTAACTTTACCATAGGTCATGTGGAAGCAGTTTAAAGTTATAAAAATATTCATGGGTGAGGAAAAAACATGAAATCATAGTAAATATTTTTAAGATGTGTAATGTTGGACTGATTTAACCAACACCGTTTTGAATCAGACCAGTGGTTTGTAGTTGAGTCCTGAGTGGACAAACCTTTGACATCTCGAAAGTAAACTAACTCCAAAGGTCCAAATGGAACAGGATCATACAATCATTTTATCTATGGTGAAATTTGTTCTTTGTTGATTATGAAGTTTGAGTCAAAGTTGTTTAAGGTGCACTGGTTTTGCAACAATCCTATTAACATTTGCAGGAATATCAGTGATGTCTCTGACAAAGGATGATGAGGTTGATGTTATTTTACGTTCAGAGGGATGTTATGGGTTAGGATTAAAGGTTAGAGGTCAGGGTTCAGGATGGGATTAGGGTTATAGTTAAAGTTGGACAGTTGAAGTCCGCTGCAATTTCCTGGCCGCTTTGTGTACCTGCACGCAGGATGATATCAATACTGTGGTCCTATTTTTTGTGCAATAGTTATGCCTCACATTCATTCATATCCACACTCTTTATTAGATTTAAAAATGCTAAAGTGCTCAAAGTAGTAAGAGAAAGGGGATACAGTGCTGAAGTGTGACTTTACCCTTTCCTTTTATTACAATAAACTTTTGAGAGCTTCCTAAATGTTGACCTGTGGTCCAGAATTTGCTTTTTCCCCTGGCTGTAGGGCACTTGCCATTATGATGTTATAATGCAAGCCTACAGCTTTAAAATGGCTGGGTCAGCTACTGATATTCTAGAGGCCCAAGGGAATCAATATTACACATCTCATTTAATAGCATACAAAGCTTTATATTAAACACTTTAAAACAGCACAGTGGATACTAATGTCTGCAGATATAAGGTTAGCATTACAACATGGATTAAATTGATTCTCTACATGTAACAAAATTAAGGAAACAACATTGGAGCCTGCTGATAAATATGATTCATTAAAACACTACATTTGAGAGTGGTTCTCTGCAAAACACACATATTTCAGCAAAATGTATAATAGTTACAGAATATGTTACATTTGTTGGGGCTTGGTGACCTGACAGGCATTAAACGCCTTAGGCTGGCTCAATATACCAATGTAAGGCAAAGTACTGCCTTCAGCTGCAGAACAGCAAACTTTGCTGTATATCAGGCTGCGGGGGGTGCAATGTGCTTACAAGCATCTTTCTAAAATACACTTAATATTATATGCTTGTCTAATGTCTGAGAATGAACTGTCAGTTTGTCCACTGTATATTTTCAGCAGCAATAGTTATTGGGCCCCTTAGGGGCTTACGGTGCAATAACAGAGCAGAATTGCTGTTGCATTCAAATGCAGGTCTTTAGCAACGGTAAAGTGAGTTTTAATTCAAAATAGCGGCTGAGTACTTTAGTTGTCCACAAAAGTTTCATAATTTTTTTAAAAAAATTAACAAGACTTGGGTGCTGGAGGAGACGGCTGAGATATGTGGGTGGGCTGGAGAACACAACAGGACACAATGTGCTAAAAAGAGATGTGGCGCTTGCACATTTCACCAAAAACTGCTTTACTTTGGAGACAAAAAACAAGGCATGGCACCGTCTTTGTTTAGACAGCACAGCGGAAAATGATTTCGACCGAATTCTGAATATCTGTGCACGCGTCTCATGGCTCCTCTGCTGTTGTGAATCACACGGTCCGATTGCGTGCGTGAAAGTGCAACTGGCAACGCACATGCACGTGGAGATCCTGGAGCGGGGCTGCAGCTTGAGTTAATGGGAACCGGCTACACACATGTGCGTAAATACAGGGGGAATTTCAGTTTATGCTCTGGAAAGTGATTCACGCTCTTATCAATATAACCATTTGGAAATTTTTCAGGAGCGTTTTTGTGGTCTCACTCAAGGGCACTGTCACCAATCCCTCCCTGTAAGCTTTACATTACAGATAAAAGCTTTACATTTATTCATCTGGAAACAACAGCACAAACTACCCTCAATGAATAAACATGCGTGTATTCCATTCCATATCCATTTGAGGATCTGCACGTTCTACAGCTTCTCACAAAGTGAGCCAGTTGAGAACCAACATCATTATTCACGCTACAAAGACATTTATGCAGATATATTCTTTGAAAAACAGCTCACTGACATGTGTGATGAAGACAAAACACTTTTCTTCTTCTTTTAAGCATCTGCTATTACAGTAGAAAATGTAGAGGGATTCCAGTTGTCTGTGATTAACATTTATCAGCCTTAAACTGATGTCTGGGGTAAATGTACCTGCCAAAAAAAAGGTGCAGAAAATAAAGAAAATCAAATCAGAATTCTCCGCCACCTGGTAGTTCAGAGCAATGAAATATGAGCGATGGCTGGGCTGACATCTCCATCAGATGGCTTTAACGCTGTTTAGATATGCTGGAGGGAGCACGGCTAAATAGCTGGATAATGTATTGGCACATCTAGCAACTGGTCCTGCATTGACCATCTGTTGTAGCAAATAAACATGAGCACTGAAGAAGACTCCTGAAATATGTCCCAAAGTATGACAAATTGCTGTCATTTACAGGAGAGCCTGGCTGTTTGGTGCCTGATGGAACTAACACCTACTTCATGCTAACAAGAAGCTGGGTGGTGGAGCGACAAGGGCGATGGTGGTGAAAACACAGTGAACAGTCAGACATATACACATAATTACTGCCAGGTCATGTGTACCAAGTTAGTAAATATGCACACACTCTGGCCATAGAGCAAAACCTCACAGATATTTGACTGGCTGCTGCACTGGTGCTGTGAGGCATGCAAAGAGAGACAGTCTAACTTAAAATTGCCTTCTACCAAAAAAAAAAAAAAAAAAAATCACAGTAATTTTCTCTTTTTGTGTCGTTGATGAAATTACAGTATATTCACACAGGTGCGAGACACCTTTCTCCAAGTTTGTGTTAGTTTTGAGCGCAAGGTGTCTTTCAATGCTCATTTTTTTTGCAACATTTTAGGCATCTTGAGCGAAGGGGGTGGTAGCAGGAGGGGGGATTGAAACCCAGATGCTTCTGACTATACAGTGACCACTTAACCAGTGGGGTGAACCATAACACCTAACAAGATGAACAGAATTGAAAAAGAACAAAGCAAAAACGGATAAATTCTTAGTTAAACTTTGGCTGCATTTGACAGCGTTAAACATCATCCTGCCTCATGTTCCTAGAAGCCCGAAAAAGCATTGTGGATGCACACCCTTCTCAGTGGTACAGCCCTTTTTTGCCATTTTGGGTATAACTCTATGGCCTTTGCAAGTAAGCCACCTGCCAGCCATGTTGAAAATAAATAATGCAAAATTTCCATAAAGCTGATCAAAAAGTGCAGCGAGGGAGCAATTGCTGCATCTATACTTTCTTTTACGGCATGCCCCCCAGTGAACTGGTAATAAGTGTTAATAAATAATGCCGGCCCACTGGCACACCCTGAAGTGGGACCAGAGGCACAGGATGTGTGAAAGCAAGCAGGTGTTGCAGAGAAGCCACTAAGACTTGGGGAACCAGAGACAGATGGCAGGACTGGATGTGCAGAACCCACAGAAGGAAATTAGTGGTGGCACCGCAAATTGGTGGAGGCCTTCTTTTCCGCGCACTCGCACGCGCACACACACACAGTCTCCAGGGAACCAAATATAACAGGGACACAGGCTGGTCATGTGTGCTTTAGGGTTGTGGGGCTTCTGCGTCAAAGGAAAGAGCAACACTGAAAAACAAATGTCAGCACGTGAACAGCTCTGTGCCTTTAGATATCTACTTGGCGCAGTAATTCCGCAGGATGAAAGGGGACGGGAGCAGCGTTATATAGAGGATGACAGGACTTTGTTCGTGGAACTTTTTCAGAGGAAGTGGGAGAGCTGAAAAGTGGCTTCCATGGCTGCTGTCTGCACTGCTCTGAGCGTCTGTGTAGGAGTGCACAACAATAAAAGCCACTATACTGTAAGCTCTCGTGCAGGTATTTGCTTTGTATATATTCTTCCCATTTTTTATGCCATATTTTTAGTGCTGGTGGTTTTGTGATGGTTGTTTTGTAACATTTGAATGAGTTTAACCTTGATTGTGTATTTGATTCTTTATTTAGATTTTGAAAGTGTGTGAAGTTACCTCTGCCACCTCACTGTGCCTGGCCTGTTCTGTTGTGGGCTTAGCTGCAGCTCCAGTCTGTCTTGAGTTTGTATGTTGTTCCTGTTCCCACAGGCCAAAGACAGATGCCAAGCTAACTAGTCATTGTTAACTGCTCGTACTGTAAGAAAATTTAACTTTCCGCGGTTAGTGGCATCCAGTCTAGGCTTTCCCCCTGTTAGCATAGTGCCCAGTGGTTCAGAGATAGACAAATAGCCATCCATCTGTCCATCCAACCATCAACATTAATTCCTTTAACCTGGTCAGGGCCTGCAACCTATTCTGGAATTCCTGGGCACCAGGCTATGAAACTACACCCCGGATTGGGTTGGCAGTCCACTGTAGAACTGTGAGTGAACAATAAAAAAGTAGAGAAATGCACGGTGTGTGATTAAATTTACAATGGCCAGGTCCTGTGCAGCTGTCCTGGGTGCTGGGAAACGTGAGATTTATATTTACTGCACAGTGAGTCCTCATTTAGCCACACCTTTTGCTCCCTGCCTCTGGGGGGGAGGGGTCTTTGTACACCTGTCTGATTGATCACAGTTTCGGCATGTTGTCTGGGCCACCCAGGAGTGACTTAGGAACACTTCTGAATGCCCCTCACTATCCCCTTACCACAAGTTACCCCTCATCCTTCAGGCATTATGAATGAAACATCCCTCCCAATTTCCATAAATATAACACAATGCTGAATTTTGTGCCAGAAAACCTCATCAGTTCAGTGTCATTTTTTATAATTCTGGGGTCTCCAATGACTAATGTGCTTAAAAAGAAAAACAAAGTATTACATTTTAACCTTGATCCATTATCACGTTCTTACGAATATTTTCACAACTTTTCATCAATGTTTTTTTTTTTCTTTTCTGAAGATTTAAGGTCCTTACAAAAGCCTCAGCAAACAAGTGGCAGTTCAGAAACCCATTATTTACTACACCCTTTATTGCTGCTCTGGCCTTTTTAATATAAAAGGTTATGCATCATTCAGGATACAGCACTTTGAATTTTCTCGAAATGTTCGTAAAAGCACTTGCTTAATATAGATGGCAGCAGATAAGTGACTTTCAGTGTAATGACATAATTAAAGGCCCAGAGAGAAGCTTAATGTATAAAATCTCAGATGCTACCTTCACGCCAAGAGGTGACTGTGATGACAAAGACAGCGGTGCATGCAAACTAACAGTGATGATAATGCCACCACTTTGCTGAAAAGACCTCCGGTATTCATTTATGCATTTATATATTGTTTACTTTTTTAATAAATCTTTTTTTGAGAGTGCCTGAAAATTTCCAGCTTTCAGTGCGACTTCAACCTAATATGCAGCATCCTTTAATTTGCTGACAAAGCTATTGTAGATCCTGATCGTAAGCTTAATATAATTTTGCTGCTTTAGCAAAAACTGGAACTTTGCATAGTTAGAGCTACATTTTCAGATGAAAAAAACTAATAATTGTATTTGTTATGAGATTTAATAATGACTTATTACAATATGTGTTGGCCCATTGCCGATTAATTCAGCTCAAGGAAACGACAAATTATTTTATGTAAGGACTCATGGGCAGTCTTATGGACCTTTGAAAGGAAATGAAGGACAATCAACGGCTCATTATTTTAATTCATTATTTTTTTATTTCTGACATTCAAAACATCTGCATGAGGATAGAATTATAGCTCGCGTTAATTCATAGGCTGATGTAGAGATCTGGGTTTGGCACATTTGCAGTTGCTACATGAAAGTCGCTGCCATCAGATGAATGAAGATCGGCATTGCACTTTCAGTTAGGAAGCTTCTGAGGTGGCCGATACTTATAATAAGTAATGAGGGCTACGCGGAAACAAAAGAGAGAAAACTGATAGAGTCCTTTGGAAAATCGGAGCTCACCCAGACAGGATGTGTTTAACAAATGAGGCATAGTTGATGCAACCGTTGGCATCCTCCTGGCCAGCCATGAGCCTGTCGACTTCATCCTCTGTCATTCTCTCCCCCAAGGTGGCCAGGACGTGTCGCAGCTCCGCCCCCATGATGGTGCCGTTGCCCTCTTTGTCAAAGACCCTCAGGCCCTCGACAAAGTCCTCGAAGTTGCCCTTGTCCTTGGATCGCGAGATATGCTGGAGCATTGGAAGGAAGGTTTCAAAGTCCATCAGCTTGCTGTTCATTTCCTCAGGTCGCGGCTGTCCCAGCACCTTCATCACCTCAGCGTTGGTTGGGTTCTGGCCCAAGGCTCGCATCACATCACCGCACTGGGCGTATGTGATCTTCATCTCACCCTTCGGTGTCCGGTCGAACAGACTGAAGGCCTCCTTGAACTCCTCAATCTGGTCCGCTGTGTACTCAATGGTGACACTCTTGGGGTCAAACGCCGGCTCCTTGGGAGGCTCCGGTATGGGTTCAGGAGCAACGGCTGGCTTGGGTGGCGGAGCTGCCTCTTTTTTGGGCTCAGGTTTCTTGGGGTCTGGCTTCTTGGTCTCAATTTTTTTGGGGGCCATAATGCCTCTCCAGCTGTGTAGATATTAGAGCAGAGATAGAGGGAGAGAAAAGGTAATGCACAGCACAAATTGGTGTAGCATTTCCCTGGGCTTTTATATCTGCTTGAGAAGGGAGGGGAGATCAGCTAGATAAACACATGCTATGACATACTATAAAAGGCAGAACCCTGAAATAGGTCTGCCTGTCAATGGCGGAACAATGGGATATTGTCATCAGCTGCTATCACTCAGTTGACAGACCTCCAGGATGCCATTAACGTGTCTCATGCCGGCTAATTATCCCAAAATGCACTGCCTGAATGATATAAGCAGACGTGCTGGCATATTCCTCCTCTGCTTTAAAGCGTTATTTGTTTTACTGACACTAACTTCTCCCCCGATAAACACATCTTTTTTTTAACCAAGGATATTTTGAGACCAAGGTGGCACGTGTAATACATGTAAGTCTTTTGAACATTTTTTTATAAATCTGAAGCGAGTGGCTTTGCATGGGAGCATATTACTTCATCCCTTCCTATAGTTGAGTATTCCAAAACAGCAAAATAATGAGCTTTTATTGCCCTCTGTATGCACAACAAAAAAGTTTTAAGTTAAATATTAAAAGTTTTAAGGGCAGCAACAGAATAAAAAGAAGAAAAAAAACAAACTGCACGTAATAATAAATTTACACTATCTATCTATCTATCTATCTATCTATCTATCTATCTATCTATCTATCTATCTATCTATATCTATCTATCTATCTATCTCATGTTTCAGAATGCTGAGGCATCACAGAAGTTGGCTGCACATTAATGGGACAAGTGAAGGTCAGGCTCCACATTTGCTTTTTTCCATGCATTGATCAATTTCAATCTGTAGGATAATTTGCGTGGAGTGCAGGGGGCTCACATGTGGGAGGTTCTCCTGCACCAGCCAGCGGGGATGTCCTCAACAAGGCGGCGTATTATTCTGAGACGGTACATTGCTCAAATGCTTTTTTGGTAGCTTTGGATGAGTTAAGGGCAGGTGTCCTCTTACCATTGCGTATACAGGACACTGAAATAAAAATAGCCCCCCCCATTTCTCTATTATTTCTACACTGCTCCCCACAGATGGTTCATAAAATCAGCAAAGGCCTCTCACCCTTCCTGATGATTTCCAGAATCTGATGTTCAATGTTTCTTTCCTCCTTTCTCTGAATGATGTCATAATTAGCACAAATGGCTTTGCAAGCTTTCAGCAGACACTTTGCTCCTGACAATGACTCCGAAGTTTTTTGTTTTTTTTTCTGTTCACTTCTTTTTATTGTTTTGTCATGTAAAATAAGGAAGTAAACTAAATTAAGCTGTGTAACAAAAACACAAACGAATCCGGGGCAAATTCCATAGCGAACATCTGAGCAAACTGGCAGTGGAAGAGAAAGGTACGAACCCTGATCGATAGACATATAGATAGATACATACATGGACTACTATTTAACTAATAAAATAATTTGGTTAAAAGCATGTGTTAAGATCTTAAGCATTTCCCCTATACCTAGTAATGGACCTGCAGCAAAAACTGAAATTGTGACACCATAAGTTTTGCTTCCGAATGATCCAAGCCGCCCCTGATGTTTGTCCCTCTTCTCTTTTTATTTGTATGTTTACATTTTGAGTGGAAAGCATACATTTTCAACAGCTTAAACAGTGTTTCAGTTGTGAAGTCAGCAGCACTGACTGAAAGCAGGTCTAACATTTCAGGGCAGATTTCACCCCTTCAGTCAGTTGTACTGAGGACTGTGGTATGTAGATGACTGGCTGAGGGTAAAGCTCATATGGTGAACACCACGACTGTCCAGCGATGTCACCAAAAAAGTGCAAAGCTGATTGCGACAAATGAATAAAGTCAAGGGCGGAATGAAAAAGGTGTTATAATAACTTCCTGGGTTTTACAATCACAGGCTTTATAAATATTTATTGTTTAATAGGATGTTTGCATCTTAGCTCATGATGAAGCCATTCGGTTTGTAACGAGAATGGAATGATAAAACTCAATGGTTGGGCATATAGGAGCTTACAGACTACTTACAAAACATTATTCAAACAGTGAAGTTAATCAAAGCTCAGTCAAGCAAATCTATTTCACGTCCAATAAAAGAATATTAAAGGGGAGGGGAGAAATATTACAAAAAACGTTTGTCCCATAAGGCTTAGGGTATGCTTAATGCATTAAGAAAGTTGGAAACTTGAGAGAGAGCCTCCAATATTTTTCAAATATGCTCAAATATGACCAAAAGCTGTCTGACTTTGCGTTATTTTTTTATAGTCAGAATTGTCCACTTTTCATTTGGGCACATTTTACAAGCAGAAAGGACCAGTGAATATATGGTTTCCTTTAAATATATTTAGTTCTGTCAGTCATAAATTCACATTTTTCCTAGGAAATATCCTTTATTTCCGTCTCACTAATGATTCATTAAGCACTCAGACACTGTTCTATTTCTTTAAAAAATGGAAGGCTGCACATTCTGTAGGATGTTCTGGCAGAATGGAGTCATGCAGTTTTAATCCAGTAGTACTGGATTCTCTTAGTGTACACAACTCAATTCATCATTTCATTTTGAAGCAGTCTTAGTATGGAAGAGCATGTTATCCATTACCTCCCCCCCATAGATCATGCAGTTGCTCCACAATTACTCACAGCAGAATGGAGAAGACATTTAAGGGTATACGTCTGAGTTTCCTTTGAGACCTGCATTAAGAAACCTTGCCCTTTTGCCCAGGTGTTGAAATATTTGCCCTTAATGTGGCATTATTAAAATTACCGTTGGGATAGAAAGGTTCAGGGATTGCCTTATGTATTAAAAACATCTTGCCCGACACTTCCTAATGAAAATGAACCCTAAATTATGTATTTTATATTTTAGAATTGTCTTTATCTCTTTACACAAGGCAGCGATTTACAGCATTCTACGATAAAAATAACCAATTAGCAGCAGAACATTGCATGAAGTACATCTTACAATGACGTTTGAATATTATAGGGTATATTTGAGGGTCACAGCAGTCCAGAGCCTATCCCAGAGGCATAGTCTATCTATCTATCTATCTATCTATCTATCTATCTATCTATCTATCTATCTATCTATCTATCTGCCTGCCTGCCTGTCTGTCCGTTCATAGCTCATTGTATTCACAGAATAATATATAGAACAATCGGTTGACCCTTTTCCCGATCTGGATACATTACACGAGAAATCAAGTGAGCCTTAAATTTGTTATGTCTAAAAACCAATGAGGAGAAAGATCCATTAAGATCAAAACTGCAGACATTCTGCTTGATGTGTCTGATGATGGCATGGTGCAATGGCTGCATAGAGACCTTCACAGATTGTTCTCCTGGACACAATGTTTATCTGAGGGGAAGCCATATCCGTGTTGGTACTTGTTTCATCCGTGATGCATTACGGTTTGCCACCGAACATCCCATTAGTCAGAGTAGAGTCCAATGAAGTATAATAAGGGAGAGGCAATGTCATGGCTCATGAAGGTGCATTTCGAAGTGGATAATGTGGGTACTTGGCTGCGACCCACGGTCATAATGCTAATTAGTGTTATTGAGGGCAGGGGCTACGATGAGCCTCGGCAATGGTACCTGGGCCTTTTTCCTTTCCTTCAACTGGACAGGATAGGGGTGATGCTTATATTTTTAAAGCTGGAAATTGGCACTTGCATTTATAAGACACTGAGGGGTATGAATTGAAATTATGAAACAAAAGAAGTAAATTAAACTAAAAAATTACTTATGAATAATTAAACCGATAAGGGCCTCTAATAGCATTTCATATTATTTGAAGGTATCTGCAAATCCAACTAAGCGCAATGTATCTTCTGGGTGGTTCTAGCTCTGTACCAGGGTGACCCAATGTGCATTTCTCTTATTGCTCTTTCTGTGTGGGTTCCATGAAAAACCTCTTAAGCCCTAGTGTAGAAGTGGACTGCCTGGAGAGGGGCAGGGGCAGCTGGAAGCTGCAACAATGATGGAGGGGGTTAAGGTGAATGGGGGACAGAGGGGGGTTTCAAAGTGACTGACACGCTGTGTGATAGAGAAGCCGTGATCTAATAAAAGGGCCCCAGGCTCTGACCACATTCCTGAGAAGGGCTAGCAAATGACTCAGAGAGCCCCAGTTGGGTCCCCTGTCTGCTCAAATATAGACTTGGCTGATGGACACACAGGCAACCTGAAGCCCAGAAGAGCCATAAAGCTTGGCCGGTTGGCTATCTCTCAAATTAATCACACCTTTCCTGATTTTAACTGTCAAACAATATGGTTTAACTTTAAATACAGCAATAACTCTATTATAACTGTAGCTGTGCTTTTGGGAAGCAGAGCCAAATGAAACAGCACCATAAGAGGTCATTAATGCAGCATATTGCACAAACAGAGCTCAGAAATTGCACACGTGCAACATAATAGATTAGTTATACTTTAAACAGAAAAAATCTATTTTAGGGAAAACTAAAATTCTAAATATAGAGCAAATTATAGCAAATTACTCTGAGGGCTAAATTAAACAGAACAGTGCACCATCATAGTAAATCTGATGAAGGCCAAAAAAGGGATAAACCCATTTAGCACTAAAGGGGCTGCTCGGTCCAGGGAGTGACCAGGCACAGAGCAAGTGTGCATAAAATTTTTAAACACGTTACTTCCTTTTCCCCCTAGTCTTAACACAGCACACGAGCAAAATGATCTGATGAAATTGAGTTAATATGAACAAATCTACCATCAAACATAATGTCATGCTATGCTATGCTAACTGAGAGTTTTGCCGGGAACTGGAGTTATGCCGGGAAAAAATGGCATAACTCCATCACCCCCCCGGAAGCTGCTGCACCATTGTAACTTCTTTTCTTTTCTTTTTCCTTCTCCTATTTCCTATTTATTACTATTATTTTTGTATTTATTTGGTAACATTTGCACTACATTCCTTTGTCTTTTCTCCTGCTGTACCACATTGTGTTGC
The DNA here is from genome assembly GCA_018136845.1 of Heterotis niloticus. Taxonomy (NCBI): domain Eukaryota; kingdom Metazoa; phylum Chordata; class Actinopteri; order Osteoglossiformes; family Osteoglossidae; genus Heterotis; species Heterotis niloticus. Next base: position 14,660,931 of record CM030891.1, read on the forward strand.
ACCTATTGTCCTGGAGGAACGTTGCCTTGTTTCACCATGTACTGTGTAGACGGATGAAATGACAATAAACTCATGCTATGCTATGCTATGCTAACTGAGATACCACAGCCACGTCAGAGGCACCATCTAGCCAAACTTTCCACATCCCCCCCCCTCCTTTGCGCTGAATCTGGGCTTTTTTTTTTTTTTTTTTTTTTTAATGCTCCTTTATCAGTTGATCTCCTGCCCTCGCACCTCCTTATTCCCTCACCTGGTTATATTCAGGTGCAGCTGTTGATCCTGTCTCAGTCCAAAAGGATCAACAAGCCCCAACGCTAAGTCATGTGGCGCAGCACAACAAATATATTAAAAAAAGTGAAATAATTTAAAAACAATTAATTTATCGGCTTAATACTTTCACTGACCCAGTAGCTGTAAACACAGACAAAAGCAGTGAACATAGTAACAATTACTTGCAAACTTAAAATGGATGTCCATTATCTAATAACACTTAAAATTAGACTTTTGTTTAATCCCAGCAGGCTTAATCTCACTAAGTAATTAAATCATAATTGCCAGTGAGTTATACAATTAGCAACGCAATTATTTCAGCATTCATTTTGCACTCATTGCACCAAACAGCCTTCGACTGGGACAGGAGGGTAGAGTTGGTTGAGCATCTTTGCCAGTACACATGCTAGGAGACCCAACATGGAACTCCTGACTGGCATGTGACTTGCGCAGTGGCTTTAAGCAGTTAGTGAAAACTGAGAAAAATAAGCAGAGAATCTTGGAAGGCAGCTTGTTGTTGCCATTAAAGCTTTGCTTAATTACATAAAAGCCTCAGGAAAAGTACTGTGATTAACCTTTATGTAGCTCATGCCTTTATTATGGGAAACTTACAATGTAAATACACTTTACTCTCATTTATCCATTTATATAACAGGGTATTCTTATTGTTTCGGCATGGCCGGATTAACCCATCAGAAGGCCCCTGGACAAGCAAATGTCCCCCTGCCCAACTTCTGCATTTTTGCATCAATGCCAAACTATTGCGCTTCCAAAATTACACGGATGCATTAAAAAGGAAAACAATTTTTTGGAACTGATGTGGAGACACGTAAGAAAGGAGAGTTTCAATTCATGTACTGCATTCTTTGGTGATGAACAGGTAATGAAAATTAGCGCAAAATGAGAGGTCTATTGAAAAAGTGTTCTTACAATTGAAAATACAATAAAACTTTAATGAAATATAGAACTACATTTTTGGGGGGAGGATTTACTGATTAGCTACTTTTTAAAAATATTTTTAACAAAACATGATGTCAGAAATATACCCTTAGATATTGCTATGACCAAAATATAATGGAAAGGTGTTCCCACTAATATTTTAGTTTGTTAAGATCACCCGAGTATTAGGAAACTATTAAGCAGTCATCTATCGCTTCCTATTTCACATGGGTTTGAATTTGAGGGGCACAGGGGACTTTTTGCAATTCATCAACATTGTAAAGACTTAGAACAGAATACACAAATGGAAATGAGACAAAGGTGTGCTGCTCTTCATAAATTATGTAATGGCTGTAATGGCTACTAGATAAAGAACTACATGCCTGAAAAAGACTATTTCCACCAATATCAATGATAATAAAAAATAATGATAATAACACAACAGCCACCAAAGCATCCATAGAAATTATCAGACACCACCTCCATGCAATCAAACTGTTGAAAAGGCGCACCAGTAGGTCATCTTGAGTTTTATCAAACTGTAACATAGGTGCCTGGAATTTGCTAGTCACTACTACACTATATGGACAAAAGTATTGGGACACGCCTCTTAATTATTGAATTTAGGTGTTTCAATCAGAGTCATTGCCACACGTGTATAAAATCAAGCCCCTAGCCATGCAGTCTCCATTTACAAACATTTGTGAAACAAAGTGAGTTATTCTGAAGTGCTCAATGAGATCAAGCGTGGTACTGTGATAAGATGCCACCTTTCCAATAAGATGGTTTGTGAAATTTCATCCCTAAAGGATATTCCATGGTCAACTTTAAGTGGTATTGTTCGAAAGTGGAAATGTTTAGGAACAACAGCAACTCAGCCACGAAGCGGAAGACTACATAAAGTCACAGAGCAGGGTCAACGACCGCTAAGATGCATGGTGTGTAAAAGTCACCAACGCTCTACTGATCCCATAGCCGAAGCGTTCCAAACTTCCACTGGTATTAATGTAAGCACAAAAACTGTGTTTCCATGACCGAGCAGATGCATTCAAGCCTCTCATCACCAAGTCCAATGTCAAGTGTTGGATGGAGTGGTGTAAAGCACACTGCCACTGGACTGTGGAGCAGCGGAAACGTGTTGTATGGAGTGACAAATCACACTTCTCTGTTTGGCAGTCAGATGGGCGAGTCTGGGTTCGGTGTGGAAGAACTTGACTGGCCCGCACAGTGCCCTGACCTCAACCCCATCAAACACCTTTCAGATGAACTGGAACGAAAATTGTGAGCTAGGCCTTCTCGTCCAACATCAGTGCCTGACCTCATAAATCCTCTACAGAATGAATGGACACAAATTCCCACAGACACACTCCAAAATCTTGTGGAAAGCCTTCCAAGAGTGGAAGCTGTTATAGCTGCAAATGGGGGACCATCCCCATATTAAAGTCCCTGTTGGTGTAGTGGTCAGGGATCCCAATTCTTTTGTCCATATAGTGGGTAATTGACTGAATGGGTCTGGGGCCATAGGAAAACCAGAAATGGGGCACAGGTAAAATCTGCCAGCCCATCTACAGAGTACAAAGGCCCTGTGTGGGGTCCTAGGTGGCTGGGCCCCTGAAGGACCAAGGGTTGCCAAAGCCAAAGGTCCCTGGGGCGTGCGCCCAGTCAGTAATCTGGCCCAGTGCTTCAGTATAGGGTATGGATCTTGGTCAAGGAAAATACATTAGAAGAAGATCTAAACCAATGGCCTTAACACTGGCAAGCAAAAACCCTATCTACTTCTTCTCATGCTGGCCCCGTGGTAACACAGTGGTTTCAGTATGTACTTAAATTCGGAGAAAAAGAATACAGTTCCACTGTGAATTATTGTCATTTACTGCATGAGCAGAACCATACTAACCACCCAAAACCCTTGCTTGGAGCCATCTAGACCAATGGTTCTCATCCCTTTTTCCCATGGGATTTACATACTATACCTACTGGAGCACCACAACATTTAGATGCTCTTTAAAATATCAAAAAATACAACTTTCCAAAGGAAAAAATGAAATGAAAGCATATCCAGTTTGTGCAAATGTTAACACAAACCTGCAGCTACATAAGAAATTAATTTCAAACTTAATAATCAAATTTGCCAGGTGATCCCATGTGAAAAAACATGATATAGAGGAATCCAGCACATTTGCCTGCATGTGCTCAATCCTTTGAGCAGAATGATCAAAGCTTTTAAAATGTGAAATCTATCTATCTATCTATCTATCTATCTATCTATCTATCTATCTATCTATCTATTTATCTGTTATGCCAGACTTCTACCAACATGTCACATGCATAACTAGAGGGGACAACACACTGGATCACTGCTACACGCCGTACGAGCAGGGCTATCAAACTGTTCTACAGCCAACGTTTGGGAGGTCAAACCACGACACTGTTTTCCTCATGCCAGCTTACAAACAAAAGTCTCGTTTTGAAGCTCCGGCCATGAGGGAGTTAAGCGCCGGTCTGCCCAATCAGAAGCCCCGCTACAGGACATACTTGATGATGTTGACTGGGACATGTTCAGGTCAAGCTCAGATGGCATCAACAAGTTTGCAGAGGTAGTGATCAGCTTTCTTAGCGTGCTGGAAGACAACATTGTCCCCACAGTTACACAGTTTAGTACAGCTTTGCCAACCAAAAACCATGGGTCGATGGAACAATCCACAAGGCAGCGAATGCGTGTACTGGTGCGTACAACACAGAACTCGCCACCAGCAACATGACCGCTAATAAAGTGGCTTCATATGCTGTACAGCGTGCAGTAAAAGACACATAGTCTTGCACACTATCCTCAGTCATGTGGACAGGACACAGGGGAACTATGTGAGATTGCTGTTCATTGACTACAGCTCAGTATTCAACACCATTGTCCCCCAAAGACTGTTCACTAAACTGAGAAACTTGGGACTGAACAGCTACCTGTGTGCCTGGGTTCTCAGTTTCCTCACAGGTAGATCACAGGTGGTGAGAGTTGGCAATTGCACTTCTAGCATCATCAGTCTTAACATAGGAGCTCCACAAGGTTGTGTACTGCTCTATGCCCTCTACACTCATGACTGTGTGACCACGCACGCCTCTAACTCCATCATCAAATTTGCTGATGATACAGTGGTGCTAGGCCTCATCTCCAAAAATTATGAGACAGCATACATGGAGAAGGTGGAGCACTTGGCATCATGGTGCCAGGAGAACTGCCTCCAACAGAATGTCAGCAAAACTAAAGAGATGGTGGTGGACGTTGGTAGGTGACAGCAGCGGTCCTACACCCCTATTAATATCAACGGGACTGCAGTGGAGAGGGTGAGCAGCTTCAAATATCTGGGCGTTCATGTCACTGAGGATTTAACATGGACTGTACACATCCAAGCTCAAGCCAGTAAAGCAAAGCAGCCTCTTTACCACCTCAAACAGCTGAGGAAGCTTCAAGTCTCTCTGGCGATCCTTAAAACTTCCTATTATGGTGCTGTACAAACTATCCTAACTCAGAACATCACCTCCTGGTTTGGGAATAGCTGTGTTCGTGGATGTCACGAGCACTGCAGAGAGTGATCTGGGCGGTGGAATCTACACCAGGAGATGCAGGACCAGAGCAACTAAGATCATTGGTGACCTGTCTCATCCCAGCAATCACCTGTTCAACCTGTTGAAATCAGGTAAACGTTTTAGAAGTATTATGGCTGGAACAGAGAGGCTCAGGAGGAGCTTCTATCCACAGGCCATAAGACTTCTGAACCCAGACATGCCATCACAATCTTCACAAACCAGAGTCCACAACATCCATTGACCGCTCTCCTCACTGTGACTGTCCTCATAATGCAACTTACAATTTTTTATTTATTTATTTATTTATCTGTTTGTTGTTTGTTTACTGTCTTCTCAATGTTTGGTTGTTGGTTATTTATTTACTCGTTTTGGAATGGAACCACACACAGTCTCCTGCTGAATCAGGGCATATTTCACTACCTGGTATACTTTGTAACCATGTATGTGACAAATAAATTCTTTTGATCGTTGATCTTCTTGATCTATCTATTTATCTATCTATTGGCCACCGGTGCATGTCATAGTTACTTGTGTTTGCTACCCGCTTGGTCTCCAAAACTTGTAGCCCAAGTCTCCAAGCTTCTGTTTCCTTGTCCCCTAAATCCTTCTATCAGCTTGCCCCCAGGTCTCTGTTTATCTTCACCTTCATGTCTCACCAGTTGCAATTGTAGATAAATTGTGCTCCACCATCATCCTGAAGTGTGCATTAGTTATAACCAAATGGTTTACTGGGACCTTCCAACTGCAGCGGTTAACTTCTACAAATATTAAGGATATCAGATGCTGCTTAGCTGCATGCTATCGTTGGTTTTGCCTGTCGTACACCAACATCATGGGGTGGAAAGAAAGAGTGAAAAGGTATCTAAGGATTTACAAGAAAGTGAGAAGTATAACATATAAAAATATATCTTTTCCCTTATGTTCAGGGAGTGATGTTATAAGAACAGCAGTGTTCTGTCATTATTATAAAAAGCGTATGTAGTTCAATTAATTTTATGGATGAAAACACTAGACCTGCATAAACAATGCAATTAAAAGTGTGAATGATAAAGTATGAACGGAGATGCATCTGTCTGTATTCACGCAATTATTAATTATGCGACTCACATTGTTGTGTTTCTTTTTCTTCTTCATTCTTACTCTTCTAGCTTCAATACAAGAAATTAGAGTATATATATTTTTTTTGTTTTCGGAAATGAAAATACATTTCACAGTCTACTGAAGCAAAGCACCCAGTGCAGAAGGAATCAAAACATAATAAGGTATAGAACTGAATAAAGTGGCAGTAAAGGGAAACAATTTTTCCAGTAGCCACAGTAAGACTTAAATGCTGCACGTCTTAGATGTTTCCCCAACCCATTTCATAGGTACCCCTACATCTCCTACTGCTACAAGCTTACAATAACCCCAAAAAATAACCCCTTTATTTCATTGCAATAACCTCTTGACTAACCCCAAAAAAATCGGGTGTGATGCAGGGTAAGCCCTCCAAGGGACTTCAAGTCCATCACAAGGCAATGACACCCACACTCATTGACTCACATGTATGTATGGAATTTAGCAGTTGAGGTCAATTTAGAGAAACCAATACACTTGAAACATATTCCTTTGGACTGTGGGAGGAAATGTGGTGACAGAGAGAATGCAAAAGCTTCATTAAATAAATCCGAACCCACCAATCCCAACTCTGCCAGCACTGGAAACTGAAGTTAGTTTATACTCTGCAGGTACGTGGCCTGTTGCTACTCTGCTGTGCACATGCAATGTTTATTGCCTGAAAAGTGCATACTGTATGCAATGATCGGCAGGCGGCATTCTTTATTTCTCATTCATCCTTAACCAACAGAAATTCCTTTTAACATCGGCAGTGGAGAGACTGTGAGCAACCTGTGTGTTCCAAACAAGCAGCCTTCAAAGTTAATTTAATGATGCTTTCTTTATGCTTTACGAATTTAAGTATTTGTTTGGCTGCCTGTCTGACTTTCAGATTCTGTCTTTTCTACAGGACATTGAAGCTGTACAGTACAGTAAAGCAGTAAATGAGATAAGAGAACATTTCTCCCACAGGACGGGTACAGTAAAGCAGTCGGCGCCATTTCACATTTGGGGCCAGATGTTAAGAACAGGGTGCAGGGTTACAAAGTGCTCAGACAGCCTCATATTAAAGGTGTAGTTGTGAGCCTTTTTTGGCAGATTACATTGTCAAGAGATGGACAGCAACGCACTGGCGGTTCCAGATCGGATTTGTGGAGAACAAGTTAATTGAACAAGTAACTTTCAGGCATGTTCTCACTGAATTTACATATTTATGATCATTACACATATTCACATATTCAAACCACTGCGTTTTGTTAGAGCTCACTTAATACAATATAAAAACCAGAGAGCCTTTAGTGTATGAGCTGAGGGTTCGTTTGGGAACCACCGTTTGAATTGTCACATAATCTGAACTACATCCTGTCAGCCTGTATTGATTTTTAACAGCAACACATTTTAAAGAATGCTTGGCAGTGAAATGGGCTGTAAATCAAATGGGTACGAAATGAAGTTCAGGGGTAATGTCCTCATCTGTCATAGAAGAAGTAGAAATACAATCATATATCGTGATGCGGGCAGTTTTATCCCACTTTACAGGGGAAAAAAGCTGCTTTATAGAAGTATTACTTTGTGTGCAGCACAGTGCCAGAGCAGGAGGTGCTGATGTCTCAGAGTGACTGAGCTCCATGCTTGGATGCTCAAAGAAAAGCACAGAAGAAGGCAAAGGTGAACCAATTCTGTACCCTCCTTCCCCAACAATCAAAATAAAAAATGATTATATGTCAATTTGTTTGTTAAATAATACCTCCTCACTGTCTGGCCATATTGCTCAGAAGACAATGAGGGCAAGCTACTGTTTGTTAATTCTCATTTAAAATGGATGTTTAAAGCAGCTGGGCTCAGGACCTGAGGAAGATTTAGGGAGGTGCTAAGGTTCACCTTAAAACCCTGCAATGTGTCTTTGGGCTCTGCCCTGCTTGTATCACCCACTGGACAAAATACTGCAGTTTATCAGATACCGGAGGGTTCTTCTCAGTTCTTGTTAATAATAATAATAATAATAATAATAATTCCCATTTAAAAGAAAGAAGACATTGTTTTGTCCTAATTTGCTAAGAAACTTTTTTCGTTGAACTGCACTTTTGTTTATTCTGTTTCAGGATCATAATTTTTATGTCAAATTTTTTTAATTTAATCTTAAATATTTATCTAATTATGTTAATCGAACTGTGAAGATATATATTATGTACTAAACTTCATATTTCCTGAATCAATAGTCATGGTGGTATTCAGCTTCTTTAATTTTCTTGACGGCCATACAGGCAACGGGCAGTATTGAATATCTCATCGAACACAAGAACACAAGAAGAAATGGATGAAAAAGCTAAAGGTGACATTTAAAGAGCCACAAAGGAGGTGCACAGGCAGACACGTGCGTATCCATATTCTGCAGTGACATAAAAGGACTCGACTAAGGCGCATTCGCGGTGGGACCTTTATTTATTTGCTTATCGCTTAATTAATTCATTACTTTTATATCTCTTTTTGCTAGCTGTGCTGGAGCTTCATTTACTCTGCACTGCAAATAACTTTCCTCTCTAGGGGAGTGCCTGTGCTGCACGGCATCTCCTTGTCCCCACGTCAACAGCAGGGTGATGACAGCCGCCAAATGCCGGGAGTCAGGGCCTCACTTGCCCCCCCCCCCCCCTTTCTCTGTTCCCAAAATGTGTGCCCCTATTAAGAATAAGGACAAAGTTTGTGACCCCCCAGGGCAGGGATGGATCTCAGCGTAGAAAAGGAACTTTCCATGCTGTTTCAAAGCCTGCCTCTCTTATCCCTTAGTCTGGATCAGATGTGAGGCTCTGGATCTGTAGTCCCCCAACTCCACTGGGCCTCTTTATTTTATTATGCAGACTGTGTATAGCATGAGCATGACTATGCATCTGCTGTACCTGTTTATCCCGTCAGCTAACAGGTTTATAAGTAGTTTCTCAGAGCTTAAGCACTTTTTTACCCAGACGGATTGAACATGTATTTACCCTGGTCTCTAATCCAGCATTTCTTGCGAGCGCACTCACCATCTATTTGCAATGACATTTGATAACCTTCCTTTCTATAGCATTTGTCCAAAGGAAGTGCACAGGTGTGCTGTCTACTTTGCAGATGTCTGTCTTATGCCATTAGGGAAGTTTTTTTTAAATTTTTTTTATTTGTTAGTAGATGACCTGAAGCAATCAAAGCATGATAAAAATTATGTGCGTTCACTGGAAAAAAACAAAGGCTGATATTACGCATATATAGTTTGTTTTTTACTTATTTTATAAAAAATATATATAAATAAAAGCTTCAAATCAGCATGCATTCGGTGTACACCCAGTAGATTTCAGATGGATCAGTCTGAAAGCCAAATCAAATCTCATTATGCCGTAGTATTGCTTAATTGCTCATTCGGCTTTGATCATAATTTCCCAAGGTGACCAACTTTTCAAACAAAGTGCTTCTTAAAGTCTCTAAGGCTGCGGGAGTGAAATAGGGCAATTTATGATGAAGACAATATAAACGCTGCTCCAGTTTCATGTCCATTCTTCTGCGTCCGGGAGACACCAACGTTTCAAGTCTGAGATGCGGAGGAGCTGGTACTTTAGCTAAGTGAGAAATTCCCCCGATTTTTACGAGCTTTGTTACACCGGGCAATATGTTTTCAATGGATATGTCATGCCACTCATACACACAGATGGCTACAAATGTCCAATTTTATGTATAACACTGAGGATCTGTGGGTTCTTTCACGTTTTCTACTGTACATATATTGAGCGAACGTTTCAGAAACACTAAGCAACTTTTAGGCCTTATTACATGCAACTTTTTTTTAGCCTAAAAGCTTTAATTACTTTTATTATGATTTTTAATGCAGTCCTTTTGACCACTTATGGTTGAAGCTGCTCTGGCTGAGTCGGCTAAATATAGCTCCTCGTCTGTTACGGGCCCAGACTGACATATCCAGAATAACTCTAGTTTCTGGGCTCCTTTTACAAGCCAAAACAACTGGTGTAAAGCTCATTGTAGCAGGGTGAGTGCAGTAGTCAGACAAAAATAACCATGCTGCACAGTTCCAGTCCCGGATTATCAGGAGCATTCGTTAAGAATAAAATGTCATCAGATCTTCCTGTCTATATTTTCATTGTCTCTGATGCAGAATTATTAGGAGTTTCCAGCAGTATAGAAGACTAATTTTAGCAATAAATTAATGTATAGTAGTGGATATGAAAAAAATTGTCTTATTCTCTTTACGTACAAGAAAAAAATTGCAAAATGAGTCAGTGACACGGTTGTACAAGTTAAACCATGTTTTGCATATGAATTACTTAATTCCATGTTTTGTATTGTCATATACATTTAACTTGTGGGTAAAAGAGTGGGACAAATGCAGACCCCCACACAGAAAGAAATAAACAATTTGTGAGACCCCCCCAGTAGCATATTGCCACTGTGCTGGAGAGCAGAATCAAAGCAACGCCAAGGATAACTCTGCAACCGGGGAGGGGCAGGATTCCTCAGAATTAGATTATCTCCTTAAACCACATGTGTGGCGTCACTTTAATCTCCAGTTGCAGCAGTAATATTCGGACATTCATTCTGGCCCAAAGATGTGGTGTTTTATTTATTTATTTTTATTTGTTTTTCTATTTTACGTGGGCAGAAAACAAAATCCATTCAACTGGAAAAGTGTAGAAGCCTAAACTACATTACATTTATCTCATACATTGTCCAGTCTTCTTAGTTGCAGACATGGTAATATAATTGTCCAGAATGGGGAAATCCCGGATTATGGCCGCATAAATTACTTTGCTTAAATTACAAAATATTTCATGTGTTTGGGAGCACTCCAAAATACTTCTGTACTCCGTCTAACACTTGCAGAATATAAGTCTGAAGTAATTTTCACTCTGCGCGTTACCAAAATAATACACGGTGCTGGCCTGCCGCATTCTTCATAATTCATTCCCGGCTCTGACGCGAGGTTCATACGGAAGGCCGGCCACACCAAAAAAGGAAATTAGATTTAATGGTGCTCGAGTGAGATAGACATATTGTGTTCTTCCTCATCCAGAATTTTAATCTTGCTCTGAGCAGACCCCATCCCACTTATAAAACATAACCAAATAAGGGAGGCTCAAGGTAAAGCAGTGACAGGAATGGAAACGAGTGGTCCAGAAATGTTATGTTGACCCTGAGGATTTCTGTTTTTCATCCACGTTGCAAGCCCACCCCCTCAGAAATGGTTGCACAACAGGCAAACACTACTAGGTATCAAGTTAACCCCCATAAACCAAGAGCCCAATAGTTTTACCGTCAACGTGCATTGGTTGAGTTTTGCTCCAGAATGAAAATTCATTCAAAATTAATTACCTTCATTCATAAATAGCTTAATTATGGATTGGGCTGGAAGTGGTGATGGGGCAGTGTGTAAAATGGCATGCTTGTCAAATGGCTTTTACGTCACACAGCAACGCAACCTAAAGGGCAGTGTGCACGGCACTAACAGCTGAAACACACACACACAGAGTTGAAAGAGTCCACTGCTTATGAGAGTCTCAGACAGCAGAGCCACAAGTCCTATCTCCTGAAATGCACACTTTTTTAAAATATATTTAATTTTTTATTCAAATGCTTGTAGCTGTTCGGAAAGCGCACAACCCAGTGACCTTCTCCTCATCTGCATGTTCATACCCAGGTGGTCCCATTATCTAACGGCTAACATGGTACAAACGGCCTTCTCGGACTGCTGACCTCTCTCTGCAAAACATACTGTCTACACATTAACAAAATGTGTGATCATAATTGTGCTGACCAAAGTGATTAAAAAAAATAATAAAAAAGGGTGGCTGTTTTCTTTGTCCTTGCATGTTGAAACTGCTGTCAAATATGAAGCAGCAATTCTGGAGGAGTTGCTCTGTTTGATTAGCTGGCGGCCCCACCGGGCCCTACATGTTAGTAATGCGTCGACTGCTGCTCTCCATGGCTCACACAATGGGCCTAATTAATAAAATGACTGAAGGGTAGCAACAGCAGCAGCCGACTCTCCTGAGACTTGGGTCGCACCACAAGTTTGAGGGTATTGCTAGCATAACAGTGCAAAGTGCTGGGTTTCAAAGAGGCGCCCCATGTTGCTGTACAGTACGTTAAACTACTTATCCACACCAGAGATTGGGGTGAATTTATAACAGCGGTCTTTTTTCATGGCTTTTGTTGCGAAACGCTTCACTGTTCTATACGATCATCTTTAATACTTTTAACAGTGCGTTTCCTAAAAAAGTACTGTTGATAGAGGCGGAAGTGTTGGCAGGCTCTCTGTCCACATGATCAGCAGCTGTACCTGAGGAGGAGGAGGAAGCAGAAGCAGAAGGGGATGATGATGATGATGATGATGATGACGACGACGGCAACAGCTGGGTTCTGGTATATTTAGTGTGGATTTCCTTTCTATTCTCTTTACTGTTTTAGTTATTACTGTTTTTCTTTTTATTATTGGATTTATTGGGTAATCGTACACTGTGAAATGGGTGAAAGGAATAAAAAGCTTGTGAAATCCTCTCGCAATTACTCCCCATCTGGTCAGTCCCTGGCCTGGGTATACCCCCACATGCTGCAGTATTATTATTACAGCACTTCATAAATAAGCATCAAAACTGATGCAGCAATGAAATGTATATTCTAAGTATCCAGTATTAAACACCAAAATAAAGCATTTCTGTGCCTACTCAAAATGTATCTGTGAGCAGTACCCAATAATAAACTTTACCACCTTTGTTCAAGGCTACTTACAATGTTAGAAAAGTATTGATGTCTAATTTGCATATTTATGCAGCAAGTATAATGTATGAATTCAGGATACGTGCTTTCATCAAGGGCACTGCTGCAGGAATGGGACTGAAACCAAAAATCTTCATATTAGAAGGTTTCAGTTTTTAATTATGATTTGTGACAAAGGCTTTATTTAAAGGTAAAACCATTGTAACAATAAATGTCTGCTTTTGTGATCCTGTGATGGCCTGGAATCCTGTTTAGGGTGTAGCCCCCCGTGACCTTAATGCCCAATGCCTTCTAGATGGTTCTAGTGGCCGAGAGCCTACCCAGGCCAAGTAGATATGGAAAGTGAAGGACTGTGACTGAGTGTTGCTGCACTGGGCTTGGGTGTAGGTCAGCAGCCTGAAAGGTGCATTAATCTACGTTTACAATTTAACTGGGTCATTTAAACCCTTGTAACCATGTTTTAGGGTCCAATGCGAAGAATTATTTCTTCCATGGGTGCACCTCAGACTATACAGCAGATTACAAGAATGCTTGCAAATGACTAAAAGTTCACGGTGAGGAATTTGACTTGATTGCAGTACGTTTTACTGCACGGGATCCTAAAAGCAGCAAAGTATACCTCACCAGGTCCTCAGGAGGAAGTAGGCAGAGAAAAGAGGCAAGAAATAACCTCTGACAGCTTATTTTCCAAAGTGCCACATAAAACACAAATGTTACCTTTAAAGTGTGGCACAGATTTGCCTCATACATCCAAAGAAAGCGGATTAATACGAGGGGAAGTGATTAGAAACATCCTATTGTGATCACTGATCAAGCTTGGCTGGGTGGACACTTTTCTGACACCAGGTTTTTTTTGATCAGCACTAATTTAGAAGATCTTTATGGGAAGTGAAAAATCCAAGCGAAAGAATAGCCTTTCATGTGTAAGAGTCATTAGCTTTTGCATCAGGGCCATTCACCGTAATGACTCCTTAATTTAAATCTGGCTGTCTGAGGGTTATTGTACATCTCATCATTTGCAGTCATCTGCTCCAAACTGCCCTCTCCAGTTTCAGGCACAGGGGACCACGGACAAGTGGCATGTGGGAAGATTGGCCGGGTTTCTGTGAAATTGTTCTTACCTTGCGAGACCTGGTTCGAGAATGGGCCTTGGAGATTATAGGGGCAAATGAAAAATTCCCATCTGATATAAAATTTTAATAAGCAGTGCAGTACAGCTCTATGCCGGTGTGGTGCTGGGAAAGGATGCTGATGTACCTAAAATAAGGAGGCACAATTTTTCATAATTTTTGCATTTACTGTAATATAAATCTATATTTACTGAGGTATTTACTGATATATTCACCATGTAAACACATTAAGGCCTTGTTGATGGAATATATTTAAGATGATATTTATAAAATGTTTTTGTAATTCAGACTGTTGTTAATGTGTCAATTATCCTTTTTACATTGTGGTCTTTTATTATATAATCTAATAAGCTCAATGTGGTGACACTGCGAAACAACCATGCTTACTCTTTAGCTTTGGCTGTTTACAAGAACTGTTGTCATGGCACTATGGTCCTCAAAGAACCTTAACTTTAACATTCCAGTCTTTTCTGCTCTATTATAAATCTAACCAATTTGCTTTTTTTATAGTTTGAAACAATTTTTTTTTTTTTGTTTTTTTTTTTTTTAGTGTAGAGTCCTGTGCCCAACCCCCACCTGGAGGAGTTTATGGGCAATTTAGAGTAAACAGTTTATATCTTTGGACCGTGGGAGGAAACCAGAGCACCTAGAGGAAACCCATAAAAATTCCACACACATTAAGTCAGATGTAAACTCATGCTTGAACAACCAAGGTGCTATATGGTAACAGTACTACTCTACATGCCACCATGACCTTCAGGCTGAGTTGTAAACATTACCTTCAAAATCAGACTTTTGTAATTGCATGAGAGAAAAAAAAAATCAAAGTTTTACAAATCAAAGGTTATTTTACTTACCTTTCCAATCCCAATTTTAAGAACCACTGTAAATGGGAGAGTCCTAACATCCAGTATGACTTTACTGCTTTATTGATGCAGCTCCCAACAAGCAGCAAACAGCAGAAAATGTCAGCAAGTAAACAATGCTCCTCCAAATCTTTGCTAAAAAAAATTACTTTCACTAATAGTGCCAACCGTTGAGTTGCTTTAGATGTACAAGCAGAGGAGATTCAAATGTTCTGCAAATGTCATTAATCTTTCATGTACACACAATCATTGATTTCCAGGTACTGCTTGTTACTTTGCTGCACTTTGCAATGACTTCAATGGTCAGCTAAATGGATTGCAATTTAAAATGCGGTCATTCAATTAGGACTTCTTCCAAAGCTCTTTTGAAGCCAATTGTCTGATATATATCCTTTAATTCTAAGGCAGAATTTATCTGGGTCCAATTTATCATAGATGGCTGAGCCAAATTTTCTCTGTTCCTGTTGTATTCTCTAAGGTACAATATACAGTGGATATATTGCATAAAAAGTTAAAAAAAATAAATTGTTATTCCACTAAAACTTTATTTATCCATCTGAATTAAAATAATATAACTATCAGGCCCATACTATATAAGGTGCTCGGAAAGAACAGGAGGACATGAAAAAACTAGCCAAACACATCTAAATATACTGAGCATCAAACATTATTAACATTTTTCATTATTGTTTAATTTGTCCTTTAAATTAAATGTTCTCTGTGCTATTTTGTGCAATGAACTATCAAACAGAAAAGTAACACTTAGAGAAAACGTGATAATTATTTTCTCATTTTCATTTCAAAAATGTCTTTTTGCATTGCATCATTTACCTGTTTTTCTCTCACTCGAGATGTTCACAACACTGAAGTAAATGGAAAGAAATTACAAAATATGTCCAGCTGTTATGTAAGGCTGCGTGTTTTGACTGATTGATTAATAAAGTTTTTCTGATTCTCATTTCTACCAAATCATCTAATTACCATGGTGTGCAAAGTAAATAAAGAGAAGCTTCTTGCATCGGCCATCTAGTTACAATATTAACAGAAAGAATTAACGGAAACGCTTCTACAGTGCAAAACACTGCGTGGTATAAATGATGGGTGTTCAGCAAAGGTTCACTAAAAGTTTCCTATGAAATATAGGAACGAGTACTAGCGACCTGTTTTAGATTGCATGTTAACAGAGGAAAGATATCCTAAAATATGCTTTCACATTATTCTGCATTGTGGAGAATGTGTTCTATATTAGTCTATATTAGTCTTTTTCTCAAGAGGAAATTGCCAGAGACCGCTTTTTAATTTGTTTAAAAAAAGTCTGCAGTTCTGTGAAAGAGCTTTAGTTTCTTGGCCCTTAATTGCACATACTGTACGCTGAGGACATGGAAAGTGAATTTTGCCAATTAGTTTTAAATGTACAAAGTGTGGTGGAGGGGGGGTGTTTAGAGTTTAGCTCTGACAAGTGAGATGAGTGGTTTTTAGGTGTCTTCAACCAGTCTGTTGTTTTGCTTCAAGTCCTTAATGAAGGCATTGGCCTTTTTTCTAAGAAACAGCCACTGCAACCTCACTTCACTTCTTAGCAACTGACACACTGGTCAAAGTTCAACAAATTAGGACTGAGTCTAATTTGCCTATGCGTGCTATATTACGAACGATCACATGTATTCCTTGTATGAGCTTATTGTCACACCATGTACATAACCTTTGGTCAAAAAAATCTACTATGACAAGCATCATGGTTAAAAGCGGGCAGGATTAATTTAATAAATCTTTGTACACAGATAACAACCAACACTGACTTGAGTCACCTAACAATCTCACATATTCATCTCCTCCTACCTAACCTTGGGTGCATCCGAGTTTGCATGTTCAATATGAAAACCCTTCTTATGATGGCTGAAAGCACAGAGAGAGGCTACAATTCGTACATTATACTCACTCACATATAAACTCTGCCCTTATATGAAGAATGTCTGTAGAAAACCTCATCTGTAAGGAGTGCTGCATTTTCTTTGAAAGCTTATACATGGGAGATAAAACATGTTATTATTACACTGTTTTTACCTCAAATACAAGAACACTGTTCATGCTCAGTGTTAAACTGCTTTGTCACTGTCATTTGGTTCTGTTAGCATCAGCTCCAACTTATGAGTCATGGTGAATCCAATAGTGGGCTTTACTGCCGGTGGTTGAGAATCCAAAATGTGGTAAGGGCCTGGTGAAAACAAGACAATGGTGGAGAGATGCTCAGAAGATGCAAGAATGGGCTCAGGACATGAGAACGAGGTTTGGTTAGTTAGCGAGGGAGGGTATGCAGTCTTTTGTAATTCCACGGGGTGGGCTCATGCAGGTACTCATTATACACCAGTCAGCCACAGCATTAAAACTACTGAGAGGTGATGTGAATAACACTGATTTTCTCCTCACAGTGGCACCTGTCAAGGGGGGGACAGGTATATTAGCCAGCAAGTGAACAGTCAATTGTTGAAGCTGATGTGTTGGAAGCAGGAAAAAATGGGCAAGCATGAGGATCTGAGCCACTTTGACAAAGGCCAAATTGTGATGGCTAGACAACTAGTCAGAGCATCTCCAAAACAACAGGTCTTGTGGAGGCTTCCCCATCCACCAGTGAAAATGCCTACAGTGGGCACGAGTGTCAGAACTGGACTGTGGCGCAAGGAAGAAGGTACCCTGGTCTGAAGAATCATGTTTTCTTTTAGATTGTGTGGACGGCTGAGTGCGTGTATGTCGTTTACCTGGGGAAAAGATGGCAGCAAGATGCACTATGGGAAGAAGACAGTGTGATGCTCTGGGCAATGTTCTGCTGGGAAACCTTGGGTCCTGACATTCATGTAGATGTTACTTTGGCATACGTACCACCTATTTAAACATTGTTGCAGACCACATCCATGGCAACGGTATTCCCTGCCACACTGCAAAAATTGTTCAGGAATGGTTTGAGGAACATAACAAAGAATTCAAGGTGTTGTCTTGGTCTCCAAATTCCCCAGATCTCAATCCAATTGAACATCTGCGGGTTGTGCTGGAAAAACAAATCCGATCCATGGAGGGCCCAACTTACAGGACTTGCTGTAAATGATTGCAAATAATGAGATCTACAATAACCCTCAGGATCTGCTGCTAATGTCTTGGTGCCAAATACCACAGGACACCTTCAGAGGTCTTGTGGAGTTCAATGTCTCAGAGCTATTTTGATGGCAAGAGGGGGACCTACACAATATTAGGCAGCTGGTTTCAGTGTTGTGGCTGATCAGTGTATACATAGTGAGCTTTGTGGCAAACAGGTGCAGGTGATCTGGGTTAGAAGTGGAGTAACAGAATCCCCCTCCCTACAACAGAACTTGTGGAGTCCACTGCCTTAGTCCACTAATTTTCTTCTTGTTCATCAATGTTAGGCTTACTAATAGCACCAGTCCGAACCACAGGGCTCTCCGCACCTGGAAAATAAACTAGGGATCTTGATCAGAGATGATGTCTTCGGGTAAGCCGCAAAGTCTGAAAAGCTATAGGTACCCTTTTAATGGTGATGAGACAAAGTGCCTTTGAAAAGTGATGTACAACCTCCAGCATGGCATTAAAACTCAGGGTGCATGGCAAACACTTATGAAGTCAAGAGACACGTACATGGGACCAAGGTCTCATGGGCAGGGGAAGGGGCTCCAAAGATCCTCCAGGGAGTTGTCTGGGCACTTCAGTCATGACACATACCACACATGGTGCGGCAAACTCAGCCACTGCCTTTTTCAACCTGAAACATTGCAATTGGTGTAGTATCCTATCACCTCTAGATGACCTATTTTTGGTGAACTTGCCAATGTAGTAAGGTTGTCCTCATTGTCTGTGCTAGGATCTTAGATTTGAGGCATGTTGAGCTCATTCAACACTGCCACCGAACAGGTTCCACAAAACAGGAAGGAGAAAGTATGGGGGAAAGAGACACAGCTTTTTTCAGACACCTCATGTGACTAGGATAAGGCATTATTTATTCCATCTTGATAGAAGATGGTGAACCAGAACCTGGTAAAAATAGCGGGGATGGGAATGGTAATATGGTAATATGGTGATATATCATCCAGATACATTAAGATGTTTTTATTTATCACATCATGGAGGACTGAGGTAACAAAGGCCTGAAAAACAAAGAGCATACTGGCTAACTGAAAGGTAATAACCAGGTGTTTGTAATGGCCCAATAAAGTTTTAAAAACTGTCATCTCCCTCTTGTATTTCACTCATCTGCCTTATGTATTTGGATTAGCTTACATGTGCTATGGAGATGTAACTTAGAAAAAATGGAGCAGTTCTTAATTTGTTCCAGAGCCACTGTGATGAGAGGGAGAGGATGTGGATATTTGACTGTAATTTTGTTAAGACCTCTCTAATTGATACAGGGACAAAGTCCCCATCCTTTTTTTTCTACAAAAAAAAAGAATCCATCTAAAGCCGGGGAAGTAAAGGGCTGTATTATTCCTGCCTCCAAGGCCTCAGAAATGTATTTCTCCATTGCTTGTTGTTAGGCTGATATAGCGGATAGATATGCTCCCCTAGAGGGTTAGAGAGTTGGTAAAAGGTCTATGGCGCACTCCCCAGGGTGATGAGAGGGCAAGGCCTCTGTTCTAGCTTTATTAAACACGTCTGCTAAGTCCTGATATTCAACTGCGATATTAAGTGGGATGAGTTCCCCTCTACTCTATTGCCTAATTCAATGAATTGTTTATAGTCCAGTCTTTTCCATAATACATCAATGTGGCTTGCAGTCTAGGGCAAAGTCTGGTGCAGAAACTGGACAGCAATGCATCATTCTTAGAACTGAAAGCCACTTGTGTGTGGAAGTGTAAAGCGTACTCCATGACTAAGTGATTACCTTAGTTTATTTCCCTAAGCCAGTTGCCAGCTGTTCCTCCTTCTAGGGGATGATGAAAAACTGCTAATAAGTGATTTTAAAACTGCTCACAAGATGAGTTGGTGAAGTTCTGACAGTCACATGAAACTGTTTCCCATTCAAGAATTGCCCCTGTCAACAGGTAAATAGTGTAAATGATTCAACTGGCATCAAAACATTAACCCACAGTAATGCAGGAAACCTTGACATTTATTGGGAGAACCATCATGACGGATCAGGAGTGATGTGGGGGCAAGACAGGTTCTTGGTGAGACCCAAAATGTCTCACGTCTGTTCTCCTCCTCTTGCTTGTTGTATGGTGATTCTTGTTCACAGTTCAGTAGGTACCAGTAACCAGTTACTAGTACAGAGGAGGAAAGGCAAGGAAAAGAGGTGTTGCAGGAGGAGGTTAAAGATAGGCTGATAGTACTTAGGAGGGCAGAATATTTGAGGAGGAAGAGGAAGAGAAAAGAGAGGGTCGGGGCTGCTTTTTATAGGGATCCATTTAGGTTTGTGAAGGGATTGTTTAGTCAAGAAAGGAAGGGAAAGCTAGAAACGTTCAAGCAAGAGATGGAGGGGTATTTAGAAGGCACTTGTTCAAGTGCAGGGGAGGTTGGGGAGAAGGGCCTCCCATTAGACATTCCACTGCTAGGAGAGCTAGAGTATAGGGTTGATGATAGTCCACCAAAGTGGAGTGAGGTTCAGGGTGTAGTAAGGGGTGCAAGGGCCTCATCTGCCCCAGGGCTGAATGGGGTCCCCTACCAGGTATATAAATGTGCGCCTTATGTACTCTGGTTTTTGTGGAGGCTCTTTAGAGTAGTGTGGAGGAAGCAGGTTATTCCAAGGGCCTGGCAGAGGGCAGGTGGAATATTTATACCGAAAGAGAAGGTATCTGTAGATATAGGGCAGTGTAGGCTAATATGTCTGTTAAATGTAGAAGGGAAGATGTTCTTTAATGTAGTGACACAGAGGCTGTCGGATTATCTGGTGAAAAATAAGCTAATTGATACGACAGTCCAGAAGGCGGGGGTCCCAGGTTTCTTGGGATGCTTAGAGCACACTAGTGTGATATGGCATCAGATTCAGGAAGCTAAGCGTGAGAAAAGGAACTTGCATGTGGTGTTCTCAGATCTAGCAAATGACTTTGGCTCTGTGCTTTACAGTCTTATCTGGAGCACATTTGACTTTTTTAGGGTTCCAGGCCAGATAGCTAGTTTAGTGAAAGAATACTTGCGGGATGTTAGGATGTGTTTCATCAAGATGGCGCCAACGAGGATGGCTGCCGTCTTCCAGGCTCCTCTTACTCTTTATCTCTTTGTTATCTTATTGGCACTAACTCTACATAATAATGTTACATTTACAAACGCTATCATCACCTACGACAGACAGACTCTGATCGACATTGGGAACGCAAAGAGGTCACTTTTCACAGGCAAGCGAAGTTCAGCGGACACGGCGACCTCGCTGAACTGCTCTTTGTTCAGCCTACCTGGCGTACCTGGCAAATGGCGCCGGAGGAGGAAGCGAGGGAAAAGAGCTGACATTCTGGTCAAGCTGAGACGACGTGCAAACTGCCCACCTCTTCCCAGTATTCTTCTAGCGAATGTTCAGTCACTGGACAACAAGCTAGATGAACTGAGAAGCAGGCTGGCCTTTCATCGGGACATCAAGGACTGCAATGTGCTGGTTTTCACTGAGACTTGGTTGGACCCCTCGATTCCGGACTTTGCCGTTACACCCCAGGGTCTCACAATATACCGGTAGGACAGCACAACGGAGTCGGGGAAGGTGAGAGGGGGAGGTGTCTGCTTCATGGTGAACAACTTGTGATGTTCGGATGTGGAGAATATCTCCTCTGGATGTTCCCCTAATCTCGAGCACCTCACAATCAGATGCCGACCCTACTACCTGCCCTGGGAATTTACATTGGTCATTTTAACACCCGTGTACATTCCACCAAAAGCCGACACCGCAGGGGTGATTGACAAACTGTATAGTGTTGTTGAGCGCTTGGAGGCTTTACACCCGGAGGCTGATGTGATTGTGGCTGGCGATTTCAACAGCGCCAATCTGATGAAAGCCATGCCAAAATTCCACCAGCACATCAGCTTCCCGACACGTGGTGGAAACACGCTGGATCATGTTTACACTCTGTTCCGGGATGGAAATAAGGCCCTCCCCCGTCCTGCCTTCGGCAAGTCAGACCACGCCTCCATCCTGCTACTGCCCGCCTATAGGCAGAGGCTTAAGCAGGAGAAACCGGTGACGAGGACCATCCAGTGCTGGATGGACGAATCCGACGAGGCTCTACGTCATTGCTTTAGCGAAACGGACTGGCTGATGTTCCGGTAGGCGGCGGAAAACCGGGCGGAGGAACTCACTGATACAATCAGAATCAGAATCAGAATCGTGTTTATTGGCCAAGTATGTGAGCAAGCACAAACAAGGAATTTGATTCCGGTAGATGGTGGCTCAACACACAAGAGTATAGAACAACAACGTATGAAAACAAAAACAACAACATATGAAGACAAGCAGCATGTACAGACAATGTATAGAAACATGTATAGACAATATATAGACAACATGTAACAGTATAGTCTAAGTCTTGTCTACAAAATTACAAGATTACAACAATAAATATATGAAGATGTGGATAAAGTGCAGTAGCAGTGCTGGGGGTCTTTAGACAGAGTGAGTTAAGTTGTTAAGGAGGGAAATAGCGAGGGGAAAGAAACTGTTTCTGTGTCGACTAGTCCTGGTCTGCAGGCTTCTATATCGTCTGCCAGAGGGCAGCAAGTCAACAAGTCTGTGTCCAGGGTGTGAGGGATCTGAGATGATTTTCCCTGCCCTTTTCCTGGTTCTTAGGAGAAATAGGTCCTGGATGGAGGGCAGGGGGGCACCGATGATCTTTTCTGCTGTCCGTACAGTCCGCTGCAGTCTGTTTCTGTACTGTTTAGTGGCTGCTCCATACCAGACTGTGATGGAGGAGCACAGGACAGACTCAATTACTGCAGTGTAGAACTGGATCAGCAGGTCCTGTGGGAGACTGTACTTCCTCAGTTGTCTAAGGAAGTACATCCTCTGCTGGGTCTTTTTGAGGATGGAGGAGATGTTGGTCTCCCACTTCAGGTCCTGGGAGATGGTGGTACCCAGGAACTTGAAGGTCTCCACAGTAGACACTGGGCTATCTGATATGGTGAGGGGGAGCAGTGGAGAGGGATGTTTCCTGAAGTCCACTGTCATCTCTACAGTTTTGAGCATGTTCAGCTCCAGGTTGTGCTGACTGCACCAGAGTACCAGCCGCTCAACTTCCTGCCGGTATGCAGACTCGTCACCGTCCTGGATAAGACCAATGACGGTGGTGTCATCTGCAAACTTCAGGAGCTTAACAGCTGGGTTCCTGGAGGTGCAGTCGTTGGTGTAGAGAGAGAAGAGCAGTGGAGAGAGGACACATTCTTGAGGGGCACCAATACTCAGGGACCGAGTATCAGAAGTGATCTCCCCCAGTCTTACTTGCTGCTTCCTGTCTGTCAGGAAGCTGGTGATCCACTGACAGGTAGCAGGTGGCACGCTGAGCTGGGAGAGTTTGGAAGAGAGGAGTCCTGGCACAATGGTGTTGAACGCCGAACTAAAGTCCACGAACAGGATCCTGGCATAAGTTTCTTGGCGGTCAAGGTGTTGCAGGATATAGTGCAGCCCCATATTTACTGCATCGTCCACCGACCTGTTAGCTCGGTAGGCAAACTGCAGGGGGTCCAGTTGTTGTCCTGCAACGTCCTTCAGGTGGGCCAGAACCAGGCGTTCAAAGGATTTCATGACCACAGACGTCAGGGCAATAGGTCTGTAGTCGTTCATCCCTGTGATGGTGGGTTTCTTGGGGACCGGGATAATGGTGGAGCATTTGAGGCAGGAAGGAACTTCGCACAGCTCCAGGGATCTGTTAAAGATGCGTGTGAAAATGGGGGCCAGCTGATCAGCACAGGCATTGAGGCAGGAGGGTGATACACCGTCTGGCCCCGGAGCCTTCCTGGTCTTTTGCTTCTTGAAAAGCTGGCTCACGTCGTCGACGTGTATTCTGAGTGCCGGGGGGGAGGGTGAAGGGGTGGAAGGTGTGGTGGGAGTCATTGTCTCTGAGGTAGGGTGGGTGAGGGGTGTGAATCTGTTCCTCTCAAACCTGCAGTAGAAGTCATTCAACTCTTCTGCCAGGTCTTTGTTTGATTCGGCGGGGGGTGGGGGCCGGTTGTAGCTGGTAATGTCTCGCAGGCCTCTCCACACTGACGCAGGGTCGTTGGCTGAGAACCGTTCTCTCAGCCTCTTGGAGTAGCTTCTTTTGGCCACTTTAATCTCCCTGGTCAGAGTGTTCCTGGCTTGCTTGTACAGGGCCCCGTCGCCACTCCTGTAGGCATCTTCCTTAGTCTGGCGAAGGTGTTTCAGTTTTGGTGTGAACCATGGTTTATTGTTGTTGTATGTGCAAAAGGTCTTTGTTGGCACACACACATCTTCACAAAAACTGATGTATGATGTCACGGTGTCTGTCAGTTCATCCAGATTATCAGAAGCGGCTTCAAAGACAGTCCAATCGGTGCAGTCAAAACAGTCCTGCAGCTCCTGCTTTGCTGCATTGGTCCACTTCTTCACAGTTTTAACCATTGGCTTGGCACGCTTGAGTTGTTGCCAATAGACTGTAATAAGATGGACCAGACAGTGATAGGAGTGACCCAGGGATGCCCGGGGAACAGAGCGATAGGCATCTTTTAAAGTGGTGTAACAATGATCTAGTATAGTATTGTCCCTGGTGGGACAGTCAATGTGCTGTCTGTATTTTGGGAGGTCATGGTTTAGTTTTGCTCTGTTAAAGTCCCGAAGTACAATAAATAGGGAATCGGGACGTTTCCTTTCCAGGGTGGTGATCTGGTCGGCCAGTGTGCGCAGCACGTCGTTCGTATTAACTTGTGGAGGAATGTAGACTCCGACCAGGATGAAGGAAGAAAACTCCCGCGGTGAATAAAATGGTTTGCAGTCGATGAAAAGAGATTCCAAGTTTGGGCTGCAGAATTTCTGTAACACCGTGACATCAGTACACCAACGTTCGTTTATGTAGAAGCAAACTCCGCCGCCCTTTGATTTCCCCGAGAGCTCCGCTACGCGATCCGCGCGGTGGAGATGGAAGCCCGGCAGATTTAAAGCAGCATCGGGGATACGCTCACTGAGCCAAGTTTCAGTGAAGCAAAGGGCACCGGAACGTGCAAAGTCCTTGTTTGTCCTGTTAAGAAGCAGCAGCTCGTCCACTTTGTTCGTAAGGGAGCGGAGATTCGCCAGGTGAATGGAGGGGAGCGCAGTGCGGAATCCCCGCTGACGGAGTTTCACCAGCGCATCGGCTCGCGTCCCACGTCTGTGTCTCCGCCAAGCCCCGCAGAGAGCCGCTGCTCCTCCGACTAAAATCTCGGGAAAACTCTCCGGGTTTATGAAAAAGGGGTAAAAACTGTTTTGAGACGACTGCCTAATGTTTAGCAGTTGATCTCTAGAAAAAGTTGCGTGGTCTGGGTGGCAAAACACGCAAAAAATAGACAAAAACAAAGAAAGTACGAGAGAGCGCAGTACCGAGGCTGCCATCCACGGCGCCATTTTTTAACTCCCAAGATAGTCAATTACTGGTTTCATCCCGAAATGTATTGACGGTGTCGTTCCGAGAGTCATTGTACGGACTTTCCCGAACCAAAAACCGTAGGTGAACGGCAAAATCCGTGCTTTACTCAAAGTACAGATGTCAGCCTTTAACTCCGGTGATTTGGAGGGCTACAGCCGCTCTCGTTACGACCTCAGAAGAGTGATAAAATCCACTAAGAGGCAGTACAGGGACAAAGTGGAGTCTCTCTACCGGCGCTCCAACATCAGAAACATGTGGAGAGGGCTTAGAACAATCACGGACTATAAAGGGAAAGGCAGCGGTGTTGTAGAAGCATCTGCTCCCCTCGCTGAGGAGCTGAACACCTTCTACGCACGGTTTGAGAAGAACCACCCACGCCTGGCTATGGACCTGAACCAGGATGCTTGCACACTGCAGGTGTCTAGGGCAGACATATGTAAATCCTTTAAAAGGGCAAACATACACAAAGCTCCTGGACCAGATAACATCTCTGGTAGGGTTTTAAGGCTGGTGCGGACCAGCTGGCAGGTGTGTTCACCGACATCTTCAACCTTTCCCTGCTGCAGTCCGTTGTCCCCACATGTTTCAAGTTCATCATTGTTCCTGTACCCAAGAAACCCCGAGTCTTCTGCCTAAATGACTCAAAGTCTGCCTGTCGCACTTACGTCCGTCATCATGAAGTGCTATGAGCGGTTAGTCAGGTCACACATCATTGCCTCTCTGCCAGACACACTAGACCCACTTCAGTTTGCCTACAGGCTAAACAGGTCTACTGATGACGCAATCGCCTTCACTCTCCACAAGGCTCTCTACCACCTGGAACAGAGGAACATGTATGTGTGAATGCTCTTTATCGATTACAGCTCAGCATTCAACACCATCGTGTCCTCTAAGCTGGTCGCCAAGCTCAGGAACCTAGGACTCAACCCGACTCTGTGGGGTTGGGTCATGGACTTCCTGACGGTCAGGCCCCAGGTGGTGAGATTGGGGAACACCATCTCCTTGGCGCTGACTCTCAGCACGGGGACCCCCCAGGGCTGCGTGCTTAGCCCCCTGCTGTACTCCCTGTTCACTCACGACTGCGTCGCCTCGCTCAGCTCCAACATCATAGTCAAGTTTGCTGATGACACTACGGTCATCGGCCTGATCACTGACAGGCCTATAGAGAGGAGGTGAGAACCCTGACCTCATGGTGTCAGGACAATGACCTCCATCTCAACGTCAGCAAAACAAAGCTGATCATGGACTTCAGGAGACAACAGGGGGATGGCCATGCGCCCATCTCTGTAGCCGGCACCCCAGTGGAGAGAGTGAACTGCTTCAGGTTCCTCGGAGTTAACATCACTGAGGACCTGTCCTGGTCACGGCACACCAGCATCATCATCAAGGTGGCAATGCAACGCCTCTTCTTCCTCCGTCGGCTGAGGAGGTTTGGCATGGACAACAGGATACTTGTCAACTTCTACAGATCTACCATTGAAAGTATCCTGACTGGCTGTTTCATGGCCTGGTATGGCAACTGCAGTGCGTCAGACCGTAAAGCTCTGCAAAGAGTGGTCAAGACAGCACAGACCATTACCAGGACTGATCTGCCAGTCCTGCAGGACCTCCATACCCAGTGCTGCAAGAAAAAGGCATATAATATCCTGAATAGCCACAAACTGTTCTCCTTGCTCCAATCTGGAAGATGCTTTAGAAATGTTTGGACAAGGACGAAAAAGTTCCGGGACAGTTATTTCCCCCACACCATAAGATTGCTAAACCACTGACCCCTCCCTGGGCAGTGGGAACAGTCAATCTGGGTCTGTCTGTCTGTATGCCTGTCCCCCCCATTGTGTAAACCCATCTGTTTCACACCCATTTCTGGTACTTATTGTTGTTGTGGGTTTAGTCTGTTGTTGTAGGTTTGGTTGCTGTGTGCTGTTGGTTTGGCTGCTGACCCTTATTTATTTATACTTTTACATATTTATGTACATATTTATATTACTGAGGATGCCTGGAAACAAAACTTTTCATGGTGACAACACTGCTATGCTGTGTTGTTCACCCGTGGCAAATAAGCCTTGACTTGACTAGACTTGATCATGGCAGGTTACACAACAGCCTGGCAGAGGCTGGAAATGGGAATTATGGCAGGCTGTACCATCTCCCCGCTAGCATTCACTATGGCAATGGAGTTAGTGATTAGGGCTTCAAGTTGGGTATTAGGTGGAGAGAGCCGGCCAGATGGGCTCCGTCTCCCCCCAGTTAGGGCCTACATGGACGATATGATGCTGGTGACCATAACAGCAGCTTGTGTGAGACGAATGCTAGGGAAGTTGGATGAGAACTTGAAGTGGGCTAGTTTGAGGATTAAGCCAGCAAAGTCCCGTAGCATCTCACTGGTTAAGGGGAGGTTAGAGAAAGTTAGTTTTCTGGTGGATGGAGAGGAGATCCCATCAGTATTGGAAAAGCCAGTAAAGAGTTTAGGGAGATGATATTCTCGGGAGTTAACTGATGTGGATCAGGTGAAGCAGCTTAGGAGAAGTATAATAGAT
This sequence comes from Heterotis niloticus, assembly GCA_018136845.1. NCBI lineage: Eukaryota > Metazoa > Chordata > Actinopteri > Osteoglossiformes > Osteoglossidae > Heterotis > Heterotis niloticus. The sequence goes on from CM030891.1 coordinate 14,688,656, forward strand.
GGATTACAGAAGATAGAGAAATCAGGGCTGCCAGGAAAACTGAAGCTCTGGTTCTTTCAGTTTAGCCTATTCCCAAGGGTGATGTGGCCACTAACAATGTACAAGGCATTAGTCACAAAGGTAAAGAGACTGGAAAGACTGCTCAGCTCTTACATTAGAAAGTGGCTGGGAGCTCCTCGTTGTCTAAGCAGTGTGGCTCTGTATGGGAAAGGAGTTCTGCAGCTACCGCTATCAAGCTTGATGGAGGAGTTTAAGTGTGCAAAAGTGTGGTTAGAATTGCAGCTGTCAGGTAGTAGGGATGAGGTTGTAAGGGGACTGATACCCAGGATAGTGACAGGTGGGAAATGAGATGTGAGACAGGCAGTAGAGGAAGCAAAGGCAGATTTAAGGAAGATGGAGGTGGTTGGGAGGGTCCAGCAAGGGAGAGAAGGTCTAGGTTTTCGAACAGGAGACCCAATGTGGAGTAAGGCAGGCCCTATAGAGAGAAGGAGGTTGGTGGTAGAGCAGGTGGGTCGGCGGGAAGAAATAAAGAGGTGTGTTAGGGCAGTCTCACAAGGGAAGCAGGGACAGTGGGTGAGTTGGGAGGAAGTTGAGAAGAGGAGACTGAGCTGGATGGAGCTGTGGAGTGTGGATGCAAGTCAAATAAGGTTCCTGCTAGGAGCTTTTTATGATGTACGCCATCGCCACAGAACCTGAAGCAGTGGGCTGGTCCTCTATGCTTGGAGGTAGCGACAGTTAAACATATATTAGCAGGTTGTAAGGTTAGCTTGTCACTGGGTAGATATACTTGGAGGCAAAATCAGGTGTTGAAATACCTGCCTACGGCCATTGAGAGCTGGAGTGTGCAGGTACAGTCGGCACATGAGGCTGGAACTTCAGTGGTTCAAAGGTGAGGGGGTGAGGAGATGCATAGGTAAGAAGGAGCTAGGTCAGTTAAGGGGAATTAGAGATGGGGAGATGCAGGTCGACCTGGGAGGAAAATTAGTTGTGCCCCAGGAAATAGTTAGCACAAACATGAGACCGGATGTAGTGTTGTGGTCAACAAGCCAGCAGGTAGTTTATTTTATATAACTCACTGTTCTGTGGGATGGGTTAGTGGACGACACTCACGAGAGGAAGAAGATCAGATATAGTGAGCTGGCAGCGGAAGTATAGGGGCAGGGTTGGAGTGCGAGAATGAGGCTGGTGGAAGTGGGATGTTGTAGATTTATAGCCCGGTCACAGTAGCGTTGTTCCGCAAACTCGAAATCTGGGGGCTAAATTTGTGACAGGCAGTGAAGGAGCTGTCACAGGATTTGGAAAAAGTGGACCAACAAGGATGGAAGCAGGGCAGCAAAGTATTGAGTAGGTAGGTGTTGGGCAAAGTGGTAGCGTCTAACTGTGGTAGCGTTTAGCTGTAAGCAGGCGGCAGGGTCAGGGTTTGTTGGCATAAAAAACACGATTTGGGTATGATAGGTGGTGATGGGTTTCTTCCTCGGAGATGATGGGTAGAAAGGGTGGTGAGTGTGTTGGTGGAGAGGGCACTAAAGCAAAGAGTAGGTGGTGAGGTGTGTGACTGGGTGGCTCAGTGGTGCGCGCAGTGGTGGAGGGGAGCAGCTCCAGGACACCTGAGCTGCGGTTGAGCCTTCTGGAGGTGTTGTGGGCCTAACTCGACGAAACACCGACGAAGGAAGGTGCCCACTTGATAACCCCAATGAGATACTGCGCCATTAGTGCGCTGCGCCGAGTCTGGTTTTGTAGTCAGTTGGCGTTGGCATTGGGGAAATGCTAGCCATTGCGTAGCGGCTAGACAGGCGTTCTGTGGTTTGACTGTGGGGTCACCGTAGTGGTTAAGGGTTAGGGTAAGGTACAACAGGACCTAGGGGAAGGTTAGGTGGGTAGTGGGATCCCCTTAATAGTGCAAACTCCTTTATTAGCACTGTGTGTTTGATATGAATCTGGGGGGATGCTGTGGTGCCTCAGACTTTCTGTCCTGGTTGCCTGATATGGAGTTCAAGTCCAGCTCAGGTGTGTATGTGGGGTTTGCATGGTTTTCTCTGTGTTTGAATCCCTCTAAGGAAAAAAAATATGTTGGAAGAATGCAATGGCAAATCACTTATGTTCCTCCTTCCCTTTAAAACACTGGCAGTGGTAACCTAGGAGTTAGCAATTACTTGATGGCACTTTCCGATTCCACCCATGTTTACAGTTGGGTAATATTTAGTATATTCTTTCAGGAAAGGTACTGTACCTTGATCAAGAAAGTGGGATTAAACCCTCAGCTTTGCAAGTTCATATGACAGCTGTAATATGAATAGGCCACTACTGTTACTGTCATTTTCCTTGCCTCTATAAAAAAAATTAAAAAAAAAAAAAAAAAAATGATGATACAGACCAATGCAGTGTCCAGCAAATTAATATTCTAGAACTTTTGCCCAGCTTTGATAGCAACAGGAATCTAATAGCAATATCAAACTAATAACAAATCTCTACAACCCAGAGGGGGTGAAATACTGCAGCAACATTCCATTTGGACACAGTGGTCAGAACATAGAGATTAAAATCCTGCTATTAACAACAACAACAACAACATTTATTTGTATAGCACGTTTTCATACAGTAATCTGTAGCTCAAAGTGCTTTACAAGGTGAAAGAAACAACAATATTAAAGAAACATTGGACAGGAATAATGAATGAAGTCAGACAAAATATGAGTTTGTACAGATGAAAAATAGGGTCGAGAGGACAGAAAAAAAAAAAAAAAAAAAACTCCAGGTGGACTGGAGAAAAAAAAACAAAATCTGTAGGGGTTTCAAGGCTAAAAGACCGCCCAGCCCCCACTGGGCATTCTATCTAACAGAGGGATTTCTAAAACAGTCTTTTGTGGTTGTTCTTCTGCGCACATTGAAGAGGGTGCCATGGAGGTCTGGGACATCTGCCTTCATACCATCGGTTGAGGGGGCTTCTTACTTAAACTGGGGTGGTAGAGGTATAGTATGCCACCACAGATGAACCGGAAAAAGGGACAGCAGAGATTAGCAAAATTATCATGGGTCCCTGAACAAATCTGACAGTAACAAGTCCATGCAAAGTAATTAGGGAAGCGTTATAATAGAGGTAGAGCAAAGGCCATATTAAAAAATGGGTTTTTAACAGTTTCTTAAAGTGTGCCACAGTACTAGCCTGACAGATCTCAATGGGTAAATTGTTCCAAAGCTTAGGTGCAAAACAGAAAAACGCTACCTCCCCACTTCTTTTAAGCTTAGCTCTTGGAATTTCCAGCAGACTTCTATTTGAGGATCTTAGGTTATGACATGGGTTGTAAGGGGATAGGCAGTCCACTATATATGATGGGACAAGATTGTTTAAGGCCTTATAAACGATTAGAAGTGTTTTGAAGTCAATTCTAAAAGGTATGGGTTCCCAGTGTAAGGATTCTAACACCAGTGAGACGTGCTCCGATTTTCTTGTCCTAGTTAAGATCCTAGCTGCAGCATTTTGCACTAGATGCAGATGACTTTTTTTTTTTTTTTTTTGGGCAGTCCAGTTAGGAGAGCATTATACTAGTCCTGTCTACTAAACACGAAGGCATGAACTTATTTTTCGGCATCCTTAAAAGTTATGAGGGGTCTAACCTTTGCTGTGTTTCTTAGATGAAAAATGTTGATAGTTAGTCATTGTTATTAGAAGGATTCTTTATAACATGGCAGAGCTGCCAGCTTCTTCTTCTTTATCTTTTACCTGCTCCCGTTAGGGGTCGCCACAGCGGATCAACAGTTTCCACTTCTTCCTGTTCTCTGCATCTTTCTCTATCACACCCACCACCTGTATGTCCTCTTTCACCACATCCATAAATCTCCTCTAAGGCCTTCCTCTTTTCCTCTTGCCTGGCAGCTCCATTCCTAGCATCCTTCTCCCGATATATCCAGAATCTCTCCTCTGCACATGTCCAAACCAATGCAATCTCACCTCTCTGACTTTGTCTCCAAACCATCCAACCTATGCTGACCCTCTAATATACTCATTTCTAATCCTGTCCATACTCGTCACACCCAATGCAAATCTTAACATCTTTAACTCTGCCACCTCTATTTCTGCCTCCTTTCTTTTGGTTAGTGCCACCGTCTCCAACCCATAAAGCATAGCTGGTCTCATTACCATCTTGTAGACTTTCCCTTTCACTCTTGCTGGTACCCTTCTGTCACAAATCACTCCTGACACTCTTCTCCACCCACTCCACCCTGCCTGCACTCTCTTCTTCACCTCTCTTCCACACTCCCCGTTACTCCGGATTGCTGATCCCAAGTATTTAGATTCATCCACCTTTGCCAACTCTACTCCCTGCATCCTCACCATTCTTCTGTCCTCCCTCTCATTTATGCCCATGTATTCTGTCTTAGTCCTACTGACCTTCATTCCTCTTCTCTCTAGAGCATATCTCCACCTCTCCAGGGTCTCCTCAACCTGCTCCCTACTCTCACTACAGATCACAATGTCATCTGCAAACATCATAGTCCACGGTGACTCCTGTCTGATCTCATCTGTCAACCTGTCCATCACCATTGCAAATAAGAAAGGACTCAAAGCTGATCCTTGATGTAATCCTCCCCCACCTTGAAAGCATCCTTCACTACTACCTCAGAACCCACCACTGTCACACTGTCTTTGTACATATCCTTTACCACTCTTACATACTTCTCTGGCACACCCGACTTCCTCATACAATACCACAACTCCTCTCTAGGTACACTGTCATATGCTTTCTCTAAGTCCACGAAGACACAATGCAACTCCTTCTTACCTTCTCGGTACTTTTCCATCAACACCCTCAGAGCAAACATCACATCTGTAGTATTCCTTCTCGGCATGAAGCCATACTGCTGCTCACTAATTGTCACCTCCCTTCTTAACCTAGCTTCCACTACTCTTTCCCATAACTTCATGCTGTGGCTGATCAGTTTTATCCCTCTGTAGTTACTACAGCTCTGCACATCACCCTTATTCTTAAAAATTGGTACCAGTACACTTTTTCTCCACTTCTCAGGCATCGTCTCACTTTCTAAGATTACATTAAAAAATCTGGTTAAAATCTCCACTGCCATCTCTCCTAAACACTTCCATGCCTCCACATGTATGTCATTTTGGCTAACAGCCTTTCCATTCTTCATCCTCTTCATAGCTGTCCTAACGTCTTCCTTGCTAATCCATTACACTCCCTTATTCATAATCCTTGCATCATCCAACCTTCTCTCTCTCTCATTCTCTTCATCCATCAGCCCCTTAAAGTACTCGTTCCATCTGCACAACACACTCTCCTCGCTTATGAGTACGTTTCCATCGCTATCCTTTATCACCCTAACCTGCTGCGCATCTTTCCCAGCTCGGTCCCTCTGCCTAGCTAATCGGTACAGGTCCTATTCTCCCTCCTTAGTGTCCAACCTCTCATACAATTCACCATGCGCCTTTTCTTTAGCCTTTGCCACCTCTCTCTTCGCCCTACGCCTCATCTCCTTGTACTCCTGTCTACATTCTTCATCTCTCTGTCTATCCCACTTCTTCTTCACCAGCCTCTTCCTCTGTATACTCTCCTGTACTTCCTCATTCCACCACCAGGTTTCCTTGTCCTCCTTCCTCTGTCCAGATGTCACATCAAGCACCTTTCTAGCTGTCTCCCTTACCACTTCTGCTGTGGATGCCCAGCACACTGGTAACTTTTCACTGCCACCCAATGCCTGTCTTAATTCCTCCCTGAACTCCACTTTATAGTTTTCCTTTTTCAACTTCCACCATTTGATCCTTGGTTCTGCCCTCACTCTCCTTCTCTTTTTGATCTCCAATGTCGTTCTACAAACCACCATCCTATGCTGTCTAACTACGCTTTCTCCTGCCACCGCTTTGCAGTCTACAATCTCCTTCAGTCTGGCCCTCCTGCATAAGATATAATCCGCCTGTGTGCATCTTCCTCCACACTTGTATGTCAACCTGTATTCCTCCCTCTTCTTAAAATATGTGTTTACCACAGGCATGTCCATCCTTTTCGCAAAATCCACAATCATCTAACCTTCTGCGTTCCTCTCCTTGACACCATACCTACTCATCACCTCCTCATCTCCTCTGTTCCCTTCACCAACATGCCCATTGAAATCTGCTCCAATCACCACTCTCTCTCCCTCGGGTACATTCTTCACCACTTCATCCATATCAGAATTCTTCTTTCATCTCACACCCAACTTGTACTAACAACATTCATCATCATGCCATCATTTTCCAGTTTCATAACCATTACTCTGTCAGACACTCTCTTCACCTCCAAAACACTCTTGACATACTGTTCCTTCAGTATAACCCCTACCCCATTTCTCCTCCCATCCACACCATGGTAAAACTGTTTAAACCCCCCTCCGATGCACCTAGCCTTACTCCCCTTCCATTTGGTCTCCTGCACACACAATATATCAACCTTCCTTCTCTCCATCATATCAGCAAGCTCTCTCCCTTTACAGTCATACTACCAGCATTCAAAGTTCCTACCCTCACATCCACTCTCTTAACCTTCCTCCTCTCCTCCTTCCTTCGGACATGCCTTCCTCCTCTTTTCCTTCAGCCTCTTCTCCTTCTTTGGTTAACAGTAGCCCAATTTCCGCCAGCACCCTATCGGCTAGCAGTGCTGGTGGCGGTCGTTGTTAACCCGGGGCTTGAACGATCCGATATGGAAATTTGTATTTTTGTCCGCATATTAGGTTTGGCAAATTTTTACACCGGATGCCCTTTCTGATGTAACCCTCCCCATTTATCCAGGCTTGGGACCGGCACAAAGAAATACACTGGTTTGTGCATCCCCTTGTGGCTGGATTGCAGAGCTGCCAGCTAAAAGCATCAATTTTCAAACCCCTAAAAATAAATAAAAATAAATAATAAAAGATGACAGATATGACACATGGATTTAGGGAGATTAGTGTCTGCTTCCCAAGTTCTGAATGGTTTCCACCTCAGCCATCACCTCTGACACCTAGATGGCTGTGTGGGGGCTGAGAGCAGAGCTCAGCCAGGCCCTTGTATGATATTAAAAGTTTAGAAATAAAGTCGCGCTTGCCTGGCTGATACCTGGCGAAGTTATGTATACCATCAATTTGTTTCGATAGTTGGTCATTGTTAAGTAAATATGCTTTGTGCATCTTGAGAAATGCCAGCCTTCAGAGATAAGGAATGTTTTTTATACCTTTATCTTTCAAGCTTTTGAAGCTTCTAAGCTCCTCCTCCTACTAAGACTGATGAATTTCAACTACATTCTCCTATAACTGAATGTAACTGTTTAAAGCCACGCTAAAGGTAAAACTGCATTTTTCCATTTGTACTACCCTGTATAAATTGATTTACATCTAAATATTATTTTTGAGATAATAATAATAATAATAATAATAATAAGAAGAAGAAGAAGAAGAAGAAGAAGAAGAAGAAGAAGAATCTTGTTTTGAGCACTCTTAAAGTATCTTCTATCTCAGTTTTCTTTGTATTGTGTGTTAAAATGTTAGTTCTCATATTTTTGCACAGTAACTCCCAGTTAATGTCATATGTGGTCAAGGAAGGCACATTATGATATTTCTATTCTATTTCATTGTAGTGCTCCTGCTCCTGAGTACTTTTTACATTAAAACTGAAGTCTTTCACCAAAACTGAGCAACCAACTTACAATAGCTGCCTCTCTGTAGGTGGTGTGGCTCGCCCATGTGTCTAGCTTACACTCAGATGCTTTATTAAAAAACACAAAACAAATAGTGCGCCAAGCTTAAGAAACAGGAGCTACTGCACTGTTACCAGATGGCTAATGTTGTCTTGGTGGCTCTGGGTTCTTCAAGGACTGGATAGTAGATGCTTAGATGCTTAATTTTAATGGGCAATGTTTGACAAATATCATAAGTAATGATTGTACTCACATTAAGCATTTACTTATATTACTTATATTACATCTTTCCAGGCATATTTTCAGAGCATTTTTCAGGAAAAAATAAAAGTTAATCATTTTTATACTTAAAGACTAAACATAAGTTAGGGAGATTCATTCTTTATAGGGACCATGAGATTTAATCTGGGTTTATAATACATCTCATAAGACTAGAGGCTCATCACTAGGGTGATGTCTGTCTTGCATGTTTTTAAGAGGCAATAAAACTGTATAGGCAACAAACAAACACACACACACACACACACACACACACACACACACACACACACACACACACACACAGTATAAATAGCAATAATTAATGTTCTTTGGCTGTGGTTTTGGTTCTAAAGTAATCATACACACCTAGAGCCACTAACACAATGTTGTTTGGAAGCAAAAATCTCAGAAAAGCTTGGGCAAAGCACGCTAGCTGCAAGATGACAGCACTACCAGCTGGCCTACCATGTAGCTTGTCACCACACATGAGATCTAAAATATAAGTTTGGTTTTATGTGTAGTGTACAGAGTCCACTTTTCACAGACAGTTAGGTCTGGCAGGGGTGGCTGCAGTAGACTGTAGCATGAAGTGAGTTGACTGTCAAATTAATCTCATCTTGTTTTGTGTACTGCCTCTATTGGCGAGAGACTGCGGTTGTCATGGCAATCCTCAGCAAGTCCTGGGAGCGGTAGTGCACTCGGCAGAGTGCATCCGAGTCCATAGTGGGGCAGTCACCCACATATCCACTCAGCAAAGGGACACAAACTGACAGCAATTTAGAGTCACAAATTAGACCAATAATCTTTGGACTGTGCAAGGAAAGTCTTGCCAAGGCAGGGAAAGCATAGAAACTCTGTAGAAAGAGCTGAGGCCAGCTTCAAACAGGCCACCTGGACACCATTGTGTCATCCAAAGCCATGTGCGCTGTCAACGATATGAGCTTGGGTTTTATGCGCAGAATATAAAGTCAGCTTTTAAGGGACAGATAGATCTTCCAGCTGTGGCTGGATTCAAGAACAAAGCAAGTTGAAATGTCAAAATGAATAAGGAAATCACGTTTTGTAGTCCTCAGCAGGGTGTCACCCTTTTTGAAGAAAAGAAGCAGCCCTCCTGTCTCAAACTTCAAGTCAAGATCCACTGGCGCTCAGCGAACAACTTGGCAAGAAGAGTCAGATCTTACTGAGCTTTTGAATATGCATCTGTGCACATCTCCTTCCACGCTGTCCTCTGTGAAAAATGGAGACTGTTTTAGGAGGAAATGGAATTATTTGAGGAGACACAACCTTCATGCAGAATCTCCTATTCAACTTGGGTCAGTAGTGCATGCATACATTTTATTAATTTGTTTGCTTTATTCTGTTCTTAAGATCCACTGGACTTATGGAAATCTTGAAAATGAAAGATAGGACTTGGGGATATGTAAGAGAAGAACTTGTAATGTGGGGAAGAATAAGTAGACCTGGAGAGGTTTTTGAGATGTCTTGTGGAAGAAACCCTAAATACAGGGTAAGGGCCAACAAGTCAGATTCAGCTCAAAGTGGCTACATGATTTTCTTGCTAAAGGAAAGGATGCAAGTGGTTTGCCATTCTGCTCTATCACACATATGCTTGGCTTGCAAACACCAAGATAACTATCACACATGTGCTTGGACACCAAGATAACTTTGCATGGGCTGAGCTGGATTTGAACCTACACAGAGGAAATGGCTCAGGAGTTGCAAAGCAGCAGATTTACTCACTGCTTTACTACATTGCTCAAAAACACAATATCACTCCTAATTCATGGGGGAAAAAGACTTTGAGGTATCCTAAATCCTACAAGCGCTGCTTTTTACAAATAAAATATCCAAAGTTATTATATAGTTCCTAGAAACCATCTGTCAGATTTTGACATTTTTTATTCAGTAAGTTTCTAACTGGTTTGTCAGCAGGGTGATGGTTGCTGTCAGGTTTGTAATGCCAGTGCGTTAGTGCTGATGACTTTGTGTGGGGAATTTGGCAAGCTGTGCTCACATCACCTTACAGTAATAAAATTTCTGAATGTGCTGAGCTGGCTGTAGACCTGCACTACTCCAGTGTAGACACATCAGGGCATGCTTCCCTTACAATCCAAGCTTTTTTTTGTTTTTTCAATGTCCTTCCAGGAAAAAAATGTGCTTTTGGTTGCATAAAGTTTCCTCCACAGTAACAGCTGTATAAATGAAGAGAGCGGTGTGGCCACAGGAGAAACACAATGCAACATGCGACACAAATACAAAGTTTATGTTTGAAATGCCCAAAACCACCAACAAGAACTTTACTACATATCTCAGATGTTACATCTTCTGAATGCAACTGGAGGAGTAATAGATGGCAGGAAAGGATAAGAAAATGCCATAATGAAGCCTGTGTGTGAACTGAAAATGTGAAATTACAGATGGACTACATTGTTCCGATAATACTACACCAAACTACAGCTCAGGGCTTCAGGATACATCAAGGTAAGAAAAAGTGATTGTGTGAAGGAGTACAGGGGGGTTGCACTGAACAATACTTTTTGAGAAGTCAGGAGAGTAAGTCGACTGAAGTCCAGCGCTGGGTAGAAAGCCACAGTTCACAAGATATCAGCAGTACTCTAGTCACTGAGAAAGAAGGGGCAAGTACCAGAGAAGGTGGTGTAGGTGGGTCCCAAAGGGAAAAGAAAAAGAGCTGTGAGTTGAAGCCTAGAGTTAGGTGGCCTACGGCAGGTGAGATGGCAATGTGGCAGACAGTTAATGAGGATCTGTTAGGGGTTTAAGAGAGGCTGAAAGGGAATGCAGAGGCTAAGTTAGAGATGGTTGGTGAAGTTATTTATCAGTATGGTGTTGATAGGTTTGGGGTAGGAAAAAGTAGGAGGGTACAGGCCCACCAGTGGGTAAACTTGAGGAGGCAGAATGAGATTGTAGGTTAGTGAATGAGAGGAGACAGTTAAAAAGCAGTGGAGATGGGCTACAGAGGAAAAAAGACAAGGAATAGAGGTAATGCAGGAGAAAATTAAAAGTAGACAGTTTATGCCAATATGTTTATTAAATTTGGAAGGTAAGATTTTCTTTAGTGTAGTGGCACAGAGGTTGTCAGATTATTTGAAGAGGGTAGGTATACGTGGAGGTACAATCAGGTGTTGAAGTGCCTGGCTGCAGCCATTGAGAGGTGGAGAGTGCAGGTAAGGTCAGGATGTGAGGCTGGAAGTTCAGTGGTTCAGTTTGTTAGGGAAGGGAACTAGGGAATGCTTAGGTAGAAAGTAAATAGGTTAGTTAAAGGGATTTAGAGACTGGGGGATGCAGGTCGGCCTGGGAGGAAAATTAATTGTGCCCCAGGAAATAGTTAGTACAAACTTGAGACCTGATGTGATACTGTAGTCAGTAAGCTAGCGGAGAATGTATTTTAGCTGACGCTTCTGTGGAAGGATCTATTTGAAGACGCACATAAGAGGAAGTAAATCAGGTATAGTGGGTTAGCAACAGAGGTAACGGGGTGGGGTTGGAGTGCAAGAGTGAGGCCGGTAGATGTGGGGTGTCAGCGATTTATAGTCTGGTTAACAACGGCGCTGTTTCGTGAACTTGGGATCCAAGCACAGAGCTTGTAGAAGGCAATGAGGGAGATGATGGAGACTTCTGAGCAGAGAAGTCTTTGAATATGGAAGAAAAGGACCAGCGTGGCTCAAAATCAGGAGATGAAGCCTTGAGCTGGTAAGATTTGGCTTAAACAGTAGCAGTCAGCAGTAAGCAGACAGCGGTGTTTATGTGGTGTTTGTATGGTTAATGCAAAACATTGATTAAATGGAGAGATAAATAAGGTAGGAAAGGAGTTTCTTCCTTGCAAGTAGTAGAATAGGCAGTGAGCATGTTGTTAGAGGGGGTGGTAAGGCTAATAGCATGTGTTACGTTGTGTTGCTGGGTAGCACAGTGGTGCACACGGTGGTGGAGGGGAGCAGTTCTGGGATGCCTGAGCTGTGGTTGAGCCTTCTGGAGGCATCGTGGGGCTAACTTGATGAAACACTGACAAAGAAAGGTGCCCGCTTGACAACCCCGATGAGATACTGCACCATCACTTCGCCATGCTAGATTTGGATTTGTAGTTCGCTAGAATCGGTTTTAGGGAGATATGACCCATTGCACAGTGGCTAGATAGGCCTGTGGATGGGATTTAATTCCTACCCGAACTTCCTGTCAGTGCTCAGTTTCCACTGCTCCTTGTGAACTCTCCTGTAGCCACTGTCTTGCTAAGACCTTGTATTTTGTTTATTTTGAATTGTGGCATCTTGCATTTTTTTTACTACCAATCACTAATGTTTAGCACTAGCTCCTGGCTAACAGCAACACTCTTTGTCGGAAACAACACTCAATAAAGAGTTTAATAGAACTTAAACTTATTACCGTAGTGTCCCGCAATAGCTTCCATCAACCAACGCCATAACACCTAGCGAGCATCAAAGCCTAGCCTAGCCTAGCCTGCCTTAAAAGTCATTATGGCCAATATGGGTAATTGCCTTCCTCTTCTTCTTCTCACCAATAGAAGGAACAATAGATGGGCATTTCAAACACATGGTGAATGCACAAAACACAACATAAATAGGGTGGGGTATCCAAAAAATGCTGTCAACACAGAATACTGTAGAGTATTGGTTGTATACACTAGTGACCGTCTTGCAGACTGGGAGATCCAGATTGCTGCTGCCGCCCAGCATCATGAGAGAGTATCATACCACATACTGCTATTGCACCATCGTAAACTCGAAAAATCGTAAGTTGGAGACCCTCTGTAAAGTGTTTGTTAATGGGCAGTGCTGACTGATACATTGGGAGAAAACCAGGATCTATCTTTTAGCAGAAGGGAAGTTACATTAAAATGTTTCTGCAAAAGACTAAATGTCCACAACAGAATATTTTTGTTTATAACAAGATAATGTATTGCTCCAATCTTCCTCCATGCCATGGTGCTGGTTTTTGCTTCAGTTCACTTTTCTGCACACTTTTAAATAAGACAGGATGAATTTAATCGTTGCATTCTGCTGGGTCTGCAGAAGAAGCTGTTTCCTTCCACATGCAGTGATGTCTGAGGCAGCAAACTGTCAGCATTTCCATCTTGTACTTGAATGGAAACAAACCGGTCAAATAAATGCAACATTTCACCAAAATGATGTGATAGTGTTTGGAATTGCATATATGTGTATGCGCAGATTAAAAACATTTTGAACAAACTTTGCGAATATACCCCACGCTGTACGAGGTATGTTTTTTTGTTTATTAAAATGCCCCTCCAACCCTGATTTTAGAGCACATTGCTTCTGCATTTTTTCAAACACTGGGAAACTAAACTTAGCCAGTGTGTTACTGAGAACTGCAGGTAGTGTCTGGACTCTTCTTTGGCTATAAAGGAATTCTGGCATCGAGGACCTCATATTGAGCCAGGACAATAGAGATCTGTTGAATGAAGGTGTCATCACATAAAATGCAGACCTCCGTTTCAGTTGGCTTGAAAGTGAAGTTTTTAGCATCTGGTGTTTATGCCTCAAGTAGAGCTCGATCTGCCAGCCATCCTGAAATGAGCACTTTTGTGTAACATTAAGGTAAATTTTAAAGTGCACAACTGCACTCAGTCAGCCTTTGGTAGCAGAGGTATTGCCCGCTTATCAGGTTATAGCTAGGCCTTTTGTGTAATTTGGGCCAAAACATACCATTGCAGCACTTGTGGAGTCTCATTTGTAGCTTTTCATATTGGACCAATAGTCTTAATCAAACTGAGCAAACTCAACTCTTTCATTGGTACTGAATGACTTCTTTGAGACCCAACAAAGGACTGATATCAGTACATTTTCATGGGATTTACAGATTTCCATCAGACATCAGCACACTTTCTCTGACTAAACCAACTTTTGGCTGCTCCAGTTAGGGGGTCACCACAGCAGATCGTCATCTGCATATTTGGTTTGGAAGATTTTTTTTTTTTTTTTTTTTTTACACCAGATGCCCTTCCTGACACAACCCTCCATTTTGTCCAGACTTGGGACTGGCACAGGGGTGCACCCCCTTGTGGCTGGATTTGCAGCACCACCCAATGTGGGGCTTGAACCCACAACCCTGAAATTACAAGTCACATGCTCTACTGACTGAGCTATCCAGGCAGGTACACACTTTCTCTGACTACTGTATAAAAATTCACACTGTCACTTTTGCTGATCCTAACTGAAGTAGCGGCAGCCTGGAGATTGTCCCAAAATCCCCAATCACTAGGCTAAGAGGGCTACACCCCAGACAGGACACCAGTCCATCAGTCCATCAACAGGATAGCTGTGCAGAGTCATACAGGACAGACAATTTAGGATCACAAATTAACAAAGAATAAGAAATATGTGTTTGGACTGTGGGAGGAAACGAGCTGCTGGAGGAATCCCATAGAAAAATGGAAAGACAATGGAAAACCGAGATAAACACTTGCCTGACCTACAGAAAAAAAAAAAAAAAAAAATTACACAAAATGGGATTTTACCATAATCTTACAAAAAATTATGTAGGAAAAAGAAAAAAAAAACAAAAACTAAATCTGTGTTACAGAGGATGCAAGTGTACAGCATGTACCCTTCCAAGGACAAAACAAGCATTAATTCTGAATTAATATCTGTCATTTTATCTTTACTAACATTGCATATGACATAAAATAAGCAACTAAAGAAATAGGACAAAGCTGGGACAAGAGCTTGCAGTAGCACAAAAAAACAAACACTGATGCTGTAGGAATACTTTGGACCTTAATGGAACAAACAACCATAGCAACATTTTAAATTCATAATTCACCCTCAGCCAAGGCCACTAAGGATATTTTTGCATGTTAACGTATTACTTGCCAATAACCAGCAACACAAACTTTTGGCTTATGCAGAGATTTAAGAAGGGTTGTCTTTGTAACAAAACTGCAGGCTTCCACTGGAGATTAAAGGGGAGGATGGGTGGGTAGTTGTGCTTGTGGGTGGGATGCAGCTTCAGAAGGACTGCAAAGAGGCACAGGTCGTATGGCTGCCACCAGTAAAATCTAGGCCTGCAAGAGGGAGTATCTTTGCTTTCATGACCTACAGGGGAGCCTTAGTGATGCCCTCAGAGAAAGTGAAAGCAGGAACTCCCTGCAGTGCCATCTTAATTGAGAGGGGTGGTGGGGAGGGGTTGCACAAGGGTCAGTCAACAAAGCTCCCTGTCTCTTTGCTTCAAGTTGTTGGTAAATCGTTCTTTGCCACTTTCTCAACCTCATTACCTCCTCCAGGCCTCCAGGTCAAAGCATGACCACAACAGAGAAAGACAAATCTCAGAGTGGGTAAACTTTAGTCTCCAGTCTCAAAATGGGTAAATCCTGCAGAGTAAACAAACCACAGATGGATCTTTCTATAGCAGCTTTTGGTCTGCGCAACTTTAGACAGCCTTTCTTTTTAGTTTTTTGAAAGTCTGGAGAAGTTTGCCCTGTTTTTTTTGCCAGAAATCAGAAAGAAAGGGAGTTACAGTAGCTAGAGGGTAGATGATGCAATGAGTCAATGAATAAAGTCTATTTCCAGCTATACATTTACCTTGAAGATTTACATTAGTTAAAATGCCTTCTTCCTAACTACACTGTACATATGCCAATTAGTCTACGTAACGTGGTGTTGAGTAGTGGAAATTTGTTCTGGCACCAAAGCCACAGCTTCCAATATTTAAATTATTCAATTATTTTTGGTCAATTAAGACCAAATTCAGTCCATGGTGGGGAATAGAAGAAGGAAGAAGAGCAATTTTTAATCTCCTCGGACACAGATATGCGAGAGCTGTTGGGGGCAGAAGTGAATTGTGACTAGGAAATTAACATAATCGTTGTGGCCATTCCAAGTAATCCCTTCCTTGTTTATTAAAAATGCTGAGCTCATGTCACCCGGCGGCCTTGAGTAATAATCTACAGCACTGATCCTCAAAGGGCACAGCAATAAAGAACTCCCAAAGGAAGGGATTTATTTTAATCTCCCTGATTGTTTTTGTTTAAATGCAAGTTGTATTGCCCTCCTGGTTGCTTCAGCAGTTGCTCCATGACAAAGAAAATGAGAGATAGAATCTGATCCTTACAACTTATAGAAAATTGTATTCTGTGTTTTTCCATAAGATATTTATGATATTCTCCAAAAGCCAAAGGTTTGCCACCTCAGAGGTTTCATAGTAATTCCAGCTTTGTGCTTCACAAAGCAGGAAGGAGGAACAAACATGGGTCTTTAAAGGTGAAGTTTGGTTCACGTTCTGAAGAGTGAACATCTACGCGTAAATCCACGTGCAGTGAAAATGGACTTTGCTGATCTTGAGCAGAACAGTGCAGTCCTGCACAAACAATGCTTAGTCCCTCAAAACTGCTGTGTGGTTCAGCAGCAGGAAAAGTGCACCACATGTGCATTATTTATATTTCACAGAGTTTTGACAAGAATGAGCTTCATCAGCGTGCGGTGTTGTATATCTGCGTTACATCCAAATGTCACGCTTTACAGCAACGTAGTCGCTGATCCCATGTCAATATGGAAACTCCCTAGATGTGATCGAGTTTCTGCCATGGTAAGACATCGCCCCCCTCTACCTACCATCCTTTCCGTCCCTGAGGAGCAAGGCTGTCAGCATCTTAACATTTGCACAGTTAATCCCTTCCAAAAGTGCTGGCAACGTGCGCCAAGCGATTGGTGCCTCTCAGGATGTGAGAAGAGGAAATCGTCCATGTGCCTTTGCCGGGCTACGACAGGAACCAGTTGTACCGGCAATCATAGGTCTGCCTCGTGTGCAGGATTATTGACGCATCCCCCTAGGGGGCTATGTCACCCTGATGGGATATTTAAGTTGTCAGCATGAATATATGAACATCCAGCTGCTACAGACTGGAGGGGAAAGCAAAATAACTTAGAGGCGAATACACAGCATTCAGTGCTACTATATTTTTTACTTGCCTTTTATGCCCTGTGCTTCCCGAATAGCCTCTGGACTACTGAGACCCTAACATTGACAAGATGTTAACCACACTGAGTGACTGAAATGTGTTTTACAAATAACAATAACATAGAAAACATATGAATCCTTATTTAATTTTTATAACTGTGTCCAAGTATAATATTCCGCAATATGTCCTATTTATATTCTTGATTCAGTAATGTTCTACACTAGATAAGATGCATGTTTTCACTTTTATTTATTCCCATTTAGGAAACCTTACTTCACAGTCACTTATGGACACTTTTTTCCCCTGCACAAAGAAAAACTGTTAGCACGTCACAGCTACTAAGCTTCAGGTCTGAGTCTGGCCATGTCGGGAGAGTTTACAAGCAACAAAGAATTGAAAAAGCAAGGCAGGCAAAAGTGTGGACACATAAATCACTCATAGCACAATAGCAAACAAATGTCAAGATGTCAGTAAAGAGCACAAAAAAGCACGAAGTGCGCTAGTGTCGCATACATTAGCCAATTTGGCTGTGACGTAAGAAGGTAAAATGCAAGGGCGCTGTGATAGCCCATAATTAAACCTGCTGGAAAGAAGAGGTTTTTGAAATGCTTAAAGGTTGCAGGTTGCCAAGTTTTGATGTGCGTTCTAAATAAACAACACTTTTTCACTGCTCAGTGTGGAGACGTGGCCTCGTTCTATTTTAAAAACACTGTCTCTCATCCCTGTGCTGTTTTCGCTGTCCCTGCTTTGCTAGACAATGTCCTTGGAAGGAAAGTTCCCACATGGTCATCACCGGACATCCTGGTTTTGGCACGTTGAGCGCATCCCAACCCTTAAGCACAAAGCTCAAGAAACAAGAACCGCCTGGATGCAGGTGCTTTCTCCACATATGTGCTCCTGTTTGGTGCTTGCAGATCTGCCGACACTGTGGCGGATGAAAAGGGTGACCCAGGTCATCTCACTTAGGAGTGCTCTGTTCAGGAAAAGACCCCTCGGAACAAATCTTCATTTTCAGAGTGTCTTGTTGTTATACTGGTAGCGGATAAAGTCCATTAGAGAGAATTTTCGGACTATTTCGATCAATGTTTTCCCTGAAAGTACACAGGCGACTGTGTCGAAAAACCCGGACTCTGCTAGGCACTGGTACTTCCACATGTGGATGTTTTTCAGCATATTCCTTCTTTTTGTCAACACCAGATAACAAATGAGCGTCCATTGCATTTGTCAGCCAGCCCCTGCCTGAGGACAACAAAAGCAGATCTTTGGGAAATCAGTGTGGTTTCTGAGGATTTGCTAGTTCTGATGGTAACGGGTGTCAAGCTAATTCGAAAGTAATGGCCCATCTCTTGCAAATGATTGAAACAATTTAAGCTGTATAATAATATAATTTCAGGCAGAATTTACATTTGTTCCACTTTTCCGTCTTTATATGAGATTTACTAATGCTTATACTGCAGAAAAGACTCAGAACTCTCACAAGTCGATTGTTGGCACAGAACTCGGGCTAGGCTCCCTGTCTCCCATAGCCATCGTTTGGAAGTCCCCTGCAAACGTATTCTGCTTCCAAATGAAGTTTGAACCTAAACCGCTGTTGTGTTTATGTGCATGTGAACAAAACGTGTCACACAATTCATGGAACGCTTGGCACAGTTTGCTATTCCACATATTAGACAGGTCCATTTTAAGGAAGCAGCTGGTTCTCCTCTATGCCTTCAATTCAGGGGAACAAGAAAGGATTTGGCAAGGGGATCCCAAATTAACCATTACGGTAGAGCGGGTAAGGCTGAAGAACCTTCAAGGTGCATCAGTCTGTCACTGTGACTGGCAGCTTGTTGTCTTCTGCGTTGCGCACAGTATTTCCATCTGTCAGTACATGATGGTCAAAATGCCATTTCACATAAAGTTTCAACTTCCATGGCTGATAAGTCGCCCCAAACGGTGCACAATTTTTCTTCCAGCACACACCAGAGGTTGACATGTACTATAGCTCACAAGGGATGCAATAGAGAGAGACCCCCTCATACATCGTGATACTACTCCATGAGAGAAGCATTACACATTTCCCGCAGGTGCCCATTCCTCCTTTAAATAAACCATCTTGGCTGTTAATGAATAAACCATAGCAACAGATACATTTAATAAAAGAGGAGTTTGGTCATTCTGTTTGTTTTTCTTTGCTGATATAGAATTTTAAACAGTTTATTGAGCTGCACCATTATACTTTGCTCAGTATGACTACAGAAGGGCTTTTCGTAGGTCTTAAGGAAAAAAAAAAACATAAGTCTGCAAGTCTATAACCACTGTACAGGATGGGTGCTGCCCCCGAGACACACAGGTGAAGCTACCTGAGGAGGACACAGCACGAACAGCTTCAAATGTAGATGTTGTACTGCCTTGCTTGTCCTGTATCAACCCCCATGTTTAATGGGGATATTGTGATACTGGTCCAGCCCTCGTACACATATACCAGAACAAAGGCAACAACAGGAACATTCTGGAAGTTGCTCAATTCCAAAACAAACAAAAAACTCCACTTCCGTTGTCCAGATCTGACTATAGTGTATATGAATTTAATCTAAGGGAACTTACATGAGGGCATCATGGTGGCATAGCAGACATTGTGTCTGTAGAGTTTGCATTGCTTTTCTCTGCTTGTGGCTGCTGTGCTGCTGCTTCGGTTCTCTATCCCAACCCCAAGACATTCTTCTTTCAGAAGCACTGGCATCTCTGAGGCACCTGTAGTATGCACCTGTACAGATGTGTCATTGCTCTGTGACAGAATGTCATTTAATCCAGCTTGTGCCCTGCCTCAAGGAACGAGTGGTCACTGAGAATGGATTGCACCTTGTTTTAAGCAGGCAGTTGGCTTTATTAGATCTGCGGCCTTCCTATATACATTTCTTGATTTAGGAATTGTTGTCATGCTTGTGAACTGAGCTGTACTTTCAGTGAATAACCAGTTTCAATAGCAGGGGAACTTTACCTGCATCAATTCACATGTCAGGGACATAAGAGCTGGGGCAGGGACTCATATGGCAACCCTGTCGCTGAATACAATGGTCACAATTTGCTTCTGGACTTTCACAGTCGCTGAACTTGCATCAGCAAAGACTTCATTTCCTGTGACTGTTGTGTGAAATTTGAATTGGAATAAGCCCTGGCGATGTGATTTACTGCTTAGTCTCTCCTCCCACAAGTTCAGAGTTCCCTTCCGTTTCTCCTTGTTAGCTACTGACCGCCCTGCCTTTCAAGCTCCAGGTTTAATTACATTTCTGCGTTTGGGTTCTGAGGCACCACAGCCGACACTGGCAGGATTAGGGCACAGTCTGTTGCAGAGCAGACCAGGCTGCCATACTGTCCGCATCCGACATTCACCCGGGGCATTCATTTCCTAGCAAATTAATAGCTTATAAGTACATCTATTAAAAAATGATTATTCACAAACCTCACAGCTGGACATCATGACAAATAAAAGGAAGGTTGACCTTTTAATTTTATGCACACAGATTTTATACACATAACCAGAACTATTAACCACTTGGGAACCTCCACCTTTGAGTAACACTTGTTTCAACCAAGACAGTTTTGCACGAATTTTGTGTAGACCAAGGGTGTTAACAGACGCTTTTTATAATTAAAAAAGGAAATCAGCCTTCTGAGCTTCAATGCAATTTTATTTTTGAAAAATGTGCCTTCACTTTATCACAGTTGCAAGTATGAAGTGAATATCATTTGTCAGGCCGTGGTGGTTTTCACTTGTGAAAGTAAAATATAAGGTTTCAACGAGTGCTGCTGCAGTACTTGTGTGGCTCCCAGATTTGTCTGAGTTGTTGCAATATTTATATTTGCTGTGCATCCTTTAGCAGACTGAGTTATGGCAGGGAAAACGGGTGCGCTGTGAAGACTGTCGCAGTGCTATACATAGCAATGTCATAGATTTATCCGTTCATTACTCACCCCTTCATTTACTTTGCGCAGAAGCGTCAACTCCTGTACAAAAGTGAGACAGACAAATGGAACCAGAAAATAAAATGTTGCTTAATACAGCACACAGGTTGGATGAAAAGAGGTGGAAATTCAGATTTTATTTTTTTAATAGCAAACATTGAACTGTGCAGATCAATTTGACAGCAGCTACAGAAGCAAAAGGGTTGCACTAAGCAGTTTTGTGGCACTGCAGAACACACAACACATAAACATTCCTGCTAAAAAAGGGGATTAATATCAGAGTAAATATTAACTTAGTGTAATGGAATCTTCAGCTCAACGGTGTCCTTTGCACAGAAAAGCCTGTGTCAGTAGATTTTAGCTTCCTGCCATGAAGGAACGGATTATATTTCTTTGGTGTTTCTGAGTGCCCTCAGCATAACGTTGCATTTCATGCCGCACCCTGTTTGTAAACCACTAAAAATACTCATCCTTTAAGTGTTATCTTACTGCATTTACCAACTCTAAACTTTCATTTTTGGAGAAATTAATATTTTCACCATATAAGCAACCTTTCTGTTTTCAGTAATTTCTCTCCTGTTTTTTTGCAAATTTACTCTATTATTTCTGTGGTTACTGCTGGCTAAAGCTGGTGTTTCTCTGTTCCTGAGCTGTGGAATTCACTGTGTTCTTGTGGTTTTCCACCAGGTGCTCTGGTTTCTTCCCATAGTTAAGCATGTCTGTTAGGGGGACTGATGAGTCCAAATTGCCTTGTATGTGTGTGTGCGTGTGCGTGCAATTGCCCTACTGTAAACTTTTATCCTGTTCAGAACCGTATCTCATGCTCTATTTCACAGTAGGCCCCAGACTACAGAGTTTTTTTTTTTTTTTCCTAATAAACAAAAAAATTATAAAGGACACTTTAAAATAGCATTCATAATAGCAGCTAGTAAGCCAAAAAAAAGTTTGTTCAGGCAAATGAAAGTTGTAGATATTATTAAAGGCCAAGGATAGTTTGTCTCTAAAGGGATTGAACATTATTAATGTTTCATCATGCATGAAGCAACCTACAAAGGCAGACTGTCTTGCTTAAAAATGGCTTCTCAGAGTTTTGCTTGGGTCACAATGAAGATGTTATCTCATGAGGTTCAGACAACACAAAATTCTGTTACCATGCGTATTTGATCAAGCGAACAGCCACTATTTCAGGTCCAGTGCTTGGAATCTACCATTGTCACTCCAGGTTTTGCTGCTCACTGTACCTCCACCTGTGTGCGGGACAGCCAGTTAACGCCAGCAGACAACACAAGGCCGCATTCCGTGAGCATCTGCACCTCTCTGCCAGATCCAGAAGAACCTGCACTTTTTTGCAGACCTGTCATACTCATTCCAGGTCAGCCAGAATTGTCTGCTCTGTGTCAATGACGGCCAATGTTCTTCTCAGCTACGTCTAATCGCAAACCACCAAGAGACCAGCAGCTAATTCTTTGCTTTCTAGTACATTTAAATCAGTCTGGGGAAAAAAAAAAAAAAAAAAAAAAAACACTCATTGCTTTGAATAATGCATGACATAACAGAAAAGCCCAATTTTCCTTATACATCATGCTTTTAGGTTGCACGTTTGTTCCAAGGAGAGGCTACCATGTATAACAAATGCAAGAACAAGCTGGAATATAATTCAGAATAAGAATTGCAAAAAAAAAAAAAGCATTGTTGATTTTCAGAACCTTCAGACTCTGCTTTATCAAAGCACTTCTTTTCTGTCCAAAAACCCTCCGCCCCGTACCCCTGCCACGAGAAAGGTGATCTTTAAACTATTTGTTGCTTGCTATGAGACTCTTGCTTTTGCATCGTAAACATATCTTTCACAAATGCAGCAGGAGGTACATCTGTATTCCATTCCCACATACACTACCTGGAGGATATATGCAATATTCACAGACCTGATATCCAGTAAACAACCAAGGCACTCCTGCCTTTCTGGCTTACAGGTCAGTGTTTCACTTTTTCTTCCCTCATTTCTGCATTTGTAGTTTGTTGCTGCTTTTGGGTTTAGTGTGCTCTCTTATTGCTGATTTGGGATCTGCCTGCTACAAGTGTGGATGAGGAAATGAAAACCAGGCAGCCTTCCAAGAAGCATGTGGTGGGGGTTGTCTGCGACTCTGCCTTGCTTTGTCACTTCTGGAGAGTGTTCTTGATCCTTGGGCCTCGGCAGCCTAATAAGAGAGCGCTTCTAGATTCAGAGCCAGAGGACTGGGGATAAATGGGGGTTGATACTTTCTTCCTGCCCACTGATCCACGGTTGATATTAGAAGGCCAAAGTCATGCATCACATCTGGATGCCAAACAAGAAGCAGCAGGTAACATAGTGGCTAAGGCAATGCCCTGGCAGTGAAGAGTTGGAATCGTTGTTTCTGCTGCTCTATGCTTGATCAAGATGCCAACCCTCAGTGGATGCATTTGGAATATCTCACTGTATTAAATGAGCAATTTTTTGTAAAGTCGCCTTGACATGGTGGTGTGCCATACCTGACAGATGTCCTCAACACATTTATAGTCTTTCCATTGCATTTGGATGGCATTTTTGAGCAGAGCTTTATGTGACTTTTTGGATTTGTCGAGACCCTTTAAACAGATTTTCACGACTTCTTGGCACTCGAGCACTTCCGCTTGCGGCTCTGTCTCTTGTCTGATTATCACCCACCAAAACGCACTGGGGGACGAGCAGACTTTGCCCAATAGGTGCGAGAGAGAGCTGCTATGAGTAGGCTCTACAAGTTATGGTAGCAAATCGCAGCCACAGCCGGTTGGCTTACAAGTTGCCACCTCATTCATCACAGTGAAACAGCCCAAAACAAATAAGGTTTTAATTCCTGTGTCAAGACATGAGCCGTGAGTCATTGGCATGAGGGCCCAAGTCAAGTATGAAATTGGGTTTTTAGGTCTGAATGCAAGCTAACCTTTGTAAGCTAGAATTTTAATTAGAACATTTGTGCATTCAGAGTTAATAAATGAAGTGAGACCACATTGTTTTTTTTAATATATAAGCAAATAAGTAGAACAACTTTGCGACAAAGAACTATGTTTTTCTTTAGAATATTCCAAAAAGCAGTTTATTTTGTCATCAGGTGGTACAAAAAACTTCTCAAATAATTACGGCACTTTATGTTTTTGCACCTTAAGTCCTGGACTGGTTTGGCAGTTTTAGCTGCTGTATTGCACCTCCTAGGAAATGTTAATGGGTTTTTTATATATATTTTTCTGTTATATTTTAATAAAAGTTAAATAGAAGGTATTGTCTAACAAAATATTGCAATTTAAACACATTTAAAATGCAACACAGAGTCTATTTCAGCAACAAAATCAACATTTTTTGTCAATTATTCATGGCAATACAAGTAGTGTTTTTGCTGAAGAAGCTTTCCTGGGAATTGCCACACCGACATGCGCAGGGTATGAAGAAGATTATTCCTGCTTCCCAAATTTTAACCTTTCGAGGAACAAACAAACATGTTTTATTCTATTCCCATTGCTATTATTTGCCCTTCAGTTTGGCTTCCTAGCCATGGAACATGTTCACATGTGCATGAATTTGCTTTTGAATTTATTTTTTTGAATTGTGGCCTTTGCAAAAAAAATTGACTAGAACAGTACTAAGCAAAAGTGAGTGGACCAGCACCAATCTTAGGAATAAACCATGTCAGCAGGGAAAAGATTAGCCTGCATGGGAGGCTGGGTAATACTTCAAGGTTTTCCACTCGACACTTGTTTGCCTTCAGGCTATGGAGACGTGGTTATAATTAGTCATTGGCTGCTAAAACTGTTTATTTTCAGTCTCATTTGGCTAAAGTCTTTATCTTTTTTTATGTTTTTCCGGCCTCTGTTATGCACCGGGCTGCAGGTTATTATGTTGTTTTCACTTTGTTCTTACTGTGTCCTCTAAAATATATACAGCTCAAAAAAGGAAAAACAAAAAGAAAACAAAACACGTACATTTATCTAGTTTAAAAATGGAATTATAAAAGTAGCTTAATTTTCCTTTACAGTTTTTTGTGTTTTGTTTACCTGTGTTCTAAAGTTGTGGCTGTTGTGCTCTGGGGCAGGTGCAAAAGGGGGCAGGTAATGTACCTCCCCGGATTGCTTTGTTAGTGGATACAATTTTTAAAATCATGAAAAATTATTTTTATTTTATTTTTTGTTAACAGTTTTCTGCTATCGAGGATCTGGCTACAGTTCACACCCCTGTATCATCTTAACTTTGTCTCAGTTGCTTAGCTGGTTGAACCAGGGAAGGGCAGGAGGTATGCGTACAGCATGTTTATTTTGAGGTGAGGTATGGAGTTAGAAAGTTTCAGAATCCCCCCTCTAAATTTACAATGAATGTTAGATGTCCTTTATTTTATTGATAAGCATAATATGTGGTTCTTCTGTGAGTATTGTGTGCTAGTTTACATTTTCTCAGGCAATATACACAATACTAGAATACTGTAAAATTTTTCATTCACTTATTCACTTCTTAAATTTAGAGTGATCTTTACATTGCTAAATATACTGTCTAAAACATTATTCTAGGACCAAAAAGCTCCAACTTTAGTTCATGAATCGAATGGCCTAAGGAAGCTGTTTGATGAAATCTGAGAAGATTCATATTTTCATTATAAGAACAGACCCTTGTTTCTCAAAGGCATTCCGGGGGGTGGAGGAGAAAAGGGAAGCGATTATAATAAGCATTATAATAAGCATGTTGTTTGCTGGCAACCCAGTGCAGAAATGCATTTATTTGAATTGTATGTGATGTGGTGACACTTACAACACTGGGTCAAGTAAAGACATTATTACAGTATTTAAACCCCTCGAAAGCTTACGCATAAATTTCATATTATATCTGCACATAGAGTAGGTATTTTTATTATGCGCTCCTATGTTGTAACACTATATTGTCAGTGCCAAAATAAACTATTTATTTGCTGATTTTTAAAAGAAAATAAACAAAAAAACTGAATTACACTGCTTGTATAAGTCTTAAAAGCCCTGAGCTTATATACATATAAAAAATAAAATATAACTCCTCAACAAGGCAATTGTGTATTTCTTGGACATAATTAGCTTTGGCCTGTAAACCATTAAAGTAAAAGTAAACCATGATGCTTGTTTTAACTTCCCTGTTTTAAGTATCATTGGTGAGGCTGTGAACCTGAAGCAAAGGCGTGAGGATTAAATTTGGACACCCCTGATAAAATTCCATAATTTGTTAATATTTGCAGTAAAAAATGGTAAATTCAACTTTGACAGCAAAAAAAAGACAATTTAATGAAAATGTGAGGAAATCCAGCGCTATATGGGACCAGGGCTGATTGGGGATGGGCAAGGGTTCTAACTCCCTTGCTGGGAGTTGCCTGGGCACCTTGGACTGTGCACAGATCTCACAAGCCGCCACGAAGCCTGTGACATCTTCCTGCATAGTGAGCCACCAGAACTGCTGCTGGATTTGCTAGAGGGTCCTCCGAATCCCCGGGTACCCTGTTGATGGGGAATTGTGCACCCAATGAAGCAGTGTGGACCAAAGTGCAACTGAGACATATTCTTGACCACCTGGTTTATCTTGTGGACCTGGGTCTGTTTTTTGTGCGTCCTGGAGGTCCTCCCAGAACCTCCACCGGACCAGGGCCACGAAACATGACGCTGGGAGGATCGTTGTAGGTTCTGGTGGGTCGGACTGGGAGGGTTATGGGCCGGAGGAACAGTCCTGGGTACCTGCGTGCGACATCCTGGACCCATCACTGATCACTGACTTCCACAGGCTGCACCCTGACCAACCAGCCCAACGTCCCAGGGGCCGCCCTCCTCGAGTGCGGGTGTCTGGAGTCACCCCTATGGGAGGGGGTACTGTCAGGAACCGGATAAGGACAGCATGCCTACCTGTCACAGCTGCACCAGATCAACCCATTAGCTCAGGGATAAAAGACACGGGGCTGGACAGCCCCGGCACGAGATCTCATCCATACTTTTTCACGCTTACCGTGTGGTTTCCCTGTGCTTCTGTGTGTGTTACAGTAAACCTGAATAGTGTAATCTGTCCTCTCGTGTCCTCTCCGCACTTGGGTCCCTTACCTCGTCCTCGTCAGCATCCTGACAATTCTGATAACTTTCAAGGTGTTTGAAAGATACTGTGTATTATAGATAATTTCTTCAGCACACCATTATGTTATAATTTTTTGTTCAATTTATACTTTTACATGCAGGACAGTATAGTTTACTCTATAGGTCTCCGTATTTTGTATAGGATGGTTATGAAACATATGAAGCCTACTGTTGTAACTAAGGCAGAATGCAAAGCTTTTTCTTCATTTTAATGGTGCATAAAAACAGAGTCATGGTCTCTTTTTAATTTTGGTTAAAGACAAATTTCTTACCCATAATATCGGCCCGCTGAATTACTCAACCACCCTGAAATTCCATTCAACTCTGGAAATGGGAAAAAATTGTTTCTGTCTTATAAACACAACTGTTCACATAGGAGATACTGGGCCCCTGGTTCAAGGTTCAACTTTATTGTCATTCTGCCTTATACAGATGTATAGACTATACAGATACCATAGCAACAAGGGAAAATAGGCAAAATTGGGCAGGTAGCAATGGGTAAATGAAAAGGTAAGAAAATGAAGATAAATAAGTAAATGGATACATAAATAAGGGATATTTATAATAAGTTGATGTGGCACTGCAAACATCATAGTGCAAAGACTACTAGCTTCTTGTAGTGATAACGAGACAAGAGGTGGCGGTCAGTGGTGGTGGTGGTGATCTTATCTTGTGGCGACCATAGTTCGGCTGCCTGAAATCCTGCAAGAAGAAGCTATTTGTTAGCCTGGTGGTGTTGGCCCCACATTGCAATAGCTCCTTCCAGACTCCAGTTATGATAAACAGTGAAAAGTGCTAGAGGGGTCCTTTATGAAGGTATGAACTTTCCTGACACAAAGCTTGTTGTAGCTTGTCTGGATGGTGGGTAGTGGAGTCCTGTGATAGACTCTGCAGGTTTCACTACCCACTGCAGTGATCCCTGGCCAGAGGTCATGCAGTTCCCATACCAGACTATGATGTAGGAGGTCCAGATGCTGCCTATGGCACAACTCTAGAAGCTGTGGAGGATGAGGGTAGAAAATGGAGCTGTTTCAAGCTCTTAAGGAGGTAGAGGTGCTGTTTTGCCTTCTTCATCAGATGGGATGTGTTGGGGGTGCAGGAGAGGTCCTCAGTGATGTGTACTCTGAGAAACTTGAAACTGTACACCAGCTCCACTACTGAACCACAATGCACTGAGGAGCATGAATGAGTCGAATCCTTTGGAAGGTAGCAACTATCTCGTCAGTCTTGTTGATGCAGAAAGATTGTTGTCCTTGCACCAGGCTGTAAGTCTCTGTAGGCCCACAGCTGTTATTTATAATTTTCGTGCCCAACAAAGTTCCCTGCATCTCAGAAGAATTCAGCTCACAGAAGCAGCCATAACCACAGATACCTTTCATCGAGTTAACGGTTTGCCACAACAGCAGTGTGACGCAAAGGCTGGCATTACAACTTAGTGACTTCATCACATACAGTAGGTGCTGTCCCTGTTAGGCTTCTTTACATGTACAGGTGTGGTAACATTCCTGTACTTCACACATCCAGCACACAGTATATGCAGAGAGGTTTGTAATAACAAGATGGAAGTACAGTATATACCAGCAAAATATGACCTATTGACACATTTGTCATGGCTGAGATGTATATTAAATAAAATGAATCAACAAGCTTGGAAGGACATACATAAAAAAATCAATATTATGAAACATTACTAATAAAAAAACTTAACTTGCTAAAACTTGAAATTAATGTTAGCACACTGCCAGCAAGAAATCCTTGTGGGGGAGCCCTGCTGAACAAGGGAGAAAAAATCTCCTTCAAAGTGTTAATAACACATTATGCTAACAAGCTTAGCTCACCTCAGGTGTTGCTATACAGGTTACTACACCACAATTATTATATGGACAATTTTTCTCATGGTAAACACTGGCGATAAATGTACTATAGTTGTTTTTTTGAAGGATGAAGTCAAATTGGGTTGCTTACAGTAAAGAATACAATTTAGGGATAAAAAGAACTTGGATGACTGCTTGGAGTGTTAAATGTGCATAAAAGTTTTAATTAGGATGCAAGTGCTGAACTCTGATGTAGCAATTAGAGGATTTTTACTGTATAATTTGAGCCTCAGAAGCATTGTGACAAAAATTTTATCCATATTTTAGGGAGGCATTCGGCAGTCAATGAAAGCTTTGTGCCGCATGCAGCCTGGTTCACCTGAGCGCATTAGAGGAGCTGCACACATCTCAGCAATTTAGGCTCAGTAAGAAGCAGCTCGGCAGAGCGGAGGACAAACACACATTACCTGCGCTCGCATGGCCGTGTGTGGGAAACTTTAGATGGGAATAATTTTCTGCTGCTTCCCCGAAGAGATTTTTAAATCTTGTTTTGTCACCAATACTTTGTTGGAAAAAATGGTCAATAAAAATACCTGTTGTGCTTTGGTGGCTCACGCATTTTCTGGGGATGCAAGGTATAAAGAAAGGCTGAAGGCAAACCATTTCTGACTCATCCCACTGTCCTGAAAATGGTTGACCTTTACTTCTCTCAAAGCAACTGCTGCTTAATTAACACAAAGCAATTTGTTATATGGCATTGGGCAGAATAAAGGCTAATAAAAGGCTGGTAAAATGCCACATATTTATTCTCTTTTAATTTTTTTTTTTTTTTTTTGTTTTTTTTAATTTTTCATCTAGAACACCCACCTTTAAATTCATTGATCCATAGTGTACAGATTAGTTGATGGGGATTAATCCCATAGAAATATAAAACCCAGGAACTCTTGTTAGGGTGTTACAGAATTTGTGTATTGTCAGAGTGACTGTTTCTGCATATATATTATTTATAGTAGCAACAAATATTTGGCTTAACCATGGGTAAAATGAGGGCCAAGTGGGAAAAGAGGAATTATGAGACTTGTTGCCGTTTACATACTAAAGGGGAGAGGACAGAAAAAGGATACTAGGAATGGATATGTTGCCTGTTTGAATTTACTTAAAGAAAATGAGAAATACCATGATTGTAAAATGCTGTACAAAATACTGTAACTGTTTATTGTGCTGCAGTTTAAATGAATAACGGTAATTAATTTGAATGGAATGGCTTATATGGAGCGCTGGTACATTGCTGAGGAGAAACAAACTTATGGAAGCGAATAAACCTCATGATAATGGCATTGCTTGGCCAGCTACATCACAAAGGGGTCAGGGGTTAAGGTTTGGAAACTGGAAAACAGACCTGGGTCAGTCCAGTATTGTTGGTTCTATTTCTGTGTTTTTTGTTTGCTGTTACTCTCTGTACAGTCATGCCTGCTTTTTTCACTGTTTTATACTGTCATATGGTGGCCTCCTACCAACCAAAATTAGGCAGAAATTATCAAGGAGTCAGAAACAGTGATATGAGACTAAATAAAAATCAAGCAGAGAGAATGGGTGTACCAAGAAAATTAAGCTTACAAACCAACAGTGAAACAATCTTTATTTTATGAAACAGGCAAAGACGGTACTTTGGGTGAGGTAAGGCTGGTGAACGTGAACATATTCTGCATCCATATGAATTTGTATCGATGCAATATATCCTACACAGAACAGTGCCTTGATACAAGAACAAATTAAAATCAACTTTTATATAAATTTCACTTCCAAACCCAGACTGCTTTCACCTCAAAGGTGTATTTTTGTCCACAGCGTTAGGTACATTCACTGCTGTGAAAACTGTAAGAAATAGAATAATTGTAAGCACCATGCTACAGCAGCAGAAAGTGTTCAAGTTGGACAAAACAGTGATGCGAGGCGTTACCTTTCAGCCCTTTCTGTTTGCCTCTTCGCCCCTTGTGTTTGTTTGGCAGACTGTCAGCAGAACCCAACACCATCTTTCAACGCTCACCCAGTGCTGCCAAAACGCATGCTTCCCTGACAGGGCAAGTGATCAGTTGCTATAGAGACAGTGTATGACAGTGTGTGGCTTGTCAGGAATGACAATTGGTTTCATTTTACAAGTTCTCCCTGGAAAAATCGAGTCTTTCTTTCAACCCAAATTATCAAAAAGAAAGTGTCAAACATTAGTAGCATAAAATATCGATTTTTGAGACGAAATTCAATTTTTTTAAAAATAGTTTGGAATGAAAAATATTAACTTCAGCTATGAACAAACATATTGGACACAGCCTGTCTTTAACAGGTTGCTACAGTGAGGTGCATCCCAAATGAATTAAATTTATGCTCCCTGCGTCCCTCAGAAAAGCTGAATCCTTCCCAGCGATCATGAAAGGTGTGAAATCACATCTTTTTTACAGCAGTTTTCCTTCTGAACGCCAAAAGCCTTCATAATTTTATCCTCACAACTGGCCACATCTAATCTAGTCATGTCAGCCCTGTAGGTAGGTGGGAAGGAAAAAGTGGTAATAATACAAGTAAACAGCTCACCTGTACATGCGGTAATAATACATCTCACCAAACTTTAGTCCCCTTGCTTCACTAATGTGAGCAGTTTTTTGTATGTGTGTGCATTTGTGTGTGAGTCAGTGAGTGAGTGACTGAGAGAGGAGAGAAAAAGAGAGAGAGAAAATTTGTTAGGTCAACATCCAAGTACAAATTTTAAAGATAGAAATCCACCCTTTGGGTTCTTAATAACTTTGACCGCATAAAAAAAACAATGATGCTCATAAAGAACAAACAGACAGAGACTGGGCTTTATAAATAGAGCGATAGCACATGCTTGTTTTAAAAAAAAAAAACAAATATTTGTGCCTAGCAACAAAGCAGTTCCCCAACCTGTGTCAAGAGCCTCTTTATGTTCCACTAATACCATCCAGATGTTATTTGTGCGTGTGTCTGTTTGTACTTTGTAACGTCTCACTTACTTTGCTTCATAATCTTAATTAAATCTTGTGGATGTCCATCTGCTATCTAGTTTGGAACTGAAATCCATGTGAAACACTGCACCAAGGGAACAGAGTCCTGAGATCCTGATCACACTCGCAGACACCCGTGTTACCGTGTCTAATTTGCTACAAGAAAAGGCAACAAAGTTAACATAGCTGCTTTTATTACTTCCATCTTACAACAAAAGTTGAATATAAAATTGGGCATTAATCCCGCTGCATTTCGCAAAAAACAAGAGGAAATTAAACCATCGGGCTGGTTCACCCTGTATCAAAGCACCTTTGACTGCATGCTTGTAACAAATGCTGTTGACAGGAAGCTCCCTGGACCCCAATGAGCCAATTACACTGTGGGTAGCTTGTCTATTGAAGAAAGATCATAGAAAATAGCCATATATATCTTATTTTAACTTTGCAGCGCTGCAGTGATTGATGACCACTTGGCAGCAGCATAAAACAGAATCATTGGTTTGTACTTTTTATATGGGCGAATTCTGGTGGCCCTTAAAGATGTCCTATAAATACGCCCAAAATGCCATGTGTCCAAAGGTAGCCCATGATTTATGATTGCTTCCCTGCTTCATGTTTTATGTCAGGTGTGGGCTATTGTGAAAATGAGACTGCTCTTTGGGGTGAGATAGAAGCACTTTGGTGAAGTCTCTGTTGCCATTTTTCTTGTTAAGGAACTCAACTCGTAGGCTTTGAGATATTGAGACGGGAAAGACAAGGCACTTTAGCAATATATTGTCCAATACGTTGCTTTGTGTTATAAATCATCAGTTTCCAGGGTATTTTCCAGAACATGGTCTCTACTGGGGTGTACAGCTGGACACAGGCTACCGCAGGGTCAGTTCAGATTAAAGGAGTTAGTAGGGTTATGTTCAGTACGCCAAATACAATAGTTAAAAATGAAATATGAACTGGAAAGTGTGAATTGTTTAACTTACAGAAGAGTTGACACAACTTGTATCTTGGTGAGGAGTGAACGTGCTTCCTCTGGGGTTCTTTTTCTTTTGACTACTTGAGTGCCAAGAATGTTTATTAATTATACTGTATTAAAGGGCCCAAACCAATGAAGGAGAAAGGAACAGATCTACATCCATGCCACCATCTTTTTTCATTAACTCCTTGTCCCGAGCGGTTGTGGCAGACCTGAGCCAATCCCAGAATCATCCCATCCCATTCCCATCATTGGATGCTAGGCTGTGAAACTGTCATTGAAGGTAATGCTAGTCCATCGCAGGGTGGCCTTAGACACCCATTTGGAGACACTCACACAGTATGTGCAACTTAAAGTGACCATTTAACCTGAAATACATGTCGTTGGACTGTAGGCGGCTAATCTATTGGCGGCCCCTCACAGATAAGCAAGTTAACCTATCTGCCTTTTACACAAAAAGGGGATCACAGTAATGCAGATCTGAACCAAACAAACACTGACCTAAATAACAAATGTGAAAACTTTATGTATATGTATCATTTTATGTTGTTGTTGTTGTTATTATTATTATTATTATTATTATTATTATTATTATTATTATTATTATTATTATTATTATTATTATTATTATTATTATTATTATTATTTCATGTTACAGTCCAAACTTATTACAAAATCCAGGGATTAATCCAGTTTGGGTACTGGAGCTACAAACCTCCTTAATGATTGCCAGTTTCATTCAGTGACACCTGAGCAAGTGTACCACAGAGGCAGTCGATAAACATGAGAGCCACCGAAAACCTCACTCTCTCTTTCAGCAGACCTCAAAGTTAACAATAGTTAAAGATAAGCAACATGCAAGTAACACTTAAGCATTGTTCTTGTCACATCAAAGGAGGGGAAAGTGTGTGAGCGTTTGCATGTGTGTGCCCACTAAGTTAGCATAGTTGCTGGGAATGAGAAGGTGTTTCTGCCACAGTTGTACAGGTGGGTGTGAGGTCTGATGAAGCATGAATGAGCTTCTATTAAGATCCTAGGTAACTTTTTACTGAAACCCTTCCAGTGAAAACGATATTGTCAAGGATACATTGTTTTGGTTTTTTCTATTTATTAATTCATTTATTAATCTATTTGCAAATTTGAAACCGAGCGGCAAGGACTAAACTGTCTATTGCACCTTCTTGAGATAAGGCTGAGTGTTGGGGAATCACTAAAAAGAATAAAGGCTGTCACTGCAAGGACTGCGGAAACATGTCCAGATTGCCTCTCACCACAGCTGAAAGGGTTATGATGTGTTTATTTAGTGATTTATTTATTTATCTATTTATTCATTTCAAGCGGCAAGCTTTAAACTGTGTACAAGATGCAGAATCTGGATGCCTTTATAACTCTTAGCAGATTCATTTCACATTCGATTTCCAGCCAGCCGCCTGGTGAAGAGCAGGGGCCAGACTTCTTCTGCTCCGTGATTAACTATGTAAACGGAGCATTTTCGACACAGCTTCCACTGTTTGACTTTGGTGCATGAAAAGAATTTATAGTAAAACTCGGATAGTATTTAATTTGTACTCCTCCTCATTTGGTCTCCATCTGTCTTACACTGATGTCTGAAAATGGCGTCTTACTGTGCCTCCTGCCACTCACAATAAATTTGTTGGCTTAACCAAATATCACACAGTCTGAATGCCATTAGTACAGTTGTATTCGTATCAGTGTGCGTGTGCATCATCTGATCTTCAGATGAAAAAAGAACATTTTTAGTAGCGCTAAATTGAATACAGATGGTGCAGCAAGTCCCACTGCTGCTTTACAGCTATTGGGCAGTGGGCTGAGAGCTAGGTTTGAATTCCACTCAGTGTGTGTGAAGTTTGCCTGTTCTCCCACTGCTTGCATGGGTTGCCGCCAACAGTCCAAATACGTGTTTCTGGTAAACTGGTGTCTCTAAACCGTACAGAATGTGTGTGTAAGTGAATGACCGTGTGCAATTTCCCTGGTGTCCTGTCCACCGTGTACCCTGCCTCACGCCCTATGTTTCCAGGATAGACACTGGACCTCCAGGGTCATAAACTGAACAAGCATGTTTTCACACTGAAAATATTATTGATAATATTTTAAAATGCTGTTCATTTTCCTTCACTCAAAGGGCCTCTTCGGCAGAATTCTTTACAGCTATGAACCATCAGCATAGCAATCTTGTCTTGGCAGTGATTTCAAACTGGGACCTGAACTGTTCTGGAAAAAAGTGCAACTTTGCCCTTTCTGCCGTGGTGGCTTTTATTGTATCACACTCATTTTTAATATTGTTTTGGGGTGGATTGATTTGTTCATTGCATCATGATGAAGAAACCTTGGCAGGGCTGACAGCATAAATATGTTAGCGACACATACACCACACCAAAAATGCCGCAGCAACACCAATATCTACTTTTGCTGAGCTCATGAATTTGATTTATATGCTCTGTTTTCCATTCATTTTAGCCTGCAATGGCCTGTGACCCAATGTCTATGAATAAGTTTCAGAAGAAGAAAGCGGTCTCTCTGCTGTTTTATATCCCTCAAGAGGTATAGCAGAACTGAGATAAGAACACAAATGGCGCTTTAAGAACAAACCCAGTGGTTATTGAGATAACAGCAACACACACATCTCTGATATGAAATCTAGGAAAAAAAGAACTGTGTATAAGGATCTGCAAGCTTGTTCTGCTAACTGCCCTTGAACATGACTCAGTTGGACACAATATTTTAAAAAATGCTGAGAACAGAGTGACAGTCATAAAGCAGAAAAAAACTTTCACCAAAGTCCAAACACACCACAGCATTAATTATGTGCTTTGCAATGACTTCTGTCAGTAAAACCATAAACAACTAATTTGTCCCATATAAAGGGATTTAACTGACTCATGTGTGTCTGTGTGTGAGTGTGTTTGTGTTTGTGTGTGTGAGCTTATGTGTTATCAGGCCTTTATTCTGCTCAGATGATATAGCTACAGCTACACAGTCAAAGGCCCTGCAGCTGAAAAGGCCCACACTGTCTCATATGTGGTGTTTCCTGGACACCCAGCTGGATCAGCAGATAATAAACACTCTTATGCAGAGACAAGTGCGCCTACTTATGTATCTGCACAGTTATTAGATGGCAATTTTAAATTTCAGTGTGGATTATTCAAACATATTTTAAAGTGAATCTATTCTTAATTTTTTATCTATCTATCTATCTATCTATCTATCTATCTATCTATCTATCTATCTATCTATCTATCTATCATTAGATTTATTTTCATAAATAGGCAAATGATGATAGATATTAAATTTTATATAATTTACAAAAGTTAATTTACACCTTTTATTCTGCTAAACCAGTTTACAGCAGTGAATTATTTAAATTACAGAATTTTCTTAACTTTAAGTATACAGTATAAAACTATAACTATATACATATATGCACAATAAATATATACAATATAAAAACACACAAGATATAAATAAGCAGTCAGTATTTATAAGGTAAATATTTAAATATTTAATCTGCTCTGTATTGTCCCTTTTTCTCTACATATGAAAGTAAAAAAAGTTGTAACTTACAACATCTATGGAACACAAATTTATTTGCCTTGCAGCTAACACACAAATAAGAGATGACATCTGAAAGAGAAAGCTTTAAAAATAAACAAAAAACATTCTGAAGATGTAAAGATATTTCTAAGCGATAAATTGAGACACAGGCCATTTTTCTCTGCAGCTTGGCAAGATAAATGTATGGAATGCAATAAATATATCTAACTGCCAAATTTGACTTATCTGCATTTTAATAATGACTTCTGTGATCCCACAACATTTTGTTTTTAAGTTCAAGTCTGTTATTGTACCAAAGGACTGTGCTGTGCTAGCTGACAGCCAACCTAGCACATGCAGTCATGAATTATCTATGCATTTTACTGATGCTTGAAAAAAGAAAATTAGACCATGCTCGTTGTAAAATGTGGAACCAAGCCTGACTTTGCAAACAAGGAACTTGTCAAGAGCTTTTTGCATCATTGACATCCTTGGTTAAATTCATGAATGTGTGACTCCTGTGGTTGTCGTAATGCACCTGTTTTAAAGCAGGAATTCTACCTGCATACCTGACTTTATAGGTATACAGGGTCACTTTTACCACATTTTCCCTGTTTATAGTGACACATCCTCTGTTTTGTCTTCTGCCTGCAAGAAAACCATTACACATCATACTGTCATATACAATTACCAAATGCCGGAGCATTTATAATGTCTGCAATTAGGAAATCCATGTATTGACATACACGGTTAGCGAAGGATGTGGGGAAGCGTGCTTGTTTGGAAGGCTGTCTGTCTTTGGCTATATTTGCATTTTCGGAAGGAGCCATGTAAGAACTTGCCATCTGCTATCTTTTG
The DNA here is from genome assembly GCA_018136845.1 of Heterotis niloticus. NCBI lineage: Eukaryota > Metazoa > Chordata > Actinopteri > Osteoglossiformes > Osteoglossidae > Heterotis > Heterotis niloticus. The sequence continues at coordinate 14,725,801 of CM030891.1, forward strand.
AAACTTAGTATAGCCAAAGGCACAAAATACTCACTGCTTGTATAAAAAAGAAACAGAATGTCTTTTTTTCAAGAATCCTATAGCAAAAACTGCTCTAAAAAAAAAAAATCTATCATACATAAAATGTAAAGCTTTTAGAATTTACTGTTAAATTATCTTATAAGTTATGTTTATCAATTTACTTAGCTACTGGATATTTACTATATAACTGTTAATAGTAAAAATGTGCAAATTGGGTGTCATCTGTATTTTGAAAACGTCAGTGTAAAATGACCTTATACTGTATGCATATACACTGCAATAAGTGCATCAGAAATGATGCCAATGGGCATCCTGAAGACAGCTTGGTGCTCCCTAGCAGTTATTTTCTTTGCTCTACAAGTAATGTCAGAATTCATTTTGAGGTCCACCTTCAGATTATAGCTCTATCACATATCTGCTGTAGAGGTATCTCGCACCTGACTCCTGTGTGCCACAGGATTATTATGGCCAACTGTACATTTCCCACAGGGAACCTTGTAGGGGTTCTCCACCTTGTGGTAATCCATTGCTGAATATGAAAGCTAGGACTGTCATCCAAACCCCAAAGAGTCCTGCATTAAAAGAGCAGCACTGATTAGAAGTTCATGTCCCAAAGTAGTCGCCTTGAGAAATTTGGAACCAATACAGATGATCAGTTCACTGACTACCCACTAAAACTTGAGTCTACAGTCTGCTTATGCTTGCCACTTGTTATTCGCTGCTTTTGATATATGAGACAACACCCAATTTGCACCACATGCAGGGTATTCCCACACTGCAATACCTTTGACAGCATGCACTCAAAATGTAAAATAACCTTCTTTTGGGTCATTGAAACATGATGCAAAACCTATGAATAATACATAAAACGATAGCTGAACGTGTGCACCCACATCCACATTCTATGTAGGCCAGTACTGAAACTGTATGCTTTTCTCCATTTTATTTGCATTATTTGGACAAATGATTGAGATTCTGGTGCAGATACCTTGATGAGAAATCATGTTTTGTGGTGTATTACAGTGTGCCACCTGAAACCAAAATAAAGCAGCATGTTGTTTCATGTACTCATAACTGCATTAATAATAAACATGAGTAGTACATTAGACAGCACTGCATTGTTATTGGTTGTGGCCCTTGTTTATATGCATGCGTTATTGAATGAACTATTTGTTTCCTTTAAACTGCAGATATCTTTGAGCAAAACAGTCCGCAAAACTTGCAAATCTAAAAGTCATGGTAGTCCTCTCATGGCAGTTTGTGAATGGGATCCATTGACATGGGGGATTAATTGTTACACAAGCAGGGCCAATGTGCGCCATGAGGGCCTGAATGGATGCAGCCATTTATTTCTGCTCCATCTCTGTGGGTGGATGAATGAGGAGATTGTGCAGCAGGGAGCTAAACACCTTTCACTGTGTTCATTGTCATGGGTTGAATGGGGACAAACAATGCCTGACTAGGGGCAGGGGGGTTTGAGGGATGTCAGTTCTTCACACCTCAGTTTTGATGAATAAATTCTTTGTGCACACTTGATGGCTTCTCCATGTCAGTGATTCTTGCTCACATTTATCAGTGATTGAACAAGTGCTTCTTCTGGGTGGCTTCTCTGAGACAGCAAAACAGGACAGAAAAAGGGTCACAAGCTTAAAATGGAAGTATCAGGAAATATGCACATCTCCTTTCTCGGAGGGGAGAAAAGCAAGATCTCCAAAGAAAAAGAAAACACAACTGAATGCACCATAGTATGAAGATCTGCATGGTTTTGCAGTGCCAGACAGTGCACGGGTCCAGTTACACACCAACTGCCCTTGTGACATAATGGCAGTATGATGGTGGCCTTTTTATTTAATTACTGCCATTTGAAGTTAAACCACAAGGAATGACATTTACTTACCACATTCTCTGGGGTTGGCTGGGATGACATTGATTTTTGCATAATTCTCCGGACCACAGCAACTTTATGTGTTTGTCAGTGTACAGGGAGGCAAACCCAGCCTACAATGCTATTGATTTTCATTACTGTTACCATTAATATTTGAGCAACGTTCACAAGCTTGGATCCCAAAATCCATCAGGCGGAAAAACACTGTGGAACTGGTAGTCAAACAATAGTTAAAGGCTGCCCTTATGGGACTGTAAAGCACAACCCTGAGGCATTACAGCACTTGGTCACATGTGTTCTCAAGTGCTAATAATGATATTAAGTTGCTTGGCTATTTTATTGAAATGCGATGTTGAAAAGTGTTCTGTAAGTCAAAGGTGAAGGAGCTCATGCCTTCTCAGTCCCTTCAGTATGGACATGTAATACTTTTTTTTATTAATATTTCCTCTTCTTTAACCTTTTGGCTCAAGTTGTTATTATCATTAGTAACTTTGGCATTAAAAACGCACTGATTGCCTAAGAGGATCCATTTCAATACCTGCTACAGTCTGTTTTGAATCCTTTTTATTCTTTTGATGCCCTTTGCAAATGTCACATTTATACTGAAATATATATATTTTTTGAAGTAACATGACTTAGCTTCAGCAGTGTATTGTGCTGTTGTTGTCAGCAGATGTCATTTTAAATTTGAATAAAAAACTTGCTGTGTTCTTCTCTTTCTCTGTGTTCCTCATACATGCCAACACATGCGAAAGGGCCAGCTTAAAGCTGCCACATTCTTACTCTCATTACACAAATCTGCAGACGACTCACAGAATTGTTACAAAAGTTCAGCTTTGGAAGATGCTCTCACTGCTGCCCGGCTCTTCTTTGAAATGCAAACTGTCATGATGCAGGAGAGACAACTCGCATCTGGGTCTTTTCGCTTGGTGAGTCAACAGACGTGGAGGAATGCTTTGCATGTATAGTAAAATTTTAGAAAATACCACGGATGTGACAAAACCGGGATACCAGGATAGCACTGAGGAAAAAGGTGGAAAGGCAAATGAAAACTATCGGTTGTACAAAGAACATGCACTAAATAGCAAGATAACCTCTGTTAATTTTGAATAATGGATTATGATTGTGTTCATCTTCAGATATTTTCATTTGGTTGTTTTATCTCAGTCTTGGTCAACCATTCATCATCCACCCATTCATGATCAAATGAATATCAAAGTGTTTTGCAAAAGAAGTAGAAGTTTATAATATGTTTGAGGCAAAAAAATTCAAGAAATATATTACAAACATGTAAACCCCACTTCAAACAGTCCCAGTTTGCACAGTTTTGTGGAGTGGAGCAAATCTTTTAAAACCAACCCACTGTTTGCACAATAGACACCCGACTATAACCGCATAGCCATAATGGAGCACCAGAAATTGGTCCGCAACAAATTCAAAGTTTGTGTTTTATAACAGCAGTTTGTTCCCCTCCCATCTGCCTTGCGGCCACTTGATTTCCTGTCCCTAGAGTATATGCCACATAATACTGTGTGGTATTGCATCCTGTAAGGAAGACACTTGGCTAATATCCTCAAAGTTTCATGTCTCCTGTTTGCTTTTCTTTTATACATTTCTGCAGTTTCTCTACTTTAATCTGATAGATGAAGTGTAGTCTAGCAAAAAAGATGAAAAAGCTTGTGAAAAAAACTGCAGAACGTTAAATGGGTGGAGATGACGTAACTGAAAATGGAAGTGATTAAAAGAACTGAAAGAGGTGAGCCACCCACCACAACGTACTGTCATCTGTTCTCTACACTCTTGAGCACAATTTCTGCTCATTACAGTAAATTGCCTTGTTTATTTTAAATTGTTGTCAGCTTATTTTTTGCTATAAAACTCATTACTGTATTAACAAACTCTGAAACATGGAGTATCTGTTCTGTCTCCGTTTCTCACCCATGTCTCTGAATGGGTCTGATCTCCCTACCTTGAGAAGAAGGGTTGGTGCCTTGTGTGTGCTGTGTGGTATGATGTTCTTCTTTCGGCTGCTCCCGTTAGGGGTCACCACAGCGGATCAATTGTTTCCACTTCTTCCTCTCCTCTGCATCTTTCTCCGTCAGTTGTGTGGTATGATATTTTGGAAAATTAATTTGGGAATTTTAGAGGACTGGGAATTTATTATGATATTTTTACTGGAAAATAAGATAACACAAATTTGCTTTTCTCAAAATTTTCAGACTGAATTGAGTACATAAAGCAGGGTTCACATATTTATAATTATAAAGGTGGATTGCATTTTAAAAAGTATTCAGAATATTTATTAATTGCTCACAACAGGTCTAAAGTCCATGCATATGTTTTTATAACTTTTACCATTAATATCTGGACAATATCCACAACCCTACATGTCAACATTCATCAGCGAAAAAGCACTGTGGAGCTGAGTTACGTGACAGTTAAAAGCTACCTTTACAGACAATAAAACACAACCCTGAAGCAGATCAGCATTTGTTCACAGGAGCCAGTTTTGATAAAATTAAAAAAAGAAAAAAGAAAAAATCCATCCATCCATCAATCCATCTGTCCACTTTCAACCTGTGTATTCTTCTGAAAGCCACATAAAAAAGAATGGAATCAGTCCAGTTTGTCCAAAGTCTGTTGTGGTATGATCATCTCTCTGTGAGACATGATCTCCAGGACTAACTCTAATCCTAACCCCTAAGAAAAGAACTACTCAGCGGCACTCTGTCACCACAGTATCTCATTGAAAATATATCTTAAAGCAAAACCCTATCAAGGTAGCACTTTGAACTGAACTGGGCACAATATGGACTACAAATACACCACAAGACATGCTAGATGGGTTAACCCAACATGTAAAAACCCATTAAAGGACAGCAGAAGATACTGTACTGGAATATAGGTGCTCGCTTTGCTCCCATTTAGGAGGAAAGTTCTTATTCTAACACTACCCCTAATGTACCTTAAAGCATTACATTTTTACTTATGTAATAGGTACATGCCACCTTTGACCGAAGTAAGCCAGGTAAGTGCGTTATTTTGGAATTCAATCATTCAATTCGATAAGCTGAAACAAGGTTAACTTTTTAATTCAGAAAATCAGCAAAATTATTAAGATTTCCTTAGTCAGCAGTGGGGAGTTCATCTGCACAAAGTGTTGGGGGTGTCAATGCTCCCACACGACACTTACCTAAAATACAGTGAGGGTCCCTCTTTTGTACATCCAGCAAAGTGAGGTCTAACGTAAAAGGCAGTATTGACTTCCCCTGCATCTGTGATGCTAAGCAAATGTTATGATAGGTAGATGAACAAGCAAGTTTTATGACAGGATGGAGGAGTGCAGTATATTAACCTGACTCTATGCATTAGACACAACAACAAATTGACTTTTCTCCCACAGTGTTTATCCCTTAAGATAGATTAAAATTTACTTTTAAATGCAGCATTTTGCCTTTTTTGCTGAACATTTGAAGTTGTTAAGCTATCTGACCAAAGTTTGTTTATATATGAGATTTTCTTGTGAAGACAATAAGGCCACCACTTCTTAAATTATGATTTTCTGAAAGATTAGGGATCAAGGCCCAGTATTTGTCTGCGAGTACATGTGTGTTTGTGTGTTTATATGTGTCACACCTCACACAGATTCCTCATGGTTAAATCATATTCAAGGCTACATGAACATTTTTTTGCTACCAGTTCCTTTTAACTGTACTCATCACTGAATGCCAGTTTTTATGCTTCTGAAAAGGTTTACAAAAAAAGTTCAAAACTTGCCACTCCAAGCAGAAACTCAGCAAAGATTCTGCTAAGAGGGTTGTTGCTGAAAATAGTGCTTTTTTACTTCTTAATTTGAAATTCATTTAAATAACTTTGCTTGCTTGCTTGAATCTATCTAAAGAAAATGGCCAATTTTAAATGTATTTATTTATTTATTTATTTATTTATTTATTTATTTATTTATTTTTCTACCAAACAGCAGCTTATCTGACATTCTTTAAAACTGGACTAATGGTTCATTATTAATACTTGAGTGTGAAATGAAGACACAAGTTATTAGTTCACATCTGCAAAACTGACACTGCTGAACACTCGGTGTAAACATACAGTAACATTTTTTTCCCACAAAGTATGTGTGAACCAGGAGTACATGTTGTGGACCAGGACACCAGGCACCTCCTGCATGAACATGCACTTGGCTTCCATTCTCGGTTACAGCCACCTGACATTTTGGCAAATTGCTATGGTAATAATGGCTGCAGCTCTCAAAGGGGAAAAGTTCAAATGTACTTCATATCCTGTTCAGGTACAGCACCTCCTATGAATCCCAAGACAAACATTTTTAGCACTCACTGCCACCTTTACCTCACAAAGTTAAGAGACACAATCCTGAGCCTCTGGCTTGCAATAGAACTGGTTCTGTGTTTTAATCCTGCCTGTAATGTCACAGCCTCAGTCAAATTACTTACGCTGCATTGAAGCAGTAAACGTTGCTCAGCTGTGCAAGATAGTGAATGATTCTGAGTTACTTTAGTATACACACATATTCCAAATGCCATCTTAAATATTGTTCTCGTGTCAACCAATAATCTGTCTATGCCAATTATGCCAGTCTAATGTACTTTGGATAGATCTAGATTTCATTTTTCAAAAAATGTTATCATTCTCTTCTAATAGCTCGGCGTGGCACATGTGACATCATCACGTGTTTTCTGTAACACACATAATAATGGGACTCCTGTATGCACAAAAGCATAAAGGTACTTATTTTTAGCAGACTTCAATGGAAGCCACTGGAATTTGACAGGAAATGGGAAGATTATTAGTCTGCTGCTGCCAACTTGGAGTACTATATCTGTTTATTGGGCTAAATTTAATCATTTACACATTTCCATACATGAGTAATGTATACTGAGACAATTTAGGGTGAGAACCTTGAAGAAAAGTACAGTATTTCAGTTTGAAACCAAGAACCTTCCTTCTGGAAGGCGACGACCCTAATAAAAAAGCTGTCAAATTTAAGAAAAAATAGAATAAATAAATACAAACCACCTGTGTTTTTCTTCACACTGTAATGTGTCTCCGTACTTCAATGTTTCTATTCTCAACTGAAGAGAAGGCTAGTCTTCAGGAAGGGTGAATCTCAAGATGGGAAGACAAATGTCCCCAGTTACAAAAGGAACTCCCTGGGTGACACACCAGCTATCCCAGAGGATTTGGCCTTCTTCAAAACTTGTTTTGGTTATTTCAGTCTCTGTGTTCACTTCACAACTTTCTAAACAGTGATGAAATAATGTTAAAATAGCATTAAATGTAGAACAGAGCCCTGCTTGCCCTGAGGTTAGATGTTTTGTGATAATTGGCACAGATACAGATGGCTTCTCCTCTCTGCTTTGATTAGTGCTTTTAAAATAGAAGTCGCTGACAGTCACATTTGAAACTGTTTTTCTTTTCACTTGAAGCTGACTGATATGCCTTTATCAACACTGCACTTTAGGCAAAAGTATTCATTGCATTCCGTTTTTATCGTGCGTTTCCACTCTTTATGCTAATTCACACTGCAACACGCAACAAAAAAGAAAAAAATTCGTCTTGAAGTTTGCTTATCAACTGTCAGTTCAGACTCGCTGTATTGTAGAGGTACCATTACATTTGCCATTTCACTGTATAATAATCTACAGTACTGTGTAATAAACGAATAAACTGATGACAGTAGATACCTCTAACCTGTTCTTGGGTGTTCCTGGAATACAGTAGATACCTCTAACATGCTCTTCATTGTTACCTGAATACAGTGGATACCTTTAATCTGTTGTTGGGTCCTACTCGAGGTGCATCAGTTAAGTGGAAAGAAATTCATATCACAGTATAGAACTAAACAAAAAAGAAGTATAAGGTATACTTTTTGCCTATTTTTTCACCATAATCTGTCTATATTTTTAATTCTTCCATTTAGCTTGTTATTGAAAGTGTGGATTTAACTTGCAGAACTGTGGAAAGTCCTATTGGAAGCAACATGCATAAGCAAACTGTTGTCTGATGCTAATTTTGTCACACTTCCTTAGAGATAGACATGTTGTCTACAGTAGTGCCAGAGCAGACAGTAGCCATTTACATGGTTTAAGTGCTTTGTTTCAGGCAAATTTGTATGATAAAAGCAAAAGGAAAATTTAAACTGAATTTTACACTCTTGCTTGCAAACAGTTTTGATTGTACTGAATGTTACATTTTAAACAGAATTTTACAGCAAGATCTCAACAGTTAAAAAGTTTAAAGTGAAATAAAAGGCTTTGTGGGAGCCCAAAATGAATTGTTTTCCATTGTTTAATGGACAAATAAGTAGTACATTTTTGCATTGCACAGCAGTACAAAATACCTTGAAAGGACTTAACTACAAGGTATTTTTTATGTTTTATAATAAAAATGTAAGTACAATTTATTTTGTTTTGATTTGCAATGGCTAATTAAAAAGATACTTGAGTTTGAACATGGGTTTCCAAATTTGGGGTATTAAATAAAAAATAAACAGACATTTTTGTAACTTTTAAAAAGATTTTATTATCTTTTAAATCAGTTTTTCTGAAATAGTTATTAATTTATGCTTTAGTTTATTTATTTCATTAATTTAGTCACTGTATAATGCCTCAATACATTTTTTTGGTAATAATGGGATAATAATATGATAATGTGGAATAATATGATGTTAACTAAATGCAAATGAATTTTGTATAAAAGATATTTCTCACATCTGTTTATTACTAGCACCTTGAAAATATTGAGATGTGTAAATATGATCGACTGATTCTAATACAAATTAAGAGTAGACTGAAGCAAAAATATTTTTTGCATAATTAATTCACTCAACTGGTTTCCAATATTTGCAGCTAACATGGGCACAAAAAACTAAGTTTCTGAAAACAAATGAAAAAAATTCACAGGTCCTTACTACTTAAATGTGCAATATTCTAATTTAAACCACAAATAAAATCTCTAAGAAAGTGCTGAGAAAAGCTGAAAAATCTGGGTAGAAGGACATCAAAGTGTGAATTTTCTACATATTTGTGACAGGTGCACAAAATATGGAAATACTCTCTCTCTGCCCTCACCTTATGCATATTTTTAGTGAAATGAGCCATAGGATCTGCAGTGGTCATGAGAGGAGCTGTTTTGTGGTGACAAAACCGGTCAAGGGAGCGGAAGAAGCCCTCACTGAAGGTCGACAGCTGATTCAAGATGACACTGAAAAGATGCGATAATCTGCAATAGGAGCTGAATTAGGGGCTTGACCATGGACCCCTCAGACCACAGAGCTTCAAAAACATCCAAAAGGGCCTTTTGTCTCATAGAAATGAGCTCTGAACAAGACCGCCTTTGTATTCGGCAGCCTGGGACTTTTGTTTGTTGTTTTTTGAAATGACAGTATTTCCATTCCATCTCTCTCATCTGATTAATAATTCAGCTTTTTTGTGAATTGTAATGCCATTGTTTAAATCTGTTTCTGCCTTTTTCATCTTTCGTTGTGCAACTCTTGTTGTTTCTTTTTGCATTTCTCAGAATTTTTGCATTAGACAGGGTGCTGTGCTAATACATTATTTATTAATGTATTCGTTTGTTTAATTTCTTTTTATTTTGCGTTACTTTGTTTTTCAAGTGTCATGATTACTTTTAAGCCCAGCACAGTTCAATAATGGACAACAGATGCTTCTGAAGTGCCATATCAGTTAATTCATTATGGGTTGAGTATGTAGTCTGCTTTTTTAATCTTTTTTTATTCTTTCATCTTCCTTTAATCATCAACATCCACAGTTGTCTTTCCATGGCTGCACTGCTGCCTGAATTTGGTTCACGACGTCTGAAGCTTGAAGCTCATCAGATCAGTTTCAATGGTGTTTCTCGCCTCGGGGTATTTTATCGGAAACTTCCCACAGGGCTTAAATTAAATCAAAGTTGCCGGTACATGAAGACGGAGTGACCGTGTGATTTCTCCAAAGTATTACGGTAGCGGCTCGAACCTGATGAGTAACCAGTTATCTCTGATTTATAAAATCCCCAGTCCAAGAAAGGATGCATTTTGTCAACTCAAGGGCACCACAGCATCTGGGCTTTATGAAATAAGCTTAGCATTGTAATTTCATATGGCTGCAACTACAGTATTTCCCATGTGCGTGCAAGAGAGGGAGTTCATAGAGTTGCGTCTGATAGAATTTGTATGAGTATAATTTATCAAGTGAGAAAAAGGATTATTGTGCTTGAAACTGATCTTAAAAACACATAGTTATGGTTTGGGCAGGAGACAAGTTAAAACAAATCTTATCTGCCCTTCCAAAATTGTGTATAATCCACCGGGTGCAGATGATACTGTTTTGTCACACAGTGCCAGACAAGTTTTACTCACTGTAGTACCGTAATACCGTATTTGTTATAGAAAGTAAAAGCTGTAATTTAAGATGATCCAGGTAGCTCCAGATAGGACTCTGTGTGCATAGTTTTTGGTGTAGATAACTAATTTGCAACAGTTTGCCTGATGATTGAATGAATCACCCTGCTCTATCTGTGGGAACCCAAACATGTTTGAGGACTCAGCACACTTCTTCAAGCACAGCAGCACCATTTCAGTCTGTCAGTCATTCAAGAAAATGGTTGGAGATATGACTGCTTCATTTTATGGGTTGAAGAGTGTAGTATTAATGTATGCAAAGAGACTGTGGTCATTCATATGAGCCACATACACACGCACTTATTCCCAGCCACTGCCCAGCAATTTGACATCAAGCTGAGGAACTTCACACAAAACTTCAGACATTCGTCCTCACCCTAGGAGGCAGGTAAAGCAGAGTCCAATGGGTGCAGCCTTATCCAGACTGGCTTTTTAACTGTCAGCTACTTGCCGGCACACTGGATTGTGTCCAGTTAGGTATTCTTAAAAGTGCCTATATTTTTCGGTTTATTTTTTGACTTAGAGTTGCCTGTTTTTTCTAAGATGTTGGTCTGTAGCAAAGCAAACGTACCCAAACCAAGTAGTATTGAATCACCGTAACTAAATTTACTTCCACAGTCTTTGCTGCTGGTATTTGGTGGTAATGACTGATGAGGATCAATAACAAGATGAAAACTGTTTCATGCACTCACAGGATCATTCGATCAAAAGCCAAGACTACATAAGAATTTGTATTATTTATTTTTTTCAGTTCATTTAAACTTGTTTTAATTTTAATATAGTTCAGTGTTAATAATCTATTAAAAAGTGCTACAATTTATTGTTTCATTTATTTAAAAAGTTAGGCTTAATTTTGCATTTATTCATCCATTTTTGTTTACTACTTATCCTGGGCAAGGTCACAGCAGTCCAGAGCCTATTATGGGGAGCTAAGCTGTATGATTGTTGGAAATAATTCAAATATTTTGCTTTGTTATTGTGTCCTAGTAGTAAAAGTTATCTACCATTTGCAAAAAAGCTAATTACCGATATCCAGTTACCTTGATATGGTGCTTTAGATGCCTAATTACTGTCCTTCAAATTTTCTCTTGCTTCGTTCGTTCGTTCGTTCGTTCGTTCGTTCGTTTGTTTGTTTGTTTACATTTAGGTCTTTTTTCCTGCTTTAAAGTGCTGATCACAGACTCAGACAGCGACTACATATTTATCCTATAAAACAATACTCTTATTAATGAAGTCATTCTATGAGATTCTAGGCAATATTGCCTTTTTTTTGATCAGTCAGTTTTCAGCTTCTTGCCGAGATGAAGTGTCTTTTTTCAAAAAATTTTTTCTATGTTCAAACTTATCCTTTCTCTATATATATATATATATATATATATATATATATAAAACACTTCAAAATTTATTGGAATTTGTACATACACACAAGAGCTTAAGTATTATTATGAGCTATTTTCTTCATTTTTATCTGGCTGCTTAAACGGCACATTGCAGGCAAAATATCAATTCAGCTGATAAAAGCAATTTCATGCATTTCTAGAGAAAAAAAAACATTATTCTGTATAGACTACCTCCTTTTTTATCCATTGTATACATTTTATCAACCATTGATAAATGTTCAGGTAAGTCTTATTTCATAAAAGAGGGTTACAGAAAATCTTTAAATCTTTGATCCAGGAGGGTCTTGCCTGTGATGCTTACAAAACCTTTGCTACAGCTCTGTGACTCCCTGGAGTGCCCTGAAAACATCCATGCAGCTATCAAACTGGAAAGAGGAAGGTAACTCAAAGCTTTTGCCTTAATTAAAGCATAAATGAGCAATGTGTTACTGGCAGGGATTTGTGCATTGAATAGAATTTACTTGAGCAGGACAGTGGCCTCCGTGTGTAAAAGCTCAAGGCAGACTAACAAATAGTAACACAAACATAGTAATCAGACATATGTGTTATGGCTGCCATGGTATCCAGGTGCAGGTTGTGCACAGTAGTGTGTCTGATCTGTAGTGACCTGTAATGAACTTTAAAGAACTGTGTCTCTTCCCATATGCCATGATAGTATAATTTAATTTTTTTGTTTTTTTAATACAATAAATGATTATAAATCATATTATTATAAATTACTCAAAGGGCTAAAATATGGGCACAATGGTGAGACAATGCTATATTAGGCAGAGATAAATGAGTTTTTGCTATATTTGCTAATTTATGCTACTGTGCAATTTTTATTTCACTGCTGGAATTCAAAGTAAGAATCTAGATCTTAGAAGAAATTTGAACCTAGGACCTTTACACACTGAGGACTCTACCCACTTAACTACCTGCTGATCACTGGTTTGAAGTCAGAGACGTACCTGTTTCCATTAGACAGTTCCTTTTGACACAAAAAGAGGTAGAGCTACTGAAGGTGATTAAAAGGATATCTGGCCATTGCAAGATTAAAAAGGTAGTAAAAAAAACTGCTGAATATCACAGCTTTGACAATGAGTGATACATCTAATCACAACTGCAAGTAATAGATTGCACAGTTAAGTGGCTCCTTTATAAAGGCATTTTGTAAATTTAAAAGTTGGTGACAAAACATTGTCAGTGACCTTTTCACATGGCGATGTAAAGAATACGTTTGTACTATTGTGTTGACTGGCATCTCTTCCAGTGTCTCATATTAACCTTCCCTGTTGTGATATACATCGATAGCCACAACATTAAAACCAGCTGCCTAATGTTGTGTAGATCCCCCTCATGCTACCAAAACCACTCATAGAGGCTTGGACTCCACAAGACCTCTGAAGGTTTCCTGTGATATCTGGCACCAGCATGTTAGCAACAGGTCCTTTAAGCCCTTTAAGTTGCGAGGTGGGGCCTCCATGGATTGGACATGTTATTCCAGCACATCTCGCAGATGCTTGATCAGATTGAGATCTGGGGAATTTGGAGGCTAAGACAACACCTTGAACTCTTTGTCATGTTCCTCAAACTGTTTCTTAACAATTTTTGCAGTGTGGCAGGGCCACTCTCATCAGGGAATGCTACTGCCATGAGGGAGTGTACGTGGCCTGCAACAATGTAGGTAGGTGGTCTGTGTCAAAGTCCACATGAATGCCAGGACCCAAAATTTCCCAGTAAAACATTGCCTAGAGCACTGCCTTCTTCCCATAATGCAACCTGCTGCTATCTCTTCACAAGGTAAACAATGCACACACACCTGGTTGTCCATATGATCTAAAAGAAACTGTGATTCATCAGACCAGGCCACCTTCTTCCATTGCTCCATGGTCCACTTCTGATGCTCATGTGCCCATTGTAGGTGCCTTCGGCAGTCAGCATAGGTATTCTGACTGGTATGTGGCAATGCAGCCCTATACGCAGCAAACTGTTATGCACTATGTGTTCTGATACCTTTCTATCATGGCCAGCATTAAAGGTTTCAGTAATTTGTGCTACAGAAGCTCTTGTGTGGAATGGGATCAGACTGGCATCAATAAGCCTTGAGCGACCATGACCCTGTCGCCAGTTCACCAGTTGTCCTTCCTTGGACCACTTTCGGTACTGTAGGTGCTGACCATTGCATACCAGGGATGCCTCACACACCAGTGTTTTGGAGATACTCTAACCTGTAAACACTACAACAACCCCACAGTCAGACCCATGGCAAACCTATGTAGCCACTATGTAATGGTTTGCATTTCCTAAATATCAAATTTTGGCCACCTACAAACCCACACACGGTATAGTGAAGTGATGGCGCAGCATCTCATTGGGGTTATCAAGTGGACACCGCCCTTCAAAGGTGTTTCATTGAGTTAGGCTCACAACACCTCCGGAAGGCTCAACCTCAGCTCTGGCATCCCAGAACTGCTCCTCTCCAACAGTGCACACACCACTGCACTACCCAACTACACAACATATGCTACATGCCTTAGCACCCATGCTAACAAGCTACACTTTACACTTAACCATTCTGCTGCTCACTACCTCCTTGTAAATCCTTTAAACCTCCCCACAACTTTGCTACACATACACTACATTATGCATTAACCCAAAAACCTGCTAACTGCTAATCGCTAACTGTTATGGTTGAAAAACCAAAACCCTAGCACACTTTATGTCTTCTCCATTGGTACTCCATGAGAACTGGTCTTTTTTCTCTGTATCCACAAACTTACCTGCTCTGCTGCCCCCACCACCTCCCTCACTGCCTGCCACAGGTTCTATCTCCAGATTCCAAGTTCTCAAAATGACGCCATTGTTGACCAGGCTATAAAGCTACAACACCCCATTTCTACCAGCCTCACTCTTATGCTACACCCCCATTTGTATATTTCTGCCGTCAGTTTGCTATACCTATATAAGTTTCTTACTTTTAAATGCCTCCTTGATTAAGTCTTCCCACAGGACTGTCAGTTCAATAAAATACAACCCCAAATCAGAAAAAGTTGGGACAGTATGGAAAATGCAAATAAAAAAGAACACAATGATTCTTAAATTTACTTCGACTTTTATTTCATTGTAGACAGTATGAATTGAAGATATTTCATGTTTTGTTTTGTCAGCTAACATTTCATTTGTTAATATCCATCCATTTCTGCATTTCAGGCCTGCAACACATTCTAAAAAAGGTTGGGACAGGGGCAATTTAGAGTTAGTAATGAGGTAAAAATAAAATAAATCGTAATGTGATTTCAAACAGGTGATGTGAACAGGTGATTGTAATCATGATTTTGTACAAAAGCAGTATCCATGTCTTTGAGTCTTTGAGGCGCAAAGATGAGCAGAGGATCTCCAGTTTGTCAACAAATGCATGAGAAAATTATTGAAATCTTTAAAAACAATATTCTTCAAAGAAAGACTGGAAGGGATTTGCATATTTCTCCCTCTACAGTGCATAATATCCTTAAATGATTTAAGGAATCTGGAGGAATTTCAGTGCATAAAGGGCAAGGGTGCAAGCCTGAGCCGAACACCCGTGATCTCCGATCCCTTAGATGGCACTGCATCAAGAACAATCATTTATCAATAGCTGATATAACCACATGGGCAAGGGATTACTTTGGCAAACCTTTGTCAAGCACTACAATACAGAGTTACATTCACAAAACTTTACTGTGCAAAAAAGAAGCCATATATGTTAACCATGTCCAGAAGTGGCACTGACTTCTCTGGGCTCAGAGGCATCTGGGATGGACCATCACACAGTGGAAACGTGTACTGTGGTCAGACAAATCAGTTTTCCAGATCTTTTTTGGAAGAAAAAGACGCTGTGTGCTCCGGACAAAAGACAGAAAGGACCATCCAGACTGTTATCAGTAACAAGTTCAAAAGCCAGGGTCTGTCATGGTATGGGGTTGTATTAGTGCCCTTGGCAAAGGTAATTTATACTTCTGTGATGGCAACATTAATGCAGAAATGTACATTGAGATTTTAGAGCAACATGTGGTGCCTTCAAGATGACGCCTTTCCCGGGGACATCGATGCATTTTTCAACAATTCAATTCAATTCAATTCAATTCAATTCAGTTTTATTTTTATATAGCACTCCTCTCACTGCAGTGACACAGAGCGCCAAACAGACATCACAAGGGTTGTATACATGTACAGTTGGTATCTGGCCACGCAGGAAAGGGAAACAAAAAAACTCCTTTCTACTAGAGAACAGAAGAAAAATAAACCTCTGGGGGAACATGTGCCAGTGGAAGCCCACCCCTCCTAGGCATTCTATAGAAAGTTAATAGCCAGTTCATAACAATGTTAATAAGAGTTGTAGGTTTTTTGTCATTGTGGCATAAGGGGTATGGTATGGTTCCAGTTCACAGTCAGGCACGGCCACCCGCATCCACAGTGTCTGATTTGTTGTAATCAGGTTGACTGGCTTTCTGGCTATCTCCTGCATATATTCCATTCCTGTTTCCCATCTGCCCCAGTATTTTCAGTCCACTGACATAGCAGACACTGCGAGGCGACCTGCAACATAAATGGCTCAGAAAACAGAAGAGGCCTTAGGAAAAGTACATACTCAGGGGGGCTTGACAACAGGTATCATGCATGATATGCTAAATCAAAAAGGTAAGTTTTTAACCTAGATTTAAAGAGAGATAAGGAGATGGTAGAACATAATTCATCTGGCAGGCTATTCCAAAATTTAGGGGCCAAGTGGCCAAATACACATCCGCCTACCGTCACTTTGTTGATCCTCGGAATCACAAGGTTACCTGCTTCCAGTGATTGAAGGCTTTGACCCAAAATGTAATCCTCAAGTATTTTACTGAGGTATGCTGGTTCAGTCCCCCTCACTGCCTTATATGTTAGTAATAAGATTTTACATTCAATTCTAAATTTGACTGGTAGCCAGTGTAGCGATTGGAGTACTGGTGAGATGTGGTCGTATTTTTTGGTTCTTGTAACTATCCTTGCTGCAGAGTTTATTAGTATCTGCAGCCTGGAGATACTCTGAGATGGACAGCCAGATAGCAGGGAGTTACAGTAATCGATCCTATTCGAGATGAAGGTGTGGACCAGTTTCTTGGTGTCCTTTCTGTCCAAGAATCACCTTAGTTTAGCATGACCTTGTTAAAGCTGCTGTATGAGACACAAATGATATGTTTGTGTCCAGGAGCACTCCCAAATCCCTCACACAGTCTGAGATATTAAAATTCAGGCTATGGGTTTCAAGGAGAAATACAATTTCACTGTGGGCTGCATTGCTAGCACCAACCAGAAGGACCTCAGTTTTGTTGTCATTTAGGAATAAGAAATTGTTACTCATCCATGCCTTTATATCGTTGAAGCAATTTATTAATGAGAGAAGGTGTTTATAGTCCCCAAGCTCAAAAGAGACATACAACCGAGTATCGTCAGCGTATGAGTGGAAACTAACCATATGCTTCCGAATAATATCACCCAGTGGTAGCATGTAGATTGAGAATAGTAACATACCCAGAACTGAGCCTTGGGGTACACCATATTGCACAGTTGATGTGATTGACACAGGATCGTTGACTGACTCTGACATGTATTGTTTAAGTTCATTAAGGTATGATTGGAACCACCTTAGGGCAGTTCTTGACAACCCAACCAATGTTTTTAGTTTGCCAAGCAGAATAGAATGGTTAACCATGTTGAACGCAGCACTCAGGTCTAAAAGTATTATGACTGAGATCTGGCCAAAGTCGAGTGAGACAAGGATGTCATTCACTACATGGGTTAGATCTGTATCTGTGCTATGGTCTGGGTGGAATCCTGACTGGAATTTCTCAAATATATTAAAATGATTGAGGTGACTGTAGTTGGGAGGATACCATCTTCTCCAGGATTTTAAAGATAAATGGTAGATTGGAAACTGGTCTAAAATTATTTGGGTCGGTTTGGTCGAGGTCCTGTTTTTTAATAGAGGTCTAATCATGGCAATCTTAAATGTGTCCGGTACAATACCAGTTAGTAGTATTTATTATATTAACCAGTAATTTAGCCAGGACCAGTAGCGCAGTCTTAAGTAACTTATTTGGTATTGGATCCAGAGGACATCTAGTGGACTTCATCTAGCAAACGATTGCAGTAAGGTCCTCAACCATAATAGGATTGAAGTCATTTAATCTTTCTGGAGAGCTTGCATTGTTCTCCGCTGATTCCCCTGCACCACGTAGAACCAGAGTTGATGGTACAATCGTTGACCTGATGTTATGTATTTTTTTGTTAAAAAATGACATGAAGTTATCATTAGTGATGGACATTATCTATGCTGTTTGCACTGACTAATTTATTAATTGTTTTGAACAGGAAATGAGGACTGTTTTTATTATCATTTATCAGGTTCCTATAATAACCAGACCTGACTTTAAAAAGTAATTTCAAGCTGTTCAACCAGGCTTCATAATTTATGCTTATTTTATTCGAGTGCCATTTGCGCTTTATTCTGCGACATTCTAGTTTAGCCATGTGAGTTGAATCATTGAACTACGGGGAGTTCCTCGTATGTCTGATAGCTTTTGTTTTTGCAGGTGCCACGCGTTCTACCATGATGTTATAGTTTAGTGCTAATTGTTCTGTATCTGCAGTTGCGCCAAAGTCAGAATGTTTCACCAGATTAATAAATTTATTGCAGCTGCTTAATACATCTATTGCAGCTGCTTTCCTCTATGTGGCGTAAAGTTTTACGTTTAGTTTTCAAGTCAGGTACTGGCAAGACCAATTCAAAGGTGACTAAGCAATGATCAGAGATGGAGTCATGAAGAGGGATGGAAGCTATGTTACGGACTTCCACACCGTAAGCAATAACAAGATCAAGCGTATGGTTGTGGGAATGTGTAGGACCATTAACTACCTGACTAAATCCGATGGAATTTAAGAGATAATTGAATTTTTTAGCCACAGAGTCCACCGCTTCATCTACGTACATGAATATTAAGGTCTCCCATCAGAACAGCTTTGTCATGTGAGATGGCTATCCCAGTTAAGAGATCACTAAATTCTGAGAAGAAAGTAGAGTACAGCTCAGGCGGGCGTTCTGTGGTCTGGGTCAGCAGCAAGAGTTGTGGCTCTACGGGTTCAGTGTTTTTTGTAGAGTTCCTCAATAGGTGGGAGAGGAACACCGAGGATCCTCCCAGCTGTATTTACCAGGCGCTGGAGGGTCTTGCGATCGGTGACTTTGCAGTTCCTGAACTAGACAGTGATGCAACTATAGAGGATGATGGAGGTGGTATTGAGTGTCCAAGTGAGGTCTTCCGCTATGTGCACCCCAAGGAACTTGATGCTGCTGACTGTCTCAACAGCAGAGCTGTCAATGTCCAATGGAGAGTGGGTTGCGGGAGTCCTCCTGAAGTCAACAATATTAATATTCAAGACCAACATACAGATGTACACAGTTTGGACACAGGGATTGCTGCACTGTGATTTTATGGGGGCATTTTGATGGAACTTAATTACAAAGGTATGAGGCAAATAAGCAGACTAAAGCCTAAACTGCCTCATCCCTATAAAAGCACTGCAATGCTCATGCTGCTTAGCTTCACAGCAGATTAGACCATAATTAACAAATCTCCCCATCGCTCTCCCATTAAGTGGATTTGTGCCATTATCTCTTCCCGCCCGCATTCTTACTGTCGAGTGGCTTTCCTGAACACACACACACACACACACACACACACACACACACACACACACACACACACACACACACACACACACAGAGAATACATCTGGAATGGATTTCTGCTCCAGCGCTCTCCCTCCATCAGGGAAACACGCTTGGTGGGAATCAAACTCCAATCCTGGCATCCAAATTAATATTCCTAGAACAGTAATGTGAATTTTCAGAAATTTTAAGTTGCCAGGGGAGAATATTGTTTTGTCAAGAAGAACAAGAACACCAGGTTGCGCTCATAAGGGCACCGTGCACAATGGGAAATGTGCATCCATGTGTAATGTTGGGGCCGCTCAGCAACTCCACTGATCTCCGGGCCTCAGAATATACCAAGGCAGCAGCTGACTGATTTTTCCCCCTGTGGCAACTGCTAAAACTCTACTTAAATATACTAGCAGTTTATTTACCCATTAATGCTATAGGTTTTTTGTTTTTTTTTTTTTTTTTTTTGGATTAAGTACATTTCTCCGTTGTAATTTCTCTCCTGGAGACCTGCACAGTTTTCCGCCAGCTCCTAAACTCGTCTTCTACACATTATATAGCAGAATTACATTGATCATGGCTGTATGTATTCTGAGAGCAATATCAGTAGAACCTACACTATATCCATTGATTTTTTTTCTTGTTTTAAATCAGATTTTTCTTCCACCTATCACATTTTCTGGTAACACAGTATAATACGGCAGATTGAATTTTATACATTGCAGTCATTTCTGCTCCTTTACAAAAGACCCTGCAACTTTTTAAGGCCTGTTGATACCTCCACTCCAATTATGGAGTACTGTTAGCTTCTCAGCTGTTAAATACACAATAAATGACTTCATCTTTCTGAATAAATATAAGAATTTGGTATGTAGCGTGCACTTAGAAATAAACTATTTCTTGTTCCGTTCTATTTGACCAAAACTGTTTGGGCTGTAAGATATGCAAAGTCATATGCAGAGCAGCGCTATTACATTGCCAGGTAAATGGCTTTATCTTTTGTTGATATTTCTCTAAAACAGGACATCAGTTGGTTAAGAAAAAGTTTTAATGGCATCGATGACCTTCATCTTGAAACTCACATCTGTTCTAAACAGTTTTGAATAGGCAAAGGTTCTTTGGCAGCTGGAAACATGAATGAAATGTATGGCATCTGCACATTTCTGTTGTCTACACAGTCTTACAGGAAGTTCCACCAAAGCCAAATGAAAAATCTGAATCTGAAATTCTGCACCCTATCACAAGGACATGGAACTGAACCCCTGCTGTGTCATGCTTGCCATCTGTGGAGTCCCTACAAACACAAATTGGTTCATGTCGCCTTCAGCAAGTGAGATGGTAGGGGTTCTCCCCCCACGTCGACCACGATGATACCTACGATCAGCTGTGCGCCAACAAGGCTGCCCGTGGAATTTGGCAAATAGCACTCTCCCTCAAGCGTGTTACATTGCCCAATGAAGCCTGTCGCCGTGTCCAATTCAGAATCACTGCGTGAAACCCGAAACTTCTTGTAACCCGTCAGCAACATGAACCTGAAAAAAATACAAGAAATCGCAAGATCTGTCAGCAAACCACTATTACACTTTTTTCTGTCCTGATTTTTTTTTTTTTTTTCTTTTTGGGGCTATATTACTACCTTGCCACCTGCCGGGGTCCTGTCACTACAGCAGAGCTATTTCCAGCCGTTTTCTAATGGTTCCTGTTTAAATCATGCTGAAAAGATTTTCCACAGCTGGATTACTTTTGCAGCAAGGGAAGTGCAGTGCCTTATTTATTGTCTTTTTGAGAAGGGTGGAAAGAAAGGGAGAAAATCCACCTTTTGTTCAACAACTCGGCCCTGCAGCTACTCCACTGAATGCAGCCAGATATTCAGGGAGCAACCCGTGACCGTCAATGTCAGAGGTTTGCCGGACGGGAATTAGAGGCCTTGTGACAAAACAAAGTCACTGGTGGATGACGGGCTGGAGCGGTCATGATTTTAATCCATTGTAATAGTGGGAGGGGTGATGCTGTGAAGAAAAGATCTCCTACTGTAGACTAATTGATAAAGTGACAGAAGCCGGTGTGCTTAGTGTAAATTGAAAGTGAGTGGCTGGGAGCTGCATTCCTGCATCACAAAGCAAAGCACACTGAAGATCTCCTGCCGAACACTTACACTTACACAGGCGGAAACCCACAAAATTTTCCGCCACCAGCGTCAATCCTGAGCGTCACAGGGTGTCTACATGAATGTGGCCTGTCAGCAGGCATCTATTGATAGTCTTGCATGTGAAAATGCATGTTGAACTCAAGCACAGGTATGCGTCACTTCACGATGAGATGCGTTCTGAGAAACGCGTCATTAGGAAATTTCATCATTGTGCGAACATGCGCTGCATCTCGTCCATTTCGAATTGTACACGGTATAGCCTATTGCTCCTAGGCTACAAACCTGTACAGTTACAGCAGACATGGTAAACACAAGATGTATGGGGCTGTTGCTGGGGTAACACAGCATACTGTTTTACAGTGAACTTTTTTATAAGTAGAAAAAGTACACTCTAAAATAACAATAAAAAGTACAGTATAGTAAATACATAAACTAATAACCATTGTTTATGTTGTTATGTACTGTATATAATCTAATGGGACCACCTTTGTATATGCAATCCATCCTTGACTGACAAGACGCATACCTATAATACAAAATAAAACTAAAGAAGGATTTTTTGTTCTTGTTTTAATTCTGCTTTTCATTGCTCTTCAAAACTGTTAGCCTCTGTCCTTTTAATCAAGTTGCTTTGCCTGACTGAAGCACTGTGATAAAAATCAGACAAGATAAGCATCTCATAAATCTCTGCATCCTGTACAACCAAAATCAAATCCATTTGTCAAATTTGAAAAATTATGTAATGGCAGCCCAATTAATGTTTCTGTTTTCTACAAAGTGATTAAATTTACTTGCTTTTTAAATAAGTTTTATTGTATTGTTCCTGTATTACTGGAGCCGGCCAGCATAGCTTGGGGACTGCTGTACACGTTTTGTCGGCTCTACTTGTGTATGTGGGAAATGAAAATTTAAAAGCATGATTTGTACACGTCGCCATATTGACTATGATACAGGAAAACAACACCCATGGTTTTATGATAATTCTGTCAGGAACTGCCACCATTTTTAAAAAGCCCACTACAACAGATTTGTGTGTAATTACTTTGTATTTATTTTCTACTAAACAAAATGCACATTAAGCATTTCTTAGCAAGAATCAAGTCTTTTTTTTTCTAAACTATGCATATCCAGGGATAGTGTTTGTAAAATTTATATTGTAATTTAATCTTTATACTCCTTTAGAAAGAACAAGAACATGAAAATATATTGATACTTTCCATTGCTAGAAAGGAAGGCACGCAAGAAGTTAATTGGCCTTTTTTTGACATTTTTGTTTATATGTTATTCATCTTTTGACAATGTAAGTGCATTTCTGTGCAATAAAGAGACTTTGAGAATGGTAAAGAAATTAAATTGAGTGCTCGGAGTTTATTTAAATGGATGCAAACTCTAATGCGTAAACATTCAAATTATATTGTTTGCTGAAGAAGTAAAAGTGCTATGCATATAACATAAGTGTAATGCTAGCAGTGCAACTTATACAATTATGCTCTTAGCTTATACAAGATGGTCTTTTCTGGTCTTTATTTCTGGTCTTTATTTTATTTTATTTTATTTTATTTTAATCATCCAGTGATCTCTAAAGCAGGTGACTGGTCAGCGATGGTTGTCAGGAACCAGCCAGGCAGGGTCTGCCTACCCGAACCAGCTGCACCAAATCAACCCATCAGTGCAGAGATAAAAGGCACGGTGCTGGACGGCTCCAGCACGGGATCTCAACCGTAGCTACCCATGCTTATCGATTGTTACCATGCGATTCCTGGTGTCACTCAACAAATGTTTCTGTCCTCATGAACCCTAACCCCTCGTGTCGTGTCCGAACTTGGGTCCCTTAGCCTGTCCCCATTGGATCCGTGACAGATGGTAATACTTGGGACACTAAGTTCATTTAGTTTGCTAAATGCATATGCGCAAATGGTGAATGCAAAGGTATGAAACAAATCAGTAGATAAATGTTGTAATGCTTTATGTGAAAACTCTCACATGGTTGTACACTGTTACTTTCTGTTATTTTCCATAATTTGTCTTCTTCCTCTTCTCTTTAAGTTCTTGTTCAAGTGCCAGAAGACGAGTTCCTCACATACTTGGCAACGCATGATAATGGAGCAGCAACTCATAACAGCAATGAAAACATCTGCTCACTGAGGATCCATGGTCTCTTTCACGTTCCCTCACAGTCCATCATGCAGGACCACCACAAAGAATCTGAATTCTGATGCCTCGCGTGCATGTGTGGTCTTCATTTCTGGAATGTCATCCCCACCTTCATTTATAAACCTCTTTTATCAGTGCAGCAAGGTGCTGATTTTTTTGTTTTGAACCTGCGCAGCGGTTCCTTTTTCGTTGATACCTTTTAGAAAGCTCTGTTCTCTCCTTAAGCCCCTTGTATACTGTAGCTGGAAATGGATCCTCTGTTGTCCTGTGTCGATGGGTTATGTGTATCTGTGAAGCTGCTCTGATTGGATTTATTACACTAATAACCACACTTTCTTTACCGTCACACCTGATTAGCAGACCCTTCCTCCAACAGACATTTTGTGACAAGCCTCTTCTTTCTTCTGAATAAATATGTGTACAATGAGAGAGTCCCACCCGGGACGGTAGCCTTGGCACGTGTTTCCGTTAAACCAACGTTGCCTGTCGGACCCCTCCTTAAAACACACACGCATGTATGTGAAGCCAAAAGAGGCAGTCAAGGGTGTCTCCAGGAGATCCCATAATCCACACTACAGGAATCAGCTGGGCTTTAACATCCCCCATTTCAAAGGTGCTTTATTTGAGGAAATTTGTCAAAGGGGACAAGTGATTCTTCAGATCCATCAGACACAAGCTCATTTACATTACAGACTTGAACGGCTGAGAAGAGCGTTGCCGAGCCACAGCTGTGTGTGAAAAATCTCCCCGGAATGCTAAATGAGAAACAAGTCCCAGTTCAGGAGAGCAGCAAGGTCTTACAATTTTTTTAACATAACTCAAAGGACTCCGGCTTTTCTGCGCTGCGCATGAGGCAGGATTTAGCTGTCATGTTACTCCCAGCTAGAATTTAAGTGTTTTACTTTATGTTATTTTATCTTATTGGAGAGCTGTAACTAACCTCACTCTGGGAGGCTTCAGCTGGCTTTTTCCGCAGTGGAGGACTGAGGCAAACCAGGAACCGTAATGACTGTAATTCTCTTTTGCCGCTAGGGCTACCGGTCTCTTCTTAGCTCTGCATAAAATTATACAATAATTAAAAGCATAGCTTTACCATGTCAACCTTAGGTCTGCCTAAATGCTGAAAGGCAAAGATTAATTGCGACTGCAACATTTATGGCCGGGGCATGAAGCAGGCTGGCATTGAGGTGCTCATAGCACCAACACTTCTACGTTTTGCTCTTTTGACTTTTTCTTGCATATTGGCCCATTTAATGAGCTCCCAGTTGTCTTTTCTAGCACCATCCATCGAGAGCTGCTCTTCCAGCAGAGCGCTGCTGTAGCGCACGGTCTTTATTCATGATCACCTTTATAACTATTTTTCATTACCCGGAGTCCATTAAATTACACTGCAAGCTGGCTCATGTGATGCTTTCCTACCATTTGTTCAAAATTTGTGTCCCCTTTATTAATGAAATATATTGAGAGGATCTGAAATATCTCCTACTGTCTTTTATTCACTTCAAGAAATTCAACATTTAAATCTTAATAGTTTGCTGATACCAGTCTATTTGAATACAAACATTCAAATGAGTGGAGAGCCAGCACTTCCCCCCAATAATAATAATAATAATAATAATAATAATAATAATAATAATAATAATAATAATAATAATAATAATAATAATCTATCAATGACCAACTCTCTGACTGTCGATAATCCTTTATTTTTATAACAGTCACAGCAGTCTGTAGTCCATTCTAGAAGTATAAGGCACCTGTGTTCATCCCCAGAATCCAAGAAGAGTCAACAGTTCACCTGAAATACTTGATGTTGGAGAGAACCAGAAAACGAGATACCAGCATCAATGCCATACACAGTGAGTCAAATTCAAACCCACATTTCATCAATGTATCATTCAATCAACAAACCTTCTTTCTTATTGTTTTTATTGTTATATAGGTATTTTTGTAATAAATCCAATTGTGCCCAGATATAAATGGAGATGTATTTAATAAATTATGAATAAGTTCTGCCTTGAAATCTGTGTGTAAAATTCATTCTGACAATGACAAACTATTTTGTCTGAAAGCGGCATAATGTGTTTTCACTAAATGCTAAACCTTTGTTGAAAACATTTGTCATTGTATCATAAACAAGTTTGCCATTGATTTTAGATAATATTGGTGGTGTATTTAGCTCTAGAAAAATGTTTTACTGTTACTCCATGCAACTGTGTTGATCAGCTTGGTAACTGATAACACAGCCCAGTTATGAACATATTTACAAATCTTTCATTGCTTCATGCAATTAAACAATTTCATTTTATTTGAACTGTACCTTTAGGAAGCTAAAAAATATAATAATAATAATAATAATAATAATAATAATAATAATAATAATAATAATAATAATAATAATGTTATCTTGTTAAATCATGACAGATAGAACTAAAAATTAGTAAACATATAAGAATACCCTGTGAAGTGACAATCTGATTGACTTTGTGTCACATAAAAGTCACACTGAGTCAAACGGCGTGTTTTGGATTAACCGCAGTTCGCTTTTCCCAGCAGCCCTCCAGTCTATCACTAAGGGGGATGGGGGGATTTCGGGGGAGGAGGGTCACAGCATAAGAAGAGGCACTTGACTTGCCTGTTCAGCAATGACCTCCTGCTTAGGAGGCAAACGGTCGATAATTAAAGCTTGTTCATCTGAAGGCTGATAGATTGGCAGCTTCGAGTCCTGGAGCTGGACTCTCTGTGGAGTGGTGATGTACACAGCTGGCTGCAGTCTCTTCGCCGTTGACCACGGTGCCCTTGTGATGTGCTTTCATACGGGTGCCTGGGGACAACTGCATATAGTGCATCAGGCCTAAATCCTTTTTTTTTTGCGCCCTTCAAAGCTTTATTCTGCCAGACACATGCCCTTTATAGCTGCATATTAATGGAGACTCAAGAAACTGTCTCTTTCCCACTCCACGTAAGCAATAACACAGACACACAGCTGCATACAGTACACGTGCATCAATTTAATGGCAGACGTGAAAAACTTTAATCTTGGTTTGCTTTTGACAGCTCAGTTTTGGTAAATATAGTTAATAAAAAAGGCAAAAACACAACTTTATTTTTAAAGGGGAACTTTACCATTCATTTCACCATCTCTCACACACGCACAAACACACACGCGCACATATACAAAATGTTCCGTTGTCAGTCTCATCATGACTGGCATAATATTATGAGGAAAACATGGCTACCTATGGTTACGACAGCTTCACTGAGGCTCCGTAAGGTCTAGGGGTCAAAGGGGCTGCACGTAAATGGGAAAAGGCATTTAAAGAGTTTAGTCACTTGGAAGGAAACCAAGGGGTATTTGAGGAGGGCTTTTATTGTGGTAATGATTAGTGATTTATAATGAATATTTACATATTATAGGGATGCTCAAAGGGGTCTCAAGTAAAAACAAACTAATTGTTATACTGTGTCTGTACTAAAGACCAACTCGCTCTCTTAAACCCAAAAGAATAAGGTGGCAAAACAAAGACAAAGTCTTCCTTGCCTGACTGATTATACTGATCTAAACTCCCTACCAAAACACACAAATAAGAATAGGGCAGCATTCTTACTAAATCACACAAAAGTACACAAGAACACATTAATGTAACAAAAACCCAATGCTAGTCACAAATCACCAGGCCAAAATTCTGGAGACCCCACTTCTCCAACTCTCCCTCATCTTCTTGTGTGGAGTTTTTTACTGGTACAGTAGGTGGGGCCATAATAATGTTCCACTTTAAGGTTTTATTCACATTTTTGTTCAGCCACTGGAAGTTTTTGTTTAAATGTTATAAGTCTTAGGTTACAGAAGAGGAAATAACAAGACGCTAAATGATGCAGTAAATCTGAATTTGATTGTTTGGTCTGTCACTGCACTCCATGCTGGGAACACTGAAGTATAAAAAAAAGCTCTGCGGCCCTTGAATTTGTCTAGGCTGGTGGAGAATTTATGCATGGGGAATGAAGGATATGGATTAGTGGAGGTGGTGCAGAGGTGCTAGAATGAGTCAAGATGGTGGGCATAAACAGAGTAGGCATGGAGTGGGTGGGGGGGGCACTGTAGGCTGACAGCAGAGATGGGTTGGAGAGCATGTAGCTGTAAGTGACCACAAAACATGTAGCTGATTCTAGCTCATCAAAAAGTGTTGCCAAGTGAACCTGATGGGGAATCAAAGACAATGAACGCTTTGCCTGAAATGGCACAAAACAGGCGGAGAGAACCAAAAAGGGGTAAAAGCTCCTTAGTGAGCCTTAGTGATCTTGCAGTGCTCGCCTCTTTTGGATGTTCAGGAGTGTAACCGTCCCAAACCGTAACTCTAAGTTAATCCCAGTTGCTCAATAAATCGTATAGATGTGAGGATCTGAAGGCAGTGGGCCAATTTAAAGGCCATGCAAAGCCAAGCAGAATCCATCCATTCAGTCATTTTCAACAACCGCTCTTCCTGAGCAGGACCGCAACAGTCCATACTATATCTTATAATCGCTGGGCACTCGGCTATAAATCTGACCCTGGATGAGAGGCCAGACCATGGCAGGGTTCAACTAAAATCTGAAAGAACAAATGTAATCAAAGTCAGTGTGCTGTCACAGCAACTGGGGAGTGAATTAATAATTAAACAGCAATGAAATAGTTAAAGAGCATGAAATCAGTAGATTTGTGCTGAGCCATCACTAGGTGCTGTTAACTGTACTTGGATGTAAGCAACAGTGGGGACATTATTAAGAATTCAACTCAGCACCGTGCCTTAATTGTAGCACCAAAATAGCCAAATTTTCATGCTTGTGGGGAAGTTATGGAATTTTTTGTTGGTTGTGATGACAGGTCTGACATCAACAAGTTTGGTTAGAAGGGAACTGCCACCGCTCTCAAGGACGGAGCCCTTATCAAACCAATATGTTGAGACAAACAAATATGCTGACAACTTTCTTCGGTGCGATGTTTACTTGTGATATATGGCAACGTTATTACACACTGTTTTCGGAGAAATTAAGTCTACATTTAAACCGAGGAAATATAAACGCTGTACATCTGAAAGTCGGAAATAAATGACTTTCAAATTTCATTTGGATTTCTTCTCTGGATGAAAGTGAGCTCACTGCACAGCACACCCTTCTTTTTTGACTAGGCAGCGGTAATCCAGGCAGGATATGACAAAGACTGGGAGCTGGGTACTAATCGACAGCAAAAAAGTCGCCTAAAATAGCTGTTATGATGAAACCCATTTTCAGGTTCAAGAAAGTGAACTGGATCCAGTCCTGTGAGCATGGCCGCAGGAAAAGGTGAAAAGGCTTGCAGTATACAAAAATACTTGTGTTGTCCATAGCATATTTACGGCAATTCATGATCATTTCTTCTATTGTTCATTTTCACTGGACCTCCCTGGTGAACAAAGTGCACCAATCAATAATATGCTTTATTATTTCACAAGGTGGTTTGGCAACATACTGCTCAGCGTTAACACATTACAGTCAAGCGAAGTTTAGAATTGCTGGTCCTGCTGTAGTACCTGTGATTAAAGTAAACAGAAATATGTAAATGTAAGTGTACTTGTGTAAATGTTGCCTGTTAAATTAATAAATGTATCAGATAACTTTTTAATTGGCCGGGTGAACTGGGTGAATTTAGCTACAGTACAGCACATGCTTAAACGGCACGTATTTGCTGTACCCAGTGCATAATGAATAAATAAAACATGAAGCATGTCAGTTACAGGAAATTAGAAAGCTGTTGCAAATGATGAGGTTGTTTGAAGGTTACCCACTGGACGATACTAAGGATCTCAAATCACTTTTATACACTGGACTTGTTGATATTATTTATAAATAAATCTATAACAGTTCTGTAATAACTTACTCATGCAGCCCTTGACTGTGGAGTGACGTCCCCCATAGAGGGAAAGTAAAAATGATTTAGATGGGGCGGCTACAGCCGATCAGAGCTTAGCACTTAGTCCAATTGCAAATGAAATGCGAGCAAATTTATTGGCAGCAATGTTGTCTACAGGCAGCAGCTTGGAAAAAGTGGACTGCAGAGATTATTTTTTCCCATAATGCGTAAAACATGACATCTATCAAAAGGATTTGCAGCTTGCTTATTGCCACCTTTGGGCATAAAAATTAATTATTGATTAGTGCACTTTGTTTACCAGGGAGGTCCAGTGAAAATTAAAAATAGAAGAAATTAGCATGAATTGCTATGCTGGTGCTTTGAATGAATTTGCATTTATGAAATACATATAATTTCAGTACAATTCAATTCATTTTTTTATTTCATGCTCTTCATAACATGGTGCCTTAGAGAGCTTTGAGGTATGCTTCGGAATTAATTTCCTTACTTATTGCATTTTATAGTTGTCGCTTGCTATTCATGCGTCATAATCACTCATTCTTTTAAAAAAGGATGAAAATATACTGAATCACTCTACCAAAAATTCATTTAGATGGGTGATCCAGTACTTAATGTACACAGCAATGAAATACTGAAAAAAGAAGGATTTCCTAGTTTATGAAGTCTTTTCCTTGCAGATAAATGACAGCTCGCTTGTCTTTGAATAAAACTGGCAGGAAAGTCAAACGTTATAGTACAACACTCATCTAAAATGCCACTGTTATCAAAGCGCTGTTCTTACAATTATTTATTGTAATATACTATAAATAGAAATGTATATATGTATATAATATAAATAGATATTATGTGTGTGTGTGTGTGTGTGTGTGTGTGTACAGAGCAATGAAATGGAGAAAGATGCAGGGGACAGGAAGAAGTGAAAACAGCTGATCCGCTGTGGCGAGCTGCTGAAAGATGAAGAAGAAGATATATATATATATATATATATATATATATATATATATACATGCAAACTCGACCAAATACATCATATGCTGATTGTGATTCTGATTTCGAACAGTGATTTGCTAATTTTATCAACTCTGTGTGTGTGTACTGTATATGTACACCGTACCCTCTTCTTAATTTCCTTATTTGTCACATTGAATGGTTTCAGATTTTTGGACTAAATGTAATGGGACATTTTCAAAGGAAACACAAGTAAATGTATAATACAGATTCTAAAGTGTTACTGCAAATATTTTAGCAACAAGGATATCCAACACCCATTTTACAAATGTGAAAAAGTAATTGCTTCTTTAGTTACTCAACTAATTGAGCAAATTTAATCGATAGCTAAATTCATCAGATTGAACATGGTCAACAGTGTTGAATCTAAACTTTACTATGCACAGGACATTGCTATCAAAGTGAAATAGTAATCACAAAGTTTGTTCAAGAGCGCTATGCTAAATGCAGTAATGTGGAACATATTTACCAAGTGTAGGGCTTTCAGCCACAAGAACCAGATTAATCCAAACCTGTGGATGGTATTTTTCCTCCGACTGAGGCCCCCTATCAGAGGTCTGGGAGTCTGAGGGTATGGTGCTCTGCTTTTTGATGTTCCTAGGCTTGTGCTTTTCTGGATTGTTGTTATTCCTGGGATCTGATAGATGAACTCCTAAGTCACCAATGAGACCACCTTGGTATTCACCTTTCACATTTTCTCCAGTTCTTCTTCCAGTTTCTGGTACGTCTTTTATTTCTTTTTCCTGATTTTTTTTTTCCTTCCTGATATATTTATATATAAAACTAACAAAAAAAAAAAAAAAACAAAGACAACAAAGGTATCTCCATAACATCTAAGGACATTATATGAGAGATGTTTGGCATCTGTATGCTTCTAAAAATATAGTTTCTTCTTGCCACCTGCAAAGATTTGCCCTAGATCACAGCAATCTAAAAGTGCAAGTGGAAAAATGCTTGGAAAGTCCACTTCTTTCCCATTGACTCATACCATTGACCCCGAGAGTTATACCTTCTGTTGCAACTCAGCACTTAACTTGGGCGAAAAACTTTCCGGATACATCTGGCCCTGAAATTGCGCTGCCTCAGGTCTTCTACCCCATAGCTTTCTCCCCTCCCAAGACATTAGGAAGTGGTAGAAATTTAAGAGCTACCATAGCACAAATGGAGTGGGTGGGGGTGGAGGGGGGAGACAGGTAAACAATCCACTGCATCTGATGCCTTTAGATTAATAGTACTTTGTAAGCAGAGTTTATTTTCAGGGCCTGCTGAGACTCATGCATAGTCAGTAACTTTTTTGGTCTAGGCTTATGCACAAATGTTGTTCAGGATCCTGAGGACATTCAGTGCTATTTTGAGATGACCTAAAAAAGATCCAACATCTGTTGGACTCTGACCTCTGTTCATCAGTTGCATATTGTTTCAAATGAAGTTCACACTTATTAACTTCCAAGTTAATTGTTTCTTCATTAATTGTGCTGCCCTGCTGCTTAACCTCTCTGCTATTCCATCCCTTCTCCCCTACTCAGTACACATTGACTGAGTGCTATTGTGCTATGGAAGGTTACACTTACATTTACACACTTTCTGGTGTCATGGGAGAGGAGAATGGGGTAAAACACTGGACAAAGCATGATTTCAGACAACAGAAGGTTGAGTATTGGTCAGCCCAGCTGCCTTTGAACTCAAATCCTATTTCTTGCACTTGCACTCTTACACCTGATCAAGGTACTCACACTGAATTGCTTTAGTAAAGATTACCCAGCTGTAAAAATGGGTAAAACATTGTGAACTGCTGTGGAGAAAAGCATTACCTAGAAGAATAAACGTAAATGTTCTTCTAGAAGCATGAATATACAATTGGCTTTTGCAACACTTTTGACCTAATGTAGGTAATGCTTCTTGTCAGAGGTTTTTGATCAATGCATTATTCAGATGCTCACACATGGAAAAAGCATTTAAACCACCTCAACAAGTTTGGAGGGCCCTATTATTGATCTAAAGTGTTTACTTCAAAAGATTAACGGTGATATATAAAAATACCTGGACTGCAGCTCTTCAAGGCCTGAGTAAAACTACCAGTTATAACAGATAGCATTTTTTTTTCATTTCCCAAATTATTTAATTTAATTTAGTCTGTATAAATTATTTTTTTTTATGATTGTAACTATTTTCCTTTGATGCTTTCAAATCATGTCATCTGTCCTGTTCAACCCTTTGAGAAATGATAATCAAATAATTTTATTCTTAGCAATCCATTAGGCTGGAGGTTGTGGTGCCAGCCAAGTCTGTAACAGGGTCATAATATTCTACCCTGCCTTCCTAGGAGAAAGCCACAAAAATAATCCCAAATGATTTACTGGCTCTACCTTCAAGGGTCATTTAAATCACACCACTAGATTTACACACACACACACACACACACACACACACACACACACACACACACACGTGTGCGCATGTTTTGTGTAAATATTGTGATTTCACCTAGCTTATTATTATTATTATTATTATTATTATTATTATTATTATTATTATATAATACCATATTTTCTGCACCATAAGGCGCACCGGATTATAAGGCGCAGTCTCAATTACGGGGTCTATTTCTGTACTTAACCCATACATAAGGCGCACCAGTTTATAAGGCGCATGCTAAAACATACAGTCTACAAAAAAAAGGTTACGGAAGCAAAACAGTGAGTTTAGTTGAACTTTATTCTACTATTTAACAATACACACATTATTTTTTATCTTTGTAATCCGCTGGCAGTTGCTGCACCACGGTAGTCCTTGCCTTTTCATAAAACGAAAGCACCAAGACGGACCTCCTTGAAAGTTTTCGATCTTCATGTCTTGTGCTATCGTTGTTGCCTTCAGTCAAATGGTGACTTTAGAGACGCTTCTCCCGGCTGTTCTTTGTTCAATAATCCATTGTTCAAGTTGGTCTTCTAACTGTGGCCACCTCGCTTTGTTCCCGCGGAAACTCTGTTTGGTCTTCTTAACTTGGCGCAGTTCATTTTCTTTCTTCCTCCACTTCTGTACCATAGATTCATCGATGTTGAATTCTTTCGCAGCTGCTCTGTTCCCATGAACAACCGCGTAACTGATAGCCTGTAGTTTGAATGTTTGAATTGTGCCTCGTAAGCATGTCTCTTCACTGGTGCCATTTTCGGAGGTCCTTAGACAAACAGATGTTGTTTTGCAGCATACCGGTAGTATACCTACCGGAGGCGTGGCAGAGGTAAGCGTACGTATCACGTCCTGTTCTCTGATGGGTTTATCGCTGCCAACGTACGTGCTTTACGTATTACGTAATGTTCTCTGATTGGTTTATCGCTGCCAGTATACGTATTACATCCCTGTGTCAGCGGGAAATGGTCCGACAGTCAGTCAAGCGGAGCGCTTATCAAAGTCGCACAACAACATTTTGACAGATT
This sequence comes from Heterotis niloticus, assembly GCA_018136845.1. NCBI lineage: Eukaryota > Metazoa > Chordata > Actinopteri > Osteoglossiformes > Osteoglossidae > Heterotis > Heterotis niloticus. The sequence continues at coordinate 14,759,893 of CM030891.1, forward strand.
TTGGAACTCGGTGCACACATAAGGCGCACCGGATTATAAGGCGCACGGCCGATTTTTGAGAAAATTTAAGGTTCTTAGGTGCGCCTTATAGTGCGGAAAATACGGTAATAATAATAATAATAATAATAATAATAATAATAATAATAATAATAATAATAATAATAATTAGTTTAATTAGGTTATCCTCTTGAGGTCCAAGACCTCTATAGTATGAAACACAATAATGCATGACAGATAATTAGAGCTGATATTATTTTCAAGACCACACAAATGATCCTGGAAGTATATGTTTGGCTCCAACAAAATGAACAATGTAATACTCATCCACTTGTGCAGAAGTGTGATGAGATGCAGTCACATGTTCCATTTGCACAACTTCTGATGCAGTGACTGAAGTTCAGCACTGCAGAGTCTGGATCACATGTTCCTTTCTAATTGAACAAGCCTCAGCTTACAATGTAAAAAAAAATACACTTTATTTTCATTTAGCTCTCTATCCTGAAAGACTTGGAGGACAAAGAATAAAGATGATATATTTGATAACCCATCTCATATTTGCCTGAGATATATAAGAATGCCACATGAACAACTAACAAGAACAACAAGACAAAAGCAGTTAAAGGAATGAGTTTGTGGCATAGTCAAAAAGCTGCAAGACTGGTTTGCAAACAAGGCAGTACCATAGAGTGGTTGGTCCTGGAAGGTTACATTGCTTCACATACTGTAACACGTAGAAAAAAAGTGTCATCATACTTCATGGTAATACAGTGACAAAGAAGTGATGACCTGCTGGCAATGCAGGCCGGAGGTGAGTTGGAATAAAAATCTGACTGACTCAATCAGCTGGCTGCTCACCAGCCAAGGTAGCAGAACAATTTTAAGCAGCTGTGTGGTGCAGGTTGAAGATGGTTCTTCACACTAATACTGGGAACCAACACAAAATCTAAGTCAAATACAACTTTCTTTAATCATAAGAGTTTTAATGCTGTGCACACAGTATCCTACCTCAAATTAAGCATCCCCTTGCTTTACTTCTAATTTACCAAGATATCACATGACAATGGTATTTGTCAGTTTATCGCTTTTAGTTTTTCTCAGTTTTTAATACTTTCTGTGTGATACTGACTCAGCAAAGCATGTATGTAATTGAATTCATATGCAATGTGTAAGTTAGGATGGCATTCTCTCGAGGTATTGTCTCTAAAGTAGATTTATGACTTTCTTGGTGTGAGGGTGGATAACTCGCAGACTGTTAAGTCTGCTGCCTTAAATAAAACAATACAGCTGAATTATTAGAAAGAATGACTTGATAGGGCCACTGAGATGGCAGTAGCTCGCACTCATCACAGAATCTCTGGCAGTTTGATGCTTCACACACTACCTGACTCCCATCACTAACTGTGTTCACCTACCCTCCTTCATGTGTGCAGTCAGCAAAAGATGGGGCAAAGCAATGTGGCACAAGCATCCAAAAAAAAGTCAATGCTACTCATTAAGGCCAAACAGAATTTTATGCTTTGCTCAAGCCAAAATAACCACAGCCTGAGTAATGAATGAGATAATAAAGAATATAAAGATGTAAATATATTTAATAATACAGTAAAAGGTATAAATTATGACGCTACGCTATGTGTGACCTTGAGGAAGATGAAGAAACACTTGTTTAGAAGCAGTGAATGTACAGACATAAAGTGGATGTGGCACAAAACAAGAAATTAATTATCGAAGAAGTCACACAGGATCAGGATATTGATCAGCCGAGTTACCTGGTGCTGCCCAGGTAAGAAACTGGAAAGATAAATAGGAAAAATACATTTTATAGCACTGAACTGTATGACCTTCAAAGGTATTTAGCGTATAAGAATTGTTAGTACTGTTTAACAGGCTGACACCACAGAGAACAATGGGCTGGTCAAACTCAAGTGAAAAGGAGGAAAGGAGAAGAGTAATAACCAAATAAACCAAACTGCTGTACCCCTTACACTAGTAAAGTTTCCATTGCTGTGTGTGTCATGTTTACCTTGCTTTTTCCAGTTCAGGTCTTTCCTCCAGCACACCCAACCATACTGATTCCTGTTGCGTATGCAAACTACAAAAAAAAAAAAAAAAAAAAAACCTCACTGAAGCCAAGAAGCACATGTGTGCTAAATTTCAAATCTGCGGCTTAAAAAACAAAGCCATGGATAAATAACAAACAAACACACAGATGAACAAACAAAGAAAGAGTTTTGTAGACTGAGAGATTTCTTTTAACTTACATACCATTCATATGGCATGGCATTCTGTATTGTAGTGTAAGCTAGAGCACAGGGGTATCACATATGTTCATATATACATAAGGTACATTTCATACTGTACATAAATTCCCATTTATATTTGATTCTGGTCTCTCGAGAAAGTCACACATCATGGTAGTTTAAACTGGTTTGCTCAAACGCAAAGTCCTGCACACAAAGCAGCTGGTAAAAGGCACTGCATTCTACGGTTTTGCTATGCATAACCTCCCACAGCATGTACATGACCCCCCCCCCCCCCCCCACACACACACACACAACCGAACAGTGCTTGTGAGCTTTTCATTTCATTTGGAATTAGATAAAAAAGTATACATACAAATCATTATAAATATGCAGCCCTTTTAGCTGAGATGAATGGGGAAGCACTTACTTCGAAGAATCAGAGCATTAAGCATGCAGATCACTAAATGAGAGCGTTATTTATTTATTTGCTTATTTATTTATTGCGAGCTTCACACTGGCCACGATACTAATAAAGTACATGGCTGGGGAGAGAATTGCCAGAGCAAACTGGGCTACAGCTTCAGATGGCCTGTCAAGGAAATGCACTTTGCATATTTCGAGGTTTTGTTTGTCTCAAATGGGCTTTCAAGAAGAAGCGTGGAAGGAGCGATGAACAACACTATAATTTGCATTTCTGAATGATGTCTGGCACGGTTGACATATTCCTATAATGCTATCTGCTGATTACATTTCCTAGAGATATAATCTGTAGATATCATTTTCCTTGAACAGCTTCTTTTATTGCCTTTTTCCCACTTGCTGCTTGTGCAGATATCTGTGGAAAACTAGAACTGCTATGCATGGGGTGGAAGGTTTTTGGAATTTTTTTGCACACCTAATCTGTGCACCATACCTTTGTTAACTGAATATTGCTATGCAGTGCTATATTTCTTTAGGCTTTCGGTTTCAGCCTGTGAACTAGAGATTTGGAACTCTCTGAAGGCTTCGCTCCTGCAGGTTCTGGCTTTTTCTTTATGCTTTTTGCTTTAGTAATTTTTATATCAAGGATTGCTGTTTAAATAACGCAGTTCTGATAGCTCGAATGAGGTACCTGTATGTATGTGCGGAGCTAGCAAAAAGCAAATACCTGGACTACCTGGACAATGCTTGTATAGAACAAACTGGACAGAAGAGTGAAAGAAAAGCAACCCACAGCTGTCATACATCTATAGGAATGGCTGAGAAGATGCAGGGACATCTTGTAAATCAGATGTTTAGTCAAACTAGTTGACAGCATGTGAATTACAACTTTTCAGTGATATCATGTACAAAATGTCTAAAAGCATGTGTGTGGCCAAAAGTCCCTGCTTTGAACCATTGCTTCTACTGCAGTATCCAGAAGAGATAGCAATAAAATATCAGGTACTGTATGTAAGCTGCTGTAACCAAAATATAACAACAACAACAACAACAACAACAACAACAACAACAACAACAATAATAATAATAATAATAATAATAATAACAATAACAATAATAATAATAATAATAATAATAGAACACTATAGATGGTTTTGAAGAACTAAATGGCTAAGTAATGTTAGGTAGAAATAGCACTTGGGAATGAAACTGAAAAATATGCTAAAACATATTTTCATAGCACTTAATATATATTTTTCCTCAGTGGTATTTGTGGGCTTTGGGCAGCATTACGAAGCAGTTCCTATTCCTCCTAAATCATGCTGATTTAATAATACTTCTGCATTCTTTTCTTCCCACAATACCTCTAAGCTGCTGACTTTGCTATTTTGTGCACTCGTTTTAGGAAAGACGTGGAAGTAAGTTGAGGGAAAAGAGACACTTAGGTTTAAGAAGGTGTAGAGTGGTTTTTGCAAACAATTTGCAAACAATAAACACATATTTGTGAAAAATAAAAAAAATTTAAAAAAACTTCAGAAGAGGAGAGCAACCAATAAGTCATCATTCAAAGGTGATCAAAGACTAATATAAACAATAAGGGTGCAAATGCGTGAAGCAAGAAGAAACATCAAATGCCCTGATAACCCTGGAGGACTCAGTGAGTGCCAGGGGTGCTTTCTGTGTTCTGGCTGTGTTCTGGTACAAAACATGGATTTATCTGTTTGATGGCTTTTCAGGATTTTAGCACACCTTTGTCTTTATATTCCTCAACCCCAAAACACTGTGACTATGTCAGTACATATTTGGGAAAACAAACCTTTTAAACAACGCAGAACTGAGTAGTGTTTGAAGCAAAGCAGATTATTGATTATTTACAGCATTTGCTTGCTTGTTTGTTTTTATGGTTATTTGCTCATTCATTCATTCATTCATTCATTCACTCATCATTTGCTTCTCGCTTGTTTGCATGTTTCTTTGTTTAAATAACACACATTTATCTTTTCTTGAAGTTCTGTTTATGTGCCATCTACTGCATTTTGGTATTTAAATATTCCAACCAGGGTGCCCCTCTTTTACCAGGTTAGGCTCACAAACAAAAGCAACCCTGCAACCGTGCACTGAACAATCAGTTACTGAGAAAACTGATGGATGGATTTCTGTCAGTGATTCAAAAGCCTCAGTAGTTAGTTTTTTTTTTCTATACCTCTGCCATACATACATTAAATGTTCCCCTTGTGCAAAACTGATGCTTATTTTATTATCTCACTTGCAGAAATGGAGACTGTGCAATACGAGTTTATTCAGCCCCCAACAAGCCAGCAACCTTTAATGTGCATTTGTTTTGATGCACATTGCACATGTAATACCAAGGGACAGTCTGCTTTTCAAATTTGTATGTTTTTCTAAAAAAGTTTGAACTTCGAAGCAAATCTTTCAGACAGTGACAAAGCAGCTCACTATTTTTCAAAATACTTTTTCCTGAGTTTGTTATGGTGTCATTAATATACTTCCTTCTGCGCACATATGCTGGATATAATGGGAAAACAGCACATATGAAATTGAATTCCAATGCTTTATTTTTTTTGTTGGTTTGCCAGAGTTTACAAGTTCATGGTTGAAGGTATTTTATCAAGTGCTGAAGGACAAATTCCCCCAATGTAGAGGAACAAAGGGTTGTAGATAGGTATCCAAGAGCTCCGTCATTCTTTGCAATCTCCAAACCTAATGTACTGTATTGACCACATTAGTAACACAGGAAATGCATTTCTAATGTGTTCTTTTGCGGTGCATTAGACAGCATAAGCTGCAGGGTCATTTGTTTTTTTGATTGTCAGATACTGGAAAAATCAAATGGACTGCATTTTATTTTCCCCATAATCACAGCCCCTCCCCATGAATTCCCACATCTGGTTCGGCCTTTGCCCAGCATCTCCAAACAGAATAACAAAGAGACAAGAGAAACAAGTTTATTTGTCACGTACATGGTTACTTAGTATACCATGTAGTGAAATGTGCTGTCAGACTTACATTGCTGAACAACTTGTTGAAATTTCAACCATGATTTATACAAATTATCCACATGTAACATTGACTTGTGTTTGTTTTGCACTCGGAGGGTGGCTCCCAGTTTGGTAAACAGGTGTCAGCAGGCCACAAAGGAAGTTCCCCCTCTTCAGGGCCTCCAGCAGCTAGAGGAGAAGTAACAGTAACAGGTGAAGGTTTGTAAAGGGTATAAAACGTTTGGATCGGTGACAGGGAGCATCAGTCCTCTCCCTCTTCAATATTTTGTGAACACTTGATTAAAATTGCATATTTAAATCAATGTAATTGTACATGTTTTACCTTTTTTATGCTCAACAGTTGACATAATTCACAGGTATTGTGGAGAAGGGAATCTAAGCCTCATAAGCAGCAAAATATTCCTCAAGATGCATGGGCTATTCCAAGACCACTGTAGCATGACAGCATTGAGAGTAATACTATGATTTTGAGACCTTTTGAAATTACAGACAGAAGCATCAAAAAGTGACAACTTTGTGGTTCAACCTTTAATTTTTGCAGTGCTGTCTATCATGCGGAATATTGGTCTTGGTTTGTCGTGAGGACAACCCGTGGGAAACACTGTGCTGTCTTCAAGGGTTCCACGTTTTGAAAGTAAACAAAAATTCAGAATTATTATTGCAGACAGAAACAATCTGGGGAGAACCTTTCAGCATAGAAACTCAAGTCAGCGTTTGTTTACAAATGCAAGCAGGATTCTCTGACCATGAGAGGCATGCAGTTGTAGGAAAGATGGGATTTAGTATTTTAAGTGTCAAAATAATGAAAGAATATTCGAATGGGTTTTGCTGCTGTGAATACAGTGCAGTTAGAATGGCATCTTCAGATGTGCCCAGGACTTTTCTGCTCTTGTCTAAATCTCATTAGCATGGTCCTCTGCACCTCCTGTTGCAGTCAGACTGCATAAACAGCCGAGGAGTCGCATATTCATAGAAGCCGGTTTTCTGCAGAAGACCCGGAAACTGACAAGTTTGTTGAGTTATAGGTGAAGCACTGGGAAGATCCCTGTGCACTTTAATATGTCACGTAAGTTCCCATTGACTCCACTTGGGGAAAACAGAGGAATGTGATCTTTGCACAGCACAGAAAATTGGACCCTGATTTTCATTATAAAAACACAAGCAGTGGATTTTTCTTACATACATTTTGCTTTAAGCATAATCTTTCCCTTGAATAGGATTTCAAGAATTTCTTGCTATACTTTCAAGGATCCTCTTAAATGTTATCAGCGAGCCTGTGCGGACCAGTGTTGGTCTGAAATGAACCCTTTTCTGCTTTTCACCATGTTGTATACAATAAAACATACACCTTTGAATTAATCTGCATCGATAGCATGACTTACAATAGACAGTTATCAAATATGATGATGTCTATTATTTGGAAAGGATGCTTTTAGTTTTTTTTTTTTCTCTCCTTGCATCTTTGCTTTTTCTCTGGTCAACGGTTTACTGTATTTGTAGTAGGAAGAAGCACTATGCCTGTCTTATTTCTTACGGACTATCCCTGTTCTACCATAGTCTGGAGAATAAATAATAGCGTGTCACTCATTTTTATTTATTTATTATTGATATAGTATCTTTCATTATTCATTCTCTAAGTTTTCTTTTCCCATTCTGCTCACCGTGGCCATGAGGGATTTCATTATGCTCCTTTGTATATCTGCTCTGTAAGGCTGTTCAACAATAAATGATTCCTAATTCTTTATTTTGGGTGAGGCTCAGTGGAATATTTCATCAAATTATTAAATAACTGCACCAGTTATTTTATGCAGTTCAGATTTGGTTAATGCTTTCTGTCAAGAAAAAAAGAAGAAAACTAAGTTTTCCATCATTTTGCCACTGTGCACAACTGCAATGAATTTGAAATAAAGCAATCAAGATGTGAATGAAGTGCAGACTTTCAGCTTTAATTCAAGGGGTTTAACAAAAATATTGCATTAACCATTTAGGAATTACAAACATTCATATACATTGTCCCCCATTTTCAGAGGCCCAAAAGTAATTGGAGAAACTAAAATAATAATAAATATAAGGATTATTTTTAGTACTTGGATGCATATCCTTTGCAGTCAATGACTGCCTGAAGTCTGTAACCCATGGACATTACCAAATGCTGAGTTTCCTCCCTTCAAGTGCTTTGCCAGGCCTTTGCTGTAGCGGTCTTCAGTTGCTGCTTGTTTGTGGGTCTTTCTGCTTTCAGTTTTGTCTTCAGTAGGTGAAAAGGATGTTCAGTTCAGTTCAGTTGATCATTTGGGGCGATCCGACCTACCCGCCAGAAGAATCACAGGAACTGAATGGGCCTTTTTACCACAGTGGAATGACAAAGAAGGCTCCAGAAAGGGCTCTGTCTTTACTGTGGCCAGAGGGACCACTTCTACATCTTTTGCCCTTACAAATCAGTTTCTAGAAGAGCAACGGGTGCAGTGAGTGACCTCTTAAAGCCTATCGCTCAGCTCCTCCTGCCAGTTAGATAGTCTTGGGGGTAATCATTTTGTTAATATTCAGGCCGTGGTGGATTCAGGGGTGGCATATAATTTTATGGCTAATTTTTGGGCAAACTCTGTCACCATTCCAGTGTGCAAGTGTGACTCCTCTCTACACAGTAATGCATTGGATGGGTAGTCTCTGGGTACGGGAGTCATAGAAACTCTTATACACCCTATTGGGGCGCAAATGGGACTAGTGTACAGAGAAATGCTTTCTTTTCCCCCCGTAAGATCAAGGGAAAGTCAAATCATCCTAGGGTATCCCTGGTTAGCAGTACACGACCCATGACCCACATGACCCACTTCTGAAGCACAAGAAAATTGGTAGCATGGGGACAACGCTGCAAGTCCCTGTGCCTGTGTCTTCCAGTTTGGGCCACTTCAGTGGAGAGCCTGAATATGGAAAGCCCTTTGTGTATTCCCCTTAATATCATGATTTGGCTGAGGTTTTCAGCAACTCAAAGCTGCTGCACTCTCTCCTCTTCAAGAATGCGATTGTACCATAGACCTCTGACCTGGGACCTCACCTCCTCAAGGTCGTATATAGCCCTCTTCCATTCCAGAACAGAGAGCTATGGAAACATACATTTCGGAAACCATAGCAGTGAGGATTATTCACCCATTCACTTCTCCAGCAGCAGCAGGGTTTTTCTTTGTGGAGAAAAAAGATGGGGGTCTTCACCTCTGTATTGATTATTAAGGTTTGAATGCTATCACCTTTAAGTACCCAGATCCCGTACTTCTCATAACAGCAGCATTGGAATAAGTCCATAGGGGCACCATTTTTCAAAGTTGGACCTCTGCAGTGTGTACAAATTAATTGAGATCAGGACTGGGAATGAGTGGAAAACTGCACTGAGTACATTTTGTGGTTATTTCGAGTACCTTATTATGCTTTTTGGTCTATTTGGTCTATTTGGTCAAATTTGCTTTGGTTTTCCAAGCTTATGTGAGCCACGTCCTTGGTGAATTTGTTAACCATTTTGTCTTAGTGTACCTCAATGATATTCTTGTTTTTTCCCAATCCCGTGAAGAACATGCTGGACACATGAGGCAAGTGATAAAATGTCTCCAAGCGAACAGTCTGTACATGAAAGGGGAGAAGTGTCAGTTTCACCAGTCTAAAACAGTCTGTTTCCCGGGCTTTGTCCTGAGTCCAAAGGGGGTGCAAATGAACCCAAGAAGGAATGTTGATCAGAGTTGAGGTCTTCTGGCCTCAACTCCAGACAGTGAAGAAACTGCAAGATCCTTAAACGTGTTTCTCCTATGTCTTGCCGTCTACAATTGCCCCCACACTACTGGAACTGTCCCGCTTTTTATGTCTCCCACTTGAAACCATATAGCACCTCTCTGTTACAGAGCAACCTAACACAATCTTCTCCTCCTCCTCCCATTGATATGGATGTCACTAGTGCTTATACGACTCAGTAACTGCTGGACTCCAAATGCTAGGGTGATTGTTTGTATTACTTGGTAGACTAAGTTATGGACTAGAGGAATAATCCTGGGTACCCTCTTATAACATTCTTGATTCCTCCCTTATATGACTTTCAGAGGCTGCACCCAGACCAACTAGCACCTCATCCTAGGGATCACCCTCCAGGACCTTGGGCTGCAGGAGTTGCCCACAGAGGAGGGGGTACTGTTAGGAGCTGAACCTGGCAAGCCTGCCTACCTGGCACAGCTGTACCAAATCAGCCCCTTAATTTAGTGATAAAAGGCATGGCGTCGGAAGAGGAAATTGCGGAATCTTGTTGAGACTGACCTCTGTTGTGCTTCCTTTGTCCTTGTTTAGTCTAGTGCCCAGTTTCAGCCTTTTTTTTTTTTTTACCTCCAGTCATTCTGTTTGCCTTCTCTGTAAGTTTCATTTCCCTTGTGGTATGTGGATCCTGGAGCAAATTCATACTTGGATCCTGCTTTGTGTCTGTTCAGTTTGTGACAGGTTCTTGCGCCTCTAAGTCTTTTTTTATTTGTAAATTTATACTCGGCAGGACTTCATTTAATAAATTTAAATGCACCAAAATTTTAATTGCACTTTCTAAAGGTTCATCCCTCCAGGCAAATTCCTGATGTTTCTTAAATAATGTGGAAAACATGCAGCCAGAATAAAATCAAGGACAGCCTGAATTTATTTCCTGTTAATGGAGATACAAGAAACTTCCTTGCTTCTGATGTGTATTATGAACATATGAACAAACATGAATGTATTGAGCGGTGTGTTGATAATGGAATCTGAACGTAGGCACGTTGTGCCAGAACAGCAATCGACCCACACTGACTCTCATGTATAAAATACAGTAATCACTGTTAATGAACGGCTTGGCTCTATGGTTCAGTTTTACATGTGCCAACGGAGCATGCAATCTTATGCAAACACGATCCTTCAGTGTAACGGATACACGTGGCACAATGAAACATTCAGCGTGAGTGGAATGTGCACACCCTGACGCAAAGACCACAAATCCACTTTGAAACACTACCGGAGAGCAACCGTCACATCGCTGATACGGCATTTGCCGTTTCCTCATTATTGTTCCCAGCGAAGTTTTGCTCTAAGGTCAAGGTGGAATCATGCATAAATATACAAGCAAGCTGTCATTTCACAAAGCAAACCTTCTGCCTTTCTGAGAAGCTCTTAGAATGTGAAGTGCCGAGGAAATAGGGACATAAATTTTGCATGAATGACTCACGTGTATCTTTCCATAGGCAGAGAATCAGCGCTATTCCCAGAGTCACTTTTAAATTTGCATATTCATTGTGCAGCTTTTCTTTTTATTCCTGCAAATGTTTGTTTGTAATTTATACAAATAAAGTAATTTATTTGAGGTGATAATAAAATGTTACATGAATAGAAATGACAATAATATTTTTCAATTTTTTGCACATAATTCTTAATACATTTTTACACAAATAAGTTTATGACTGTCCATTCTTAGTTTATGTGCATGAGGTAGACAGAATACAGTCTACATACTTTTAAGGTACAGTACGTATAGTCACAGTGGTCAAACTTTAATTTCCAGTTATGAGCATTTGGGAGTAAACAACTATTGGAACAAGTAGTTTGAAAGTTGCATTTGTTAATAATAAAACATGATGCATTTAGCTATGGCTTTTAAATATGGTATGTTGTATGGTGTTGGAATTTTTCACTTTCAAATAACATACACTTCTTCCATCCATTCATCTATGCATTGAAATTAAGTGCTTGTCATTGTGAGGGTTGCTGCAGCATGGAGTCTATCTTGGAATCACTGGGTGCCTAGACAGCAGTCCATCTGAGGGCAGCCACACACTACTGACACTCCATGGATACCAAATAACCTGGAATGCCTTTCTTTGCTATGTGGGAGGAAACCAACAAACACATCGGAAGGTCATGCAGACTCCACGCAGACTGAACGTCAAAGTCTGCCTTTGGCACTAAAAATGACCTGAAGAACTATCACACATGATTGTAGTCTTTCAGACTTTGAGAAGCAGAGGGAGCCACATGGTGAGACAGATGAGAAGGAAAGTAAGTGTTCACATTAAAAAGACTTATACTGAAACAAACATGCAAACCAAACACACAAAGCTCGAGGGAGGGCCAGTAAAGGCCAAAATAAACTCAACAGGACCCGAAATCATTAACACTGCTTCTGTTTATTTAGCGGACACCTTTTCACCTTTGACCATGTACCTTCCAAAAGTAGCTGGACACACTACGCTTCTTGCAATGATTTACCCAATGTACAGCTTAGTATCGGTAATGAGAGTTACTTTTATTCATCTAGCAGACACTTTTCTTCAAAAGAGTGTACAGCAAAGGAACATTTCATGGGATTTAGTGCTCCCAACTAAATCCAATAAGCAGCTAAAGGGAGACCTGGTCCCAGTCTACTCTTGTCTACAGTTTCTCCTCTTACTTCTTTGACCAGGTTGCCTTAAATTTTCTGTCTTCAGAGTCCCTTAAGGCTAAACTGTAAGGCGGGCAGTGGAGCAGCCAGTGGGGTGGGAAGTGGGTAGCTGTCCATCCTTGCCAGTCCTACTCAGGGCTGTGGCTCTAGTTCTGGCCAACTGACTATCAGAGATGTGGAAGAGACACTTCAGACACAACATAAACTCCTGCTTCTAATGTTTGGAGGCAGACATGGATTTTTCAAGTCAACCACTTCAATCTCGCACCCAACCCTCAAAAGCCAAATGTGAAGAAGTGTAAAAAAGGGGCTTGCAGACAGAGTTATATAGGCTAAAATGTTAAAATTTTTTACTAGTTTGTAATCCCAGTCCACGAAGATGCAGAGGGATAACCCCGACTTCAACCGATACACAAGAACTGGATTTGAATCAGAAGAGCTGCTCCGTTCTTGATGTTTTGAGTTGGTTTGTGTGGTTTGTGAGTCATACGTATGCCAGAGTGCGGAGACACTCAACAGCCCTGTGTTTTAAGCAGCCACCATTTTAAAAGAAAGTTCCAGTAATTATAAATGGCATAGTGGCCACAGGCTGTCTACGCCTTAGTTGAAATAAATTTATCTATTTACTGCTTGTTTCTGTCTCTATTCTTCTTAGTGTTTGGATATGTGTTTGCTTCATTTTCCATTATAGATTGTTCGCACAGTCATCCTGGTTCAGATCGGTGCACATTTCAACACATGGTACACAACCATGTGCTTGACAAATAAACTCTTTTGACTCTTTTGACTCTTTGAAAGCAGTAGATTTTTGTTAAGCCTTTAACAGGTTTGTCATCAGCAATTAATCTGTTTAAGTTTTTTTTTTTTTTTTTTTTTTTTTACATTTTAAGAGTGCTTTCCTTTGACTAAAAAATTTTAACAGAACAGCATCAAACAGCATTCAGACTACTGGTAATGTACTTAACTCTGCCTGACATATGGTGCATAAATTAAAAAGCAGACATACAAGAGACTTTGATTTAATCATTTAAACCCTTATTAAATTGCCTTCATTTGCTTTTGATATGTAGCATGGTCCTTGAAATTTTCTGGATAACCTGCAGCTTACAGTAAACAAGAATACATTGGTCAAATAAATCTTGAAAGGGTCATTATGTTTACTTCTCATTTAAAACGGTTTCTTTATTGTGTTTTGTGCGCTATTTTAGCAGCTAAGCTCATCACCTTCTAGCAGTTTCCAAACACCTACCAACCTGCCTTTTCTGAAAATTGAAAGGAGATGGGTTCCAAGGGAAGGTGGACATACAGCTAACCCAGTATAGGTAAATGAAACTCCTCATTTCAAAGTTGTTCTCTAAAAATATTTTGGAAATATTGCATATTAAAACTAACAGAATTATCTGGTGCTGCCCAAGGCAAATTAAAAAGTGTAAAAGTGAATAGTGAATAGCAATAACTTATGATGGAACATTACACTTTACTATACTGTGTACTACACTGTACACTGTATTACCATAAAATTAATGTGTCTGTGTATGTATGTGCTACATCATGTGGGTGTGCAAATTGTGTGCAGTGTCCATGTGTGCAGGTGTGTATGGTCTATGTGAACTGGTATGCAGGCAGTAAAAGTAGATTATATATCATCACACTTTTTATTACCTTTACTTAATACCTTTTACATTTTGGTGAGGAAATGCATCAGCCTGTGTGTGTACAGCGTGTGGTGCCTGCTGCTGCGCTTGTCCATTTGTATGTTTGACCTCAGCACTCAAGCTTCTCCAGGCCTTGTTAGATACCTGGATTTTATATTTTCAAAATAGCTAGAGGCCTTTTCAGAGTTCAGGGAACCTGATTACGCAAAACCCTTACTTAGGGTGAGAAGTACCTGCATGCCTAATTTCAAGTCTGTGGGTTGAAAGAAACAGGCAAACAACGGACAGACCGAGCTTTGCAGGCATAGAAATAGATCAGTTTTTGGTACATCTGGGCTGCTAAAGTTGTCTGAGGGGGACAAGAAGCATAGTGGTACAAAAGGTTACCTTCCAATCTGGCGACTTCGGTTTCAATCCCAGCTCCTCATGTAGTTCCCTTGAGCAATGCACTGTACTACTCCTAAACTAAATTAGTACTTTACCCAACCGTACTCCTGGCTGAATGACTGCAAGTGGCTGAGTGCAAAGATCTCACAATATAAGTTATTACGGAAGAAGCGGCAGCTGAAAAAAATCGCCTTTGGGATGTATGCAATGTTCAGGTGATGTTTCTATCATGTCATCTTTCCGTTAGACTAACCCCGACTTGACTGCGCTTGACAATAGCGTGGGATTTTATGTTTGCTTATTTGCTTGTCTGTTTGCCTGCTTGCTGGCAGTGCTTTACTGTGCACGTCTGTCTTCACTTAGGCCTCGCTTTATTTTTTTTCCCCTGAAACTACGACAGTGATTACCAAAACTACAGATGCAATATGATTGCATTAAGGAGTGACAGTTCAGCTGCATCCCGTCACAAATCGCAGTGCGATGCTGCGCTGCATCCGTCTTTCTGAAGCATCAAAGATCAATGGTGTCTGAGCTGCGTGTTCCTTCTCCCATTGAGCATGTACGTCACTAAAGATTTATTGGCTCACTAATTAAATTTCGCAGACCTGGCAATGCATCTAGCAATTGTTATCTTCCTCATAGATTTTTATTATCTCGGGCTAAATTCATTAATGCCTTGCAGTACTGTTCGGGGCTTATAAATATTACCTCCTAATTAAATGGGATAATGCAACCCGTTTTATGTCTGAGCCTCTCAATATTTTGCTTACCTATCAAGAAAGACGGGCTGACTTGTAATTAATCAAAACCCCATACGATATGAGCAACACCAACAGCCAAAACTTTCCCTTATGTAAGTGGCAAATAAGTGCTTTCTGCTGAGTTCCAGAATGAATGCAGGCTAAAGAGTACAAACAGCATTGTGCTGCGGTGCGCTAATAACTTGTGAATGATAGAATGAATGATAGAAAGGATGCCTCTACAAGCAAGCACATGAACGATTTAGCATACCAGCACACCTTGTACCGTTGTGCATCACACACATTTTCCCACTGTGTGGACCAAACGATTAACTTTCACCACTTTTTCATCAAAAAAATAAGAGCAACTGTGCATCTCCGACATACTGTAGCCTTTTTTCTCCAGTTTACGAATGACTGTAGCTAATAGCATTCTGTTTAGCTTAAAATGACATTTAAAAGTCGTTTCACCTTATATCCTTGTGAAAGATATTTAAGTTTTCAGAAAAAATGGAAATGGGTAACTTTTTTAGTGAGATTGAAATAAAAAGACAGGATTTATTAAATGTGATTTTATCAGTTCATTGTCTGGTGGAGTTGAATACAATGAAATATGCACGTAACAAGCAACCAGGTGGTTGACTAAGGAAAAGTCCTTTCTTTACTTTTTGTTTGAGAGAACCTACTGAGGCATAAAAGCTAAATAGATACAGTGGCAAAGAAGGCGAGAAAACCACATTATTCATAGCTCACTTTGGCGGAAGTGTGAACATATTACTGAAGAGCAAAACAAATACAGCACAGGGTCTCTTGAGAGAGGAGTGGGAAAAAAGTGCAGAGCTCTCATGGAAACAAAAGGAGGGAACTGATAAAAGAGGGCTGGTATTTAAATAGCGTCCATATTCTCAGCGCTTTAATACAGTTGGCGTAGGCTGGAGCTATGGACTATCACCATAATTCTTGCAGTGATGTGGTTATGAGATCTCCCCTAAGTTTATAAATGGAATGAGCATTTATAAACAGGAAACCAGGTTCTGATGCTGTTGACCTGGAACTGCAGTTAAAGAGGTCTGTGTTGCAGTTACAGAAAAGCCTACTTTTGAAGGCTGTTACTTAGACATCCTTTCCACCTGAAGTGACTTAGTTATGCAAGCTTTGATTTAAAATGTTTAGGATTTATCTTTTATAGCATACATATTCTACAGATCACTCTGGGCCAAAACAACCAGATACAAAAGCAGCTTCTTTTCTCCCACTTACTGTATATCCATGAATAAATGAATGTTTGTTTGTTAGTCTGTGCAATTATTCCCTTTCTCATTATTCATTCTTATTCTCTGGCACTTTCATACATCTTTGCACTTGTTGTGTGTATATAAACTATATGTATTGTTGTGTTTGTCTGATGAAAACTGAGCCATCAGTAACCAAAGCCACATTTCCTGTACGTTTGTGTATACTTGGCCAGATAAACCTGATTCTGATAGATTAGTTTTATGTTCTGGGCCCTTCAAAGTAGTCTCCTTGAGTTCATGAAAATTTTTAACAATGTTCCTGTCGCTTCTGGCGAAAAAATTTCAAGTTTTACTGTGGGAGTTGACTAATTTCTGCCTTTTCATTATTATTATTATTATTATTATTATTATTATTATTATTATTATTATTATTATTATTATTATTATTTAGAACTTTCATACATATTTGCACTTGCTGTGTGTATATAAACTATATGTATGTTGTGTTTGATGAAAACTGAGCCATTGGAACCAAAGCCACATTTCCTGTACATATAATAATAATAATAATAATAATAATAATAATAATAATAATAATAATAATAACAGCATGACTCGGGCCCGGTCAGTTAAATGTGACAGGTTTGGTGTCGTAGGTAGTTTTTGTCTACTGCAGTCTTCAGGGAAAAGGCTGATGGGTCCTGAATGTGACACAGTGGTTCTGCCACAGTTAGATGTCTTCAGAAAACATGCTTATTCCTTCCAAACAATTATGTAATGTTAGCTGTGTGCACACGCTTACTTGGTTACATTCCACTGTCATAAACAACATGCAGATGCTCGGGTTTCAGTGTTTAACGTCTGAATGTTGGCTGTTACTTACCCATAAATGCTGTTTACTTTTAGGTCAGGTAAAAGACCCAGGTGAGGTTTTACATGGACTTACAGCATACTTTGAATCATATGTTTATCATATGTCATATGTTACTTTTTATGCTTACTTGTACTTAATTTCATTCAAAAAAAGGTGTGGTCATCTTATATTTGACCTATGAAGATCAGATACTGTATAGGAACAGTAGGCGGGGTCACTTATTTACTACAGAAATAATTGATTGGAGTTTTCGAATGTGAAAGATTGCAAAACCTCAAGAGGGCTTGGAAGAAAGAAGCTCAAAGTTAGACCAAACTAACCAAGGACCAAAGAGGAGTTATGATGTCAATTTTAGGAAAATGGTGATCAGTGAGGCCGATGTCTTAAACTCTCACTTAGCCAAAAAATGAATGTCATGTTTAAAGATGATGACCCATCTTAAAACTCAAATAAGGTAAATATGAATAAATATTATTATTCTTTCTAAAGATAAGATACAATGTTCCAAAAACCTTTTAATCAAAAATCAATGTTGAAAAAGATGGGGTCGTCTTGTATTCTGGCCCGTACAGTAATATTGTGAAACGCCTTTTGTGTTTTTGTGGTGCAGCTTTTCATAAAGGCAGAAAAGGAGACTTTTAAAAGCATTAATTTGCTCTTCTGAGAGAAGCTGATGCAATGCCTCCTAATAATATTTGTAAAATAAACATATGAAGTATTGAGTCCATTTATAAATATTGTTCCTTTCCTTTCACTAGTTTTTTTTTTTCACTTAATAAATACCTTTGCCTTATTAGAAGTAAAGGGATGACACAACAAACCCATAATTAAACACAAACTCTGGAGGATGCTCGTTCACCCTTCACCAAGATGTGAGGTGTAGCATGGAACACTCACTCACACAGAACTGTCTCTGTTCAAAAATTTTAGCAAAAAAAATGCTGAAAGGAGGGAAAGAAATGATGTTGAGCCACTTGTAAAGTTCAAGAAAAAACTAAAGAAAATGAAGGATGAGCTAAAAAAGAAGCATCACTAAATATTGATAAACACCATTCTATTATTGTTAACCACTGTCGGCTGGTTAGGGTAGTGTGAGAGAAATTCTTGAAGTTAAGCTCTTAATGCATGTTTGTGCTATGTTAAAGGTATTAACCAATAGTGTAGTGAATGTTTTATGACCATGTTATTCAGTATATTGTGCTTACTGCTATAAAGCATTGGGACTTCTGCCTTGCTAGAATGTTAGATATTTAAGAAGGTACCCTGGGAGAAACAAAACAGGGTACTTTAGGAACAGAAACGTAAACTACAGATAAGGCAAAGGTAAAAAAGGTCAAGGGAATGGTCAATTTAGACCCAGGCCAAACCCTGGTGGTATGTAAAGGAGTAATAAAACCAAAACTCCCTCAACTGAGGCACCTAAATCAGGAGTTACTCCACCACACTTAGGATGGGATAATGAGTCCCTATAACAACAATGCCTAAAGTCACACTGACAAAGAGCAGGAGTGGAAAACACCTGAGAGGGGTGTATACCCTGCGAGCCGCTGTATAAATGATCCCTGTATCCTTTGTTCGAGGAGACTCTCTTTCCGAAGGGGCTCTCCCGCACCGGTGTGTATTTCTATAGAAAATAAAGTGTAACTCTCTCTACATCCAAAGTGGCATTTTTTCTTCCACAGTAGGCAGTGGTGCGGTTCTCAGAACAGAAGGCTACCAGATTATGAAATAACCCCAATTCACTTAACAACACATACACATTATGAGCAATTAAGAGGCTGTACTGTACCTAAAGCACTTGTTTTTGGACTTTGGGAGGAAACCCAAGCAGAGGGTATGCAAGTGATTTGAACCCAGGTCTGAACAGTTGAGGTGCTGGGATGCAGCAGTGTTGCTCACTAAGCCACCATGCTGCACTGAAGATGGACACAGATTAATTACTTCTGTGGCCTCTGCCAGTCTGGCAATGAAGAAAGAAGAGCAGCTTATTAGCCAATTCACCAAGGAACAAAAATCAATTCCAGCATTTAAAATATTGTATATGCAACAAGGCAAACCATAAGGAGGAGAGTCAATACTTATGTATTGTACTGTACCTCAGTACTCAGGTAAAATGCATCCTAGTACAGTAGGACTGATCAGAGATCTTCAAGTTGTGTGAAACTGGCATATTTTTACCAGCACCCTGAAAAGATGAGGTACGTGGATTTTATACTGAAGGATTCATGGAGGATCAGCACCAGGAAGAGTTCCTCGATAAAGAGGAGGTGAGTCCTGATGACATGGGAGACAAAGCCTAAAACCGATCAAAGGACAGCGTGTGTTGGGAACCCTTATGGAGGGGAATGACACTGAATCTCACTGTGGGATCATCTTGTATTCTGGCCCATACAGTAATATTGTGAAACACCTTTTGTGTTTTTGTGGTGCAGCCTTTCCACTCTGTTCTTCAAATAACTTCATGAAACCATTTTCTTAGTAAATTTGGAAGAAAAAAAAGAGTATGAATTAATTGTGCTTACAGCAATAGTACAGATAATGATTATAAAAATAATAATGGTAAAAAATAACAAAAATTCTGACATCAATCAATAAAAGAACTAAAGGAGGTCCAATCCTGTGGTGTCTGTCTTATGCAACATTTTTTTAGGAGCTAAAAATATTATTTACTTGTTTCCTTTGTCCAAGGTGACTTTTTATGTTAGGTTTGAAATATTAAGCTATATACAATTATTTACCCATTGATACAGACTGGTTATTTTTACCCCATAAAATTCAAAGTACAGTAAGTACTCAAGGGAATTACAGTGGGAAAGGGGAGTGAAATACAAGATCTTTTTAAACGGAAGGCAATGTCTCATGGTACTCCATCCCCCACTGACCTGCCAGCTTCTTCAAAGCTGATATAGGTAATTGTAATATTATAATAATAAATTCCACATCTGGATAATGTGTGATGCAACTTCGTAAACAAGCCAGTGTTATGGACTGAAACGGAGTTCAAAATAGAGTGAAAGAGAGTTCATTTGGTTCTTCAGTTGAGCTGTGAAGTGTTCACCAGATGTCTAAAGTGGTCATAAATATTTTACTACTGGGAACACAACAGATTACAGGCACTGACCCTGATTTTCCCAGTAAAAATTATTCTTTTGTGTAAATAGGTAAATCATAATGACTGAGTTTGGAAACAACTTGGATATGGATAAATGCTGACAAAAAGTATTATTTGGTTTCTACACCAGAATCTTTTTAAGGTCCTCTGACCAAGATCTTTGCATTCTTGTTGCATTCACATTCACCAGACTTTTCTGGTCCCGAAGCAGAAATTTTTATTTCTTCCTACATTTCCTTTCATATTATCTTGCAGAATTTTCTGCTTCACCGGCTTTTTGTTTGTCTGAATCCAAAGGATCAGTGACCTTCTTCTGTTCTCAGTGACCCAGTTTTATGTTAGGAGATGCTTGAAAGCACACTGTGAGGGGTAACCTGAAAAATATCCTTGTGAGATGTGCGGTGGAGCTGGTGGGGGCTCCAGGGAATGTACAGTTCATACTGGCAAAGAGCTACCCAGACCAATTCCACCAAAAAAGCCAGACAGCCCAGATACAAAGCTCGGTCATTAGTTGTTGCCTAGAGAGGTGGACTTCAGCATTTCTGCAGAGTTTGATCCCATAAAGCTTTGTTGATTATAGAATTTGAGTGGCTGGACAGGAAAGGGCTTTCAGGTGAAAATAGCGGGAGATAGACTGCTGTTAAGCTAAAGGAGGCAGTGCTAATGTACATATTACACTATACATTTAATCTGAAACAGACCCTAATGCTAACAGTTCAAAGGAGGCAAGAAGCATTTTGACAAATAGAAATTATAAATATTGTCAGATACCAGCTGTAAAAAAATATCAAAGAGCTTGCCAGCCATTGCAAGATGAGTAAGTTATTTCAACATGGCTTTCTGGTTGCTCAGTGTTAGACAGAAATATTGAGTAGCACAACTGGGAATAAAATTCATTTCCTTCTGATTAATTTCAATGTAGAGAAAGAAACATAGATTTTGACCGCAGGCCTTTGATGTTATGCCATAGGTAATTTTGTTGCGTTCCACCAAGTCCCTGAAATAATTTTGTCTTCCTGAGGCACAACTCTGTCAAAGCCTGACATTTCTTGCTACAATCCAGGTTGAATCCCAATTAATCCAGTGTGCTGATATAACTCTGGGACTTGGGGAAAGAGGCAGAAGAGAAACGCAGACAAGATTTCTCTCAACTGGAGCAACACTGCTTGTCTTATGTGGTGTGCGGCCCCTGACTGTCAAAGCTGCAGGGCATTTGCAGACCTCCACGACAAAAAGCAGAAGCTCTGATACACACCCACCAGGTCCTATGTGTCTGTCTTCATGGCCACAGTGAGATTTATGCTGCTAAGGGAGTCACATTTGGCTGTGAGCTGAAGGCTCATGCAAGGCAACCATTCCTGGTATAAAGTTTATCAGCTATTTATTTGTTTATCTAAATGATGGATTCCAGAATTCCAGCAGTGCATGAGAAAAAGTCAGTCAACCAGCATCACTGGTCCAGTGGTCTACTTTTCATAACGCCAAAAAATCTTGGAAGTTATGTCTCTGTACACAGAAATCAGAATGTATTTCCAAATGTTTTGCAATGTTTCACAAGGGCCACACACGCTGTAAAACCAGAGTGAGGATTATCTGAATTTTAGGGGAAATCAGAGCAAACAGAAGAAACACGGCGACAACAGCGACAGCATGCACTAAAATAAATTACAAAATTTATCACCCTCTGTCCCTGAGTTTTTTATTTATTTATTTTGAATATTTCTTTGTTTGCTTCAGATTAAACTGCAGAGAAATTCTTCTGCAATAATTTAACTTTTGCTTCTTTTTATTTTCTGCTGTCTTACTTGTGTGACATTTGTTGCATACAAAACACAACTCATTTTTTCTGACAAAACAAAACTGACCGTTGACAAACTAAGTCAAACTAAGGCTTCTTTTCTGATTAATATCTGTCTAGGGATCACAAGGAGACATCAAAGTTCTTTTAAAATATTTATAATTTCATGAATTTTTGCTAAGTAGTTTTGGGTTTAGGCAAAAACATTTGACATATTTGACATATGGGATTGATTTACCATTTGTATTTATAAAATAAACACATTTGTTTATTTGTTCGCTTCTGTGTGCCAAAGCAGGTTGCAACTATAAATATATGAAGAAATTCAATACTAATTCAGCAGGCCAGAATTTTTTATGTCAGTTTGGAAATTGCTGGACTCATGCATTCATGTAGTATGAAGTGTTTGTATTGATTAAAAGTAAATGTAAATGCATGAGTGGAATGAGAGGACGACTGTGCAGGACACAAGGGACACAAGGGACAAGCCCACATATGATCATTCCAAACATCTGCCACTATAATGCTGAACTGACATGGTGTTTAGCTTCTCTTATTATAGACAACTGAAGGTTCCTGTCATGCTGAACTTCTTCCATCTACAACAGCATGTTTTACTCGAAGCGATTCAACCCCCTGCTGCTACTTTTCATTAAATTGCCATCAGTTGTGAAGTGGAAAAAGATCTGAAGTCTTGTACAAAAAGAAAAAAAATGTTTCTCCTATGTTGACAAAGCTTCTAAAATGTTCCTCTTGGAGCAATTTCATGAAACATGGTCTTTTCTTTCCCATGTTTAATACTGTAGTTGAAGAATAATTGTAGGTATAACAATTAACAATTACAGGTAAACCCCATGCTACTCATTTAGTTTCTTCCTGAAAACCCTGAGCAAGTTGAAGTGATGTATGCCAGGGCCTGATTTTTCATTATTTTAAATGAGAAAATTATGATGCGTTTCTAGCCCATCTGAAAACCACAATATGACAAATATTGTAAAGCACCTTGTGGCACACACAGCACCACACTACACAGGACAACTCGCACAGGACACCCATCTCTCCGTTCATGGTAGAGAGATCGGACCTGTTCAGAAACACAAATGATGGAGAAGGGCCAGGCTGTTAAATAATGAGAAATGTATATAACAAAACATAACAGAACATAAGTGAGCATAATAATTTATAATATATAAACAAAGTAATTTACTGTACTGAAGTGTAAGGAATAGTTGATTGTGAGCTATGACAGGTGGCTCACCTCTTTCAGTTCTTCAGTTTCATCTTGTGTGCTTTTTTAGCCCTCTCATGTTCTGATTTTACTGGATTATACTTTATTTATGAGATGAAAATGAAGACAATGCAACAACATGTCAAAACAAAGGGAATAGTAGATATGCAACTGTAAAGATATGATCTACAGTAAGTATGTTCCTTACAGATTGCCTTACTGTAAGAACAGTAGTATGTGGGATGTGAACATGGGTATGTATGATGGTAGTTGCAAGGCAAGGGGCAGAGGAACAAGCTACTTTAGCAATGCACAAACTTAGAACTTCTTGATTTCTTGCAGATAAATTTCTGGCACTGTGTTTTGGCTCTGTACATTACAGCAAGAAATCTCTGGTGCAAACATGGAGCTGGAGGTAAAAGATTAGCTGCTACAGCGATATTGCACACACCGGGCCTGCATACAGCAGTATTTCACTATATTTAGCTTACTACTTTTTTCAAATTGTTTTGCAGAGTGAAATTAGGAATTTTTTTTTTAATTTGTCATTTTACAGAGTAGGGTATTCTTTATCAGTTTAGCAAGTATCTTAGTCAACGGCATTACAGGAGGAGAGGGATTCAAACAAACAATTCTGACTTTTGTACTGCAATGCTATAACCCTCCCCTCTGTTGATGCCTATAATGGCAGAAGTTTGAGATGAAAAATAGTAATTACACATAACTACAGATTTTCTGTCCAAAATGATGTGAAAGGGCCATGATACAGCCCATGCAGTGGAATGACACCTCAACTGCTTTTTTAGGAATCTGTGGTTTCCCAAGACAGGACGACTGCAGCCGGAAAAAAAGTTGAGCAGCATTTGCACAACAACGCAAGTGTGGCCTGCATGACCAGCCCCAACCTGGATCAACTGCCCCTGCAAAGCAGCATTTTCAATCAAAATAATGCGTCCTTAGCACATTTTCTTGTCAGGAAACTTTCTATTTTGCTTCAATTTTGGGAAAATTCAATTGGTTTCAGTGCACTGCTGTTGAATTGCAGAAAAAAAACAAGGGAGCCAAATTATTAAATTTAGAGTTGAATGCATTATTTTCCACATCTTTAGAAGATGCTGAAGACGTGGAAAACAGGTTTTGCATAATATCACCTTACCAAAATGCTGTGGAAAAATTACAAAATGGAAATGCACAAAATGTCAAGGCTATGTGAATAGTTAGAGGTATGGCACAGGTGAACAAGATCCCACTGATGCACTTTGCGTACTTTGGCATTGTTTAACTCAGTCAAGTAAAGACAAAAACATATGACTCACATGGATCCAGCTCATTTCTTTCTTTCTCCCATTGCTCTCAGGTAACATAACATGGGTTGAGAGTGAAATTCAGTGATTGTAAAAAAAAAATTAAAAAATAAACAAATAGCTTGCTGAGCAGTGAGATCAAGGGTTCCCTTCATTTTTCCTTTGGCTTCAGTATGACTACTGCTTTGAGCATGAATGCTAAACTCATTGTTCTTTTAACAGTGTTCACTTTTACAAGTTAAAAGGCTTTCCAGGTATTTGTGGACTGACTGCAGAAAGTAAAAGAGCAAATGAATATTTGGTAATTTCTTCATATAATTCCACTATCATTTTGTGTAGTTGTTTAGATTTGTTTTTTTTTTTATTTTTTATACTGGGGGTTGTGATAGTGCAGTAGGGTATCCTGGGGCCTCGCAGCTCCTGGGCTTGGATATTGATATACAATATTCCCCCCCTCCTGAGAAGTGGCAATACAGGGGTCAATATCTAACGTGAGTTTTTACTTTATCTGTTTTACCTGCTGTTTTGTGACTCGTGTTGCACAACTGCAGGGCTATGTGTATCATAGCTATAGCAGTTAAAAAATTAAATTTAAATGATGGAAAAATCTGAAGCAACAATATGATGGCGGCTTAATTTCAGTCAAGTTATTGAGTTCATTTATATGCTGCACAACTTGTGCTAATGTCTTGTTAAATTAAGCATAACTTTAGGGGGGAAATAAGACGACTTTTGATAAAAAAAAGATTGAAAGATAAGAAAAACTGAAAGCACTACCTGTAAAATAGCTGCTGCTGGGAGGAGGAGGAAATCGCACAGAAGCATCACTGTGAATGGCGAGAAAGTGCAAGAAGTGTGGTAGATATGAAGCATTAACTTGGCAGTAATGACCAATAAAGCATGGAGGTTAATGCAAGTTTTATAGCCTTCCTTTAGGAGACAAATCACAATTTCAGCTAAAAATCAGTAATTAAGGAGTGACACTAACACAGTTTTGAATAAATTATTTCTGTCACTTTCCCTGCAATCTACTCAGCATAGCGAGGGAGCACACTTAACCTGTTTGATATCTGAGGCCTTTAAGCATTTGAGTGAACTTTCTGAATTTTGTATGAGACGCCTGTAGCTAAAAACAGGGTCGTTCTTAGTTTTGTTGGAGATCTTAACACCATCAGGGCACAAATGTGGTTACACTCCTTCCTCATAAACTGTTCCGAAAATGTAAGCAATTAAAGGCTTTTGTTTTCCTACACATGCTGGCAGTCCTATTGCTAGAGACATTCTTTTTTAATGCGTTATGCCATTCTGTCTTCTATGATTCATCTAAAAAAATCACCTAATATAAAATTCATGTTCTTACAAATCCCATTGCAGGTCTTCATTGTGATTTTTAAATTTTATATTTTGCTTGAGCTTTTTTAGCAGTATTTTTTTCAGTCATAAGCATGTGTATGGGTGCATTTAAATGTCATGACACTGGCAGTCACCAGTTCCCCTTAAATGCTATGATAAACTAATTCAGATAACTGAATATTGTATTGGAGAAATCCAAATAGTTTTACTCAACATCAGTGTCCTGGAAATTTTTTACAGGGCAGTATTTTTTAAGAAGAGTGCTGTCACTGCACTGACCACAACTGTTAGAAGAAATACTTTCCCTTTGGCACATTTTAAAACAAACATGGCTCAGATGAAATGCATCAACCACTTGGTCTTAAATCTGATAGATTTGTGTTGAACATTTAAAATTACTGATGGTGCAAGCAACTTGGAGCTATGAAATAATAATTACTTATGAGCCTCTACTGCTGAGCAAAATGTGCACAAACAGCCACATCAGTTTCGAATAACAATGAGCTGCTCGACACCGAATGGCAGGAGTGCAATACAAATACATTTAAGGGAATGTGATTGCTCTTATTTACATATGCTAATATAGCTGTCAGCTTTTATTGCATGATAAATATGATAAAAATGTCCAAATTAGGTGCAGCAGGTAGCAGCAGCAGCTGGAACTGTCACCTCACAGTTATAA
This sequence comes from Heterotis niloticus, assembly GCA_018136845.1. Lineage (NCBI taxonomy): Eukaryota > Metazoa > Chordata > Actinopteri > Osteoglossiformes > Osteoglossidae > Heterotis > Heterotis niloticus. The sequence goes on from CM030891.1 coordinate 14,786,365, forward strand.
GATTAAGGTTTGAATCCCAGCTGCTGCTGCTGTACCCTTGAGCAAGTCAGTTACCCTGACCTGACATAACAGATATTACCTTGCACAATAAATGGGTAAATAATTGAAGGAGTTTAGTGTACAAAGATAGCATTGTTGGCCTCTTCAAAGAAAAAAAATCAAATAAATGTGATGTTCTTTACAAAAAGAAATAAAAAGCCGATAACGTGCAACGGGAGAAGGAGCCCACAGCTAAGCGCTCTGTTTTTATTGAATGCGACTATTCCTCGATTGCATTTAAATTTCCCCAGTTAAATCTCCACCCACCTAAGTCCGACACAGGAAGATGCCACATTATTTTGCATTTACCCTAATGGCTCCCTTTCACAGCATGTCACCTGCAAGGCCCAAGTTGATGTAAACATCCATAAAGATTCCCCCTGTCCGAAACGCAAGCCTCAGCAATACGCTTGACTTCGCAGCACTTAGGGGAAATTGGGGACCGCCAGCGCCACATTATCCAATGCCAGAAAAATGGATTAATGGCACTTTGTTCTGGGCTCTTCCCAATGTATTGTCCCAGCTCCATGAGAGAAAATCCTGTTTAATAACTTATCTACTCATAAATCAAGGTGGGCTTATGGAATGCAAGGCAGTTCACATTGCTAGCAAAGTCAAACTGAGTAAGGTCAGTTTCAGAAGCCAATTCCCGAAATGCCAACCTTCCATGCTCAATAAATATTAACATTGTTTAGTCTTTTACCACAGCTAATAGCTTTTCTAAAAAGCAATGGTGACATATCCATACCAAGGAACTTAGTTATTTTCTTCTTTTATACACTTGATTATTTATCATTCATTAATTTATTTGTATTCCATCAAAGGAGGGTAAGCACCTTGCTCATCTGTACTGTAGTGGGAAGTATGATTCAATCCTTCGTTTTTAACTGCGCGGCAATAGCGCTAACCACTATGCTACCTGCTGCTCCTATAAGAGCCCAGGGTTAGGCTGTGTGTTTTTATCTCTTCCCTGTTTTGACATTAGTCCTCTGGAGACTCCAAATGGACATCACCTACACCAGTTAACCTCAAGTTTGTGGCCCCACCTTCTGTGCCTATAAAGAAGAGGAGGAATGGGATTTCCAAGATTTTGGCTTTGTGATTTTCACGTCCGCATCCTCTCTATCACCACGCAGCTCTTTTCATGCCAAGGATGCATTCTCACCACGCAACCACAAATGCAATGGACTGTATAAAAGCCTCACACGGACACGCACCCAGCGCTTAGTTTTCCTTTGATCTTCATTCTCTGTTCCAGACTTCTGTGTGTTACACTATTGTGTTCACAGTTCTCCAACGTGGTTCGTTTATTATGCAGTGTATTTAGCAAAGTGTTTATTGTTTTATTATACGCTTTGTTATCTTGTTCAGTAAAAGTTCGCTGACTTGTACTTTGGGTCTCGCAATTGATTCCACTGACTCCACAGAAGAGCTAAGCCAGAAATGGAAGCAGCAGACCTAACGCCATTGGGCAAGGCGCTCTCGCTTCAGCAACAGATTCTCTCTCAACATCACTCTCGCTCGTTCAGGTGACGAAAAACCTTCAGTGTCTCGACGCGATCTGTGCGCGACTCATCGCTTCTCTGGAGAGCATCGCCCAGAGGCAGGCTCCTTGCTTCAAGATCCTCCTCAGAGTCAGGCAGCGGTTCCTGCCACCCACCGTTTAGTTGCCCCCTTGCGTTATGCAGGGGAGAAGGGCAAGTGCACTTCTTTCTTGCTTCAGTGTGAAAATTACTTTTCAGCCTCCCCGGTGGACTTTAGCAACAATGCAAATAAAGTGTCATTTCTTTTCTCTCTCCTCACGGATCGAGCTCTGGCCTGGATGACGCCCCTCCTCCTGAAGCAGGCGCCAGTGACTCACACCTGGTCAGACTTAGCAGCTGAGATGCGCTGCGTCTTTGACCAACCAGTTTCTGACCGAGAGAGGGCTTCTCAGCTTATTCAGCTCAAGCAAGGACGACAGCCTATGACGGAATATGCATTGGACTTCAGAACCCTGGCATCAGCTTCCGGTTGGAATGAGGCTCTGCTCACCACCTTCCTCCACGACTTGATGGATGAGGTAAAGGACGAGTTCACCGTCCGAGATCTCACCTCTAACGTGGAGCAAGCCATCTCCCTGGCCATCAGGATTGACAGCTGCCTCCGGGAGAGACAGAGGGCTCACTCCGCTCGCTCAATTTGTCCACCTGAAGGGGATCTGTCCCACTTTACAGTCGAACCCATACAGCTAGGACACACCTGACTCTCTTTGCAAGAGAAGCAGCGGAGGAGACGCTTGGGACTTTGCCTTTACTGTGCTTTGTCTGCTCACTCACTAGAGACTTGCCCACAGCTGCAGGGAAATGAAAAGGCCTCTCAGTCTTCCAGGGCACATTGAGAAGCCAGACCTCTACTTCCCTCACAACCATGCAGCTTCAGATCCCAGTCACCCTCAGCATCAGGGGTTGACCCATTCATCTCTCGGCCCTAGTGGACTCTGGGGCGGCAGGCTGCTTTATGGACTATGCCCTGGCTCGATGTCTCCACTTGTCACTGCTGCCCTGTTCAACACCACTGGTTGTGAATGCCCTGGATGGCCAACCTTTGGGGTACTGTCAAATTACTCAGCACACCCCTGAACTGCACATGACTATACCCCCTGCGCACACAGAAACTATTACCTTCCTCCTGATCTCGTCACCAGACACGACCCTCATCCTAGGGTTTACGTGGCTGCATCAGCATGATTCAGTTATCAGCTGGTCCACTGCCTCCATCCTGAGTTGGGCACCCCAGTGCTACAGAGATTGCATGCATCCTCCCTATAGCCTACCTCAGAAGATTCTGCTTCTGACCAAATTTCTGCCTTGGACCATCTCTGGGAATGCTTCGACCTCAGAGAACTGGGTAGCAAGGGGCGTGCCTCAGAACTTCCCCTGCACCAGACTTATGACTATGCTAACCGAACTCCTTCCAGGTACAACTCCTCCGTGGGGCTGTCTCTTCACCCTCTCGCCTCAGGAGCAAAAGTCCATGGATGCCTACATCCAAGAGGCTCTGCGCATGAGGTTCATTCGTCCATCATCCTCCCCAGCTGGCGCTTTTTTTTCTTCATCAAGAAGAGAGCTGCCTCCCTTTGTCCATGCATTGACTATCGGAACCTTAACAAGATAACGGTTAAGAATCGTATCCCCTGCCACTCCTCTCCACTGCCTTTGATTGTCTAAAGGAAGCCACCATCTTCACCAAGTTGGACCTAAGAAGTGCTTATAACTTAGTGCGGATACAACAGGGTGACAAATGGAAAACAGCTTTCAACACTCCTCGATGCAATTACGAATATCTGGTCATGCCTTTCAGGTTGACTAATGCTCCGGCTGTATTCCAGTGCTTCGTGAATGATGTCCCGCGATCTTTCGTGGACAAGTTTGTCTCTGTTTACCTTGATGACACCCTGATCTTCTCCCACATCCTTCAAGAACACATCCACTATGTTTGCTAGGTCCTCCAAACTCTCCTACAAAACCATCTCTACATCAAACTGGAGAAATGCCAATTCCATGTCTCCACAGTGTCCTTTTTGGGCTTTGTGGTTTCGAACTCGGGTATTGTAATGGAGTCGGCAAAGGTGAAAGCAGTACAGGATTAGCCTACGCCCACCAATGTCAAGCAAGTCCAACAGTTCCTGGAGTTCGCCAACTTCTATAGACGCTTCATCAGAGATTTCGGGAAGGTAGATGCTACCCTCTTCACACTCACTTGCAAGTCCTCTGCTCCCTTTTGCTGGTCTTCCAAAGCTCAGATGGCTTTCCAGCGTCCCAAGACCTTATTCACAGAGGCACCTATCCTCCAACGCCGGCAAAGGTGTTGGAGGATGGGTGCCTCTGTGAAAAGCCACTGACCACAAAAACCTGACCTATCTCCACACAGCCAAACAACTCAATGCCAGACAGGCCCACTGGTTCCTCGTCTTCTCGCGCTTTGACCTCACGCTTTCTTATCGGCCTGGTACCAAGAATGTTAAACCAGATGCCTTCTCACGACAACATGATGATCTTGTCATGCCCATCCCACCACAAACCATCAGCCCGCAGTCATGTATCCTGGCTTCAGTCATTCTGTCAGTTGAACGAGACATCAAGCAATTGCATCATCAGCACGCTCCTCCTCCCGAGACTCCTCTGGATCACATTTTTGTCCCCAATGCCTTCCGTACCCAAACCCTCCAATGGGCACATTCCTTCCGGTTGGCAGGGCACCCTGGCATGGAATGTTTCCAAGAGCTCCTACATTGTTACTTTTGGTGGCCCACCTCCAAGCAGGACATGTGATAGTTCATTCTAGCCTGTTCCGTCTGTGCCTGCAATAAAAGCCTCAGCCAGCCTCCTCTTGGTCACCTTCTACCCTTGCCAGTTCCTCCATGTCCCTAGGCTCATATTGCCATTGACTTTGTGACTGGTCTTCTTCTTTCAGGCGGGTTCACCTGTGGGATGATTGTTGTAGACCGTTTCAGCAAAATGGCTCATTTTATTCCACTCCCCACCATACCAATGGCAAAACAGACTGCTGAGGTGCTTCTTCATTACGTGGTCCGCCTTCATGGTGTCCCGGAGGAGGTTCTCACTGATTGTGGTTCTCTGTTCACGTCACAGTTTTGGACCACGTTTTGCAATTTGCTCAGAGTTAAGGCCAAGCTGACCTCAGGATACCATCCCCAGATGAATGATTTGGTTGAGCAGACCAATCAGGAGCTTGGAAAATATCTGTGCTGTTTTTCGGCTTCCTGCCCCAGCTCCTGGAGCTCTCATCTAACATGGGCCGAATTAGCTCATAATGCTCTCTGTAACTCTTCCCTGGGTATGTCTCCCTTCGAGGCTCAGTCCGGATTCCCTCCACACCTCCTATCTGGACAGCCCGTGGATTCCTCTGTCCCGTCAGCCCAGACTTTCATCACCCGCTGCAAGTGGACCTGGGAGACTGCTAGATCGCATCTTCTCAGGGCCTCCAGTTCTATGGAATGAGCAGCTAATTGCAGACACTGTCATATTCCCCGGGGGATAAGGTTTGGCTCTCTTCTTGGGAATTACCTCTCAGGCTGGACTGCAGGAAGCTGTCTCGTTTCGTGGATCCCTACAAGATCCTCTCCCGGGTCAACCCTGTCACTTACTGGCTCTAGCTTCCTTCGCATTGGCGCATCTGTCCCAGTTTCCATGTGTCCCGGCTGAAGCCCTTTGTCACCTCATCCGTTCATCCCCCAGATCTGGCTCCTCCACCTCTTCACCTTGTTGACGGACGTCTGGTGTACACTGTCTCCCGCCTCCTTGCCTCCTGCCGTCGGAGATGGGGCTTGTGGTATCTTGTGGACTAAGAGGGTTACGGCCTAGAGGAGCACTCCTGGATCCCAGCTTCTTTCATTCTGGATAAGTCGCTCAACCAGCAATTCCACTGCCAACATCCAGAGGCTGCAGGACCGTCCAGAGCTGGGCGCTCTGGGGGGGGGGGGTACTGTCACGTCTCCGTCCTCTCCATCACCACGGAGCTCTCTTCACCCTACAACACAGCCACGGACGCATTCTCACCGTGCAACCACAGACACAACGGACTATATAATAGCCTCACACGGACGTGCGCCCAGCGCTTAGTTCTCTTTTGATCCTCATTCTCTGTTCCAGAATTCTGTGTGCTACACTGTTGTGTTCACAGTTCTCCGACGTGGTTTGTTTTTCATGCACTGTATTTAGCAAAGTATTTATTGTTTTGTTATTCACTTATCTTGTTCAGTAAAAGTTCGTAGACTTGTACTTTGGGTCTCGCAATTGATTCCACCGATTCCGCTGTAACAGTGATTTGTGACTATTAGTGGGTTTTGGTGTGTTCTTGTGTACTTTTGTATGGTTTGTATGGTGAGGATAGTCCTATTCCTATTTATGTGTTTTGATAGGGAGTAAGACAGAGAGTTGGTGTTTAGTTCATGCACTACAGAATTTTTCATTTGTAGTTACTTGTGACCCCTTTGAGCATCCCTATTACATGTAAATATTCACTATAAATCAATAACCTTTTTCGCAATAAAACTCTTCCACAAATATCCCTTGGTTTGATTCCTGGTGAGTAAATCCTTTAAACCCATTTTCCCATTTATCTACAGACCCTTTGACTCCAGCATTTCCTCGAGCTTGTCACTAAAAAGTGGTCGTATCATATATCAAATATTAAAATAAATATGTAATGCTATATTGCTGACTTAGTTTGGCTGTGAAAGCACTTTTCTTTGAATGTATTCCACATGACTGTGCAGTGAGGCTAAAGAATAAATAACTGTGTTGTTGTTTGATTGCATGTTTATTTCAATGCCATTGTTTACAGTTTGCTTTGCTTGCCCATGACAGTCACTTCTCCATTCCTCTGCTTGACATTAGGTGATGATAGTGAGTCACTGTGGCATCCAACATCCATTGCTACCAGGTCCAGCTTAGCACCCACACAAAACCAACTGAAAAGGTGCAATGTTATTGTGCTTTATTATTTGTAGTATTGCGCTACTACTACTACTACTACTACTACTACTACTACTAATAATAATAATAATAATAATAATAATAATTTAACACAGCTCAAAGACACTAATGTTCTGCTATAATTTCAGTGACAAATTAGCCTTCCTGCAAATACTGAAAGATACAGAATGTACAGAATTTACAATAACAAAATTATTATCAAGCAGAAAATATTACAAAAAATAGACTTCATCAGAAAAAAGTAGAATGTGCAGCTCAACTGCCATCTAAAAATATAGCCCCTGTGCTGCTTCTCACCCAACACAGCTGTCTGGGTTGCTAACATTTACATTACATTTATCGATTTAGTAGATGCTTTTTCCAAAGCAACATGCAGCTCAGATTAAACAAAAGAGCATTTCACCAACAAAAGTACAGATACAGACATGCGATTCTCAAATTTCAGGGTAGCACAGTGCAAACCCTGATCACTGATTCCTTGTTCACTTGTTATTCTGGAAGAATAGAGAAGAAACGTCTTCTACAGCCAGCAGGGGCTGTGGTGCTCCAGACTGAGCAGAACATTATGAAGGGTTCATTGTATGCTTGTCATTATGCCATATTTTTCTTTGCCATTCATTTTTTAAATTACTGTATGTTTATTCAAGGTGTGTCTTTAACAGCTAATAGTTTTGCCAAAGGTGTTTGTTAAAGTGGCAGAATTTGTGAGGTACAGAAAAGCAAATGTACACTTTATGAACACCACTGTGAAGCTTGCACCAAGCAACTTTTAAAATCACTAAAATAATATAAATTAGTGATAACTCACCAAATAAAAGTTCACACAGTCAGCTTCCATAATATTAATGCTCAGTGCGGCCCCTGTGTTTCTCTACTAACCTTAGAGTTAATGATAACCTCCTGGCCCGCATTTCAGTATCAAACTTTTGAATAGCAAATCAAGTCTTGGCCTCAGTGAGGTTTGCAAGTCGGGGACCAAATGTAATGGACATAACCTCTTGACAGACCCAGCTATTAATAATGCACAGTGTATTGTCCACAAGGTTGTCCACAAACCTTCACGCTTATCTGCAAGACGATGGACACAGTTGAACTTTTGGATATTTTTGTCCTACAATTTTGAAGTTTGGCAAAAGGTTTGTCCATTGGACATGGAAAACAAGATGTAACCCAGGAGAGATCTAATTAATAATTCTGCATCAGTATGGTTTGGCAGAGACTTTGCTACTTTATTTAGCACAAGCTCACATGAACTGAGCTGAAAGGTCCAGGCTGTAGTTAAGGTGCTGCCAGCTGAGCCACCTTGATGGACCCCTGATGCAAAAAGTGGGTTGGTGTTTTACATTTTTACATTTTGGTTGGTGTGAGAAACTATGAAGCAAAAATGTTACCCTTTACATCTGGGTGAAGAGCAAATATGCTTTAAAAGTGAATGTGTGAATGTAAGGTAGTGATGGGTAGAGCTGTTGCTGTACATTTGGGTAAAGAATCAGTGTCCCGCTAGTGTGGGGAGGTACAGAGGAGAGTAGGACCACTCACAATTCAATGTATTTAAAGATGCTGGCAGTGGGGGTGTTGGGGTGATCAGTGGGCCCTGCTGCTTCAAATTCACTACCAAGGAATAAAGTTTGTGCTTCCATTGTCCCATCTCTTGAGTGCTCAGTTCATAACACTGACAACAGCACCACTGGTGTGGGGCATTGCGATATTTCACTATACTTATGACATCCATATGAAGTAAATGCAGAAATTCCCACCAAAGAATTCATTTATTCAGTTGCCCCTGATCATGTGCACCAGACACAGCTAGTACATGAGGCTGCCTAAAACTTTACCTGGGTGTTTTTTCATACATAAAAGTAAACAGTATTTATGGTTAAGGAACATAGAAATGAGAAATAGTATACATAACATAGGGCAAGATAAGAGTGTGTGCACCAACTAAGTTAGATGAACTATTTGCATTAGAAAAATTGAAATATGCTGTTTGCATACAAAATGTAAGGGAAATACTGTAAGGAAATCTGCTTTGGTCTGCTACGAAACTGAATGTTGGGAGAAAGTTTGGTTTTCAGCAGGGTAATGAAACAAAAAAGGCCAAAGCATTACTGGAGTGGTTCAGAAGCAAAAAGGAAAGTGGCCTACAGCAGCCCAAAGTGCTGGCCTCAGTCCTACTGTGTGTCTGTGGCACTGTTTGGAAAGTGTCATCCGCAACCATGATCCGACCGACCTGAACAACCTGCTGCAGATTTGCCAAGATCAAGGGGAAAAAGGTACTCCCGAATGCGGTGCACAGCTGCTACGCACTTACACCTAAAGACTTAAAGCTGCTGCTGTAGTCAAAGCTGCTACACCAAATATGGATGTGAATAGCTTGAGTTTGAATACTTATATATGCAGCATATTTCAGTTTTCTTTTTATTCAAAACCTCTACAAACTAATTTTAAAAGAATATTTGCCTCTCACAGTTGTTCATGAGAGTATATGAGTTCACAAAAAAAGATTGGAAAATATATGAAAGTATATTTTTTAATCCAGGTAATGCTCATAATTTTTAACTGTTTAAATACTTTTGCAATACGCGATAGATAGATAGATAGATAGATAGATAGATAGATAGATAGATAGATAGATAGATAGATAGATAGATGCATACATACATACATACATACATACATACATACATACCTGAGTGCGGTTTTGCTTGAGCAGTGACACATTTGCTGCTTCTACACCATGGTGGATCTATCTGTGCCTATCTGTGCTATGTGTCACCTGCTCCCCTTTCACATCTCAGACTGTGAGTGCATTGCACTCAGTGGATGAATGAGTGAATGAGCCACATACCTGCAGCGAATGAGCCGCAAACCTCAAATAAGCTGTCATCAGCTCCATTAGCAACCATTCTGGAGGTGGGCTTAATGTCAGGAACCAGAAATTCAGTGTGAACTGAAATATATAACAACCTGTGTGACATTTCTCATCAATTCCATATTAAATAAATAACTTGCGTGCCAAACATATAGTTTTCAGTAATGTAGCTGAAAATTGTCTTCCTAAATCAAATGTTACGGCTGAGCCCAAATATAAAAATGGGTTGCAGAGCTCTACGTTCCATCACAAGAGGAATGAAACAAGCGCAAAATAAAGAACACCATGGCTGAAGTTCATGTGGTGGATATACAAAAGTATAAAATGCAAGGGTTACAGTTTCCTAATGTCATATCCACATCTGTCAGTGTGTTTTGTACTGCTCTACAGCTGTGTGCCTCTGTAAAAGACTGTCTTTCCCATTTCTCTGCTCACGGTACATTATTCACCGCCACTCTTGAGCTGAAGTCCCTTGAGCTGATCTGCCAGGATGATAGAGGCTGTACCACTGCAGTCTGTTATATGTGTGCGTGTACTTGTGTATTTGTGTGTGTGTGTGTGTGTGTGTGTGTGTGTGTGTGTGTGTGTGTGTGTGTGTGAGATAGAGTGAGGATGTCATCAGACACCATGCTGTACCCATCCCTCCCCCAGGTCTTCTCAAGGTTGTTTTTGTTTCTAAAAAAAAAAAATCCTGCACAATTTCAGCTGAGAAAGCACTTGTGCACAGCCTACATTTTATTGACAGATTACTTTAAGCAAAGCAAAGCAAAAGAGGAGGAATCTATTAAGCTATTTGAAGAGGAAAATTCTATTTTAACAAACACAGGCACACAGTGCAAGGACACAAATATATAAGAAGCCCAGAAGACCAGACCAACACTGCTTCAGTGTTATGGAGCCACCTTGCCACATACTCAAGAGCACTATAAACTGCTTTGGAGCCCTGTAGCTTATCAGGTGATGAGAGACCTATGCTGTCACACTTTTTTCTCTTTTGCTCTTTTTGCTCCTATTACTTTGCTTCTGCAGACACTGCTAGGTAAAAAAAATGCTTTAAAAAACATCAAGATACATTTATAAGGGACAGTGAGTTTTCATAAACTCTGTAATGCAGTGCTTGCTGGTAAAATGCCACATGGCTAGAAGAGCATATGTGCAGATTAAAGCAGACATCACACAGCAACCAGTGAATGTTGATGTGTACAGTATGATGGTTGAAAAGTAGCCTAACATGTTTCATAAAGTTTATTTATTCATTATCAAAAACTACTTGTCCAGTGAAGGGATGTGGTGGTTTGAAGCCTTTCCTGAAAGCAGAGAGAGGCACATTCACTTACATGCTTGCACAAATAGGGCAATCTTGATTTTCCAGTCAACCCGAGACACATGTCTTTGGATTGTGGGAGGAAACCAGTGCTCCTAGGAAAATCCACACCCACAGGGAATGCCACACAGGCAGTGACAGGACTGAAACCCACACTCAGATTCATAGCTCATTTAATGCTAATTGCTGAGACATTCATCATGGTTGTATTTTTTGCTGACTAACAATAGCTAAAGTTGTCCAACTTTATTTAAAATTATTATGTCACCCAACATTTGCCTATGGACTGATTTATAGAAAAGCAAATTGCGCTCAGACCTGCGCTGTGTGAACCTGCAGTGGCCCCTGTGCTTTCAGAGGACTGACAAGTGAACGCAGCCAGAGTGGCCGCTCACAGCGTGATGCTAATCATGTGACACCTGTTCCCAGCGGGGCCGCCAGGTTCTCTGCTGGAATGGATAGAATTCAAATTGCACATTTAAGCGACGGAAAGCGACACGGCGCCACTTAGGGGATCACCTTAGCGAAAAATGCCAAAAAGCTGCATCGCAAAATACCTCTTTTTATCATTCAGGTTTCCGACACATTCAGCAGGAATTCCTGCTTTGAATTGTAAATCATCCAAATCACCGCAAGCTTGGCTCTCCTTGAAGCAGATCATGGGAAGAAGCCTTGAGGAATTCTCTTCAATGCACATATTTGGTCTTCCTCATGTGTTCTTTCTGGAACTGGTTTTTATCGGCTTGAAAAATACTGGGGACAGAAAGTCAACATGAGATGTCTAACCAGATTTAAACCTAAAGAGAGGAGAGGTACCGAACGAACGAAGGCTTGCGTTCACCACATGGGCATCCCGTGCCTGTCAACAACAAGAGCCATTTTGTCTATTTCTGATTGTTTCGTCAGCTCGGTTACAAGTTTAATCTGAGAATCTGGGAATTCTTAGCACCTCTTGCATAGGTGCTGCTGCAAGGATTCAGAAAATGTTACTCATACTTTGCTGCGTCTGCCCTCTGGAGAAAGATTAAAAAATGATTTATGCTATTATATCCATAACATATTTACCATCCTTGAAAAAAAAAAAAACACATACATTCACACACCAGCAGTCACTTACATCACATGCCTGTATTTAAATGCCTTCCTCTGGCTGCTATAAATCGAATCCCAGACAGAAGGGAATACAATTAAAGTGAAAAATGATGCAGCAACGGGTCCTGACTATGAGGCAAGCATTGTCTTGTGACTTTTGCATTTGAAATTCATTATCTGAGGATTATGTAACGGAGGTCATTCAAATCAAGCAGAACCTCTTTGTTGCCAAGCAGAACTGTAGATCTTAAGAGACCTAAATTTATCCAGTAATATTTCTGGATGCGGAATCGAGAGCAGTGACAGAAATAAATGGATACGTAAATAAATAAATGTAAGCAACATTACGTGTTGGTTGGGGGTTTAGGGTGCGGAGTGCACAGGAATGCATTCTCTGGTGTAATGCCATTTTTCAATTTGGCTACCGTCACTTCTCATCCTGACATAACACCTTAGGATTCGAAGCTGAATTTGCTGCTTAGTTGAGTTTCACTCAAACACTTGGAAAAATATTCTGGACTGAATCGAATTGAAAGAAAAAAGTAAATGAATTGTGCCCCCACAGTAACTAAAAACTGTATGTGGTAACTTTTTCAAGGCACATTTATTCTATATGCAACCAAACCCACAAAAATGTACTGAAAACAATTTTCCCCTTACAGTGTGTCAAAAACCATATATGAGTCAGACAAGTATCTACACATCAGAGGGAGCAGCATTGAATTTGGCTGATTTGTTTTTAAATGCAGCCTTTTTGAAGCAGAATGGATCTCAGCCAGGGAGGTTAGCCTATAGGTCCAGAACCATTAATTAACCATAAATATTCAAGATTTCAGTTTGAAGAGTAGTTACAGCTACATATAGTGTGTGTGTACACTAAAAAACACATATTTTCTACTGTTAAACATAATTTATATGACAGGCGAGGAATATTATATATATATGTGTAACATGCAGTCTCTTTAGCCATTGGTTTAGCAAAAAATTTCATACTTGAATTTTTGCCCAATATAATACATTGCAGTCTCATGTCTAATTGCCCAGCATAAAGGCAGCAAGCCTGTAATGACCGTAATGACTATTTTAAGCTAGGCTAGGTTATGATGTTCACTAGGTGTCAAGGCATGGGTTCGTTGAAGCAATTGTGAGACACCATGGTAATAAGTTCTATTAACTCTTTACTGAGCGCTGCTTCCAACAAAGAGCATTGCTGTTAACTGGGAGCTAGCACTAAATATTAGCAATCAGCAGTAAACAAAAACGCATTTGCCACAATACAAAATAAACAAAATACAAGCAAGACAGTGGTTGCAGGAGAGTTCACTTTTTAAATATGTATTCAAAAAAAAGAAAGTGACAAGACATAAACATAAATAGTTAAACATTCCTTTTAGTCCCATAATTACTAAATATTTACCTGGTAAATATGAGGTACATTATAATATATTATTAGGTGAGTACTACAGGTAATAGTAGCAGGTAAAGTAGGTAAATACCAAGAAACTACTGCTGAAATACTAAGAAAAATTTTCAATGTACGTTTCGCAACGTTACCTAGTAAAACATGACGATTTACTCAGTAAGCTAAAACTGTACTGTAAAAGGAAGCCAGGTTTGTTTCCACGGAATTACCAGGCTCTTACCATTATCTCCTTTTTCCATGCAATAAATAATATTCGGTTGAACCTCTACAACTAAAAAAGATGCAAACAGAAATGCATTCCATGCTTATATATTTAAAGATTTATTTCTCATGTTCCCCTGTTTCCTCTATTTTGGTGGTCAGTCATAACCTCTATTTCAATTATGCTGCTAAGCTTTGTAGCCACACAAACCTGCGAGGCAACAGTATAAAGGAGGGTGGCATGCCACAACAACTCAAGCCCCTAAATGTAATTCTGGCACAATGCAAGGTTGCTGTATGCACAACACAGAACACCACAGAGACACATGTGAACCAACCCCTGAACAAGCAGCTCAGTGGGCTGCTCCCTGGGGCCAACAACCATACTCTCAGATCAGGCAAGACCTACGCATGAACCCAGGTACCTTACCACTGCACCACCATGCTGCCTATATTATCTCATAGTTAACTAACTTGGTCATATTAAACTTATCATAGTTAACTAACCTGGACATATTAAATCTTACCAGGGTTTTTCCTGCATAAGGACTTTTTTGGCAGCCACCAAAGCCAAATCAATGGCTGCGTATTGCTTCCATTCCAGAAAAAAAAAAACAGATCAGTACCATGTTATAATGTGAAAGGTTTATTGTTATAACAAGAATTTTTATGTTATAACAATATCTTCACATTATTATGACATACAGACCTATAACAAGAAACTTGTATATTTCTTGTATAACAATATACTATTCATCTTGCTAAAAATTAAATAAACAGAACTTACAATGATTACAGTTTAATTATGGAAAGAGGGTTAGAATTTTATAAACTAGCCACTTTCTTTGGCAAGAGAGCAGGGAGAGAGGAAGACAGAGAGGTGATGTTGCACATTAAAATAGACTACTACAACAACAGTGATGACAAATATATAAATGATTCACATTCTTATATGTTATTGTACTATACATATTTTATGTTTTTATTTGAGAGAATCAAATGATAACTGCAAGTAACTAGCATAGTCCCACACTGTACGCGTGAACTTGTGATCTGGGGCTTGGGAGAGGCCAAAAAGGCCAAAGTCTTTAGCTGCTAGTATCTGTTGCTGCTACAGAGGGCATTGGTTCTCACAACAGGGACAGCACCAACGACCCAATAAATGATGCCAAAGTTGCGGAACGTACATGGTATAAGTTTGTACTTATTTATTGCATGGAAAAAGGAGATTATGGTAAGAGCCTGGTAATACCGTGGAAACAAACATCTGCAAGAATGTAAGCAAGCATTTAAGATGCACCATGACACTAGAGGAAAACTGTTCCTGTGGAGGTTGTTACCAGGTAAGTATAAGGTAAAAGTTAATAAACCCTTTATAAATGGGTGTAGCTGTGAACAATAACTATGTAAGAAAAAGCAATGTATCTTAATTTCTAGATAGTACATAATAAAACTTGGGCTGTTACCTACATAAACCTTGGATAACTATAACTGTAACTTGAACTGATGAGTAATTGAGGAGGTGTTTCTAAGAATCGGTTGCCTACTTTTGTAGAACGCACGCAATTATATCTAAGTTATTACCAACCTAAATTGGTCTCAACTACACGATACTTAGTTGAGTTAGTTGAGTGGAAATTTTTCTTAGTATTTCAGCAGTAGTTTCTTGGTATTTACCTACTTATTACATATAGTACTTATTACTGTAGTACCCAATAATATACTATAATTTACCACATATTTACCAGGTTAATACAGTAATTAGGGGACTGTAAAAGGAAGGGTTACCCATAAATAAACATAAAGACTACTTTTGGCCAAAATAACAATCCAGTAAAATAGAAAGATTGAATGTTGCTAGAACCCATATGAACTACTGCTTTCATTTTTTTTACTGGATGGTCACAAATATTTGCATTTGTTGTTTGCAGAAAAAGATCATGCAATCTGTAACAGCAAAGTTCACCGATGCCTCTGGAAGTGGCAGTGGCATTGTTCAGACTAAAAGGCATAACAATGAACAGAAAATAGCCAAAAGATGAAAAATTTATATAATCAAAGATATTGTAACTTTTGAAGAAGTGGCTGTTTCTCTGCAATAACTCCAGGCACACTTTTCAGAGTTAAGCACAAAAAAATGAACAAAGATTCATTTTTTTCCTACTTACCATTTTAACTTTATCTTTTCCATAAGGCTTTCACTGCTGTTATATCTGTTAATGGATTTGAATGCTTTAAGAATTGACATCAATGTCTTCCTACATTGGTAAGCATGAAGCAAAAAATACAACACACGGCAACAGGCACTGCTCAATCAGACACAACGAATTCCACATAATGAATGAAATAGATCCACCCTCTAGGGATGAAGTATAAGTATTCACCCCTCTGTGTACAGGCATGCACTAAATAACATTTTAAAGAGGCAGCTACAGCTTTTTTCTGAATCAGACTAAACTCCTTTACTAGTCTTTGTGAAACTGCAAAGAGTGTGTGGGTAGTAAATGAATGCTAACTTGTCATTTTCAGGATTAGCTGTTACAAGAAAATATAGAGCACAATTTGCAAACAATAAGGAAAGAACAAATCAATGGTATCAGAATCAAATCTCCTCCAGTGTGTAAACAAAATTAAGCATAAATTATAACATTTTCCAAACATCATCCTTGTGTAGGGTGTAATTGAAAAGGTACTTAAGAACATGGCAGCCATTTAGCAGAATATATTTAAATCAAATGTTTTCCGTGCAGAACATTGTGGTTCTAAAATTTTTGTCTCAGTTCTTGTAAGCAGTTGGTAAAGTTTTCATGGTTAATATTTAAGATCTTTTTTGGACTCATATTCATAATCTTTTTATTACTGACACTGTGTGTTAAGGGCTTTAGGGTGGCTATGTATTGAAAAATAAAGTATATAGCACATTTTGTCATTTGTTACTGTATATACAGATCTAGGCATGGCTTTTTGCTTTCAAAACCGTCAGTAAATATCAGCCTGGGGTGAAACTTTGTTTGTTTGTTTGTTTGTTTGTTTGTTTGTTTGTTTGTTTTCAACCAGCATAGATGGGGAAAAATTTAAAGTCAAAATTTAAAATCAGGGAAGCACAAACCACATGTAAAACTTGTGGTACCTCAGAAAAAATGATAGCCAACCAACACTCAGTTTGTCTGTTTTAGCAGAGAAAATTAAGAAGGTTTTAAATTTAAAAACAAGCATGATAATATAAAATGACTAAAATAACACTAGCTGTAATAATCCACCCTCTAGGGATGAAGTATAAGTATTCACCCCTCTGTGTACAGGCATGCAGTAAATAACATTTTAAAGAGGCAGCTACAGCTTTTTTAAAGCAAAATGTATTTATTTAAAAGTTAAAATGCATAGTAAGACCTAGGGGTAGCTAACTATTTGCAACTTGAAATGACATGGCAGAAGTTTGTACAAGAATGTCTCACATTCTCATCATCGCCGAGCAGAAGCTGCCCACTCTAAAGCAGCCTTAAGCAGAACCCGGTACAGCCCAATTTAGATGTTAAATTATGTAATATCCCATGGAAAAAAAATATAAATAAATCACAGCGGTACTATAGTTTCTTTGCAAATCAATATGTTTTCACAACAAGAGCTTGACTCAAAGTGGGTTGGCTCTAATAGTCTGACTTGTCTGTCATCTGCGGCAGTACAGGTTTCTTATGCAAACTGTGGTTATTTTGGGCTGCCCAGGTGCCTGAGGGACATTCAGTTTTAGTTCATCAGAGTCCTGCCAGATTCCTGACACAGATGCCATGCCAAGGCCACATGAAAGATGAAACACAGAACCCCTCCTACTTTATCAGCAGATGGCCCACTGAAACATGTGGGATTAAATCCCTCTTCCAGTTGGTCTGGTTTCTTCAGAGAATACAGACAACATGCAGTATGCATGGCACATAAAGTACATGTGATGAATTGTTGTGCTGAAGTTAGGGCTTTCCTTGCAAAGTAAACATCTATGTAAACAAGCCATTAATCCAGAGACAAGGATGCCTTCCCATACCAAAAGTAGATCATCATAGATTTTCATTTTTTAATTGAATTCATCATTGTGTTAAACTTAAAAAAAAAAAAAAAAAAAAAAAAAAACTAAAAAGTGCTCTGCTTCAAATCCCAGCAGGGTGCTCAATGGATTAGTAACTATGTTCTACTGAAATAATTCAACCTGTCAGAAGGAAAACCTCTTTAAAATAAGTTTTAGTCTCATGTAGCTTTGCTTGCAAGACCCTCGGTGTTCCGCCTTTACTAGTTTTTTTCAGTAGGCCTGCACAGCATGGCTCATGGAAACCAAGGAGGACATGAGTGCCATCTCTGGGAATTGCTGGGAAAACAGGTTGGTTGGTTTCCCACTCAAATTAGCACCTGAACACTAAAATTAAACTAAAAACTAAAAATAAACTAAAAAAAAACTATTTTACAGCTAACTGATCATCAGTGCTGTATATGTAAGAGGTGATCAAAAAATACTAGGAATTTTTTCAGCTTTGACAAAGGAGTAAAATTCCTAATATTTTTTGACCAACAATCATACATTTACACCTGTTATTTATACCTTTAGCTTCTGCATGCAGCAAGAAGAGTGTGATATATAGATGAAAGTTTTTCTTACATACAGCGTTTTCTGGAAAAACTCATTCTTATTTGTATGTTAAATAGTTCTAACCCTGCTTCTGGATTTCTTTTGAAATATAAGCTGCAAACAACAAATTGTGTCGAAGATAGAGCCAGGGACTTTGAACAGGAAACTGAGAAAAGACTTTGCTCTGGAATCAGATTCTTTGCCTCACTTTAACTGTTCTATTGTACCGTTTGATTATAATAGTTTTTAACAACAGGTGAGTTTTGAGAAAAAATTGTTATACATTAGAACCCAATATAGACTGCTTGTGCTGCAAATGTTAAAGGATGACCAGCCAGCATCATTAATCATCTGGTTTTACCAGTAACTCTTAGCTGATCTTGTAGCAGCACAAGAACTGAAACTGCAGCATGCAGAGATGCATAAGCACTATCTGAAAAGAGAGACTAGTGGTCCTTGACTAGCTGTCCAAAGTCCAGAATTCCAATGCCACAGAGTTGTCACTATGAAGTCAGCAAAGGAGAGCAAGCAGCTGGTCACCTTACAGTCTGTCAGGCTGATGCAGTGGCCCTCAACTGACACTGAGCCTAGTGAGTGCAGCAGTCTGACACAAATCACTTGACATGTGAAGAACCCCTACAAAGTCATATCTTCCAATCAGCGATGTTCACCTGATGGTCCAATACGTCACAGTCGTATTGAATCGTATTGGTAGATGGAGATTCCCCACTACCACCACGTACCGCTTACACGGAGAAAGGTGCTGCACTGTATTAAAGAGGCAAAGATTTTTAAAAAAATTATGTCACAAGCATAAAACATAAATATCAAAAATTTAAATATATATACAGTATATGCTAGTTAGTGTTGACGGAGAAAGATGTAGGGGACAGGAAGAACTGGAAACAATTGATCAGCTGTGGCGAACCCTAACGGGAGCAGCCAAAAGATGAAGAAGAAGAAGATATATGGTAGTTAGTGGCTAATATAACAGTCATTTCTTCTCTTGAACTCATCAAGACGACTTCCATTAAGTGGCCTTAGCACAAGCATTAAAGACTGCAGACGTGACGGGAATGCAAGAATCTGAGATGCCAAAGAATAAAAACTTAAAAAAAATAAGGAAAAAAATCATTTTAAAGATACAAAATGTTACCAGTTTATTGCATTTCAAAACTTAAGCCAGAATTATGTGGTGTGCATGGTTTTATTTAGGTTTTATTTGGCTATAATATAGAGGTAAATTTACAGAACGTACTATGAAGAACATAAATGAATAATTTTTGGGAAAGAAAAACGCTGTATGCCAGGTTTTATCTTTTTGGGTATATTTTAGGAGACTAATGTATATGTGTGTCCTTGAAAATGACAACTAATTTCATTGGTTAAGCTCAGAGCAGGCTGAAGACACGATCCCAATTCTTTGCTTGAATGAGAGGATCATTAGATTTCATTATTAATGCTACCAAAGTTCACTTCTTTAGTTTTTGAAATATGTCTGCCTTGTTAACTGTACAGATTATCATGCAAGACATTGCATTGCACTTTGGTAGTCAACTGAGTTTTTAACTATTATTACCTCTCTGACCACCTCACCTCTCTCTCTCTCTCTCTCTCTCTCTCTCTATATATATATATATATATATATATATATATATATANTTAAAGAATACTGAGAGAATCCTAAAAACTGGAAATTTATTATAATAATAAACTTTACTCATGCATATACTGTTCTGTTCTTACTGGGTTTGCATTAGATCAAAGCAAGCACACATTCATAAAACAAAACAAGAAAAAATAATTTTCTAGTATTTATTTTTGTTTAAATTTGTACTAACCATAGCTGTAAATGGATTACTTTTACAGTGCATTTTTAAATATTTCTTAAAAAAAATTATTCCCCCAATAGGGGGGACTGTTAAAGTTAGGCAGCACTGACTGGTCTTTGCCCATAGCTTCTTGGATCACCAGGGATATTCATATATTTTTTTCATTTGTTTATTTTTTTCATTTATTTATTTTTGTTAAATTTGCTACTGTGCAAATAAAAAAATATATATATATATATATATTAATTTTTTTATTTGCACAGTAGCAAATTTAACAAAAATAAATAAATGAAAAAAATAAACAAATGAAAAAAATATATGAATATCCCTGGTGATCCAAGAAGCTATGGGCAAAGACCAGTCAGTGCTGCCTAACTTTAACAGTCCCCCCTATTGGGGGAATAATTTTTTTTAAGAAATATTTAAAAATGCACTGTAAAAGTAATCCATTTACAGCTATGGTTAGTACAAATTTAAACAAAAATAAATACTAGAAAATTATTTTTTCTTGTTTTGTTTTATGAATGTGTGCTTGCTTTGATCTAATGCAAACCCAGTAAGAACAGAACAGTATATGCATGAGTAAAGTTTATTATTATAATAAATTTCCAGTTTTTAGGATTCTCTCAGTATTCTTTAAGTGACAATTATTTACCAGCCATGATACACAAAGTTGTTATGTATACATTTGGCTTAAAATTGTTTATTCACTAAAAATTAAAAAGAAATGTATAATTTAGTTTGCAACTTTGCCCACTTTTATGGCTACTCTTAAGATGTTATTTCAAAAGGTTTTCATTGAAAAGTTATTCTTCACCATGCGCTCACTTATGTTTAATGCATGAATGTGAATAATATGAATGAATAAAAGATTACCTGATTGCTAATTAGCTTCTTATAATCAGTAATAACTTAAGTACTACTTTACACATGGCTTTCTAAAATGTACCATTATCAGCATGAATTTATTAACGGAAAAGTACACTTATCATTTTCATGTAATGTTCTTCAGCTTCCTCTTTACTTTGATAAGAGTCATAATTAATGGAAATTTCTATGCTACAATTTAGACTGAATTAATTGAATGCTCTGTTTAATATGTGCTCAGAGGATTGTTAACAATTAATATAACTTAAATAATTTCTTTTTAAATATAGCCCCTGTTTCTTTTCAAAGTTCTTGTGGATCACATTAGGTACAAGTCAGACTAATACTTACAACAGCAAAAAAAAAAAATCAAAATATTTTATAATGTTTTATATACAAATTGTAAACAGTGTGTGAATTTTAAAATGTATTACCCTCAAAGCACCCACAGCTCCAATTTGTGCTAAAATATCAATATATGCAATAAAAATAGGTGTGTGTGTGTGTGTGTGTGTGTGTGTGTGTGTGTGTGTGTGTGTTTATAAAAGGGTGAATGATTGTGGGAGTTTATATGTATGCAGCACAGAAATTTCACGCTACATTCCATATAAAAATGACGGCATCTCACTTTGTAGCCACAGCATTTGTTTTGTGCCACTCGAGAAAGGTGCACAGCCCAAAATCAGTTGTTTTAAACGCCAAGACACGCCCCACAAGCCAAAGCAAGGAAAGTCTTTCTAAAGTTAAAGTCTCATAACTCCAGTCACCCACTTTACAGGTTAGTTCCACACTACAGGCCAATGGATTTATCAGAACAAGAGAGAGGAAAAAAACTTAATTCTTTTGGGGTTCTCGGTCTTTGTAAGGCTCCTGCAAAATTACACAAAGAAATGATCATTAGTACCTGCCTTTGAAGCTTGGTTTAGCCTACATGGACCCCATTTTCAGAACCAATTAGACAGGACAGCTCTTATCTATCTAGGATGTCACCTTTTTAATGTATTCCTCTGCAATCTTATTTCAGCAGTTTTGTCAGCCCCACTGGATGCTGTTGTCACTGTGCAGAATTTTTAATGTATTATTTTTTTACCTCTTTACCATTGGGCCCAAAATGCACGCAGCAGCACTTTGTTCTGGAGCAAAAAGCTTTATATCTTACCTCTCACTGGTGGCACTGCTCAACTGTCAACCATCATCTATGACACCTGTAAGTTTTGAACCCACTGAGCAAAGTATTTGCATTCTCTCACTGCAGTTAATCCCAGCATTCACTGCAATTTGCTAGGACAGGATTGAACCCACAAAAGTCTTTGCTCTTCCGCATAAAATAATAAATTCCCTTTCATGTATTAGTTTTTGATATCTATTAGATGTCCAGTGACAGTGAAGTATCTGAAATAACAAAGGCAAAGTAATAAAATGGAGTTGTAAACATGGACCTTTAAGTCCTGCTCTGGAGCAGATAGAGATGGCATGGGATGGTTAGTGTTTCTTGTGTGCATAGAAATATAGGGAAATAAAAGAGAATTCAAAGGGCAGATATGGAAAGTGGACAGGCATTGATTCAAGAGAGCATCTCATTGCTTCTTCAAAGCTCTCCTTGCCAAGGTGTTCAGATTAACCAAGGTCAGTGTTCCTCTTCTCAAGCCAGGTACCCTGCAACTTGGCTTCATTGGGATTTGTGAGAGCCTTGATAAATTTTAAACATTTTAGTTTGTCTGTTTCAATATTTTGTACTTTTCTGCAATAAAATAGTCTGTACAAGTGCTTTAGCTTTAGTTAAAAGCTTAAATATAGGTTACAAGTGACATGGGGTAATGTAACTGACTGGGATGTGAGGGCCCTTTGAGTTTAAGCTGTAGCCCTGTAGATACACTATATGACCAAAAGTATGTGGACACCTGAGAATTACCCCCATTTGTGTTTGTTGAACCTCCCATTCTAAATCCATGGGCATCGATATGGAGTTTTTTTGCCCTTTGCTGCTATAAGAGCCTCCATTCTTCTGGGAAGGTTTTCCACTAAATTTTGGGAATTTCTGCCCATTCGGCCATAAGAGCATCAGTGAAGTCAGGCCCTGATGTTGGGTGAGAAAGCCTGGCTCGCGGCTGACGTTCCAGTTCATCCCAAAGATGTTCTGTGTGGTAGAGGTCAGGGCTCTGTGCAGCCACTTAAGTTCTTCCACTCCAACCTGGGCAAACCATGTGTTTATGGAGCTTGCTTTGTGCATGGGGGGGGGGGGGGCACAGCAATGCTGTAGCAGGAAAGGAGTGTCTTCCCTAAACTGTGGCCTCAAAGCTGGAAGCACACAGTTGTCTAGAATGTGTTTATATGCTGGGTGCAGCTGGAACAGCTCAGTTATTAGAAGAGGGGTCCACATACTTTTGGCCATACAGTATACCTGTCCAAGCATGGATTATGCTCTTGATAGAGTAGGGGGAGAAAAGCTCAGACATGTGCCCAACCCAGAGGAAAACTGATCAGGTTGTGTTCCCTGGGAATTTTCATTGTGTCACATTAGCCACTGTTGGGCATATGGCTACTTAGCTGTATACCCCTAAAGAGGCCATTTTGGTAAATTGATCAAAAATCCAGCAAATTACCCTAAATGCTTGTTTCCTGCATGGCAAACACAGCATTACAGGAGTACAATAAAAACCCAAGACAGCATAGGTAGCCCACACCATAACTATCACAATATGGTCACAAAAATGTAAATATGTGCTAGATATTTTACAGTTTTGCTGTTAAAATATGCATGGGATTTTTACTCTGCAGTTATCATCTTTCAAACAAATGCTACTTAATAGTTCAGTACTCTTGAGTATTAGAAGCAGCTCCTGCATTGCAGAGGGTATGCTGGGAATTTTCATAAGTTGCAATGAATTCTGCGTGTGTTGATTCACCAGAAGCCTAGCTGCCGTGTCAGCACAAAAATAAACTTTTGAGCTAAAATGAATCCATTGGGCCATTGAAGGAAATGCTATTTCTCGAGTCTTGAGTTATCAGAGGAACAGAAAAGCAAAGCCATTCAGATTTCCAGCTCATTGTTTTACCTGTTATAATTTGTCTCGCTTGCTTTTATGTGCTGTGTGGAATGCCAATAACAATGTGGCTGCCAATGCCATCACCAGGTCACACACTCTTATTCTGCAGGAAATGTAGCGTTTACAGTCACATGGCCTTGCGGTTGGAGGATACGGGTTTGAATCTGTTCCTGCTCTACTACTCTTGAGCCATGTGTTTACCTCAAACTGCTCCAATATAAATTACTCAGTTCTACAATAAAGTAGATATTCATAAGCAGTTCTGGATACAAGCCTGACCGTATAAGCCACCTTAGACAAAGGTGCCAGCAGTGCAATGGTTCTTAAGTCATTTTCCTATGTACAAGTCAGCGTTATTGACGGGCAGACCAATTCAAAAGGAACATTAGCAGAGATGTGCTTCAGTACAGTTTGTCGCAGGGTAAGTATACATGGAGGTACAATCAGGTGCTGAAGTGCCTAGCTGCTGCAATTGAGAGGTGAAGAGTACAGGTAAGGTCGGGGAGCGAGAGGAAAAATTTCACTATTGTTTATTAGGGACAGGGAGGAAAGTGGAAAAGGAAAAATGTTTAGGTAGGCAGAAGACTGGTCAGTTAAAGGGAATTAGAGACTGGGAAACGCAGGTCGACTTGGGAGGAAAATTGGTTTTGCCCCAGGAAATAGGTAATACAAACTTGACACCTGATGTAGCACTGAGGTTAGTAAGCTGGCGAATAGTGTATTGTGTTGTATTGACAGTGCCACAGGAGGACTTAATTGATAAGGCATTTGAAAGAAAGACACTTAAGTACTGTGAACTGGAGGCAGAAGTAGAGGTGCAGGTAGTTGAGTGTGAGAGTACAGCTGGTAGACGTGGCATGTTGGAGCTTTATAGCCTGGTCAGCAACAGTGTTGTTTCAAGAACTCAGAATTCAGGGACAGAACCTATGGCAGGCAGTGAGAAAGATGGAGGCAGCAAAGCAGAGAAGTTTGTGGATATGGAGGAAAAGGAACAGTGCTGGTGGAGGACCAAAGGAGAGGGCATAAAGTGCTGTAGGTGTTCACCGTTTATATTGTAGAAGTTAGCTGGTAGTCGGGTTGATGCGTAGTTTTCAAATGTAGCATAAGTGTAGCTAAATTGATGGTGGGTTTAATGGAGATACAAGGAGGTAGTAAGTAGCAGAATGGTCAGGTAGTGTGCAAAGTGTAGCTTGTTAGCGTGGGTGCTAAGGCATATAGCATATGTTGTGTAGTTGGGTAGTGCAGTGGTGCGTGCACTGGTGGAGGAGAGCAGTTCTGGGCTGGCAGAGCTGTGGTTCAGCCTTCCAGAAAGTGTCGTGAGCCTAACTCGCCGAAACACCTGTGAAGGGAGGTGCCCACTTGATAACCTCGATGAGATGCTGCACCATCACTTTGTTTTACCGTGTGTGGGTTTGTAGGTGGCTAACTTTGGATATTAAGGAGATCCAAACCAGTGCATAGCGGCGAGATAGGTCTGCTGTGGGTCTGACTGTGGGGTCTTGGTGTTTACAGGTTAGGATTAAGGTTAAGTCCTTTTATTATCACTTTTTTGTTTGATATGAATGTAGCTGCTTCCTTTCCATACATTTCTATACCTACTTAGCCTAAGTGTAGAGATCATAACTGGTGGTCTGGTCATTACATCCATGAAGAAGTACTGCAGAGAGTAGTTGGGATCAGCAGCTTAAATTGGCATGTATATTATATGAAATGGGTTAAACCCCAAAGGAAACAACAAATTAATTATAATGTATAGCAAACATTTCTATGGCAATTCTTACCATTAGTGTGCATCCTGTGTGAAAAACCAAAAGATGTGAAGAATTCACAAAGTCTTGAAACTCTCATGGATAGCAGATTCTGGGGTTCAGCAAATTTATGTACACATTGATTTTCATGGGCTGGAAGTTGCAAAAGAAAGAAATTTGAATTAAACAGCGTCGCAACGCAACGGTGGAAAGGGCACATCGGTGTTTGCTGTATGAAAGCCAACCTTTCATGACAGCAGTGCTTCTCTCTTACAGCAGGCCGTCTTCCTCTGTTAGAAAACAATAGAGTCTTTTTCATGATCATTTTTATGAGATTCAGGAGACAGGAAAGCAGGAGTGATAGAGAGGGCACCAGCGATGAGAGCAAATCCATGAAGAACATTGAATTACTTTAAGGAATAATTAAGCAGCTCCAATGAAGTCCTCCTGTCACAAATACAAACCGTCCTGCTCAGAATTATAAATGATGCTGATTTGGGGATACTGACATTTTATGAGAACTGGGCCTGGTTTTCTCATCGTGGCTCAAATTAGCCAAAGCGATGACTTTCCTTGAGTTTTTGTCACGGCGGGCCACGACGCCGGGTGTTGGTGGAGGAAGCAATCGCGTAACACAGGCAACTGATCGGACAAACCGGGAGGGTTTTAATGGGAAACAAGGGGTGCTGGACAATTAGAAGCAGCGTCGCAGCAGGCGAGGCTGACAAGCACCGAAAAACATAAAGGCTTCAAAAAAGGAACGGTTACTGCACGCAAAGTAATAAACACAGACCAGAAGCGTTAGCAGTAACGGAATAAGCAAATAACAGAACCGAGCAGAATAACCAAAGACTGAGCCGCCGGTAAAGGCCCAGGAGGGTCCTTTTAAAGTGTCCGCAATTAACTGCGCCACCTGCAGGCGCTCAGTCCAGGAAGCGGGGCAGCGAGACTGTGCACCTGGCGGTCTCGCAGCACCCGTGGGCGTGACAGTTTTGCGCTGTATGGCTGTTCACACTGTACATGAGTTCTGTACCTGCTATTATTGCTGCCATTTCTGTGTTCTTGACCAACTCCTCCATTTAGTCTTTTTTTTTAAATAGAGGATACAAGTTTAAAGGTGACAAAATCCAGAAAAGACATCATGGAATGCACTTTCTAATCATACATTTTTTCTGTAGACTATTATTTTATATAGCACTATGCAAAAACCATTCTTTTTGTCTTTTTGCTTATTGCTCATCATCCCAGGTACAAAGAAAGCAGGACATTTTTCCCAGTGTCTCTTTGGGGAAAAGAATAAATCTAATAGATTAAAAGAAACATGACAAAATGTATGAAAAAATAAATTTTCATGTAGTCCAAAGGATGATGGGTCTTGGATTGCAAGGAGCATTTCCATCTGGGTGCTTTAAACACACTAACAGTTTGCATGGAAGCCTTGCTCCTTTGTCTTCCTGGCAGACTTTGATAGAAGCCTCCTGGGTGATTTCCTCTTACTTACGGAAGTGCATGGCTGCTAAGATTGTGATCAGAGCAGAATGTCCATGAGAGGAAAAGAGAGAGAGGAGAAGAGCCCGGGGGGGGTGTGCTGCCGTAAACGGGCACCAGGAGTTTTAATATCTTCCTACACTTTTCTGTTTTGTGTGCTCTCCTGCATCCCTAAGTGTATGCTGAGAGCCACTCCACCCTCCCTCCCCATTCCCCTTGCCGAACATGGACCTCCCTCACACTGCCTGGCAGTCCTGCAGCAGTCTGAGGAGCCACCACAGGTAGGTGAGCATCTCCACACCATTTTGACAGACACTCACAAAACATTTTGGCAGCACCGCACCTTCATTCAGATAGAACAACACCTCACCAATATTTAATGACAACATGAAATTTAGATTCTAGTTTCTCTCAAAGCAATTTGGACCCTTTGCTCCTCTCATTTGTCAAAAAGGCAGTGATAAGCACTTTTCTCGCAGATTCAACATTGAAATTAGTTATTAACACATCATCTGAGAACATCTGCAGTGCACCATATACTATTTGTCAGCAATGCTTTACTGGACCTAAGCGAGATCAGCCCTAGAGAGATCTCTTAACTTTTTCAGAGTAAGTAGCATTCCATTCCTCAGTCCGTTCCATTGCCCACACACGATTGATTCTGACAGATGATGGGAAAAGGTCCAGACTCCCCTATGGTAAGTGGACATGGAGCCATGCGACCATGCTTTCAGGAGTCTTGGCAGAAAGAGAAATAAATGATGGTGCTACACAGTGAGGGAGTGGTGCCCTCTGTCTCACTACAGTGGTAGGTAGGTGGGGAGGGGGTCCGGGGGCTCCAGACAGAGATGGATGCCCATGGGAGAAACCAGATTTGTCCAAAGAAGTAAGCCCATAGAGTTCAGTCTAAAGAGAACTGGAGGAGCCACTGTACTACAAAACTGACCCCTGTGGCCATTCGTCTCCCACAATTTTACAGTGGCTCTGTGGCCTGTGCATATTAGCAATCTACTGCCATCGTCACATAAACTTACATAAATCATCCAGAATCGGCCATTCTCCATTATGTGTGACAATCACATCTCAAGCCACATGCTCTTAAGAAAAGGAGAGAGGGTTCTTATCCTTGCTGTATGTAAATAGTTGAGTCCCAGTTTTGTTCCTCAGAGCGGGTTGGTTTTTAGTTTTAATTTAGCCTGAAAACCATCCACACAGATCCCCAAACAATTGTCAGGCCAGATATAAGCTTACAATATATTGATGAATTAATTCTTTAATGAAAGCCAGTTTTTCCAGTCAACTATCCATTTTTGCAAATTGCATATCCTAAGCAGAATTGATCCTGGGAGCAATGAGCACTAAAGCCTGTTTTTGTTTATTCTCATTTTTGCACCAGCTGTTATCTATCCATGAATTGTAAAACATCTTTTGGAATCCAAGTGATATTTACTAATAAATGCCTTTGTTGTATGCTGAGCCCAGTAGCTTTAGCATATCTGCGTTGACACCAGTAAAAGCGTATCCCAAAATTTCTATTTCACAAATGATGCCTAAATGACTTTATGGATGCTTCAAAAAGGTACAGAAATTAAAGGCTTTGTCTGAGGCTCTTTTCGTTTTTTTGATGCGTTAATAATCCATGTGCCATTTATGAATATTTTTGAATACAGCATATTGTATATGAAGCTCATAAAGAAAGACCCATCATAAAGAATCCCAATTATCAATCTTGGTTGCTTGCACACATAAACGTCATATAAATATTTTTACTGGTAGCTGTCACTAATCCATTGTTGTTCTTCTAGGGCCTCTTACCATGTTAGGTTGGTGTATTGAGTTGCTTACGGTTATTTGTCCCGGCACACAGCTGAGTAGTTTATACTTTTTTAATTTTTATATTTTTTTATTGCTGTTTTTAATTGGGATAAATACTTTTTGAAGGTTCCTGGTGGCCAGAGAAGGACTTAAACATGGGACAACCATTTGGTTTCAACATGCAATCTCTTATTCATAAGAACTGCACTTATAAAGTCCATAAATGCTTCTGAGTTCAGTTTGCACAGTTGTGATGGTCTGAGCATGGGACCCTTTATATAAAGCTTTACTGCATCTTCTTCCACCTTTTATGTTTTATTTTTAGCTTTGTGATTTTTTTTTTTTTTTCAGGCCACCATCTGCTTTATTTTCAGGTACTGTACCATCCATTTGCAAACTGTTTACAGTTTTCTTTCATCCCTGCTCACACTGAAAAGGTCCAGCCTTCAAATCTATAAATATTTGTGCTGCGGCTGCCGAGCTGCTGACAACTCCAAATACATTCCCAATTATATACTTTGAACCTGGTCCCTTCCCCCACCTCCGCGGGAGCATATTTGGAGACGATTTCCACACTGGCTCAGGAAGTTTGACGTGTCCGACCGCATTTCTCCGCACTCAACGACTGAAGGGTAACAGGAAAAAAGAAAGAAAAAAATTACCCAACGCGGAATTGTGCGCCTGGCAGCTTGATTTATGCTTCTTCTTTGCCAAGGTGAAGTGGCTTTTCTCTCCCTCAGGGACCGCTTGTTTGTGCATTCACAGGTGTTAATTAATGCATTTTTCCCCGCAAAGGGGGCTGCCGAGTTTTCCATTAGGAAAAGTTTTACTGCTGTGGCCACATGAATGCTGGGCTTCCCAACAAGACGATATTTTGCATTAATTAATCTATGGCGCGAAGCACTCCCCGCTCTGTCATTAAAATCAAGCCTCTGGTATTAATATGGCTCTGCTGTAAGTCACGGGTGTAGGGCAAAGATTTTGTTTGGCTAAATTATGAGAACTAAATCTGCTATCTTACAAAACAGTGGTGTGCGAGGCTGTCGATGGCCGCAGTGTGTGCCGGTATTTGGTATTTAGTGAAGTCATTATTGGACCAGGAACTGAGCATCACCTGGTCCCCCTGGTGTGAATCAGCTGTTAGTGGAAAGGAAATTCAAACATCTACAGCTACTACCCCACTTAATGGAGCAGGTCAGAGCCACTTGGCTCGTAGAATGCTAGGGGTGTCCCTGGGCTGCTGCCACTCTGCACTGATTCTTGCATGCGCTGGGATCCATTCACATTTACCTTTTTTATTGTAGACAGTTCTCTCCACAGTAGCTTACAATGTTCAATTCAATTTCCTTCTCTTTACATTCCTAATCCATTCCTGGAAACCAGACTTAAACAGGAAAAACGGAAACAGGGAGCCTGGAAAATTTATAATCTGTTCTTATAAACAATATTAAGTATTATTTTAGTTTATAAATGCTATTAAAACTCTAAAATGCTGTAAACCTTCATCACTCTTTCTTGCTCTCCTTATACTGGTGCGGATGTTTAGTAAAAATGCTGGAATGAAAAAGTGTGCTCAACCATTTAAGTGCTTTTGTACTCAGCAAATGTACTGTGCAATACGAACATGAGGCGCAGGAAAGTTAAACTTTATTTTTCTGAAGTCTAACGTCAAAAACCTTGCTGTAAATAAATGTATAGTTATAGCATACATCTTCCAGTAAACACATGTCGCTACTTTTTAATGAACATTCAGTATCATACAGTGCCTTGCAAAAGTATTCAGACCCTTGACAAATCACACATTTTACTAGACAACAAAGTAATGCTTTTGTTTTTCTTTTCGTATGGTATATTAATCCAAAACAAAAATATATAAATTTATGTCAAAGTTTTGCATTATGAATTTTTTCAAAGAAAGAGACTGAAATATTCAATTTGCCTTAGTATTCAAACCTTTTCATTGTAGCTAACCTTAATTAAGCTACTGTAGATGGAGAATTTTACCTTAACAAAATTATCTTTGGCATCAAAGAGACCAGATGGTCAGACATAGACAAATGCCAAATACACAGCCTACAATTTTTATATTCTGGCTGCAAGGATGGGTTGTAGACACATTGAGCTACAATACTGATGTCAATGGCAGCAGCCAAAGCCCTAATAGAATGGAAAGCAACTGATGAAAGGCTGATTACAGCAACGCCTCAGAACCTAGCACACCAAGGCTTTCGTAATGTAATGCCGTGCACTGACAGAGGCTGCAAAGCATGAGGAAAAGGATAGGTTCTGTAACCACATGCAGGATAAAATCAATCAGATACCAAGACATGACATTCTGTTAATGATAGGGGGCATTACTGCGAAAGGTGGAACCATTAACAAAGGATGGAGCAGAACCATCTCCAACAATGGAACGAGCAAACAGAACAACGGTGGTGAAAGGTTGCTCAAATTATGGCAGTTCAACAATTTGGTGATTGGTACCACCAAGTTCCTCCATTAGGAAATGCACAAAGAGACCTGGTGCTCACCTCACGGGCAATATGACCATCAAATAGACCACATACCAGTTAGCAGCAGATGAACAAAGTCATCACTACAAGATGTTTGCTCATACAGAGGAGCAGACAGGTACAGTGATAAATACCTTCTCATTGCAAAACTACAAGTTAATCTGAAAAGGACCCAAACAGCCAGAGCATGTCACCAAATACAGCCTAATGCAACTAAAAGATAGGATGATTTACCAGAAGTACACAACAGCAATTGCAAACCTTTTTCAAGCACTAGCAGAAAAAATCCTCAAGGTGCAAAAAATCTTGAAACACAATTATTGTTATTCACCAAATCAGTTCCTAACATCTCCCAAGAAATACTGGGAAGGGCAAAGAAGAAGAGAGAAGAATGGATGAGCAGCAGAACATGGGCACTGACTGAAGCAAAGAAAAACTGTTCTTCAGCAGACATGATGTCAAGCATCAGATGAGTACAACAGAACTTCCAGCAAAACAAGGAAGTGATGAGAAATGCAGAGACAAAGGGAACTATACTGAGGAAAAAGCCAGGCTGGCCAAAAATGCATTGTAGCATGGAAAACTGCTGAGATGAGGAGGGAAAAGAGAAGGTAACTCAGCTGATTAAATGACTTTTACCACTGTACAACATGTACAAAACACTGTACAAAAAGGCATTTCACAGTAATGCTAGAGAAAGACTATGGAACATTTTGGATTAGTATGGCATTCCTGAAAAGTCCATCATGGTCGTTACTGATCTGTACAAGAAGAGCGAATGGCATCAAACTGGATGAAGGATGCTCAGATTGCTTCATGGTGTTCATAGGAGTCAAATAGTCATCACTACTATTTACCCTAGTGATAGACTGCTTGGGACAGGAGCAAAAGAATCAACTGGGTTGAAAGCAAACAAATAGCTAGATTTTGCAGACAATTTGGCAGTCTTGTCACACTCACATTGACTTCACCAGCACTCCTGTTTTCAGTCTTGAAATGAAGACTCTTTTAACAGAAGCCTGTAGGCCCTGGATCTTTGCAGAATGTTCCAGTGCTGTCAACTTTCCAGCACTCCTGTTTTCAGTCTTGAAATGAAGACTCTTTTAACAGAAGCCTGTAGGCCCTGGGTCTTTGCAGAATGTTCCAGTGCTGTCAACTGTCTTTGCTGGCCTGACTGAGTTTGCTTTGCTCCACTTCTAGTAAACTCTATGTCTGTTTCCATTGTCCGCCCTGAACTCTTTTTGTATTTATAATGTATGCTCCTACACAGGCCGACCTCCGTGTTTCCCCAGTCCTATATGGCAAATCCCTGTTTTCATGTCGACTGAATCCATGGTGTCTTCGCATCGCATTGATGTTCACCATTGTTCACGATCTCTGTTTGCTTTTTAAAACACTGATTCATTTTGTGTAACTCCAGCTCTTGAGTGGACTCGCCTACTAATCACTGCACACCCACAATAAACAGTGAAGAAACTTAAAACGTCTCATAGTTTACTTACCTGGGCAGCACTATAACAGGGCTAACTGAATTAAAATCTAGAATTGGCAAAATAGCAAATGCAAAGAACAGGCTAGGAAAGATCTGGAAAAACAAACAGCAAACACATTAAACTAGCATTTTACAACAGTGTCATTGTGCCAATATTACTATATGCACCGGAAATGTAACCAATGGCTAAAACACTCACAAAGAAAGTCAATGGCATTGACTCATGGAACCTGTATAGAATACTGCTCACAGAATGGCAGGACAAGATCCCCAGCATAATCATAAGTCAAAAAGCACCAGGGCCATAAATGAGTATGCTACTCTAGCAGAGAAGATTAAGATGGGCAGGATACATGCTTCGCATGGGGGAAGATAGAATAACAAAAGAGTCACTTTGCTGGCATCTGGACGACAGGCAATGAAGGGGATGGCCAAAGTAAATATGGTGCCAAACCACCCAAAGTGACCTTGAAGAGACAGGAGCTACCAGGACTGAGGCAGCAAGTGTAGCTCAAAATGGGGCAGATTGAATAGGTGGTTGTTGAGATAATTTTATACATGAGGAGAAACGGGGGAGGGGGTATGGTAGGCCCAGAGAAATGATGATGGCAGTGATGCCAACACCAGCTTGAGCTGAATGGTGCAACTACCTACTTACATTTCCCTCGTGCGTAACTAAAACTGTGTCAGCCGTAGGACCTCATAGGAGGGAACACGTCAGTTCCCACAGAGCTTAAGTGCCCAACCCAGATTTTTACGGGGCAGTGATTATATTTTTCTCAGTAATTTTAACAGAAATTTAATGCAGTTCAGAGCTAATACAACATTAAGTCATAAAATATTTTAAATTCATCGCTGTATTTGCCTTCCACTATGCTTATTATGTAGCATTTATTGATTAGGATTTAATGTTAAAAGTGATTTGAAATTTTAGAGCTGTTATCTTGAAATCTGAAGGAGCCCTGATGAAAGGTACTTATCCAAAATTCTTCTGCATGACTACTCTGCTGCATGTGATTTGCAGGTAAGTCACTATGAGGAGGAGCTTAGTGCTTAAAGCCAACACAGTAAGTCACCTAGAAGAAAAGCATCAGATGATAAGTAAGAATAAGAATAATATTTTTACTCCTTACAAATGCATTTTGCCAGACAGACACATGTTCCCAAAAAGGTATTTGCGTGTGTCTTTTGAGCAAGATTTTTCATCGTTACTTTTGTCATTTTGTCTGTTTTACATGACCGATGTTGACATCAGTGTTCTTACTGCTGAAGAGCCTAGCATACACTGCTTAAAACGGAATGCAACTGACTTTGACTGGACAATGCCAACATGTTTGATCTTGTGGTTAGGGTTCGAAAGGACAAAACAATGCAAACAAAAAGAACACTGAGAAGCTGTTGCTCGTGTGAAATTTTTTGCTCAGTTTAGGTGCTGTCAATGTTTGTCACCTCAGGAAGCTGGAAATCAATCAGCCTGTATTAACTTTTGCTATTTTTAGCCGTTTACTATTTGTCTAATGTAAGCAGAGTGGAAGTGATCATGTGTTAATACAAAACAGTGCAAACAAGTGAACTCAGTGGTCGCAACACTGGACAGGTACACTAGGGTAAAACATTTCATTTTTTACCTTGTTCATCACAAACAACACCAACTTGAAGACAAAATGCCCAAAAAGCTGATATTCACTTAAATATGAAGCAGGTTATTCCAGTTCAGACTGTAAACTGTTGTATAAACACCATCCTTCACATTCCAGGCTGAATAAAAGTGTTGAATTCACTCTGTCAGTTGTGATTTATAGTTGTATTAATTATTCATTTAGATTGCTTGAAAATGTAATTGTGGTGCAGAGGAAGCAGGTTTTATAAGATTAGTTTTGTTGTAGAAGAGGTGTGCTGTATTAATAAACAGTTTGAAGCAATACCTGTCTCCGACTAGTACCAATATTAAAAGTGAGGAATCCAATGTCTACAGCGGAAACCCACTTGTACAGCAGCCATCATTGTTTCCAGAGCAATCGGTATACAGTAGCAGTGACCCAGCTGGCCAGGCAATGAGGTGAACGCGGGGTTACTACGGATGAACAAGAGTTTTACTTCATTTTAGCAATGTGCCAGTGCTCTGTTTACAGATACAACAGTTAAACAATTACTATTTACAAACATATTCTGCTAGGAGAGCCAACAGTCTTTACAGCCACGCTCATGAACCATCTTAATCCACCAAACACAACACCACCATTTCTACCTCAGAACAGACAACTTACACCTTACACTCCACCCTAAGCCATTCCATTTCCATTTACATAAGCAAAATAAATTCCTTTTAAATGCACAATAACTATAATTTGTTTTAAACCCAGATCATTCACTCATTTACCACACACACTTCAGGGTATTCAACTTAATCTAAGCAATATATACTTGTACAATGGCTTCTCACATGGACTCTTCCTCGGGGTATTTAGGCAATACATTTCTCATAATTTCTCCTTTAACAGCTGGCAGCCAGCTTTCATTGCCGGTTGGGAAATTGTTTGTCACATATTTACTGTGTCACTGTACACTGCATCTTCATACGAAAACATCACATTTACAGATCACAGATACAAAACCAGGAGGGTTTATTCATGTGTGGACCAGCTGCTTCATCACAAGTAGATTTAACCAAGAATTTGGCAGACTGACACCACTGGAGGATAAAAACCTTTTAGTTTCATAGTTTTATTCAGCTGCACTTTGTAAGTAGCTGTCCTGTTTTTTTTTTTTGTTTTTTTTTTGTATGGGACTATGTTCCCAACACTGGATTGCAGGTGTAGTTACTGTAAGCTCCTGAACTGAATCGTTCATACCTGTTAACTTTTATCTTAGGTAGCTCTTGTACAAGCAGTGATTTCAGCTGGGACCAAGGACGTGCAACGCAAAGGAAGTTGGGCTATGCTGTACACCTAGCACTTTAGTGTCACTGAGGAACAGGTCCACCCTGAAATGAAATACTGAAAAATACTTTTGGTGAACTGTCAACTAATAGCATGGAGCAAATAAAGCTCTACCATGTTTCCAGTTTTTCTCAACCCAGATGGTGATGCAAAGTGAGGCTAGGTAGCATTTTCAGAAAACTGTGATCTGTTTTTGGATAAGAAACCTGTGCCTCTTCTCCATACCAAGCCCACCCCACCCCTTCACAAGATAATAAACTCTTTCCTGCTCCATGGAAGCTCCAAATTAATCACAGAAAGAGGCAGCTCTCTTATTACTTTGAAGGTGAGTTGGTGAGTTGAATTATGGCTTAGGTTAATTGGCTGTGACTTTGAGGACAAGGAAAAATATGGGAGTAATTCTTTGTTAATTTTCTTGGCTTGAATATTGCTAACAAGGCACTATCAATTATGCTGGTTGTGTTATGACACTGGAACAACCAGGTGGAGAGAACAACTGCCTTTTCTATTCCAGTGTTGTAGCTCCCAAAGGTAAGCAACATTACTTATTTACTCCATGCTAAGAAAACCAGGGACAATGTGGGAAATTCACTGTAGCAGAAGTGAATTAAAGACATCATTTTGAATGAAATTCAAATCACACTTCTGAATACTAAATATTTTTAATTTTGTCGAGGTGTACCTTCCAAAATCTATGTGTCATAGAGAGAACCGTGAATTTTTTAAATTTAGTTTCTAGTGAAATGTTGATGTAACGTTTGTCTGCCGAACATTTGGTAGCCTGTTGCTAATAGACTGGCACTGTGTTGGTCCGCAGATGAACTATGGGGGTTTGGCGCCGAGGGTGTCGCTGTGAATCATGTAGACAGATTGTGCGGCACTTGTTACCCGTCTCCTCAAAGAAATAAATTATACAAGCAGCATTTGCCTCTTCAGAAATGTGGAGGAAGGGCCTGCTTCTCTTATTTGTAATGTAACTGTCAACAGGAAAAAAAGAAGAAACAAGGGAGGTTCGTGTTTGGAGAGGAATAATAAACATGCAACAAAGCCAGGTAAACATTTCAAAATCCATATGCATATATGTAGTGCCGACGCAGAGCGCACGGTTCGATACAGAATTTAATATTCCGGCCCATAATCAAATTTACACAGGTGAGAAATTACAATGTACAAATAAAGAGTCAGACTCTTGCACCCAAGCGGTGTGTTAGTTTTTCCGCCTGTGCCCAAGCTGATTTATATACATTTTTCCTAATGTTTGTTTCTTTTTCTCCGTTTTATAATGGGAAAAACTATCAGGACTGAAGACATTGCTCCCTTTTAGTAAACATTATTTTGTGTGCAATGCTGGCAAAATAATATAAATATCATAACAATGCTTAATTATTAAAGCCAGTTAGTTATGATATTAATTCTGTTGTTTTTATTCAATTTTTCTTTTTTCACCCAGGCAACTTGCAACCATAAAATCTGATGTCTTGCTAGAACTATGCAGTTTCCAGCTCTTAACTTATTATGATACGGATTAACTTAACTTATTATGATGTGGAATTTATAAAGATGCACTTTGGTACGAAATGATGAATTCAGTGCATCAGCATGGTGGGAGACCTCCCTCTTGGTTAGGCAAAGGGGCACTGCATTTTAAATATCTATGGGATGGGGATGGGTTTTAGGTCCCAACCCCTATTTACTTAGTGTGTATGCATCATGGAAAGTTTCCAATTTACAAGGAAAGGAGAAAAATTGTAAAGAAAAAAACTAGGTAAAAAGATGCTACACCGTAAGGATAACAAATGTGCCCTTCTGACCTTTCAGACAGTAAAAAACCTTTCGCTTCCAAAAACACAGCTGAAGGAAAGATAAGACGAGGACAGCATGTGAGATTTACAGAATCCGTAAAGCTATGTCATCTTAAAATTTCTCCACGCATCTAACCCAAGCGTATAAATTATGGAAATTATAGCACAGAACAGGAGTAGTTGCTGTAGTAGTTTTTTTTTTTTCCAAAACGGTCCACTTATTAATTACATCTACTTGCACCACCCACAGGTACTGTAAACACAGGTGTCAACCACTGACATTTGTTGCATTACTGGATTTTAATTTTGAAACTGAATTCCTCTGAGTTTATTTTTATAGACAACACTCTGATCAACAAGGCAACACAGAGCACTGAACAGTGGAGCAAATACAGCTGGGACTTAAGTGGCAATTACAAGAATGTAAGGGGAACACACGCACAGAAGACAGGTTGCTAAGGTAATCTTCTCAGGTGGTGGCTGTAAATTCATGTGTATGTGGTACACGTGTGTGTGTCAGATTTCCCTGCAGTGACCTGGTGGACTGCTACACGCTGTGCTTCCACAATAGCCAGGACCACCAGGATTCTGCATTGTATAAGAGGTTAGAGATGATGGATGGCTGGATGAAGCAAGTTATCTGACACCTGAGGGGAAAAACATGTATATGAATGCATAACAGATATAAAATACATAACAACAAAACTTAAAACAAACCAAAGCAAGTGAAGAAATCAGAATAAAATCTGGAAAAATTGTGACTAACCATTTTTTGTAGTATGGCCTGCATGTGACTGCAACAGAAGCTTCTTCAGATGAGACTTTTACATAAACCTTGAGTTATGTTATCACCATGGTGGCAGTCTTACAAATGTCATACAAATAAAAGCTATGATGAGAATATTAGCAGTCTCGTATGAGAAAAAGCTGCATTCAGAAATTGGATTGTGTTAGTAAAGTCCATTGTGCTGCATACAGAAAACAGCTTTATTTTCAGCTATCTTTAAGTTTATAGCAATTTATGAGGGGATGTTGGTCGGCAAACTGTACAGCATAGCTGCTTTCAGAGTCCTGCAAATAGCTGATTAACTTTCGAGTGTGTTTTGTGGACCAAGGAATGTGCTTTGACTTTGCCATTTCTCTCTCCGTGATAAAGATTCAAACACACTGATATTCTCACTGAGGTGTGAAAATAAGTGTAACAACAAATAATTCACAACACCATTTTGGGGGAGAGTCCTGTGCTGGCATGGTGTGTGTGAATGTGTGTGTGTGTGTGTGTGTGTGTGTGTGTGTGGGGGGGGGCAGGGTACTTTGGTCCTGTAAGCATCCGTTCCTGTGCTTTAACTGTAATTTCTCCCTGTTGAATTCTACACAATTTCCATTGAACCTAAGCAGCAATAAGAGGTGAATATCAATACTTGGCCACCCTGGAGATCTGCAAATGACCCCTAAACTGAATGACCTTCTTTCCTGAGAAACTGCACCTGTGGACCACCATAACACCTCTGCATTATACCGCCAGTCTCCTACACACACACGCGCACACACAGAATGCACAACCCTGTGCAAGTCAGGCCTTGGAATACACACTGCTTTATTCTCAAGAGAAAAATGAAATGGCGTGATCCACATCCAGGGCATGGATTCAAGATGTCATTGCTTTTAATTTCTTGACCCTAGAAGTGCTGTTTAGGAAATCCTGTTACACCACGTTAGCCCACCTTGCTCCAGTAACTCCGACCAGGTACAGTCTCACCTGTGAGTATGTGACTGTAGATGGCACAGATGGGAGCTCGACTGTGGGTGTAGATGCAAATGGTACCGCTGAGTCTTGTCAAATACATACATATACATATGCGGGGCAGTCTGGACCCAGTGTTTCTACGTAGTAAATGTCTTTTTTTTTTCCAACAAACATTGTACAAAAAATACACGCACAAACATGTTTGTATATGCATACATAGATATATAGTGCATATAGTATGTACTGTATACGTGTGTGTTTAAACAAAAACACAATAGGCTACACTGAAATCAAAGTACATGCCCATACTCTGTGTGTGTGTGTATACACAGTATCCAGCAAGAATGAGTGCACCTAGATACATTTCTATTTCTAAATTATGACCATTACAATTCTCGGAAAGACAATAAAACGTAAAGTTATTAAAGAAATACTTTACGACATAGAAACATGTCATCAATAACTGTGAAATAAGTAAATTAGGTAACATTGCTTAAATAAAGGGTTGCAAAATTGTTTGCATACCTGGAGGAATTCTACAAATGTGTAATATTCTATTAGTCAGTTTGTTCACCATTACTTTGTAGTTCTGCACTGATCCTTCTTGCCATCAAGTGTATGGGTTTACAGCATATTGTAACGTCTATCCTGCTCCACTCCTGGATGACGACCTGCTTGAGTACCTTGATGTTTGACGGGAGGCTGAGCAACTTGTGCCCTCCAAACGCATGACGAACTTGGCCACTCCAGCAGTTTTGCTTTGTTCTTCCTAAAGAATGCAGCAGTGGCCTTGGAAGAATGTTTGGGGTCATTTTGTTGAAAAGTTGCCTGACAACCCAGGGGGTGAAAAGGAGATGGCATCTTTTCTTTCAGGATTTTGCAGTACAAGATTGGAAGCAACATCTCCAGTATAGTCACTCTGAGCATGGGAGCCCCCCAAAAGCTCCTGACCCAAGGCTGTGTTGCAACAAAAACCTCAAACCACATTGTCAAGTTTGTCGATGATACAACTGTGGTGGGTTTGATCGGTGGGAACGATGAGTCAGCATATAGAGGTACAACATCTCACAGACTGGTGCAGAGCCAACAATCTATCTCTCAATGTTGCTAAAACAAAAGAGACGGCTCCTCTGTGGAGATAGTCCAGAGCACCAAGTTCCTTGGTGTCCACATCACAGAGGACCTGACATGGAACCTCAACACCAGCTCTGTCACCAAGAAAGCCCAGCAACGTCTCTACTTCCTACGGAGGCTGAGGAGAGCTCACCTCCCTACCCCTATCCTTACCGTATTCTACAGGGGGACCATCGAGAGCATCATAAGCAGCTGCATCACTGCCTGGTTTGGGAATTTCACAGCCTCAGACCGCAAAACCTTACAGGACATAGTGAGGACAGCTGAAAAAATCATTGCAGCTCCAATCCCCTCTGTCACGGACATCTACAACTCACGCTGCATCCACAAAGCCACCAGCATTGTGGATGATCCCTCACACCCCTCCCACCCAAACTTCTGCCTCCTGCCATCCAGAAAATGGTTCCGCAACATACAGGCATCCACTTTCAGGTTGAAGAACAGTTTCTTCCCCGTAGTCATCAGACTACTAAATCAGAAAAAAATGGCATAACTCAATCACCCCCCCCCCGTAGCTGCTGCCCCACTGTAATTTTTCCCATTTATACTATTTATTACAATTATTTATTGTATTTATTTGGTAATATTTGCACTATATTCCTTTGTCCTGCTGTACCGTGTTGTGTTGTTGTGTTGCACCTTTGGTCCTGGAGGAATGTCGTCTCGTTTCGCCATGTACTGTGTAGATGGACGAAATGACAATAAACTCCTACCTTGCCTTGCCTTGCCTTGCAATTGTAAATTTATGATGCTGTCAATGAAGTTCAGTTCTTCTGCACCTTCAGCACTCAAATCCCCATATAAGACCCCCACCAACTGCTAGGCTTCACTGTGGGAACCATACACTTTTCACTGTACCCTTGCAAAGCCATACGTTTTGGGCACCATCACATCCAAAATCAATGATTTTGGCCTCATCAGACCAGAGAATGGACCCTCAAAAGTGTTCAGCTTTGTTAATATGGGTCTTGGCAAAGAATAAACGGGCATTCTTGCACTTTGGCTTCAGCAGTGGCTTCCTGGGTGGACAAGAATCATCATTCCTCTTGTGTGCAAAATGAATCTTACTGTATGAGAATAGTCGCTTTGGTTTGGCTTTCTACAGCTTTTGTCTGTGCCGACAGACTTGCTTTGTAATTTTACAGTACTTTTCTTAGCAAAAAACTCAGTGTCGGGAGGCAACAGCTTACGATGAAGACCTGGATGTTGAATGATTTGCACATTGAATGATTTGCTCATTATTCTTGTACCCTCGTCCGCTTCTGTGCAATTAAATAATTTTTCTTCTTAAGTCTCCAGACAATTCTTTCCCATGTGGCGCCACTGTCAACATAAAGTCATTCACTCTTAACTGAAAGTGATGGTTTGACAGACTTATCAGCCTCAGCAAGTAAATCTTGTAGTTTTACTCTGCAATTTTAATGATGGTGAGCTCATTTTTGCAACTTGGCATTTTAGCATTTTGTTACAAGAAATTTCTTTCCTGTTCAGCAAATGACATGATTAATTTT
Organism: Heterotis niloticus; assembly: GCA_018136845.1. Classification (NCBI taxonomy): domain Eukaryota; kingdom Metazoa; phylum Chordata; class Actinopteri; order Osteoglossiformes; family Osteoglossidae; genus Heterotis; species Heterotis niloticus. The sequence goes on from CM030891.1 coordinate 14,828,363, forward strand.
CCATTAATAAGGCACTGTTGCTGACATGTTAGCATCATACAGGAATACCACATATTCCTTACTGGTAAAGACAGAGAGCTGGATTTGTTATATATTCATTAACTTTATTAACTTTAATTATAATGTAACCTAAATTAAAGTGGCTTGTATTTATTGGTTTAAAATACCAATATAAATACTTACAGTGCATTACTGGAAGAAGTGTTTAGTATTGGCTAGCACTCCACTGTTCTGCATCTACACACACTCATTCAAAAAGTGTTTAATTATTGCTTTTTTGGCCCATTAGTTTCTTATTTCTCTAACCAAAATGCCTTGGTTATTGCTTTGATGTTTCTGTTCACCTGCGGTGCTGACCTTCCTATCATAAGCAAGATTATTTCTCAAGAAATACCAAATAGAGAAGCCCATAGAATGAAGAGAGGCATGGATAGTCAATCCCTTGGGGTGTAAGATTTCATCTGTTCAATTTGTATTAGGATTCATTGGTTCTAAATGTATGCAAAATATGGGAAGTCTCTAGAAGTGCTTGCATAATTACTGCATTAAATGAATCAATCACCCTCTTTTGAAAGAATATGGCAGCAATAGATGTAGCAATTCTGTACTATGTCCAGTGTAAACTAGAGCCATTCTGCAGATGGGCAACGCTAAGAACATTGCTTTTACTGTGCCCACTATATCGGTGGAAAAAAGTAACATGAAATTGAAATGTTGGAGAAGAGTAGAGACAAGGCACCTTCCTTATGAACATACACTTTTAAATAGAAGGTTGCTAGCTCAAGTCCTAGGGCAGACCTTTGGGTGAAGTTTTTCATCTGAAATGATTATGTAAAACAGCAAGCTTGAGAAAATGGGTAGAGTTGTGAGTCCCTTTTTCGATTAAAAGGTCAACTGAGCTACAAAATATTGATATTCTATGTGGTCTCCCTGGGCCTTGCCCTGCTCTTTGAATCATTTCAACATTCTGTTTCAGTGTTTTGGGGAGTGCAATTCCAGAAATCTACTGGTAAAGGCTCTGCATGCGTTGTTTTGACCTTAGATAAAGTCTGGTTTGTAAGACTTTACGTTTTGCAATGAATGCTTTATTGCCACAAACAGGCATATGGCCATATTTAACCCTGATAAAAGTGCACACAAAAATAGCTTGGCAAAATCACCCTGAAGAACCTCTTTTCAGTTACATATATGATGTGATGGTTCTAGGAGGCGGTATAGTGGCTGGAACTAGAACTCCAGTTTTGACCTAATACTTCTTCATAGTTCTTCCCCTAAACTATTTCAATAAAAAGATCCAGGTGTATAAATTGATAAATTGATTATCAAACATTGAACACTGCAAGTCATGATGGACAAATTACTCAGATAAAGATTTTTATAATTGTGTTACAAATTTTAATGTTATTCTTAATATCAATATTTTGTAGCTCAGTTGACCTTTTAATCCAAAAAGGGACTGCTCAAACATAGGTCAATCTGTGGAGTTCTCATATCTGAGTGAGTTTCTTCTGGGTGCTCCAGGTTTCTCTCACAGTCCAAAGAGGTTTCAGGTAAAATAAGTACTCCAAATTGCTCATGAGAGGCTGTACCACTGCAGTCTGTTATGTGTGTGTGTGTGTGTGTGTGTGTGTGTGTGTGTGTGTGTGTGTGTGTGTGTGTGTGTGTGTGTGTGTGTGTGTGTGTGTGTGTGTGTGTGTGTGTGTGTGTGTGTGTGTGTGTGTGTGTGTGTGTGTGTGTGCGCGCGCTTCAGTATTCACTATGGAGGGTACAGTGGATAGAGTTGATGCATCACAGCACCTGCTGTGCATTTTTATATGAGTTCAAATCCAAGCTCTGTTCTGTGTGACCCTAAACTGCTCCTAGCACGTGTGTGTGGGTTGTACTTCTCAAGTTTATAGATGGGCAGAAAACAGTTGGGGGCTTAGCGCAATGTTTATGGTCCAGTGTAGTATGTCGCTTTGGGGAAAAGTGTTGGCTAAAAATAATAAATGTAAAGTCGTTTCAAGCAAAGAAAGGTGTGAAAATACAAAGGAAACAACTGTTAAAGCACACTTGGTGGTGTGCACGCCGTCTGTGTGGCATCTACGTTTTGAACAATCCATTAAATTGGTACAGCCTTCATGTTTTCCTCAGCATAGGCCTAATTATTACTGGAATTGACAAAAGCAAATCCAGCTACTATAAGTGTGGGTCTCATGGGTGCAGTTTTCCTGTTTCGGTCTCTGGTGAGCACTGAGTATTAGCCTACAAACTGCTGCTTTGTAACATTGCTTAAATTCACTCCTCGAGCTTTAGTTAATATAACAGCATCAGAAAACTGCCATCAAGGCCTGTGGTCACGCCTTTTGTTGAAAAAAACAAGTGCGAATGGCAGGATTAAAGAAACGGGACTAGGACCCTTTAATATGCTGGCCTCGCTGCTGGCGTTTATCGGTCCCAGTGAAGTGCCGAAATCGGCTCATTCCGACACTGGTGGCTAAATTAACAATAATGGTGACCACATATTTTAATTAATGCATTTTTTTTTAAATGCAGGCCATAACCCTTCTCACCCTGCTTTGTTCTCTTGTAATTAAAATTCAGATATTGTAAATAATGTGACTTTGTCCAATGGGATTATATACTTTTAATTAAATTTCACTTTATTCAATTTGTTTGTGTTTTGCTTATATTCTGCAAATCATTGCTACACTTTGACAATATTCAATAAAAAAGCATAACGTCATTAGCTTCTTAATTGCAACTTGCAGTGTTTGGACTTAATAGGACTTTTCTTCATTTGGTACTGCAGTTTATATTGTACATATTAATATAGAAAAAGCAGGCAGAAATGACATTTTTATCCAATATTTTTCCCTTAATGGGAATTTTAATGGTTATTTACCATATGGCTTGCCATAATTATAATTACACATACTGATTGAGTTGGTTATTAATCTTTAATCTTTCACTTTAATGCACAAATCACTGAAAAAGAGGCCCATTTAAAAGGAGTTTCATCATAAGCGGAGTCCCAGCTGACCCTCTGCTTTTACTGCATTCTGCACTTGCAGCGTGAGCGGCTGCCATGCAGGCCACATATTTATTTAACGCATGTCATTCCTTTTAATTTAAATTTGTTCGTTTATCTGCTTAACTGATTTCAGCTGCAGCGCATGGGGGACAGCGCACCTGTGTCCACTGGTGACTTTGTGTAGCAGGGTACGTGCAACACAGACCCTTTCAGCAGGTCCTGTGCAGGCACTACTAAGAAATGGTGTTGAGCTCCTTGTTCAGGATATCTCTTCACAGAAGGTCATGGCAAAGCTCAAAGGAGAATTCATTTATGCATGTTGACATTAGGCCCATTTGTAAAAGCCTTACTTTTTTATTGTGTCAGATAAGAAACCTAATTATTCTACAAAGAATATAAATCTGTCACATATTATTCTACCCCCTCAAAGGAATTTACATTTCAAAAAGTGGGATCTAATTACCATGTCATTGCACAGTTGAATAACAAAGATGATCATTTTATAATAAATCAAATAGCTTTTGAATCATTGAAATTACAGTAATTGGTTTTTTAGGGGTATCTGCACCTACATATCCAAGAATACATATGTGATGGGTATATTCAGCACACTTTCTTTTCACTTATGTAGAAAATGTTGATCAAAGGGAACTGCTGCTTCAACAGAAACTAAAACATGCATTGGGGGGTACCTTATTTTTAGAGAAAGTATCTAAAAAAAAAATGTGTTCTTTAACTGAATTCTTGGTCAGTTGCTCCAAGAGCCTCAGAATTAGAATTGGAATCAGATTTATTGGTCAAGTGTGCTCACACATACAGGAAATTTGACTTTGGTTCCCAGTAGCTCACAGAGCTCAGTCAACAAACACAGCACACATGCGCACGCACACACATACACATAAGCAGTGCAAGATGGAGAATAAGAATAAATATTATGAGTGAGTAATAAAAATGGAGGAATAAATACTCTAATGGGAGCATTGCACAGAGTAACAAATAAATCAGTTGTTCATGAGTGTAACAGCATGGGAGAAGAAACTGTTTTTGAGTCCCCTCATTTTGGCCCACTGCGTTCTGTAGGGCATGCTGGATGAGAGAAGTTCAAAGAAGCTGTGGCCCGGTGAGAGGGCTCCGTCTCCTAGTTTGGGAGGAGTAGATGTCTGGGAGGCAGGGCAGTCTGGCACCAGTGAGCTTCTCTGTAAACCTGACTATTCGGCTATTTGTACATCTTTGAATATTTCATTTAATAGGAAGAACAGTGTAATTTAAATATTTTCCTTGTGGCTAATCTTCTTTCACATCTCTATAGTTGCCTCTTTATATGTGTTTGTCCTTCTGTTTGTTATCTAAACTGGGAAATTAATAGGCAGCTTTCTGATGGGTGGAAATGCCAGCTGATGGCGAAATACCAGTGCCCTCCCTGCTTTGATTTATTTTGAAATCCATAAAGAACAAACCAGATTCAAATTGTGAAAAATAAAAATGCACACACTTATGTGATGTATAATTTTATAACTTTTGTCAAAACAGATTTTTTTAAAAAATTATCAGCAATTTCAGCTCTAAATAAAGTTAAATGCAAAAATGCCCGACTCAGTTTAACCAACAGACAACAAACATTTCAAACAATCTCTTGGGTCATAGTCTTACGTCTCTGAAGACCAAAAGCCTGCCTGCCAACCTTGTGTAAACATTATTGCTTTTCTTCATTAATATAACCAGTGAAGAACTTTAGTTGAGTCGGTTTAATACTGAGCAGCACTTTCTTAAATATGATCAATTTTTTATCGCTCTCACTGTGGTTTCAATAGGCTCGCAGTACAAACAAGAAAATGGGTAGAGTTGTGAGTCCCTTTTTCGATTAAAAGGTCAACTGAGCTACAAAATATTGATATTAAGAATAAAGATTAAGCAGCCAGCCTTCTATGTGGTCTCCCTGGGCCTTACCCTGCTCTTTGAATCATTTCAACATTCAGTTTTTTTTTTCTCCAGAAAAAAAGGTTGGAGGGCAGAGTTAAAATAACCACTTAACTCTTTTGCTGTAATGTTCATTTCATCTCTAAGTCCAGATCCATCAGTTCAGATGCACACTCCTTTATGCTACAGACACCTTTCCACGACACTACTTCACATCGCTAAAGTTGACTAGAAGGCCAAAAACGATGCTGTTAGACAGAGCAAAATGCAAATGTGACCATTAAGTCCATATTGCTGTCAGCGTTATATGAGATTGTGCTATGTGTGATGTAATACTATCTTACCCGCCGCAAAATGAAAAGTGTGCCGGAATAATTTGATCTGATTTTATTCCACAAATTTAATCCAGTAATCTTTTGTAAATTTGCCTTGGTTTAAAAGACAGAGGCACAGAAGTGTTTAGCTTAAGCTAGTGCAGTCATTTAAAAATTTCCTGCGCTGATATCTGGACATAGGACAGTGGATTCTTACACACCTTTTCAGCTCAAAGCTGAAGCAGCTCCCGATTCTGCTCACCTAACTGGGTTCATGTTTTGTCAAAGCAGTAAAACCTTCCATAAAAACTAATGTAATGGCTATAGTTTACTGTTTCTTGCAAAAGCTTTGTCTCGACGCAAGTGAAAAAGAGAGTAAAATCACAGGAAAGGCAAAAAGCGTTCTGAAAAATCATGCCAAATCTGAGTTTAAAAAGAAAAATCTGCTCAAGGCACAAAGAATTAAAACAATCATTGTCCACATGCTGATGATTTATTTTGTCCAAGGCTGACTGCAGGTTCTTGTGTGGCACCTGGCTCATTGGCCACCAAATGGCTTAAGAGGCTGCCTGGTTTGGGTTGCGATTTAAGCAACAATCTAATGTTTTACAACAGCACATTGAAGCAGGCACAGTGTTAGAAATTTCCAGAAGTTCAAGGTAGCTGTGGTAGCCTTGGGCACCCTAAAAACAAGCTGTTCCGCCTGTCAAGTATTGAACTAAGAGCAGTGGAGATGGATCTTGATATTATAATTGTAAAAAAGTTTCATATTATTGCTCCAGACAGCATACCGACTGATCACCCCCACCACAGACTACCAACCCACCCACACATATCAGTATCACCACCACCCAATGTTTGCCACACTGCCCCTACATCCTGTACATGCACTTTCCACCTGCTTTCCCTCAAACTCAATCACTACACACCAAACCTTTTTACTGTAAATACCCATTTATTTGTTTACCTACAGTATATACTGTCTCTTTTGTTCTGCATTTATTCACATACCAACTGCATCAATGAGCAGGGATGATTTTTTTCTGAGTCATCCAGTGCCTTCCTGCTCTCTGTTTAGTGTACACTGCACTGTGGTCCAGGAGGACCTACATTTCCATCTTTCCTCTACTTTTATATAAGAGCAGAGCGGCAATAAAAACACAAACCATGAGCCATAATTTATGCACGTCTGCTAATAATGTGACCCCAATTGGAGCTGATCTACTGCAGAAGGGTTTGCAACATGGATGCAAGTTTTTGCATGTTTTTCCCAGTTTTCTGTAGCTAAAAAATGACTGTGCTATCTCAGCAGAGTTGGCAGGTTTAAGACATTTTTTTTTTTAATAGTGCAGTCTCATTTAACACCACAAATGATATTACAGCACACTGACTGAATGGCTTACACATATCTAAGAAAAAAACCAGGAGTAATCTGTTGGGCGCTGTCAGGACTGAAACAATAGCAGCCACAAGTTGTTTACCATGGCATCTCGAGCAGCTGGAGATATGCACTCACGATTCGGCGTGAACCCTGCCAAGGTGCCTTTGCACGAACAAGTGTGTTTAATCTGTCAGCTTCCTTTCGTGCCCTGAGGAAAAACAGTCGGACATCTCTTCACCTGTTCATAGCTCAGCTCAATTCACGTTGACTGCATTACCCTTTTATATACTGTATGCATATGAAAAATATATTTAGTTTTCTTCTAACTTTCGTTCTCCTTCATTTATGCTTCAGGCTCTCGGAAGGATGAAGTACAGTGAGAATGGTGCGAGGAGAAGACTCCTACTTATTTCTATTCCACAGCATGAAAGATGCAGCAGAGGCTAAGTGCTCCGGAGTGACCGGGTTCCATGATGCCAGCCTGCCGTGCAAAGTGTCAACCCTTGGGGCAGCACAAATTTTCATTAACGTGGCTTAGAGTGCAGGGTTTTCTTTTACATATTGAGATACCTTATACCTCAGAGGCCACAAAGTGCAGTATTAGAACCATCCTTATCAAATAAAAACACACAAAACGCCTTACAACAACCATAAATTGATGGCAAATACAGTGGGCTGCTACCAGCATGAAAGATACATATTTTCAAAGATACTCACATCTTCAGTTTAAATTAATGGTATTTTAAATATTTTTTTCTCACTCATACTTCTCTGTTTATATATACCACATATATAAATTTTGGGGCACATGGAGAGGCACATGGATGTATGTATTATGTGGCTATGAACTGAAGTTGTATTACCAGTGCTGCGAAATCTGCCTGCTTGGCAAAAGCTCGCTTTGCATTTAATGAGAAATGTCATGAGACGTTGCTTATGGGCAGCTTTCTCCTGCAGGTGGTTCCTCACCCTGTTTGTCTCATCATCGCCTCGCACAGCTGACATTATGTCTCCCTGTGTGGTCCTGATGCTGTTGCTAATCATAATAATGATGCGGCAGAAGTAAATCATTGCTTCAAGCTCCAGCACGAGTCCAAAATTCATATCCCCAAATGTTGAGCTTAATAGCTAGCTGTTAGATAAGCTAAGTTAGCATCTGTGTCCTCATATTGTTCTTTTCCTTATATTACTATTTTTGTCACAAAGGCCAGCACAATTTCATCCAATCAGCAGAGTCCTCTGAAGGTGCTTGCAGCATTGCACACTTTAAGGACACAAAGTTCATTTAGCTGCTGTCTCACCAGATTACGAAACTTTTGATTCATCGCATCCCTTACAGTGCTTCTGTTATTGAGCCTGAAAATACAAAGGCGTTCATTTTCTCTTAAAATGGGCTCTTTCCACTGGTGTGCAGCAGCAGTGGCATACAAGAACATGGCCTCGGTTTAAATGTGCAGTTGTGGCTTCGAACTTCCATGGCAGTGCGGAAAATAACCCTGCAGGGCTCCTTAATCACTCTTAGCCATCAAGTAAGTACAGTATTTTCCTTTCTCACATTATTTTTTCCCTGAAGTTGTACATTTAAATACACAGTGTTCGTCACGCCCGTGGCTTCTGCGAGAACGCCACGTGCGCGATCTCTCTGCTCCAGACTAAGCGCTGGGCATGCGGTGGACCTAATTAAGGATGGTTTAAAAGAGTCGCCCAGACCCTTGCCTGGCGCTCAGTCTTCTGTCAATTCCTGAGTTCTGTGAGCTAAATCCCTGTGTTTTCTCATGCTTTCAGCTCGCCCACCATGGTGCCTGTTCCTTGTTTCCTGCGATTCTCCACTGTGTCTCCAGCCCCGCCGTTCAGTGGTGAAACTCCTGATTTATTTCACACTGTTGTTTTTGCACTACACACACCCATGTTCTTTGCCTGTATTTATGTTATTCATCGTTTCAGTAAAACAGTCCCTGTCTGTGAAGCTGCTTGTGTTCCGCAATTGCTTCCTCCACACCCGTGGCCCGTGACAGTAAGACTGAGCCAGCCATTGAGGCAGTGGATACAGTGCAGCTGCGCACGATGCTGGCGCAGCACCATCAGCTCCTGACCCAACACCAAGCCCAGCTCGCGCACCTGTCTGAAAGACTCCAGCAGCTGGGTGCAACTTGCACCCAGCTCACTTCACCTCTGGACCACCTGGCCTGCCCTCCAACTGTTTTCCACTTGGTCACCCCCTTGTGCTATGTGGGGGAGAAAGGTAAGTGTGAATCGTTCCTGCTCCAATGTGAGAACTTCTTTTCCAACTCCCCCATGCAGTTCAACACCGATGCCAGCAAGGTGGCTTTTGTCTTTTCTCTCCTCACAGGGCGAGCCCTGGCCTGGATGAAACCCCTCCTCCAACAGCAGGCACCAGTTACACACACCTGGGTGGCGTTATCAGCCGAGATGCGCTGTGTATTTGACCAGCCCGTCTCCGGCCAAGAAGCAGCCACTCAGTTGGTGCGCCTCAAGCAAGGGCATTACTCAGTCTCTGAGTACGCCCTGGAATTCAAAACGCTGGTTTCTGGTTCCGGGTGGAACGAGAAGGCTTTGCTTACTACATTCCTCCACAGGGTGCCAGATGATGTCAAGGATGAGCTGGCAGCCTTAGATCTCACCGCCAACCTGGAGCAGAACATTTCCCTTGCCATCCACATCGACAACCTGCTACGGGAGCGGCGACGGGATTGTTGTTCTCACTCCCCCTCCCTGGCTCAACGCCCTCCACGACCGCCATAGGTGTCCTCTCACCTCTGAGAGAAGCCCATGCAGCTCGGGTGCACCCGCCTATCAACACAGGAGACGCCTGGGTCTGTATCTCTACTGTGGCGCTGCCAGCCACCAGCGAGAGATTTGCCTTGAGCTGCACGGAAAAGAACTGACCCCTCACTCATCCGGGGAACATTGAGGAGCCCAACCCCAGCGCTTCCCTGGTCCTCACAGCTACAGCTTCCGGTTGTCCTTCCATACGGGGCCACCCTGTTACCCTCTTAGCTCTGGTTGACTCCAGAGCTGCTGACTGCTTTATGGACTATGGCCTGGCTAAACGTCTTCACCTGCCACTGCTCCCCTGTCCTACTCCAATTAATGTACAGGCCCTGGACGGCCAGCCCTTTGGGTCTGGCACGGTGACACAGCACACCACATGAAGGTTCCCCTGCTCGCTCGGAATCCCTCACCTTCCTGCTCATCCCCTCATCAGACACTCCACTCATCCTCAGTTTCCCTTAGCTACAGCAACACAACCCGGTGATCAGCTAGTCGACCTCCTCCATCCTGGGTTAGTCATCGTGCTGCTATAAGCAGTGTGTGCACCCACCTCTTGTCCCTACCTCCAGGGACCCCAACCCTGAACCCATCCTAATTTTGGATCATCTGCCCCGGTAGTACTTTGATCTCAGAAAGGTGGGCAGCAAGGGCCGAGCATCCAAGTTTCAGCCCCATCGTCCCTTTGACTGCTCCATCGACCTGCTCCCGGGTGCGAACCCCCCCGCAGGGATGCCTCTTCACCCTTTTACCACAGGAGCAGGAAACTATGCATGCTTACATAGATGAGATGCTGCACCTGGGTTTCATTTGCCCATTCTCATCCCCCGCAGGTGTGGGGTTTTTTTTTGTTAAAAAGAAGGATGGGTCCCTTCGCCTCTGCATAGACTACCAGGGCTTGAACAACATAACAGTGAAGAACTGTTACCCCCTCCTCTTCACAGCCTTTGACCACCTCAAAGATGCCACAATCTCCACCAAGCTGGATCTCAGGAGTGCTTACAACTTGGTGCGGATTCGGGAGGGGGATGAAGGGAAGACCGCCTTCAATGTGCCTAAGGGTCACTATGAATACCTTGTGATGCCTTTTGGGTTGATCAACGCTCCCGGAGTTTTCCAGGCCCTGGTAAACGATGTCCTATGTCCCTTTGCTGACAGATTCATCTTTGTTTACCTTGATGACATCCCGGTGTTCTCCTGAAGTAGGGAGAAGCACGTCCACCATGTCCGGCAGGTCTTCAGGGCTCTCCTGGGGAACCACCTCTACCTCAAGCTCGAAAAATGTGACTTCCACACCTCCACTGTGACATTTTTGGGCTTCGTGGTCTCAGCCTCTGGAGTGACTATGGACGGAGCAAAAGTGAAGGCGGTTCTGGATTGGCCAGCCCCCACGAACCTGAAGCAGGTCCAACAGTTTCTAGGGTTTGCTAACTTTTACAGGTGCTTCATCCGGGACTTCAGGAAGGTGGCCGCTCCTCTCCACGCCCTCACCTGCAAGGCCACCTCGCCCTTTCACTGGACCCCTGAAGCAGAGAGAGCCTTCCAGCAGCTTACAACCCTCTTCATGGAGGCCCCTATTCCTCAACACCCAGACCTGACTCACCAGTTCCTGGTTGAGGTGGATGCCTCCAATGATGGGGCTGGAGCGGCCCTGTCCCAGCATTCTGTGGATGGCAAGGTAAACCCCTGCGCTTATTTCTCTCATTGCTTATTTCTCTCATTGCCCACAGAGCACAACTATGATGTTGGGGATTGAGAACTTCTCGCGATGAAGTGGGCCTTGGAGGAGTGGAGACACTGGTCAGAGGGGTCCAGCAACTCTATGTTGTCTGGACCGACCACAAGAACTTGACCTACCTCCAGACGGCCAAGCGACTGAATGCCTGACAGGCACACTGGTCCCTCTTCTTCTCCCAGTTTGACTTCACTCTCTCCTACCTCCCGGGCTCCAAAAACACCAAACCTGATGCTCTCTCACATCAATTTGAGGACTCTGTCGCTCTCTCCGAACCATAGACTGTGGTCCTCCGCCCAGAGATTGTGGCTCCAGTGATCCTGTCCCTTCAGCAGGACATACAACAAGCTCTCCACAAGCACACTCCACTGCCTGGGATCCCCCCGGTCGCCTCTACATATCTGAGGCCTTCCACACCCAGGCTCTTCAATAGGCTGGGCATCCGGGCATCCTGCATTCTCAGGAATTCCTACATCGTCGCTTCTGGTGGCCAACCTCCAAACGGGACATGCAGCAGTTCGTCTAGGCCTGCTCTGTTTGTGCACACAGCAAGACACCCAACCAACCTCCTCTGGGCCAGCTGCTGCCCCTGCCGGTCTGTCCATATCCCTGGACACACATTGCCCTTGACTTCATAATGGGTCTGCCCCCCTCAGAGGGGTTCACCTGCATGATAGTGGTTGTGGACCACTTTAGAAGGATTACCCATTTCATCCCGCTACCCTCCTTACCCTCAGCTAAACAGATGGCTGAAGCCCTCCTCCACCACACGGTCAGGATACATGGGGTCCCCCAGGAGGTCCTTTCCGACCCTGGGTCCCAATTCACCTCCCGCTTCTGGGCTGCCTTTTGTAACCTGCTTCAGATCAAGGTCAAGCTAACATCCAGCTATCAGCCCCAGACCAACGGTCTGGTGGAGCACACCAACCAGGAACTAGCAAAATACCTTTGCTGCTTCGCCTCATCCTACCCCAGGTCCTGGAGCACTCACCTGACTTGGGCTGAGTTGACCCACAACACATTGGGCTACTTATCCCTGGGGATGTCTCTGTTTGAGACACAGTCCAGTTCCCCCCTCACCTGCTCCCAGGCCAACCCCATGGAGTCCTTGGTTCCTTCGGCCCAGGCTCTTAACGCCTGCTGTCAGAAAACCTGGGAGGTGGCCTGGAAAAACCTTCAGAGAGCCTCTCTCTCCATGGAACGAGCAGCCAACCGCAGGCGACAACGTACCCACTTATTCCACCCTGGCGACAAGGTCTGGCTCTGCACCCAGGACCTCCCCCTCAAGGCCTCCTGCAGGAAACTCTCGCCCCACTTTGTTGGGCCCTTCAAAGTCCTCTCCCTTGTCAACCCAGTGACATACCGGCTCTCCCTTCTCCCTGCATGGTGCGTCTGCCCCACCTTCCACGTGTCCCAGCTAAAGCCCTTTGTCACCTCACCCCTGCAGCTACTGGACCACCTCCTCAGATGGTCGGGGGAGGTCCAGTGTACACGGCCTCCTGCCTCCTCAACTGCCACCGTTGGGGGCGGGTCCTGCAGTACCTGGTGGACTGGGAGGGTTACGGCCCAGAGGAACGTTCCTGGATCCCTGCGTCCTTTGTCTTGAACAATGAGCTCATGTGGAACTTTCACCAGCAGCACCTGGGGGCTGTTGGACCATCCAGAGCCGGTCGGTGGTGGTGGTGGTGGGGGGGGTACTGTTACGCCAGTGGCTTCCAAGCACGTGGCTTCTGCGAGATTGCCACGTGCGTGGTCTCTTTGCCTTGCCCCAGACTGAGCGCTGGCAGGCAGTAGACCTAATTACAGACAGTTTAAAAGAGCTGTCCGGATCCTTGCCTAGCACTCAGTCTTCTGTTGATTCCTGCCAGAGTTCTGTGAGCTAAATCCTTGTATTTTCCCATGCTTTCAGCTCACCCGCCGCGGTGCCGGTTCCTTGTTTATATACCTTGTTTCTTGTAATTCTCCACTGTGTCTCCAGCTCCACCGCTTGGCGGCAAAACTCCCGATTTATTCCCTACAGTTGTTTTTATGCTACACACACCCGTGTTCTTTGCCTGTATTTTTGTTATTCATCGTTTCAGTAAAACAGTCCCTGTCTGTGAAGCTGCTTGTGTTCCGTGATTGCTTCCTCCACGCCCTAGCCCATGACAGTGTTTCAATGGACCAGATTTTAAGAGGAGATTTACAGGTTTAATTTAGTCAGACGCATTTTTTGGGCACATAACATTGCTGAACCTAGACCTGACCAGCTGAAGCAACCCCAGATCATAACACTAAGTTAAATCCGGAAAGTGTAAGTGTATTTTTTTCTTAATGAGAGTATAAATCAGGAACCTGGATAAAAAAAATAAATAAATTCAGTTGTTAAATCATAACTACTAAGTCTCTTTTAACAGACAAAATGCTTCATTAATAATTTCAATTCTCCAGTCTTGAATGGGAAAAAATAAATTTATAGAAGGTGTGAAAGATTTCTAAAATTGCAAATATTTTAAAAAATATTTTAAAATATTTACAATTTTAGAAATCTTTCACACTTTCTATAAGTTGATTTTTAATTTGGTTTTCATATTTTATTAGTCCTATAGCATAGTTTTTAGCAATCACTTTATCCGGTGCTTTAATGAATCTAGGAAAATCTGGACCTGTTATGTACCTTCTGAAAGGTTTAGATCAGTCTTTGTCATTCTTCCATCTATTTGCTACAAACATACAAATTTGGGTTTCTCCAACTCATTTTAATATTATTATATTACGTATATTTTGGGTACACACACACACACACACACACACACACACACACACACACACACACACACACAAGGCATTGATTCCCAACCCATTCACTTAAAATTTTTACACACAGACAAACTTTTTTCTTATTAAATATAGCATTTAATGCGAAATAGATTAGTTATATGAAACATTCATTTGAAGAGAGCTACTATAATAGTTCCAACAGAACAGCAAAAGTTACACACAGACAAGGAATTGATCGCTGTAACATCAATAAAACATACTTAAGGTATAGATGTGGTGGGATGCTGTGGAGTGTTACAGGTGAAAATGAATGGCTGTGTGCTTATGCATCATGTACACATTTGTGAGACAAGTTTTAAGTTTCAAGAAGCCTCTGTGAAGATAAAAATCTGAAACAGAAACTAAGTGGTGGCCCTTCCCTCTGGATGAACATTTATATAATGCTTAAAGAACCTAAATATAATATTCTTTGAAGTTGTGCTAGAGTTACTGTCCTTAAAAGCCCCACACTGCTGCTTCACAACTATACCGTCCATGCCTCAGTTTGTGTCTTCATATCCTTCGTTTTACATTAATTCAAGTACAGCCTCTGATGTTGTGGATATATCAGTACAATGTCACTATTTACAGATAAAATATACATTAGGTTCACGTTAACACCATGTTTCTGATCCGTATCGCTTTGGGAAAAGGTTCTTTTCACACATGCACGGTACAGCGGGATCACACAATGCCTCCTCGATGAACAGCTCGACTCTGAGCAAAAAAAAAAAAATTAATAAATGAAAATACAGAGGCATCAGATCAGCACTGACATGACAGGAGCTTCGGAGATTTCAGATGTGTGAGTTGCTTAAAAATCACAGCCCCCCATTTTTTTTTCTCAGCCTAGCATTTGTCTATATATAAAAAAAACTTGACCCTTTCGTAGTGTGTTAAAGGGATAATAACAGGCACTTAATCATACCACAAACATAATAGTAACAATCTTTTTTTTTTAAATTAATACTGAAAAAAATAATTTACTCAGACTACACGTTGGAGTGTGACCATTTAAGGTGTGCGTGTACTGAAAGGGAGGGAAATCATATACTGCACTGCAATTAAGGAGCTTTAACTTTTCATTCATGTTGGTCAAAACGTTTCATTACGTAATTCACATCTTGCAAAGGCAGCATTTAAAGCCTTTGAAAAGAGATCAAATAATAGATTGTCAAATTAAAAAAAAAAACACTAGATATACATATATAACTGAGATTTGTAAGCTAAAATCATTATAAAATTGTATAGTCTGATGCTAGTCCATAGGATTCCTCTGTAATTAATGGCTTTTAAAGTGATATGCCTTAATCCTACAGTATATACATTTTTGCTTCACTTTATCATCCATTATATATACATATGTTGTATATAGTTTATATATATATATAAAACTTGAAAAATAAAAGCTAACATTTTTATGTACGAGCCATTTTTCACAGCGAAAAATGTGTACAGGCCTATTCGTCATCTGCATCCCTCTGGGAAATAGATGGCTTTTATGTGTCTGCTGCAGATGCGTGTGAATGATCGATGTTCAGAATTGCTCGCAACCCCACAAAGTGTGACGCATCAGCGGTCATGGATCCAATGCTGTTTTTACTATTATTATGTTTTATTTCTTTTTCTGAGAAGCCACACAAAATAGCTTTGATTGCCCATGTTCATAGCAAAAAAATCGCACTCAGGCACTGTGAGCACAGACATGTTGTAAATTTGAAACAACCACACAAATTGGCTATATTCCACACACTGGAGAGTGTTTGTGTCAGTTTGATCATGGAAACACCCAACCTGCAAGATCTGACCAGGAAAAAAAAATAAGTACTTGATGTATTTGCACAGGACCGCTTCTGTTGCTGTTTGTGTCTTTTTTTTTTTTTTTTTCATTTAAAAACCAGGCTTGATTTTTTTACTTAAAAGAATACTCAATTTGTTTTGAAATATTGTATACAACAGAACCTCTACCCCCCATCCCAGGGCTTGATGTTAGGTGTTTGCTCAGACCTTAGCCGTGACGCCACCACAAAATTAAATGCGAACATCTGTATTGACCGTACACAGTTACGTTCTTCCACTATTAGAACATTGCATGAATTATTTACTATATTTACCCACTTCAGAGGTCTGAAAAATAAGAATTCTGGTAAAATAATAAAAAAAAAAATATCTGGTTTACATTTACATTGTTTTATTACATTAAAAATGTTTTACTCCTTTAAGAATGGCAGTTATTATTATAGTACCTTTTGCTCCCTCAGAGTAAATTCAAGGCCTCTTAGTCAGCAAATGTTTATTTTTTTTTCTTTTCTTCCTGTAGGTTCTGTAAGTAAATGACAGACATGCTTGGACAAATATGATACAGTCCTGTTAAATGGTTTAAGTTACTTTTTTTCCAAATTAAAAAGTTTATTCCCACATTTCTGTATTTTAATAGTTACATTTACAAATTTTCCAACAGTACATCAATAAGCTGAAAACAAAGCAAAAAAAAACATCCAAAAACTTGTTTGCCTTGTTCAGTTTAATCAGTTGTTTGCCTGCTTGTTTCATTCATTCAGCAGAGTTTGGTAGTCAGACGGTCAACCTGTTTCAGGATCTCGGTGTTATACATGTCCAAGGCATGGTTGACACGAATCATCTCGCTGTTGTTGAGTTTCAGTCGATGCTTGAGCATACAAGAGAAGAGATCCAGCTGGGGTTTTCCTGGGGCTACCGGAGGGGCCAGGCGATTGATCCGATCTCTGATGTCCAGCAGCAGCAGCATGACAGAGGACGATGAGTAAAACTGGGTCCCTTGGGTGTAGGACTGGTTGACCTGCTGCACGGCACTGCGGAGGAGATCTGCATTGAAACGAAGGCTGTAGCCAAACACCTGGATGTCGGATATTTTGATGTAGATTTGCCTCTTGTTGGGGTCGGAGAGGTCCACAGGGCCCTGGCCCGTGTCATTGCGCAGAGTCGTGGGCATCTTGGCCCGGCTGCGTAGGTAGATATGCACTGTCTCGAAGAAGGTCTTCCAGCGGTTGCCCAGCAGCAGGGTCCAGTTGTAGCACTGAGAGTTCTGCAGGCGCACCCTCTCCCAGCGGGGGTACCCGTGCTCCCCAAAGGGCATGCTCCAGCCCTCTGAGTGGCTGCCACTGAACGGGTTCACGTAAACAAAGAACATGGGATCGATGCTGCTGTTGCGCATCTGGCAGATCTTCATTGAGAGCCCGATAATCATGTGGAGGTAGTCCATCCGGTTCTTGTTGCTCTTCAGCGTGAGGGACATCCGCTTGCGCCACCGCGGGTCAAAGAAAGTCTCCAGACGGATCTCGTTGCTGATGAAGGTGGTGTGCACGTAGAGGCGGGAGTCCATTTTCTGCAGCAAATACTTGAGCTCCAGATCCTGGAAGTCCAGGTCCGTCTCGAAGCTGATGAACTGCTCGCTGCGCTCCGAGTCCACATTCTGGGGCTCGCAGCGGCCACGGTACAGTTTGTAACCCTTGTTGCAGGAGCCACACTGCGAGATGTTGGCCAGGCTGCACATGGCGCAGCTGTTGTTGCCCCCGATGATGCAGGGAATGGGCCTCTGGCACAGGGTGACCCCGGTGTGACACACGCATGTCCGCTGGCTCTCCAGGAAGGTGCCCCAGAACCCATTCTCATTGCAGTACAAGAAGGATTGCACTCTGTTCAGCCACTGCAGCACAGATCTAAACATCAGCCAGTGGCAGAAGAAGAAAAAACACACAACAATGAAAGACTCTTAGTTACAATCAATTCAAAGCAACATTTTGGGGTGTCGGTGCAGAATAAGCAACGCAGGCGCAAGTCAATATGACGCAGCTGTCCCGGTGATTTAGGCCCCCTTCTTTGCGTCCTACGAGGAGTGTCTTGACCTCCGTTCATACTTTCATCCTCTCAGTGTTCACTTCATCATCACTTGTCCTCTCAACAATCCTTTAACATCTGGTGAATGAGGATAGATTTTGGATTTTGAGAGGGAAATGTGTGAAGGTTAAGATGACATAATTCAGCCCACTTTGCAAAGATGATTCTGATGATAGTCAGCCTGGAAGGCCAGCAGAATACACACACACACACACACACACACACACACACACACACACACACACACACACTCTAATCAACTATAGGAAAACAATGAAATGACAAGTTTGCGTAGTTTAATATTCCTCTTATTTCTGCTTAGCTGATCCGTATTGACCTGGGTGTTTACTAGTGGCTGTAGCAGAGAGCTGAGCACGCAACCCTGATTTGACCTTCTTATCGTGATTTTTATGTCCATGCCTTTAACCACTGCTTTACCGGCTGCACTTGTAGCACCAGCGGAGGCAGGATTTTTTAGTAGCAAACAAAACTGTGGGCTGCAAGGAACAAAGAGTTTTGTTTTCACCTTCCCTGTCTAGCATTTATTCCATGGAAGTTGTTCACAGGCTAATGCATATTAATGTGCTTATCAAATAAATGGGAGTTTGTTTTATCGGTACTTAACATAATGAAAGAAGGAGACAGTGGATTACAGTATAATTTAATGAAGCAGTTCTGTGTGGCAGTGGCTCCAATTCAAAATATAAAATAAAAGCATTATCTCAGAAGAAAATGTGGAACTAAATTTTGGATGACACGAGAAGCACGGGTGTTGACTTTATTTAAACGGGAATCGCAGCAAATCACATTAACTGTAGACAGAGCAGTAATTCAGTTATAAGAAAAAATGCATTTATTTATTTTGTGGCCCGAGAAAAGAGCAGAAGCTGCTGTTTGTGTTTCAATAAAGTAAACTGGTGGCACTTTTGTGAAGGTGGACACTACTACCTCACAGCTCTGTGTGGACTTCCAGTGCTCCACTGGTGTTCATATGAGCCTCCGTGCAGAAGACAAAGCTACACCCTTCCAAACCCTCCCTTACCGTGAAAGCCATGCAAATGATGGATCTAATCTAAATTTTAATTGTTCTGAAATATTTATACTTGCAGGTGTCTGTGATGATTATATATTCATTCACCTGAAGCTTTTCCTCCAGAATCTGCGTACGGTGTGAGGTTTGCCCGCTAAGCTACTTAGGATGATTCATCTGTTTATAACCTGGGTGATTTTTGGGTAAGTGCCGTGATGAAGGGTTCGACACAGGAAGTGGAATTTGATCTTCTGTGCCTCCCGCCACCTGTGATCAGAGCTGTGTGTTGTTTTCCTGTATGTGACCTATCCAGTACACAGCCCCATTGTCTGCTGTGTATCAATAACAGTAACCACTGTTTCATGAGATCTCATGCTATGTTGTCATTTAAGGGTCTTATTGTGACTGTGCTTTGAGAATCACACGCTGACCCTTTTATTTTCTATTACTATTTTCCTCCAAACCAGCCCTGCCTGCCTCATGTTTGCTAAAGGAAACGATATGGAAATGGCTCAGAAATGGCCGCATGGGCTGTTTCTACAAATGAGATCCTTGCGTCGGTAATAGGGCTACCGACTGCTCTGCTCCTTGGCACAGATGATGGATGTGGTTGTAAGCATGCCTGGAAAAAATGTAGCTGTTGCTTTGACTCAGTCGCCAGTTGTGCTAATTGGCTACGTTTATCACAGCCGCATATCACTATCAATTTTTTGTTGTCTATGTTGTCTATTCCCCAAAACTCTGGCATCCCATTCAGGTAATTTCTCCAGCTCACACCCACTGTTAGACACTGGATAAGCAACAATGAAGGGAATTAAGACGTGGATTATTATTATTATTATTATTATTATTATTATTATTATTATTATTATTATTATTATTATTATTATTATTATTAATCCAGTATCAGTAACCATGTTCTCCTGGTCAGGGTTGTAGTGGTCTGAACTTGATGGACATGAACACAACCCTCAGATAGTATACCAGTCCCTCATAGGGTGGAGACAGACAGACACAGACACACACACACACACACACAGACTGAACCAAGTCCAAGAGCCCAATGACAATAGAGGTGCCACCATTACTGAACATGAATAACATATTTATTTATTTATTTATTTATGGTATTTTTTTCTATGTACCCCTGCTGTTTCGTAATATTATATGTACAACCCTGAAAAATGTGTTTTCAAAAATCAACACTGTCAAAAAATGAATTTCATCAAAGTGCAGGACCCTGTCTTTGTCACGCCACTGAGCACGCAACACATTTCATGGCAGTAAAGTACCAAAATCACAACCATTACAAAGATAAAAAACTCTCAGTTTTGCTGTAATATGTCCAAGTGTTTAAATCCATGTATGCACTAATTATTTAATACAATATTTAATCACGTAACAGCGTGTAATTAAACCAACACGTAAAATGCAGGGGCTGGCAAAGAGCTTTCAATGACTGTTTTTGCCCAAACTAATGGCTCCATCTAATTGCAGCCATTTGTCTCCAGTCACACCTGATTAACTGCACTGAGTGATCTGCAATAACAAACATGAGCTTGGGGCTCACCTGTGCCGACCATGTACTGCTACACCCCGAGTGACAGGTCTATTCAATGTGTCCCTTTCTTCAGTCACTCGTGTATGCACTGATTTATAGGCAGGATGTTATATAATTACAACAAATAATGACCAGTGTCATATAATGATGCATTTTTTTGTTTAGTAATAATGATAATAAAAAGGATTTAATAGTGGTGCAAAGGCAGCACTGGTGATTCTGAGCTCATTGGCTGTGGTTTCACACATGGGTTTAAATCTGTCTCAGCCTGTATGGAGATCGCCTGTTCTCTCTTTCTGTGTGGGTTTCATCCAAGTGCTCTGGTTTCCTCCCACAGTCCAAAAGCGTGTCTGAGGTAGACTGCCAACCGTAAGAGTGTGCCCTGTGATGGGCTGGCATCCTGTCAGGGCATCACGCACTTTTTTCCAGAATACTCTTTGCACCCCCTGGAAGAATAATTATTTAAAGTCAGTGAACAAATTTTGGAGCGTGGCTGTAGGAATCGGTGCCCATTTGGCCACAAGAACATCAGTGAGGGTGGGCACCGATGTTGGGTGAGAAGCTCGGGCTCACGGTCAGCGTTCCAGTTCATCTAAAAGGTGTTCGGTGGGGTTGAGGTCAGAACTCTGTGCAGGCCATTCAAGTGATTCCACACCAACCTGGACAAACCATGTATTTATGGAGCTCATTTTATGCCCGGCGCGGGACACTGCCATGCTGGTGTAGGAAAGGAGCTTCCACAAACTGTAGCTATAAAGCTGGAAGCGCACAATTGTCTATAATGGGTTCATACGCTGAATGGGCGCAGCTGAAACAGCTCAGCTCAGCCTTTAGAAGGGGTCTCCACACTCTTTTAACCATAGAGTGTGTATAAGAAGGAATACCACAGTAACATTATTGTATTACCGAAAACGTGCAGGGCCCATATTATAAAAATGATTGGATGCTCTTGTCTGGAAAGTGTGGACCAGCAATGCAGCAGCACACAACACTGTGTGTGTAGACACACAGGCATGCACGTCGCAGTAAGCACTGCATAAGGTGGAAACAGAGGGCAATGCCCAAAGTTCCCTCTGGTTGGGCTGAGCAGGGATTCATGCCTTCTGACAGCAATGGAAACCTCTTTTGCTTGGGGTGATTGTCTGGGTGAGAAGGGCAGCATAGTACTGCAGGTGAATGTCCTCCAGCATCGACTTCTGATGCAGAATCCCCCCTGGGATTTTCTGGGGTTCAACTTAGATTTGGCATAACTACAGAGGTGCCCATACAGAGACACACCTACTGATTGCCGCTGTAGGGCTGTTCCACATATCAAGACCAATCACACATTTCCCCTCAGCATGAATAAACATTTTATCTTCTTGCACTCACAGTTACGATTTACGGCAGCCTCTGTTTTTACCTCCAACAGCACCATGAAGGGGATAGAAGAGAATGAGGAGAGGAATGTTGGAGCTCAAGTTTAATTTGCGTGGCATAGAGGCCCTGTAGTCCTCCTATAACTCCCTACAATGGTGAGACACATGCAGCACCAGTGCATTATGGGACCTATTGCTGCTTTCTATTTATAAATAGTTAGATTTAACTTTTGAGGGTTGTGTAATTTGTATCAAATTATTTATACTTATTTAATTAGATGTTGATTGTGTACAGATAGTAGATGTTCAATGAACTTTTTACATTTCTCTTCATCCCATACATTCTCTATCCAAGCTCAAGTTAACCAAAATCTTGGCAAATCAAGTCAGCCTCAGGTGAACTGAAAGTTACGTTCCTGACATGCAAGATTCATGCTAGTTCTTAATCTGAGGTTTTTTTCCAACAGACTCGGTTGAACTTATTGGTCTCATTTCTCAAGTGTCCAGCAGCAGCAGCTCACCATTCCAGATTTCCTAGATCTATATTCTCATCACAGCCATTACGTGAAACGTGACCTTGGTGTCTGCAAATCCCGCAGACCAACCAATCAGTCTAGTCTTAAAAGCAGGCTGTGCCATACAAAGAGCTTTAACTATTGCTGTGTCCACACCTGGCCAATTTGGATGATCAGGACTTGACAAGAAACACAGGACAGATTTTATTTGGGGTGGGGGTAGCAGAGAGGCCAGGGGCTGCGCTGGTCTTTGGGTAAAGTTTGAACTGTAGGACATTTACATTCTGCAGTTATTTGCTGTGTTAAGGTCTGATTTGACTAGTGTGTGTTCATGATTTTTCCGTTTTAATTTTGTCTAAAGTTGCTTGTTTCTTGCTAAGAAGCCATGCGTTTTAATTTAATTGTCATAGCGATCACAGCATTTTGATTGTCATGATTTAAAATTTATATGATGGAAATATAAAGCTTGGCACACAGAGCATTGCTCCTTTCCTGGTCACTCCTTGTACCTTGTATTCACTTGCATGCCATAGTGATCTATATGACTGCTTTTTATTTCAGTATTTTTAAAGCACTTGCAACCTAAGTGGCTGATGTACTTTTGCAGTGATCTTGTTTACCTCTTACTGCAAGTTTTGAAGTAGCCATTCAGTTCATGGTGAGGGTCACCTATGTCAGTGCATGGGTTCAAAGCACGTGCCTGGAACTCACCTCTCTCTAGGCATCTGGTGGTTGGGTTTGTGGTGGCAGCGGACGCTGAGGCCAAACAGCTTACGTGCCGTGCGCTGTATCTTCAGCCTCTGGGCCTCTAGGGAGCTCTGCAGCAGCCGATAGCGGGCCTGCAGGTCCCAGTCGCTCCCCCACAGCAGGTGCACGCTGCTCACGGGCAGGAAGTGAGTGGAGGGCAGCCGCTTCAGGAAGGACTTGAACTCATCTGAGAGAGAGGCAGACAAACAGGGAATGGGTTCCTCCTGACTAGCTCTGCCACTTTGGGCAAATGGGCCACAGCAGCCAATAGTCGGTTTATATTAATGTGGAACAAAGAGACTCAGAGTCATTATCTGCACTCTACGAATTAAACTGCAATTAGACTTTTTTTCTCCAGACGTCTTGCTGGATCACAAGTCTGAAATGTTTTCCCATAGTTCCTTTTTCATATTTCACCCCCAACCCCCTCCGGAGAAATGTATGTACTACAACAGCAAAGGGTGCATAGCTTACTGTTGGCCTATTTCAGGAGGCTAATGTGCAGAAGCCATTTTGTACTCATCCCTGTATTGATGGGATGGCAGGGCCGCTCCTTGGACCAATAACATTTTTTAATGCAAATTTGTTTCCTTTCCTGTTGCCTTTGTGTTGGTTAATTTGGCCATTTCTGTTTCTAGGTTTCCAGTTATGTTAATTCCTTCCAGAGCTGGTGCACATGTCATTGCTCAGACAGCATGAGGAGCTGGCGGCAAATCTAAGTGTTCGCAATGTTTTTGCTGGGCTGAAAGGTTTGATGCAACCAGTAGTCGTTGATATGAACTCAATAGTTTTTGTCATCTAATAAAAAGTCTAGCAGTGCTCATGTTTGCTCAAACGCATAATGTATAATGAGTCATAAAGAAGCCTCTTCTCTCAGAAAAACAGTTAAATTGTGCAGCTTTTTGCTCCCCCATTACTACCTCATCAGAATCTGTTCTCCTGAGCGAATTAGACACCTCTCCATAAACATAACCGTTGTGAGGTTCACGTTATTCTGCACAAAACTACTTGGCAATTTCCAACTGTCAGATTTTTTTTTTGGTGTGGGAGGTGCATGCTCATTATGTGGCTACACTGCCAGATGCTTGGCTGTGGCCGGGATTGGGCCCTCCACCGAAGAAATAAAAAGTCTGCCGTGGAAATGCAGCTTCAGCTGATGACTGTCTCAATGCACATCTGTTCACTACTGTCGGCCATTCTGCTTCCACTGGTTCATTTCTACTTTGGTCAGTTTAGTCATCTGAACCCAACTCAGTTCACTCCTAAAGCCACGTGGATGTTTAATACAAAGCCAGGCAGATTATAACTGTGAAATTCTATAATACTGGCCAGTATGATTTGTGCATCCACTTTCATATACACCTGGACATTTTGTGTTTGCACTTTATTATATATTAATAATGTATAAGGTAAAAGGCACGGTAGATATTGAATCATGCCTCATGTATTTTAATCAGATCAACTGGTGAAATGGGTAAAGGATGGACAGATACAAGCAAGTCTCCTTCCTCGCTGTGTAATCTTTTCTCTTACATTGAAAGGATCATTCAAAGTCTTTCAGCATTTGATCAAACAATAAATAATAAGGATTTTTAGAGTGATTTTTAGGGCACCTAAGATTCATTAGAAGTGTACAAAGATACTGTGTACATGCTCTGCATACCAATGAACTTAGTAAATGCTGCCCACTTCAGAATGAATCTTTCAGCTCATGTAAGTGCAAACACATCTGGTTGTGCATCTGTATTAGTTGACAGACATTTTTCCTATAACTAACCAACACAAAAATGCCTATAAATGCACAAAAAAACAAAAAAATGTATGCTGTGCTCACCATTAAGTTTTTGAGTTTCTGAGTGCGAATTCATCATGTATCAAACATTATAATGGTGAAACTGGATTCAAGTGAGACTGTAGCGCAACTCTGTGCATGACATGATTTCAACATGAGGCAAAATTAAATTTAGTAATTAACTTTTTTCTAATGAGAAATTTTCTAACCTCTGAAAATTAATGCCAGTGATGAATGCAAAAGTTGCTGTTTTAAACAATACTGAGCAAACCTCAAAGAAAACTGTATTATAAGGTGACTGCTAACTCAAGTCAGCAGTACATAATGCATGCGTTGGTGTTGACTGTAAAAAGGAAGCAATCCAGATGTGCACAAACCCAGAATCTCTTATCAAAATTCAACTTTAGTAAATAGACAGGCCTTTGGCTGGCACTTCAGAAATGGTGCGTTTCAGTTCCATGCTTAGTGTTTCTATTTAAAAAAGATAAATCAGTACAATATGAAAGCTCTGCTGATTATTTTACCAGTGCTGCATTATCTGATAACTACACATTTCTGCTTTAGGCAAATTAGAACGGAAATATATTAACCACAAATATAGACAATAAGGAAATTGTCATATAACTTATCGAGATGAACATGTAAAAACGATGTGATGGAAACTTTCATACACTGCTAAACTAATGAGAAAAATCTGTTTCTTTTTTAAGGGTTATAATTGTGCTTGTTAATAAGTACAGTTTTGTAGTTACTATTTGGTATGGAGTATGTTTATATGTAGAATAAGAATCTGCTTATTTTATTTGCAAATCCAGCCAGTGGTCAGCATGGCAAAAGCCAGTAACACCAACACAACCTGGATGCGCTGAGCATGGATCAACTATTACAACTACAGTTGTTCAGACAGCTGAAACAGTAGAGGGGCTTCTTTGCTGGGTCTGTCTCCAAAAATCACAGCATGTTTCACTATGGCCTCCAAGCTTATGAGTGACATATAAGCACATAAAACAAGTTTTTTGTTTTTTTCCTCCCCTGCTCAGACACATACACCAGTTGTTTTTACTTTCTAAAATGAGGCAGAATCAGGGAAATGATTCTTAAATTGAGCTGCAGGATCTTTGCTCGCAAAGGCTTCTATAAGACACTGAATAATTCATTTTCCTTTTATTACATGCTTCAGAATTTAACGTGAAAACCTTTTATGAAACACTCTGCTAAGAACTTATGATGGCCTCTCCCAGTTAAGCAAAGGTTGATTTTGAAGCACTCAATTTAAAAATATCATAGGTGCCGCAATATATTTTATTGCTTGTAAAATATAAATGTAATAGCGAGAACAACTGCAGTGAATCTGTTATTTTTGAGCCATTCATTGCTGTTAGTATTCACTCGCTCCTTTGCCTCAGAGTTGTGTGGTCTAGACGTACAGTATCTACGGTTTTATTAGCGTGTATTACAGTTTTATTGAAAATAATGTTTAACTTAAACCATTCAAGTTACATTTATTGCTAAAGGGTACAAGGGTGGGGCCCATTTCAGCACTCAGAATGAGAATTTGGATTCATGCTCATCTTTTAACCTCCATTGCCCAGGATAATTCAGGGATTTTTTTTTTTTTTTAAGTGGCAAAATGGTGCTGGAGGAGGCATATGCTGAGTTTAGGTTTCTGATTACCTGAGTTCTCAAAGTCCTTGTAGGTGGCAGCCCACATCTCAGCCATTCCCAGCAGGGTATTCTCGATGATCTGAATGTCGGTGATGGGGCAGTTGCACTGCTGGAACTCCTCTGCACATCGGCACGCGCACTGGCTGTTGCGGCACACGTACTCGCCCTCCCCATTGCACATGATGTAGCTCAAGGCAGACTGGACAAACTTCTCCTGCAGGTATTCCGGGAAGATGACCTGCAGACCTGCCGGGGAGAAGAAACTGATTTTTTCTCACTAAATATCTAAGGATATGCAGTTGCTGCCATTTGCAGTGTTACCATGGTGACAGTGAAGGAGTTTGAAATAGTGGCAACTTCTAGAGCCAAACAGAGATGGACTATTTTGGACTGAGTCCATATCAAAAGCAAACTGAATTTAACAGGCTGCCCTCTTTGTAATAGACAGTTCAAAAAGACCCTTCATTTTGGCACAGTGCTTTACTGCAATGAATAAAAAGTTTATATAAAGTGACAGCAATGTTTTATCGCATCATGCATGTGTATGACTGTGTCTACGGATGTAAGTGGCAAATACCAATGTGCAGGTATCACAGAGAATAGCCAACAACTGAGGAAAAAAACAACAATTTTGGCCTACAGAATGATTTTTGTCTGGTCCAACATCACAAAACTAAATGTGAATAACTGCATTTTGTCAGGAGAGATGTATTTGGTCCAAAATGTACACCAAACACTGGGAATGCACCTCACTGTGCAATTTGCTCTTGGCTTCAATATAAATGTAAATGTACAGAATGTAAATTCAGTGTAAATAGCACACTTCTTGCTTTAATGATCTGTTTGAGGGTAGGGACTGATTTTGCCAAATGTCTGTTAAATCCAAGTACAGTGCATATATATTCTAAAGCACATGTTAAACATAGCAATGGGATTATTATGGAGAAGTGCTGAAATGCAGACTTATTAGCTGGAACTACTGATGCCTGAGCTGTAGAGTTTGGTCTGTCAAATCCAAAATCCATTAAATGAGACTTACTATAATTTTACTGCGTTTCACTAACGCAAAGCTTGGTCCACTTATTACTGACAAACCATGTTACAAAAAACCTCAGAGAATTCACGTGACAGACAATAGCGATTCATCACAACATAATGACTGGAGGACAGTACGTACAAGAAAAGCTGCATTATTGGCCTTCAAAATTTCGCTATACAGATTTAGGGAAAAACATACTTTCTTGGATTTTATTCTATTTCAACTCCTAGGTCATTTAAGCACACAGTGTCACATGTAAGGTGCATTAGGAAAATTAGTTTAGACAGATTTGAACATGTATATCCTCCAGAGACGACACGGGTCAAAAGCTGGATCTCAGCTACTGCTTGTATTGCTGGTTTGGAACTGCATAAAAATATTTGAACCCGATGACTTCATTTAATAATGAAGACTTCTCATGTGATGACTGCTAGAACATCAACACCATTCTGAACCTAAATGATTCAATTTGTGATCTGTTGGGATTTGACCGTGTCCTGAACACAGCGGTAACATTGGCTTGAACAACTTCTAAACGATGAAGTTTAGTTCCTTTGTCTGAAAAATCTGCCCTGAATGTCCTCCAAACATGAAAGATGGTCACCGTTTCTTGTTACTCTCATTCAGAAAACAGCTCCAACATTTACTTCAGTTTGGTTGTACTCCAGCCACTGTTTACCAAGCAATGTTTTATCCAAGTGGGATTTAGTTAGGAGATGCATAACTCAGATGCAGAAAATATTTTCACGATCTAAATTCCCTGCTTCAAAATCCAGAATTCCAAAGAACATTTTTATGCTCCGCCATATGAACAAATCCAGCAAGCAAAATATTTAACATGCTGCTATAAATGCACTGAATTTCAAAATAAATAAAAAGCACCTTTCCAACACAAATATTACTTCCTGCAATATATGTGGTAGCGCTCGGAATGCCCGAGTGCTATTAAACATTTCTACTTGTTATGATATTCAGGGAAAAAACACTGAACGTAACAAGTGCTTGAGGTTTTTTCCTTTTTTCTTAAAAAAATGAATGGGATTCTGGCTGGGTAAACACTTTTCAATTGCTGTAAATCAACTTAATGAGTGCAAACCATTTGGAGGCCCCCGTGAAATAATTGCAAAATTGAAACAGATTAGAACAGGGAGATCGCTGGTGACTGCGCAAGCCCGGGACTGTGGGGCTGGCCTGTTTGTAGGCCTCGGGACAGTGAAGGTGGGCGCAGATTTCATTTGATTTCTCGCGGGCCTTGCCATCTTTTTTGCAGTGTTTAAGCTTTGCATAACAGCCTTGTTATTCCTGCAGTGCCAAGGAAATGGCACTTTTGTCCTGCAGGAAGTGCGAGGCATGGGTCAGATGCCTGCACCATTTCTCCTTCTCCCACCATGTTGGCGCGCCAGTTCATCATTCCAGCCCATGAGTATTTGCCATGTGAGTGAAAGGAGAGATTGATACCTTCCGTCTGAAGTGAGCTGGACAGCAAAAAGGCTCCTTTCTCTTTCTCCTGCTCTCTTTTTCTCTGTCTCTCTTATGCTCCTTTCTAACCCTCTCTGACAGTCCTGCCCAGGGGCCCCCTGAGCCAATATTCATTTAGCCTGATATATTCCTGGGCTTGAAACTTTAATGTGATTTGTGGGAAAATCCAGATGGCAAGTTCACGGATCAGTGCGGCTCGCTGACAGTAGTGGAGCCAGCAGCCCGGTTCACAATAACCCAGAGTCCACGCCCTTTCTTCTTTATTTATTACATCGGCAAACGTAGGAGGTGATGTGCTCCCCCTTTTAAATCTGATTAAACTGTTTTGTCCGACAGAATGCAGTATCAGTTGTCTTGAGAAATTTCCATTCAAAACCTTGCATTCAGCGCTCCTGTTAATCAGTTCCATAAAATATTTAAAAAGCAAGGTCTATTGCCTCAGTTCTCTAAGTTTCCAAATTACAGCAATATACTTCTGTATAAGTATTAATTAAATTTTTGTAGCTTTTTTGATCACTACTTTTACACTTTACTACTGAAAAGACCAGGGTTTGAGCCCCCGTTCCTGCTGTAACGCCCTCAGGTAAGTTATACCGGTGAATGTTATATTATATAGACTTAGCACACAGATTTAATGCTACAACACACTTTAGAGAGGAGTCAGATAAACTAATGCAACCGTCCCTCACTTTACACTGGTTAGAAGACTCACCATCATGTACACCATCTATGCTTCAATCTGTCCGTAACAGATCTTCTCCACCCTCTGGCAGGTCCCAGCAGGATGCTTGTTTTGTCCACTTTGTGAGTTAACGGACTGGGAATAATCAGCTCAACTCTCCTTCTTCTCCCAGCACACTGCTGCTATAACCTAGTCCTGCCAAAAAATCCTGTGTACAGTGTACCATTTGCAGAATCCGCCCACATCTCACATCACATTCTCCTAAGCAGTTCCTAGTCCAATCCACGGTGACACCCTGCCTAGACTACTGCCTCTCCCTTTTGTTTGCTCTTCCATCGTCCATCACCGAACCCTTCCAACTGCTGCATGAGTTGGGCTCAGCAAGTCAAAGTGATCTGCTGCGCCTCTCCTTCCCATCTCTGTCCATTGTCTCCCTCCAACAGCCATGGCCTACAAGACCCAGGATGTTCATCTGGGTACAAGAGGAACCTAATCACTCCCTTCTTCCCAGCAGCAGTACTGCACTTCTCTACTTCTGGCTATAGGACCCCCTTTTTGGCTCCTTTGTGTTGGAATGCGTGCCCTAAAAACTGCTGAATACTTTTTGGCATTCAGGAAGTGACCCAAAAATACATCTCTTTCAGAACCACTCCTTTCCTGATGTTTTTCTCCATGTGTTTGGGTCACAGCACCTCTCATGATGTCTCTTGCGTTTCTTATTGGTCACAGCTCTATAAGAAATGTGTCCAGGCCGTGACCACAGTGTCGGACAAACTACCTCCGTTTTGACAACTGCATTTAAAGAGTTACTTCTTGCTCTTTGGATTAAAAAAAAAAAAAATCTGCTAAATGAATATACAGTATAGCTTAGTGTTGACACTGGGCCCATTCTCCTATTTAGACGAGCAGCTGTCAGGTACTTGAACAGCAATGTTGCTGCATCTGCGACCCCATCTTTTACCCTTTTTGTTTTACTATTGCTATGAACTAATAAGATAACAGCATTAGGAAACATAGGAATTTCCCTGCAGCCTATCAGGCAATCTGTGCATATGAACAGTGGTAGTTGACCTCTACCAAGAACGGCGCACGAAGAAACAAATAAGCTGTCATCATTGTTTTGAGTCACCGCTGTCCAACGTATAAAAATGACTAAAGGTAGGAGTTAAATTGGTAATTTTTAATGTTATAAACTGAAGTGTGGCAACCGTGCAGAGTAATACTTGCATATTTAACATCCTTCCGCTCCTTACTCTGTCAGTAATCTTAATTCATTGCAAACCTCCGTGACTGAAAGAATAAACACCACAGTGAATAAAATGCCATTGAATTATGGGCACATGAAGTACATCTGCTGTGGGACCAAGCATTTAACAAATGCAAAAAGAGAAAGAAAAAAAACTGCATCTCAGGTACTTGACAAAGCACGTTAATGCAGAGCTTGCTGATCATTTTATTTTTATGAGCTGACGGGTGGGAAAAATGCCCAGACTTGGTGTACAAAGGCTTTTACAAGGTGGTGCCAAACGGTGCCCAGAACCATGCCTTATAAACTTTGATTTTTATCAAGGATTAATTGTCCATCTCACAGTTGCAAATTCACTAAATAATCATCACTTAGCGTAGTGTTCCATAAAACATTGTTGCACGAACAGGGCGTATAAAATTGCATCAAGGCCCTTCTTACCTGTGTCGAAATCAATGAAAACAGCGCCTAATTCAGCATTGCGTTTTTCCCCAAACTCCTCTAGGTTCTCTTTGGTCTTGCAAACCAAGAAGCCCAGCTGTGATCTGTTTAAACCCCCACCCCTCCATAGGTGGTAACAGGGTTGTAGCCTGTCCCAGAACCACAGCATCAGGTTGAAGAATGGGATGCCAGTCGACCGCAGCCTTGCTTTAAACGGTCAACAATATCATTATAACCATTTAGCCATGAAGCGTTTCTCCAAATCACTTTACAGGTGTTTAACCCTTGCAGGTTAATGAGTAAAACGTGCCTAATTTTTGCATCATTTATTGAAGCTTTGCAGACATACCATGTCATTTGTAATTTTACCTTTCTTTTTCACATGATGTATGGTGACATGACTGAAACACTCACATGTTTCCCACTGACCATTTATTTTTCTTTCTGTGTGCAAGATGAGGAAAAAGGTTTTCAGCCTTACAAAAGCTCAGAAAATTATTAGAAGTTTAGTAAGAAATAATGTTTGTGCCTAGATCTTTGTGGGGCAAAAAGTTCACCTCAAGATTTAAACTTGTGTTTTTTTATGCTGCTGATAGTGGATACTGTCCATATATACATCTGATGATACGGATGCTCATCATTGCGCCTTTCCATTTCTTTATTTCTTCAATAATCATTTTAACCTGACTCCCTCTGGAAATTGAAAATGGGATGCGTACCCAAATGACCCCATGCTATTTAACAGGTGATTTTTTTTTCAGAGAACAGCTTGCAGGGGTTAAAACTGTTTACTTGGCTAATCTTTACTGCATGAATTCAGGGTAAAGCACCTTTTGCCAAGGGTACAAAAGCAGAGTTGAGTTTCAAACTTGCTGGCTCTGCATACTGTGCTACCTATTATGCTTTAGTACAGCTGTTCAGGTTGTTGATGTGATTTGATGTTATTTAGCATTGGGGAGAAGTCAATCTTTCTGATCTTGGGCCTTGTGCACATGCTCAATGTGTACAAGTGGCATTCAGGAGAGCAGCTGTCAGGATCTCTCTTTTGGGGCCTCGAAGAAGAAGCTCTGGAATATTCCCCTGGTTATGTTTTTCTCATATGGAGCCCCCAGGGACCTTAATGTCAGCGCTTAAGCGTCATTTATAGGAATGAGATGAATTTATGCATTCATATATTCAAAGGATCTCTCAGCAGTTTCATGCTGTGGCACTATTGCACTTCATCTACCACCGATGTGTTAATCCTGCTTGGGAATCTGGAGGATGGGTATAACTGGAATGCTTCACTTGTGACAAAAAAAAGTTTTAATGTTGAAATCCCATGATGGGAGGCTTTGTTGTTCATATTAACAAGGTCCTTGAATTGCTCTAGCAGAAGATTAAACTGCCTGCCAAGCCAATGAATAATAATAATAATAATAATAATAATAATAATAATAATAATAATAATAATAATAATAATAATAATGGACGGCAGCCAGTTTGCACGCGAACATGTGGTGGACTGCGGCAGACCAGGGGGACACTGGGAAAACCAATTATAGTGAGTGGCAAAGTAACAACAAGGTGGCAGGGGGCAGACAGAAAATGTCACAAGAACACCTCGGTTAACACCTCCTGCCCTTTGAAATAACTGCCTTGGGATCACAGATAAGACAGAAGCCCAATTTAGGGCTTCATCTGAAAAACAGGGGCTCTTGCTGTACAGTGAAGAGAACCAATTAATGCCCTGGGGTCCGGTTAGTTTCTTTTTTAAAACCTCAGTGACTCCTCAAAACTTTTTTTTTTACCCTTTTTTCAATAAACTTCTTCAGGTTTCCCATGGAGGCCTTAGATTCAGCATCAGCTCAAACCCTGATAACACGGTGCTCTGAGTGTTTCCTGGTGGCTGGATTCACTGGCAAAAGCGCGTGCTTCCTGTCTGGGATTTATGTTGATCTCTGGCACCAGAACCCAAACTGGGCCTTTTGGATTCCCCAGGGTACCTGGCTGTATGCACCCTCTTGAGCTTATTCTTCCAAAGTCAAACTCCTTGGAGCACACAAACACACTCAGCCTTTTCATCGGGCAGAAAAGCAGCTGCATCGAGGGGACCATTTGACGTGCCGGTGGTTTGAAACAGCCCTTTGGCGAGAAATTCACTTACATTACAAAGAGCACTTCCTTCATTTAAATCACCTTGCATGGATCACAACTGCTCAAGCTCAATGTCAAAAAAAAAAACACTGAATATACATGCAGACCCTTATTTAAAAAAAAAAAAAAAGCCCTTTTTCGGCAGGAAGCTCACACGAAGGCCAAATCTGAGAGACCCGGCTAATTTAATCCAATAAGGGACAATTTGCTACTTTGTAAGTACAAGAGCGAAGGACATCACAGTAACATGGAGTGACTGCGAGGGCCCCACAGAGGCCAAGAACTGACCCAGCTGTTAAAATGTTCGATTTACAGGTTACTGCAACCATGAAGGATACCACATTTGTTACCATACTGTTAGCATGAAGAAGCAGGTGATGATACCATAGTACCGGGTTCAAAATGTTCACTTAAAATGTGTTTCTCAGCTTCTGTCAGGAAGCGGTAAAACAATTTCAGCTGGCTAACATGTTCATGACTGAACAGAGGCTCCCATTGTGCGTGTGGATTAAGACACACTCTGTTATTCTAAATGAACTAACGTAATGAAATAGCTGTCCCAGCGCCATTAATCTCCCATAAAAATGTCAAGAATGCCAAAGAGGATGTCAGACGGATGGCTGCACGGAGTCTGTGGAAGCAGCACCCAGGGTGATAGTGCATACAGCCCCTCCTAATTCTCTGGCCAAGGCAAACTCATAAACACCTTTATAAAATGGGGCGAGTAATTACCATAAAACCACAAAATTGCATGTATAAATTGCTGTGGCGCTCGGAGTCCAGGCCCTGTCACTGAACAGGGAAAGATATAAATTACACGGTGTCAGAGCTGAGGGACTAAAGTGGGGGGAAAAGACAGCAGATGAGCTGTCCTTGGTCCTGACACCATGCTGCTGCCACACTGCTTCAGTTTAAAAGTTAAAAGCAGTAGTTGTTGTTTTTCTTCTTGTTCTTGTTAACAACGGCAACAACAACAACAACAACAACAATCATCATAATAATAATAATAATAATAATAATAATAATAATAATAAGAAGAAGAAGAAGAAGAAGAAGAAGAAGAAGAAGAAGAAGCATGTTGTAAGGATGAAATAAGATGAATTCATAGAGACTCAAGCCAAAAATGACATAATATCTTGAAGAAAGGCCCTTTGTGGGGTGTGTTAATAAGTGTTGACAAATGTTATTTGTGCCTTTTTACACTGGAAAGCAGTGTATTGATTAAGGATCTGAAGTTCACAACAGGATTTTAGCAAAGAAACCTTGCTTAGAGGTTTAGTTTCCTCTTAAAAGATATATAAACAGATCCAAATTCAATTTATTAGGAAAGTGCCATCGAGCGACAGAGACAGGGCTACAGGTCAACATACAGTACAGCTGCGGTAGCTGCTACTGGGGGAAGAGGGGTGGCAACCAGTACAGCGACTGGTGCAGGCTGACGCTGAAATTACATGCTTCGCAGGCTGACGTGGGAATCGCACACTGAGATGCCATCCTGAAGAACACTGAATTAGCCACAGCAGCTGGGGCCGAAGAGGCCAGATAGCAGGGCACGGGGTGATCCGTGATGCTCGGCCCAGACCGTGGTGGCAGGACTCCTTTGTTCCCATTTCCCAGTACTTTAACAGTCAAAAAGCTGCAGTGAAGATTCAAAATGTGGCTGTTAAATTTCAAAATTCTGTTTGCTCTATATTGCATGAAAAATGTAAACTGATAACTGCACACTGGCAAATGCGTTTGGTTTTCCGGAGAATATTTCTTACTGTCAGAGCAGATATTACTTTTGAATTTGTTACTGAGGCAGCTGCAGCATCGCACTGATAAATAGCTCTGTGTCCTATTGCGAGGACACTGGTGTAAGTTCCTGCTGAGCCACGCTAAGCTCATTTGTGGTGCCTGGGGACCACAATTTGGTCTGTGGTCCTTTGGGTAGATGAGATGGTCAGGGTTCTCGTCCTCTCATCCTTCACAGGGCAGCCACAGAGAGTCACATGTCTATAGAGCTGCAGGTGAAACTAGGCAATGTGGACTCCCTTCCGAGGGTGGTTTGTCTGAAGGAGCCAACAGCAGCGGCTTGCTGCAGGGGAGGTGCGGGCCTACGTTCAGCTCTGTGAGGTTGTCATGAAGGAGAGACAAAAATTTTGGATGAATTCTGGCTAAAAGGGGTAAAATACAAGTTAATGAAATCAAAGTGTCAAATTAGCATGTAGAGCAATGATAATTTATCACAATAACTAAAATATGGCCACGGGGAGTTTTCTTGAGCTTTTGGTTTTGATGTGGAATTGAATCAGGCTCAGTCTGTTTGGACTTTGCATGTTTTCTTTAGTTCAAGTAGCTTTCTTCCCACAGTCCAAAGATGTGATTCAGATGAACTGCTGACTTTAAAGTGTGTGCACAAGCGAGTCAACGATTGTGTGTGATCAAATGGTGTCGGACTAACAACCTGTCCAGTGTGCACTCTCACGTACTGTACTTCTAGGATAAGCCCTGCATCACCGAGATGGATGGATAGATGAACGATCATGCACATTTATTATAAACGCAAAAACTAAATTCACAAAAATATTGTTAACCGCGACTCCCAGTGAGAGGTTTTAAAGGTTATTTCCTTTGGTATAAATCACAAAATGTAATTGTCACCTTTACCAGCCAGTTTTTATAATTCCACAGCCCTGGCACCACAAGGCGAACTTAGAGCTTCCGAAAACAACAGCGACCAAAGATTTGAAATAGTGGTGAAATTGGGCTGTCAGAAGCGCTGCAGTTAAAACAGAAAAAAAGAACACTTGATTGACCACCTCTGATACAAAGTTAACCCGCAGGTCAGCATGGAGTGATTCAATCAGGTAACCAGTTAGATGCTGCACACGGAAGCTAAATGAATGGCGAATGCCATCTGTCCGCATCTGTGCATTTTGTGTCAGAGGCGCTTCAGAATATCAGATTTGAATACTTGTCTGATTACAATTATTTGCCCATTTATACAGCTCGATATTCTTACTTTCCCAATTCAGAACATGAACCCTTGTCAAGTGCACTACAGCAGGAGCCGGGATTCCGTCCACAGGTTAGCTGAATGCAAGGTGATGGCTCAAACCGCTATGTTTCCTGCTGCCCCCAAACACTTTCTACTGCATAACTTCACTGTCGAGTGATTCCTTGACGTTGTTTTTTTTAAATGAGCACCAATAAGACCGTTCCCATTTTTAATGCGTCCGCATGCATCTTATTCCTCTGTTTGTTCATTTTTTATTATGTTTATGAATGCAAGGAAAATAGAGAAATCACCAATGGAAATGATAAGCGTGTAATCCATCAAACAGCAGATGAATTGCCTGTAGGTCTATTTAATTTATTTTCACTTCTCCACTTTGAAAATTGTTGGCTCAGGCCATTTTAACTTATTCATAAATCTTCCTAGATAGGCCGATAGCTCTTTGAAGGGAGGAGGGGGTTGAGAGATTAAATGACTTTGCTTTTGTTTTCCTGCTAATTTAGGGTGGCTGAGCTGCGGCTGAAGAAGTGCACTGTTTTGACAGCAAAAATGTCCTTTGTCTATGTCACGTGGAACCTCCTGTCAGCAAGTGAAGGACTCGCCAGGACTGGGCTCCCACTGACTAAAGATTTCAAAGAGCAGCACAGCTTGTTAATGCTCGCTTCCATTTAGTACTCGTGCTCCCTTGTAAGCTAATATTTATACACCCCCTCTGAAAGGCCCACTTCTGAAAAGTGCAATAATGAGGACTTTTCTCCCTGTGATGTTTGACTAAAGCGCCAAAGACAATGGTGAACTTTTTGTTGCTTAAAAATCGCGATCATGTCGGTTTCAATGAAATCATTAAAGCATTAGCTTAGCAGAAGGACTTACACCCAAGACATTCCCATTTTTAGCCTTCCCTGACATCAAATTAATAGTAGATTTTTGAATTTGACACAGACACAGTTTGTCCCTACCCTTGGGACATCTCTACAAACCTCATGTGCCCCCCAGAGGTTTTTCTTTCTTTCCACCAAGACCCAAAGGACCCACTCAAATATCCAACTCTATATTACGGTATAGCTACACCTTCCTCCCTTTTCAGCCTTTTCTAAGGTGTTCCGAGATCTGGTTTGACTGCACCATTTTGCACGGAAGCAAATATCTGTCCTAAAGAGCAAGCAACCACATTTACAAGGCACCACAAACCCACATCTGAATGCCAATGTACTGACTGGAAATTTTATCTTTTTGGTCTTTAGCTTTGAATATTTCCACAGCGTACAGAACATATTCAGCTTATGGCTTTATCAGGCTGCCTTTATTTGTTATTATGACTTAAATGAAATTTAGAACACATTTAAGGAACCATTTGTGGAGCATTGTAGGTAGACCTACATACAAATTCAGCAACTTTACTAAATGTTTCACTTTGTTAATGATTTGCAAAGCTGGTGCTCAAAACCAAACAGGATGCTGAGTAATGGTTATCTTTGCACTTTGCGATCTCTGCCCTTGGCAAAACGATTTCCGTAGAAGTCAACTCCCAACAAGAAAATGGCAGGACAGGCTGAAAAAGTTGTGCCACTGAATTGAATTTAATTTAATACCAAAAATCAGATCAAATCCAAAATGTGGAATATTTCAGGTGAAAATACCTTTTGATGACTGCAGAGGCAAATGCAGCTCAGCACATTGAAAGGCAGAGCAGCAAAGCCCATGTTATGGTTAGCATAGCAATTACTGTGGTACACAGAATAGTCAGTGTACCTTTGAGTAAAATTGCGTATGAATTTTATAAAAGCCAACATGGGCTCGTACCACGTTGCCTTCAATCACATCTTAAATTTGGGCAAGCGTTGCCTTGGTTCCCGGCAATCTTACAGTAATGCCCCAGCCTGTGTCACGTCCCTTGCCAGATGCTCTGTCCCATCCAATTAGGCTCTTACACCAGGAGCAACACGGTAAAAGGTGTCTCTGAGTCATTCACAATCTGGGGTCATCAGTGTACAAGAAACATTGAGTAATGTTCAAAATTTATATTATGTTTATATAATTTCTATATAGCTACATATGGACAGCAAAAGAAAAAAGCTGTGTTTTTTTTTTTTTTTTTCTGGAAGTGCCTCTTTTTGTTGCATGTTTCAGGACATCATTTCACATGAAATCTTCATGTAAAAAAATATACATACATATTTCCTATTACTGGGCTGGCTGTTACAGTATTCTGCTGTCTTTTGACATTTAGAGGTGATATTGCATACATAACGGCACAATTTCCCAGGGAGAAAGTACTAAAAAAGGAAAACATTATTGTTGAGTTATAGCAGGCAGTGGAAAAGGAGCAGCAAAACGCTTGGTGCAGGTACTCAGGATCACATACTGTATACTGCTACAGGGTTTCACAGCACATTAAGTATTATATCCCACTGAAACATTTTTCACTCCAGTTAACGCAAACTTTCACAGAAGGGCTCACGTTAAGCACAATTGATACAGTAAAGTAAAGTGGACAGCCGTAGGTTTGAGCTCCCCCTCCTGCTGTTGTTCCTTCCATCATCCCTCCATATATATGTGCATTTCTAATCTATTTTATAATAATATTGTGTTATATTGGAAGTATTGTTGATGTAACTTTGCAATCCCACGACATGAGTTCAAACCCCCAGCCTACAGCAAGAATCAAGGTTTTTACACCAACGGGGTAACACACTGCTGTACAAATTAGTTAATCATTTTAAAGTTGAGAATCTTAGATTGTAAGCTAACTTGGACAATAAATAAATAAAATAAAGCAGTAACAACACTTGACAGTGTTAAATCAATGCTGTTACCTCAGAACTTCAAAATTTGATCTCAGTATTCAAAATATTTTTGTTTTTTGTATTGCTGCCAAACACCAATTACTGCAACACTGTCAACATTCTGGTTTAAATTACTATAATGAAATATCTGAATTTGGAAGCAAAATTTTTCACTTGATCTTTTTGGACTTTTTTGATCTTGTGAATTATCAATATTGATACTCATAAATGACCAAACTTGTTAGAGTTCCATAGCCCTGTCAATTGCTTAAGTTGAACTAAGTGCAAGGTTTTTTTCGAGGCATGGAGGAGACATTTTACACCTCTGTCACTCCCAACCACCAACTGCATCAGCAGTATGAAGCGGTGCCTGTACAATGATCCATCGCCCCTGTAGCTCTGCGTTAGACTCCTGCCAGCTCTGGTGTGGGGCTCCTGGGGTGTTCTTCACCACAGATAACACAATATTGGAATTCAGTCTGTCTCACAAGTGCTGTGGTACTAATGATCCACTGTCATCCCCTCCCCAGCCTCGAGGAACAGGAGGCTGTAGTCACTGCTCCCACAGTGGCTACTCCTTATGTCCTGCCATAACAATGTTGGCAGGATGTGAAATCTTTTTGTAATATCTTATAGCACAATGGAGAACACGAGCACACTGGAGAACATGAGGACTTTCAAGAGATTGTGAATAAAAGTGTATAGATTATGACCATAAATGTACAACTGAAAAATAAGATTTGGAATGATATAGCTAAGATACTGATGTGAATATTATATGGTGAAGTTCACTTTGTTAACATCTGCAAGCTCAGCAGCTGAACACAGAGAACACATAACATAAGACACCCATAAGATAAAATGTATGACCAAAAGTAAGTGGACCCTTTTCTAATGACTGAGCCAAGCTGTTCCAGCTACACCTATACAGCACACAAACGCATTCTAGACAATTGTGCACTTTGTCGCCACAGTTTTGAGAAGAAGCTTGTTTCCTGCTCCAGCATGACTGTGCCCCCCTGTGCACAAAGTGAGCTCCATAAACATGGTTTGCCCAGGTTGGTGTGGGAGAACCTGAGTGGCTGCACAAAGCCCTGACCTCAACCCCACTGAACACCTTTGGGATGAACTGGAACGCCGACTGCCTGACAGCAGTGTCTGACCTCTCTGGTGCTCTTGTGACCAAACAGGCACAAAATCCCACAGCCGCATTCCAAAATCTGCTGGAAAGCCTTCCCAGAAGAATGGAGGCTATTATAGCAGCAAAGGGGGGAATAACTCCATGTTAATGCCCACTGGTTTGGAATAGGATGTTCAACAAGCACATATGGGAGGTGACGTTCAGGTGTCCACGCACTTTTGGCCATATTGTGTTTCAAGTGCAAGCTGTGTAAAAAAAATAACCATTAACCTGCAAATTGTAATACTAAATAGCTTATATAAAAGATTTTCCTTTGCTTTTTTGCCTTCTTAACATCTGTTACAGATTTTTACATTTTTTTCTTCTTTTTATGCATCAATATAATAGATAGTGGTTTTATAACTTTTATAATATGCTGCAACATGTTAAATTTATAACAGATACTTATGAGCAGGCACATGGCTACAAAACAGCTGAGGTGTGCAGCAGATCCAGGTCCCCTGTGGTGGAGAGGTCTGCTCTCCTCCACTTTAGCAAGACTCATATTTTTTATGAACATTTCTGCTCTTGTAAGGTGCTTCTTGCAAGAACAGAAGTGTGATAGGGTGCAAATGTTAGGGTACACACAGCATGTGTTAGTGTGAGTAATATGAGCATCTGTTATGTGGGAGCAGGTTGTATACTCTGAGAGAAAAGCACATCAAATATTTAAAGGGAAAGTAAAAAGTACACTGTATATTTTCCTGATAAATAAAAGGATATTTCATCAACTGTGTGCTCTCATGTTTTCTAACTGCGCACCCTTGTGTAGGTCATGGCAGCACAGAGCCCGTCCTGGAATGACCAGGAGCACCCAGACAGTCCAACATTGGCTAAATGCATATTTAATACATACATATTAAATTTATGAACATGTCCAAAGACACAAAAGTATAAAGCATCCCAAAGTGGTCCAGTTTAAAACACCAAGATGCTGTTTTATTATTCGATTTTCTGCCACTGTTAAAGGTTAGCTACAAGCGAACAAGACCAGGTGTAAAGCAGCCTTTATAGCGGTAAAAGTTGGCCAAACAGCTGGGAGCTCTCGACACCGCTGATATGAACCAGTAACCTCGCCGCTGCTGCACTAAAGAGCAGCCTGTCGTGCCATATTAGTCAGCCGAGCTGTGCAGATAAACACAACTGCTGTGTTAGACAGCAGCCTTCAGAAGATTAAATTAATCTGACCGCCACATATTTTCTCATTTTCCGCATGATGGACAACTACATTCAACCATTAGGAGGTGGTTGCGTGTCTATTTTTTCCACCCTCTGCAGCAGGCTGCATTGATGCCCATACTGTGAATAATTTGCATTTTTACACATCTTATTAATAAACGCATAAGACAACCCTATGGACAGTAGTGACCGGAATTAACCCTTAATGTCCTCCTGCCTTCCTGTGCTTCTGTAGCTTGTCCTTAACTTTATGCATCCCGCATTTTGTGCACTAAAACAGATGCAGCAACTAAAAGGCAATTATATTTAGCGCAGATGCAATTTCTTCAAAGTGACCTTCCCTGGATCCAGAAAAATATGGAAGACTCAGCTGATTGATGTGCATGGAAGAGAGCCAACTGTTTTCATGGTTTTACCAGTCACATCCCCGTCTCCCTGTTGCATTACCGTCTGTGTCGTTTTGTATTTTTCTTTTCACGCAGCTCGAGCCCGCCAGCCAGCCAGGAACGCAGGCCATGGCTCCGCTGAAGGCACAGCATGCCGGACGTGTCTCCGAAAGAGGACTGCGTGTTACTCTCCATCAGCCGCACCAGGCTTTGACAGACATAGACTTTTGTCGGGATATTAAAGGAAGACGCCAGGACATGTCGTTCCATCAGAGCATCTAAAGGGTATACTTCTGTGATAAGGTTTAAATTGCAGGGTTAATCCCGGGCATAAATAGACTCCCCCACCCCACCACTTTGTGTGCAGTGCTGAAAGACTTAAGATAATCATTTCCAAGGGGATGGAACAAAACAGATGCTCCTCCGCAGAGGCGACATTAGCATTTCACAGTGTCTTAACTGTTCAGCAACCACATGAACAATTAAGCAATGTTGCTGCTTCTTTTCATCACACATTTAATCTGTTTAAATGCAGAAATACAGTGGGAAAAATAATAATAGACTGGAAACATAGAAAAGAGAATAATAACATCACACGATGAAAGAAAGAGGACAATAGTGCCACTGAAAATGTGTTTTATACAAGTAAAAAAAAAATATATATATATATATATATATATATATATATATATATATATTAACGTGCTTATATTGAGCATTTGAAAGATTAAGAAAAGATGTGAAAGTTACTTCAGAGATGGATCTAGACCTCATTTTCATATAACAGTTATACTAAGTAATTAATTTATGAAAATGTTCAATTGTATTTGAATCTGTGTGTGTGCGTGTGTTTGTGTGTGCACAATTTAAAAGAAAAATGGCTCGCATAAGATATTTATGCTGTGGAGACTGTAATCCTGCTAGCCAGTGAGTTTGGGGGTTAACGGCACTTTTGGCTGCTCACCATCACCAAACACAGTTGCATTTCCATAAAATCTTGTAGGATTATAAAGATACAGATTTGAAAAAGAGAAATCTCTCATTGGACTGTTTTTGAAACATGGGAAATCTGGATGGTACTTGACTGGGGGGTCTGGAACCTGGGGAGACAGCCTGAGAATGGATTGGACTTTGCCTCCAGTCGTCAGAAGCTCACACATTCGGCCATAGCAACGCTAACAGCAAGGTGAAGTTGACCTCCATTTTGGTTTCACAGTCTGTCACTTACCTTGCAGGTGCAGCTTGCTCTCAGGGCTCTGCAGTAGGACGGAGCTCACAGAGTCCAGGTTGTCGTAGCTGCTACAGCCAAGCGGGCCCGTCCGCGTCTCCGTCACCTGGGACACAGGGGACAAAGTGAGTCTTTCCAACTCCACAGGGGCTGCAGATGGAACTGTGGGTAAGGACACCATTCTGTATCCTGAAAGTTGCTGATTCAAGTCCCAGAAGGGGTTGTGTTGTCATAGCTCTGGGCAAGGTACTTACCCTGCATTGCTCCGGTAAAAATACCCAGACGCACACACATCCAAGACTGTGAGCCACTTTCGTTTTAGCAATCAGTTAAGCTGCAATATGACGATAATAAGTGGCACTGGTCATAAAGTGGCCGTCTTTCAAGCACGCCGGGCGACTCCACTCCACTCCTTATCAAGTATCACAGCAGGGAGCACTATTACCAGCTTTGTTTGTTCCAACAGTTCATACAACTGTGAGACTGGGAACTGTGCAGGCATGTACCTGGCTTATATATGTATCTGCAGTGCATGCTTTAGGGGCCTAAATGAGAAGCATGACAACTTCCTGAGGAGAAATATGATGATGAGCTGTGGAATGCTTGCCAACTCACAGCTATACAGAAGCTGCTGTGATTAAATCCATGCCCCTGACTTTCCAAATGGCTTTCTTTTAAAGACCTTAGGAGACTTTATTTTATCACAGAACCCATTATGAACGGAGCTCTGGAACATATAAAGGTTTAACTGGGGTTTAATTGTAGATTTTCATCTCAGGCCATGATATTTATTTATTTATTTATTTATT
The DNA here is from genome assembly GCA_018136845.1 of Heterotis niloticus. Taxonomy (NCBI): domain Eukaryota; kingdom Metazoa; phylum Chordata; class Actinopteri; order Osteoglossiformes; family Osteoglossidae; genus Heterotis; species Heterotis niloticus. The sequence continues at coordinate 14,872,445 of CM030891.1, forward strand.
TATTTTTCATTGATTTTCTTTGTAATTGTCTTGTTTATTGGACTTAAAGCCATCAACCTGAAAACATAAAGTACCAGACAACAGCAGTGGCAGCTACTGTAAAACCTCATTGCTGAGAAATTTGTCCTCTGCTGTTTGTGTTAACTTTTTGTTACAAATTTGGTTTTAATCTGGCCAAAGCCTGAAGCCAAAAACTTCATTAACATTAACTGCCTTTTACTTCACAATTGCTTATCTTTGGCTTCTTTTGTTGATGAAACAATTGTTGTTTATTTGTTTATTGTAATTTTCTTTTTTATTTATTTTTTCAAGCACTTAATGTTTTAGAATTAAAAAGTGGACAGCTAAAGCACATAAGCACAAACAGATCTGCGATGCTTCTTCAGAGCGGCCACCAAGTGCCGCAAGTAAATCAGTGAGAGAGGACCATCTGGCCAGTGTCTCTACACTGTGGTCCGATTATAAGATCAGCTTCCCTAGTACAGGGAGGAGGGAGCTGAGGACAGGGCAGTTTGGGCAGAGGAAAGTGGAAATCAGGATGAATTTATAAAAGCTGTCAGACAGGAAGCTCTCAGCCTCTGCAGGGAGGGCACAGAAAATCTTCATTTCTCCAGCATCCCTCCTTTGCCCATTCAACCCATCAGCAAGCAAACAAGGCAGCTAGGAAGTCCTTTGCTTCTGTGTTTTCATACTTATTGGAATCTGTCATTTGACAAGGTAGAAGGGTTCGTTTGTGTCACGGGTCCGATGGGGACGGGGCAAGGAACAAGCGCGGACAAGACACGAGGAGCTAGGGTTCATAAGGACAAAGACGTTTATTGGATAACACCAGAAATCACAGGGATAACACTCAGTAATCATGGGAAGCTAAGGTTGAGATCCCGTGCCGGTGCCGTACGGCCCTGTGCAATTTATCTCTGCATTGAGGGGTTGATCCATTGTAGCTGTTCCGGTTAGGCGGGCCCTGCCTCGCTGGTTCCTGACAATTTGAATGAATGAATATGGTATATTTAAGAACATTTAATGATATTTTAAAACCTGTGTCATTTCTGGAACGGCAAAAGTTGGAGCGGTTAATGACATCACCTCAGAAGATCTCAGGTTGGCATCTGAGCATCTACCTCTGTGACTTTTCCTTATGCCAAGCTAATATGTGACACAGCTAAAGGCCCTGCTGTGATTATTACTATGGTTTTAGCTGCAGTATCACAGCATAGTTATGGTCCCTGTAATCAGAAGGTCCCAGGTTCAAATGCTTCTCCTGCTGTGAACTAACAGAGGGAAAATTACTCACCTATTTAAATTGTTATGCAATTGTTAAATAATTTAGTATACAAATTAATATTTTAAGTTGCAAACAAAGACATCAGCTAAATGAGGAACAAAAACAGACATCAAAAATGTCCTCACTTTCGGTTGTGCTAAATTGTCTGTGAGTCTATGAATGGGGTAAAATAAGGTTATGGCAAACACACAAAACATAGCAGTAATACAGTGTAAGCAAAATCACTTGACAGCAACACAAAGTGGCTTCAGAAATAATAAGAGAAAGACACCTAAAACTGAGCCTGCAAGTCAGGTCTTTTCAAAGCAGTACCAACTGTAAATGCTCATTCACTGATTTTTAGATGACGGGACATTCTGAAGGAGTGGCCCCACTGCTTTCTGAAATGAACAGCCTCTGGTCCAGCTTCGGTTGTGATGAAAGAACTATGTTGGGCGCCACACTGATCCCGCTTCCACACCCGGATATGCAGCTACATGTGGAGCATTTAAAACACTTTTTCTCTTTGTTGACTTTCAAAATAGCTTCCAAAGAGCGGGCTGACCTTGGTTGACAAAAATGACCAAAGCTGTGCTGATATCTATGCCCCAAATGGTACATGAAATGTCCAGACTCATCATGATGGATTATAAACAGCCAGATACTTAGTACATCAGATTATTAAAATGGAAAAAGAACAAAGACGCACAAAGGGAGATCAAATCTCTGGAACATGGCAAGGACTTAGAGGATTTAGATTATTTAAGCTGTACACAACTCCCAAATCCCCTTTCGACTTATTGCTTATTCTTTCCTGGAATAGCGGAGTGAAGATGTCTCCAGGAACCCCCCCCACCACCACCGAAGCTCGTAAAGTTTCACAAGGAGGACATCTGGGAAATGTGCCATTCTCATGCATGGCGAGGCCTCACATGTTCATGCAAGTTCAAGGTAAATCTCATTAGTGCTTTAAACTTGGTGCTTTGCATTCAGCGCATACACAATAATCTGCTTTTAAAAGACATCCCGAAGTATGCTGGGTCGTAGAAGAGATTTCAGATTTCAGTATCTTAAGGGACAAAGTGATTAATTAATCAGATATAAATGGTCTGAATTTTAATCTTTGATTTACTGGTGCTCCAGTTCTCTTTTACTGGTGACCTGCAGATGGTAGGAAGTCAGCCGTTGCACCTGTGAGCTTATTGGCTACTTATTTATTTATTTATTTTTTTCCAGCATGACTTACAGTTATAAGGTTTGTATACTAAGTTGCTTACTATTTTTCATTCCTTTATAGATCTGAATGTGGATGCTCCGAGTACAAGGTGATGGTTTATTTGGGCAACTGAGGAGATGTGCAGCGGCGCCACTTGTGTGCAACCTTAATTCTTAATGATCAAAAGTGTGGTGGGGGCGTTTGCATCAGCTGCACAGGCACAGTATGCAGTCATTACTCTTGGCCCAGACGCCCAAATTTATTTTATTTCACTCCTGAATATCATTCCGTTTAGTTGTCGTTCTAAAGTAAATGCTAATTACCTCCAGACATCCATTTGCCGTGCTATACATTACAGGCAAACCTGCTGTTAACTCGAAAGCAAATGGCGTCACTGTCATGAAACCAAATGAGAGCATGTCAAGGGTAATGGGTGCGGCAGGCTTTGCAACTCTGAGATGGGATAATGCTGCTAAAATCAGCCTGGGTTTTGTTTACTTGTAGCACAAGTCATTTTAATGGCTGAAAGTGGGCAGTCATTCCCCAGGAAAATTCTGGCTGGAGGAGTCCTTGGGATGAAATTCCACTCATTATCTGACTTGAGTGCCACTATTTAGATAATCTCCCCCAATCTTGTCATGCTTTCAGTTGAATTATTCTTCAATAATTCAGTGTGGTTCCGCGGCGGCGTGCTCAGCCGGGTGCGTCACAGCCACATCTTCACGTTGCTTTCCAAAAACAAATGCACTGTGGCATGCCTGGATCTTGGAAGCACTGCTAACATTAGCACAAACAGCACAATTCTAACCTCAAGTCAGTAGCCTTCCAAAATCATCTGCTTCTGTTTCACAGATGGTCAAATGCAGGAAAGATAATTCATGAACAAAATGTATCACATTCATCATAGCAACCCGAAATACAAATTATGTGCACCATACCACATCTAAAATGTTATAATAAATCTTTGGGCAACATGAGCTCTGCAACTGGCTGCTATAGGTCAGGTCTAATTATTTATCTGATTTAAACCAAAACCGGAACACAAAGGAGTACAAGGAAAGCAGGATCAGGAAACAGTGGCACCGCTAGGACACTTGTTCTAAACCCGATGATTTTAACCTGATAGTTGCTGGTTCAGATTTAACCTCAACTATGCAAGAAAAAAATATCAATCTGTATAAATGGGTAAAACATTAAATTAAATCAATATCCCTTGGCACACGACTTTATGTATGACATTTATCAACGGCTCTGTGAAATACTCATACCCCCCACACTGCCACTTGTGTATTTGATTTCAATGGAATGACCATCATTTTCTATCTTCTCCTCCACCCTGGTTACTCAAGGCTTTCTTCAGCGTGAGAGCCTCCTAATCTTCTCTGTATCGCTTCCTGGTGGCCTGATGAGATTCAGTCTATATTGCCCATGACCTCTCTGCAGGAGTGCTGTTAGCTTAGATGATTTCTTTGTTGCTGCCCTGTGCTCTGCATGCCTTAATCGATATTTCATCTGCCATCCACAGTGAAGGAAGATCTGAACCAGTCAAAGTGCTGTTTGCTGAGATTTTGTAAATAAACGTCAAGGACGTGTGTATGTCCTTTCCTAACATCTTAGGGATCCAGCATGAAGTTCTCCTAATCATAAACTGTGTTGTGTTTCTGTGTGCACACGAGCACACTTTCTAATGACCTCAATGCCATAACAAAGCGCAAGGAGAAAGGGACCCAATCCTGCTGCTGTCATGTTCCTTGCAGACAGCAGTTTTGTTGGCTCCACTCTGCTCTTTAATTTGTTGACAGTCTCATATTTAGCTTGCTTGTTTTCTCAAGCACATGTCAGCCTCTTTCATTGCGGTCTAGACAGTGAGCTTTCATTTTTTGTTAGCTGTGCAGATCTTACTGCCCATCATGTTGCTTAAGTTGGAACAGATTTTCTCCCTCTTAAGTGGCAGAAACGGTAGCTACCTTTGATATCTTACACCCTATGATCTCCTGTCACTTACGCAGGCGTTTCGCATGTTGTCCTTGACACAGTCTCTCTGATAGCGCTTTGGCTGAGTTTTCAGTACATCCCACAGTCTTTACGCTATGTGACATTTCCTCGTGCCAATCTTAGTCGGATACGATGTAGCTAAAGGCCTCACTGTGATTATCACGTTGGTTTTATTTGCAATGTCACACCATAGTTATGGTCCCTATGACCGCAAGGCCACAGGTTCATACCCTTCTCCTGCTGTAGTACACTTGAGCAAGGTCCTTACCCTGAGCTGATAGAGGAAAAATTAGCCAGTTGTACAGATGGGTAAATCCTCATAAGTAGCTTACCGTCGCATAGCCAACACCATGAGTTGCTCCACAGCTGCTGATTCAGATCTGAGCCAGGGGCCTCCATTTTTATTGGGCTTCATATGGAGTTCTTGCTTTCCTTCCACACCTCAAAGCTAAGCAGTTTTGATGAGGCAGTTATTATAAAGTGTTACAGGTGTGTGTTTATGGAATTATATGTCCTGGTGTCTGTGTGTGTGTGTGTGTGTGTGTGTGTGTGTGTGTGTGTGTGTGTGTGTGTGCGTGTCCTATGATTTGATGCTGTGCATTCCCAGGTGTGCCTCAGCTTATAACATGCTCTAAGGGCCTGGCTGCAGACTAGCAGAGCACCATCTATGTCAATGGGATTAGCAGGAGACAATCGGTAAAGAAGAAATGAATGCGCTTTAATTTGTTCTCTAATGTGAGGCCCAAATTATCCAACATTAACTAATAACTGCAAACATAGCCCAAATGTTCTGATAACACCGATGTTCCACAGAGCAACTATGGTCATAACTGCTCAAAACTGACCAGAGGGGCCTCAGCCTGTGTTCAGCTGGAAAAATGGGATGCACTTGCCTTCGGAGATTTGGTGAATGTTACTGCAGTTTGGTCTAAATCTACCCGAGAAAAATGCTACACGAAACTCAGTCACTCCTGGAGATCAGTGTGAGGAAATGCTTTAAAAATCTTATTCATGCTAGTATGTCAACAGCTTGAACAATATTTGGATCTACATCGACAACTTTCTATTTTTTTAATTTTTGGGGGGATTTTCTTTTTCATGCCAGTTTAAGGTTCTTCAGAGAAAAAAGGAGATTCGACAAATTAGAGTATAAATATTAGATATCAGCACAAAGCTACATTTGTTTCTAATATTGCCATTTTACTTTCTCCCTGCTTTTGCACGTCAAATTTCAGCCTGGTGGCTTACATTGATATGTATGAGCCCGAGATACATTTTTCCTGGGACCGCCTAAATGAGATGCAAGATCTATTCCATCCGACAGATTTGGAAAAGATGACAAAAAGCACCACATCACCATGCATTAACATACCAGGTCCGCGTACACATCGACTGAAAGTGATTCATGTGGAAAGTGACCTTGAGGGGGGCGTAGAATCCCATTTCAGAACACAATTATCAGTTTACGAAAGAAAACATTCAACAGTAAAATGATTTCTTTTTTTTTCCTGCCATTAAAATGCTTCATTGGCTATATTGTCTTTTTTCCCCATACTCTGCCCCTACAGAAATGGCACATTGCAAATTTGGGCCTAATATACCGTAATACATGATGCTCTTTTCATTTTCCCAGCAGGCTACAAGGTCTTGCACAGTTTGAGGTATATAATGCTTTGCTTTGGAGTTATCGCTTTCCACTCGTAGTCCGCGACTCCTACATTGAGTCACCGCATGCTGTTTGTGTGAAATTGATTTCGCTTCAATTATCTGATTGCTTTTCCTGTCTCGAAATAGATCTCAAACACCATCTCTCGCTTTTTTGCTTGTGTTTTCATTTCATACCCCCTACAGCCACAGCCCCCCCCCTTTTGGTTGCTAGATGAGCACAGCTCAAACTGGGTGAAACTGTATTATTAACCAGATGACCATGCTGTAAAATTCAGTTTGAGATGCATGGACGCCTTTCCAGTAATAAAAATAGGTGGGTGACTTTTTAGACTCCGGACCTTTACGACAGCCAAGAACAAGCTGGCCTAAGAAATGTATTTATAGTTTGCGTTCTGTGTATATATGCTGGTTCATTGACAGTCCCTGTGTGTCTGCCACCTGACGGGGATCAATATTGCTGAGATACGGCTGTGTTTGTTTTGATAACCTCCTGTCTTTCACAACATCACCGTCTCTCTTTGTGCTGCTGGATCTGCTTTCCTCGTCCACTTTATTCCCGTAGTGAGATTCCATAAAATGGTTGCGTAGCACAAAAGTGTTTTAATTCTGTCTGGAGGCCTTTGCAAATCAAGGGAGATTTCAAGAACAACAATAAAAAATAAATGAATGGGGAAAAAAAATTGACATTGGGATGGTTTGGGAATGCTTGTGGCTGAAAATGGAATTGCTTTTCTTTATTCTCCTAATGCTCAAAGGTTCATTGATTTCTTAATGCTGAAAGGCAAGAAGGGATTTACAGAAATCATTGGATGAGGCAGGCAGCGTTCTCCAGGGGGGTCTTAAAAATACCCCATACAAAGAATCTCCGACTTGCTGTCTGCGTTACTGAAGTTCCGCCGAAAAATCTCCATTTTTATTAAGGGTGCCATGTTGGCGGAAAGCTCCTGAGCGACATCTAGGCTGTGGCATCTTGGGTGCTGGGAAGGAGAGAAGAGCCTGGCTGCAGGGCCTGACCACACATGCTCTATCTGTTTGCGTGTCTGCTACAAGCGCACCAGAACCTGCTCAAGAGCTGCAAGAGGCACATGTGTTGCCTTGAGGCGAGGGATTCTGAAGGCAGCGCATTCTGATACAGAGCAACACTTATTTTATTACCACGACTGCACCAGTACGCCACTGTGTGAGCAAAGGGTTGCGCGTATGACCATGGGCCTCTGTTGCAGGGGCATGCATGAAATGGGAAGTTTTTCATCCACAAGTCAAAGCAAAGGAAAGCAGAAAGCAGAAAGAAAAATCAGTTCATGACCGTGTGGCACAGCCACTTAATATCTTTGCTACCATGCATTAAAAAAAATCAAAAATAAATGTTATAAATTGCATATTTGTGGCAGAGCAGGCCATCCAGTGTTGAAAGCTGCCACTCATCAAAATGAAATCAATATCTAAAGGGCAGGGCAGTCACCCTGCTTTGGAGGAGAGGACAGAACAAAGTACTGAGCTGCACTGTACATCAGAGATGGCTGTGCGCCGGCTGTGTGACTGCAGGCAGGGAACAGGCACTTCCGCAGCTGAGTTTGGAACGCTGGGACTGCGCCGGCTGATTTGGATAATGTTCTTTGTGCCCAAGCCAGCAAATATTATTATGAATATCACTGGGCACCCATGGCTTTATTTATATTTGTGCTTTTGTTTTTTTTTTCCTTCAAAAATGCTTTTGCATTTATGCTTCTTTAGCTTGCCTCACTATTTTTTTTATAAATTGGCATTGAGTTTTTTATGTGCTTTTTCTAATATAAGAAATGTTTACTGGCTCCATGGGTAACAAACAGTATAGTTATGAATTCTTTGCTTACCTATTTTCTGAAAATTCTCTTTGTTGCAGAGTGAATGTGGCCTGAATTTGGCTTATAGGTGCCAGAAAACAGCTGGCAACTACGTGAGGAATGATGCTGAAGTTGATGATTATGGGATCAACAACTGGCAATAAATGGAAGCTCGTGGGGAAAATGTATTTTTTAGCTTTTATTAAATTTCTTACATTCAAATATAAAGTATACATGAGTTTTAGTCTTACAATTGATTATTTATTATAGCTATAACCAAGGCTTGTACAGAGCCCAACCCTAAGAGACATGGAGGAACAGCTGTATTATTAAGGTACAAACAAATCAAGTTACAATGAGATTTCTTGAGCCAGCTGTGATCATAAGATGAGCATATCTGAACTGCTGAATATAATAAATATTCATATTAATTTGTATTCTAACGGGTTTAGTTTAAGCTTTTAATAAACATCTGTGACCCTGCAATAGATTGGTGGCCCGTCCAGGGTAGAAGTCCCCTATCGTAGCCCCATCGATTCTGTGAAGGACTGTGGACATCTGCAACCCTGTCCTGTACAAATGGTTAGGAATAAAGGGAGGATGAATTGATGTCCAAGGATGTCCATCAGTGCATTGTGTTTTTAGAAGGCCATACAGTAAAAGAGAGTTATGTGCCGCCTATAAACGCTTTAGAGGGTAATACGCTGCCATTGCCTGCTTCGACTTGACGCAATGAATTAATCTTGAAATGAGGCTGTCAAACCCAGACACATTTTGAGCGTAATTACGCTACAATGCAAATTAAATTACCGTAGGGTGAGAAAACAAAGCTCTTCTCCTTCAGAGGATGAATGAACTGTATGACTGGAAGATGGGGCAAAGCAGAAAAAGTGACGCATCTGCATCTGGGAACTTGAGCCCTCTCTGCGCGGTTGTTGCAAGTGTGCCACCTGGACATGCTTAGCGAGAATGTGCTGCGTGAGCTTCTTTTTCCACACCCCACCCTCCCAGGTTGAAGCCTGCCTCCCCACTTCTGACTCAGCAGTCATAGTCAGTTTCACTTATATTCATCATGCTTGACTTCCTGCTGCCGAGGGCTTGTTCTGCCAGAAGCCCTCGGTCACTCTGTCACTCCTGACCATAGAACTTGGTGGCCCGGCTGCGAGTTGGCTGTGTTGGAGCCAGTCGTGTGTGGCAGTGGTTGACAGGATGATAGAATTTACCTTAATGGCGTTGGTGGAAATCTGGATCTCGTGCAGCTTCTTCATGGTCCCATCCCGGTCTATGAAGTACGAGGAGGCCAGTTGATGCAGGGCCTCAACACTCTGCGTGATGTTCACTACCTTCCGGTCTAGCTTATTCTTAGCCATGTACATGGTGAGGGCCTCCTCACCTGCAGAGAAAAGGCACAGACACCTTTGGTCATCGCTTTTTCACTTGTTCAAACACTGTGTATCTCTGCCACAAGAACACCAGATGCCATATAAAATTTCTCCATCAAAACTGTCAAAGCTATGGTTAAGCACTAATGCTGCTGTGGGGGAATATTTCCACGTCAGCTTTAATCACTGTTATTATGTCTTGAACTGAATGAGGTTTTCTACACACATAAACCATGAACTCTCCCTGAAAACTTCCATTAGTTCATGGTACCACTTTTGTCCTTAGCATAAAGCTTAACAACGACGAATCTGTACTCTTTGCCTCTCTTGAATTCCTTGTTCAGGCAGTAGGTAAAGAAGCAATGGAGCAGATGTAAACAGGAAATGGTAGGGCATGGAGCCACACCCACAACATGCTGTCTGAAAGCCTTTTCCTTAACCGTTCCAGCTGGATACTGCATTCTCCTGTGGTAGAAGGGGAATTGGCAGTGAGAGGGGGGATGGGGCCATCTTTGGCAGAATGCAAGGCTGACGTCATTGGAACTCCAGGCACAACGCAGATTGATTTGTTCTCCAAGGACCTTGCAGTTGGCTTTTTGCTAATAGTTTTGGTCCATGTTTTCTTGTATTTGCAAGACAGAAGTGAGACAGCTTTGCTTTTAGACCACTTGGCTGTGTTTTGTAAATGTTATTTTCTGCCTTTCTATTTGCCATCATGGCTCCCTATGCGTGACCACAATTCGGCATTTTATCATTAATGCTTTTAGTCCTTTAAGAATCATGTAGGTAATTGGCTTTTGTGAGACATTCTGGACACTGAGCCATATTTTGGAAAACTCAGTGGGCAACCCAAGATAAGCATAACATAAAAATATTGTATTTCTGACTGATATTATTATTATTATTATTATTATTATTATTATTATTATTATTATTATTGTTGTTGTTGTTGTTGTTGTTGTTGTTGTTGTTGTTGTTGTTATGCATTTTTGGTTTAAAAAAATACATGGACTCCTTTCCAGTTACATGGATGCAAAAATAGCATTCAGTATTAAAAGTAAGTACACAAAAAATGTTTCTGGAAGCTTTTGAAAAGTTTTTGTTTGCGAAGCAGTTGAGTAACAAGTTTAAGCTAGAAATCAGCTGAAATTCCTTCCCAGCTCTTCTACAATAATTTGGAGAGATGTTGGTTTGTTGTAAGCTGTTTTTATTTGATTCTTCTCCACAGTTTGCCCAGTTTGCCCATACAAAGGATTTCCCAAGTGTCCAGATGCACTTAAACTTTTGACTGGCACTATCCATGCAGCTCAAATGATCTTAGTCCACCAACCCATCACAGCATCGGAGCTTTAACTGTTACATCTCAGATTAAGGCAGTATGTTCCACTTTCATCAGCAGGCCAGTGCATCTATAAAGGTGGCTTGATGCAATATTTGGTCTAAATTCAGGCATGTTTCAGACCTCAACCTTCTTGAGCTCGTGGGACCAGCAGCACTTTATAAATGTGCTGCCTTTACTGCAGCAGAATCTGATTCTGGAAAAACTAAGGACTCAATTGAACACGTTGTGTGTTCCGAAGAAGGCGATAAAAGTGTAGGTGAAAGAATACATCCTCACTTGGTTAGATGGAAGACACAGCGAGAAGTGCCACAGTCAAACCTACCATCTCTCCTAGAGATGACATTCAGATTTAATAATTCAGCAAAAAGTTCCTCAGTGTTCCATACTTTGAGGTGAAGTACCTGAGACTTGTTGCTTTGCACTGGCCCACTTGTATTCGGGTCTTCTGCTGGGATGTCTTGCAGACTTGGAGCTTTGTTTATCATGGCTTTGATCCTCATTTCAGATGAGGGAGTGGAGTTGTCATGCAGTCAGTGGAACTCTGACTCACAGGTGACTCTTGCCTCAGTGGACTGCCATAATGCTCCTTCCACGACCTTTTGATGGTCTCATTTTCTTTATGGAGGGCTCTAGCACCTCATAGACCTCAATCCACAGGACCAAAACAGGCATCTGCATGGAAATGTGAAGAAACTGACTGTGTGGAAACCTGAAGGTGATGGAGACCTATACATTTTGTGAATCTCTTTCAGTCTGGTAACGGTAACATTATGCCTTTGTCTCAAAGTTGGGGTTTTTCACTAAAAGAATTCATTTGGGCTTCCTGTTTTAAGACTGGTTTTTTGCAGCTATGACAGCCCTTTCCTTTCTACCATGCACATATGAACCATCCTTGATTATGATACAATCAAAGGCAGATTTCTTGCTGGTTTGGCAAAGCAAACTTAGGTCAGCCCAGTTATTTTTTTTCTTGCTGATGTGCTATTCTCAGTTTCTTTGGGATTCAACTAAAAAAATTCCAGAAAAATCAAAAATATCTGAGGACTTCAGACAGTGTACATTGCTATTCGCCATGTTTGGTTGGGGGACACAGTGTCTTCAAGGAAGAGTAAAACAAAAAGTCGTTTAGTTTAACTTGTGTGTCAAGAGTCAGCACGGAGGCGCCTAACTGTTAGCCAGCTGTTTGCAGATGAGATGTTCACTAATCCTGGTGGGAGGGTTACCAGGGCAGCTGATTGGCATGTTTTTAGTACCCGACCCAAAACCCATTAACTTGTCATTTCCTGGTCTTCTATTCCTGATGAAAATGCATCTACCTCCCAGTTTCCATTTGTTGTCTGTTTTTTGTGAGTCGGGCTCTGCTGAGGAGCAAGGTCAGTTTTTTTTTTTTTTGGGGAGCTTTTCCATAGCTTTGGTCACACTGGATTTATGAAAGGTAACATCTTATCCACAAGAACCTCCCAGACCAACAAAATCTACCAAAGTTATATTGTAGTTTAAATACGTGTGGATATAGACGAACATACATGTGGCCAGTCAAGGACCACAGTCCAAAACATTATTTCGCAAATTCCTTTATTGGCATCTGCGGATGGAAAAAAAGCCAGGAAGGTGTCTCAAGCTTCTTTATTACTTTTAATGTAACAAAAGTAGGCCTTTAGGGCAGCTCCTGGCACACCCTGGGCTCCTCAGTTTATAAGTTAATATAATAGCACATTTTAATGTGCAACTAAAAGATTGAGATGAGTGACTCTGAAGGATGAAGGAAACTGAACGCTGACACATTTTCTAATGCAATCATTTACGATGCAAGTGTGCCGTCTTATTTTTCAGGGAGTTCTCGCACCCCTGCACCGTTTTATAGATAATAAGGCCAAGAATTCACAAGTTTCCCGTGTAGCACCAGGTTGGTTTCATTATACTGCCTACAGCAGATACCCTTTTCAGCTTCAGTCAATACTTCTGAGAGCCGTAATTAGAACATCAAAGTTTGGGCCAAAACGAAATGCCGTTGCAAGTCGAACCATGTTTCCAAAATACTTCTGTGGCCTGAAAGCCAGAAGCAGCTTGCGCTAGTTACTGCAGATCGCTTTTTTAAATTCACCCGTAACCTGCTACCACCGAGTAAAAACCATGTCCACACAAAGGCGGGGCAGACATCACCAGAACCTGACACAGACAAACCAGACCTGGAGGCAGCTTCATTGAATGTGACAAATTAAAACTGATGCAGAACAAAACCATTTGTCTTGGAATGGCCAAAAAAAAAAAAAAGCAAAAGAAGCCACAAACACAATCTATGTAGCCAGCAGCTCTCGTCTCGATTACTCCTTCTGTATCATAGCTGGCTCTTATATTCCTCATTCTTGTCAGGACCTGTGACTAATCGCAGAGAAGCCCTGCGGCTGCAGGTGCAAGGTGTGACATATCTACACGCTCCACACAGCCACAACCGCAAATGCTGAGGCCGGACTGAGTAAAAATTGATTCTGTTGCTGCGTTTGTGACATCTGCCTTTAGAGTAACTGTGCAATGAACCCTGTGTAGTTTTATTGTCTGACAGAGGCAGTCCAGGGTCCAGATCCATGTTGAGATCAGAGAAACAGGAAGCTTACCTCCCAGGGTGGCAGAGATGAGGATGTGGGTGCCATACTTCTTGATGATAGTGTCAATGAATTGCTGCGTGGAGGGGCGCCGTCCCAGCAGTCGCATGCTGCGCTGGAATTCCGGCATCAGTGGCACGGGGTTCCGGATCAGGTCCCTCCGTTCGATGGCGGTGTTCCTCACCTTCCAGCGTGCAAATTCTCTGCAGGGGCCCAACACACAAGGTTCTGCTAAATAGGCGTAACCGTTTTCCGCATTAAATGACATCGAGATCATTTGTCTGAGCTATCCTTCACTTTCCTTCTTGACCACGTAGCTCTCACACAACTATGATCAGTATTTCAGGTCAGTAGTAAAAATGGACTGGACTTGGTAAAAATCACCACTTCCGTGACCAGCACAGCAGTTCATGACACTGTCTCTGCCTCTACCATGCTGGGCAGAGAGACTCGTTCAATCCTTCTCAACAGCTTACAAGCACTCAATGCTTGAACCCTAATACCTCAAATTTTATCTCCTGAGTCCAGAAGACCAATTTCCATTCTTTCAGTTTCCAAGTTCTTCTTGCCCAGGGAAGTCTGGTTTCAAGCTGGTGTACTAGTTGACATTATTATTATTATTTATTTATGTAGCTTTTGCCAGAGTGACTTACTCTGTAAATTCAGGGTAACCATCTTGACCTGCATTACTATGGCAGGATTTGCACTTGGTTGCATAAGAATAGTTCAAACTTCCACTAACAGTTCAGGTTTGAAGTCTTAAACCCTCCTGTCCCTGAGATAAGAGCAATTGTGCTGCTAAATTACCCCAGTGAACATTTTTGTGGCTTTGACTAAGAGACAAAACCCAGATCATGTGTACCGCATCACTTTTTATGTTACTTAATAGAATACCTCCCAAAAACTACTAGAGAAACTTGTGAGAACTTTGCTTTATTTTGTAAGCACAACATAGTCAATATTAGCAATAATATAGTGTATCTCCGCAAAGTTAAACAAATTGAACCATCATCTGGAATCACACACCCTCAGTATGTCAGTCACAGCACTAAAAGGGTCTTATGCATAAGACAATGATTGTGTATTTTTGGAGGCCAAAGTGCTTTTAATTTATAACACCCTGTGGATGTAAGTCTTTGCTTTGTATTCATTTTCTCAAACAATACCCCAGGCTGTGCCCTTGTCCTTTTAATTTCCACAGAGACAAATTTCAAATAGCATGGGTCCTGGGAAGTTGTTTAGCAGAACCAGTTTACAAAACCATTGGTACAATTTAAGGCTTGAAAGGGGGGCTTATAATGAAAATGTCAACGGGCAGCTCCAATCAGTAGATATCCATATACAATTAAGTCTACATTCTCAATTGGAATAATCAGATTTACGCAATGGGTGAATTATTCTTTGCCACCTTTTCAAAATGATCTAAGTGTTTTTTAAGTACTGCCCTTCTAGGGAATGGAAACAAATGTATGCAAATTACATTGTGTCTGCATTTTTTGGCATTAACAAATCTCAAGGTAAACTAGGTCAGATAATGAGGTACATTAAGTCTCCGCATGAAATGTGAATGTTAAAGAAAGAAAAAACATTGTCTAAGTGAAATATGTTTCAGCCTGGCTCATTCTGAATTTATCTCTGCCACAGCATTTGGAATTTGTTTCTGGAAACCACTTCCCCATTCAAGTTCAGTAGTTTGCTTCAGCCATCTTCTTTGGATCGCTATCAATGAAGGCTTTATGTCCGGCATACAATGAGCCCATTGCACTGGGAACCACTTTGGTGGTTTATCCATGATTTTTTTTTTTTTTTGCCACAGCCTCCAACTGGAAGGCAAGGTGGAATAATGGCTGCAAACAATAAAATGAAACAAATGTATAAATAAGCAGAAAATATGTCACAATAGCAGAGCTATAAGGCTTTAAAGAAAGAAAGATTAAAAAAAAAACCTACTCCAAAATTTCCCAGTTTCCCAAGTTCTCAACTAAATAGAGGGAGTTTGTATCCGTCCCGGGGAGGCGTTTCACTTTGTTTCATTTTGCCTGCGTCTGGCACATCGATAGGTGTTACGTTATCCGGATTTATCGCCTGCCATGTTCTGGTTTTGGTCAAATTTGCTTTGCAAATAAGTAAATCTGCGAGCAGGGTATTCATTCAGTACATGCAGCATGCAGTATAAAGAAGAAAGCTATGTGGACACAGGGAAGCCGCTACATTTTGCTGACACGTGTTCTCTGGTTCGACGCCGAGTCAACAAAATGTGATTCACACAGGTGTCGTGCTTATTATAGCGCAGGCAATCTGTCCAAATTTTCGCACTGTATCAGTGGATTTCTGCCACGGCCTGCTTGCAAAAAGCAAATAAGTACCTGACTCGTCTAAAGGTTTGGAGTTTTCTCTCATTCTCCCCCCCAGCACACACACAGAGACACTCACGCCCGCTTCTTTTCCTCAGCAAAACTGCCAAACTGTCACCCGTTCCACCCCGTGATCGCTCATGGCCTCACTCCAGATTACATTTCACCAATTATACATGGCTGCTATTAGTCAGGAATGTCAGCAGTAAATCACTGCGATTCACCAAAGGCCGCCAGACAGAAAAGAACAAAAATGTCAAATGTCTGCTTTGTTTGCGCATGCCCTCCGTTTGCCCACTGGACAAGCTGGCACAGCAAGCAGAAGTCTGCAGCACAAATTCCTGCATGGTTTGCTAAGAAAATCACAGTCCTTGATGGTAAAGAAATAAGCTGTACGTTCTATATGAAGGTCCAGGAGGGTCCAGGAGGGGCCTCAGGGGTCCATGAATCATAGGTTTGCTACCAAAATAATGCTAGCTAAAAAATAGAAACAGAAATAAAGTTCTGCCACACTCTAACACAATTCTATGTGAACATCATCCATCTTTAATGCAATAAAATGAGTGTGCTATTTTCTCTGAAATTATTTGTGAACGTTTTTCAAGAATGGATATTTTATTTCAATCCATTGCTTAAAATGTTTAAAAACCTGTTTTAAATGATCTATGTATTACATCTTAAACTGCAGAGTTAAATGTTTATATCTGTGTATATTTACATTTACATTTATATATTCACATGTAGGGGATGTGGTGGTGCAGTGGGGTAAGCTGTTGTTTCTTAGCTTGTGGGCTGCTTGCCTAATGTGGAGTTCAAGTCCAGCTCAGGGGGGTCTGTGTGGAGTCTACATGTCCTCCTCCATGTTTGCAACCCCCTAAGGAAAAAATATGCCAGAAGAAGGCAATGGCAAACCCTTTCTGTTCTTCTCTGCTTTGAAAGCCATGTTGGTGGTTGCCCAGGGGTCAGAAATGACTTGATGGCACTTTCCAATTTCTATACATACTGTGTATATATATAAAATTATATTTATACATGTACATGAAAGCAGTGCAGGCAGCCGGGAAATGCGCTGCAAGCGCGACACTGAATCTGCCAAGAGAACCAAGAGAGATGAATCAGAATAACATTCACCAAATCTGTTGTACAGTATGTATTGCTTTCTTTCAAAGAGCACCCCCACCCCATAGCATCAGAGACTACCACAGAGCCATATGCGAGGGACATATGTATTTTGGTTCATATTCTTGGATTAGCAGAACTGGCAGATGGAATCTGAATGTGATGCAATGCTTCATTCTACCAGAGCGCAGTGCAATGACCTCTTGGTGGACGTCAGTGTACCACAAACATTTCCCAAAGCCCACATAGGTGATTACAGGCCATGGAAAATGGCCACATAGTCCATAGAAAGGACTTTTAGACAGGTAGAATACCTGGCTACCCCCAAAATCAAGTCCATGAATCAGTGAGAAGAGTCAGGTTCTACATCTACATCAGCAAGAATAGAAAGTGCAACTCTGCTTATATAAGTAATAGAAATGCCACTCTTTTAAAAGCAAGAAAAACAACTTTGTGCTGTAATATAAGAGAATATGTCACTTTTTTTTTTAAACAGCTTTTTCTCGAATACGTTTTGTTTACGTATTGCAAAACATCCATTTGTCTGCACTGAGTTCAGATATACAAGACATGCGATGCATTACAGTACCGGATAGATTGCTCCTTTTATGGAATATAAAAGCAGGAGTATTTATTTTTTTATGCAGTAAACATATTTTTCCCAGGACAAGTGAAATCCCTTTTAAGTGCTTTTTGGTTGTATTTTTCCCCTCTCTTCCTTTGGGGAGACTTTGTAAAGATGTTTCAAGAGTATTGGGTTTTTAAAAGAGAAAGAGAAAATGTATCAGCCATCCACATTTGGCTCCCCAGAGATCTAATTTGAGAGATTTCAGTGGATCCCAACCATCTGACTCCCTCAACCCATGATCAGGATGCTGAGACAGATATCAAATTAGTCCTAAGAGATCACCATGCCCAGTCTAACTGACAACAACTAAACTGCTGACCCTTCTTTACAATGGGGGTGCTGCTAGCTTTGCTGCTTCTCCTCTTGCAGAACCGTTCGTTCTTCTGCCCCTTTCTGAGAAAGTGAAATTTGACACCCAAATACTAACGCATGCAGAAACAGCATTGCCTACTGGGCACATTATCAGGAGCTGCTTGTCAAGGTGGTCCAGAGTCTATCGTGGAATTATAGGCCATGAAGTAAGGTAACCTAAGGTAAGGGACACCAGTCCATCTCACAATCACAGCGGTGAATTTAAAAATGCCTGTTCACCTAAAACACTTGTATTTGGACTGTGGAAGGAAGCAGAGCTCTGTAAACTGAGCCAAATGTGAGCCCACATCCAAACCCACAGCCCAGGACCTGTCAAGTGCCAACACCAAGATTCTGGCCTCTTAAGAAATGTTAGCCAGTGAACAATTATACTTCCAAAATGTCTTGAACCTCAAGAACCAAAAAAACCTATATATGATCTTTTGCATCTGCCTTACATTTATATTAATACCACAATACAACTTTTCCGGCAAAGTCTTTATTGTAACATATTCATCGTAAGGCACTGTGAGCTGAATTTTACACAGCTGAGCATTGAGGACATTTTTCTTTTTAAATCCAACAATATCATCTGGGCATTGTGTGAGTGTGCCACACTGAAAGGCTGCATTGCTCATTCCAGGCTGTTCTCTGCACCGCTCATCTTCAGCAAGTATTCAGAAACAGGCCTTTCTGAAGTGTGGCTCCGCTTCACAGTTCCACTCTGGAGAGCGAACGAGCGAGTGAGTGACATAAGACGTCATCGTCCCAGTAATACACAGAGCTTGAACGATTCACGTACCTTGGCTTTTCTGCCTGCTTTTGCTATCCACAGCAGCGGCAACAAAGACCGGATTGCCCGAGTGTGAAATTTGGATGTCTATTACTGGCTGTCTACAATTGCCATATTTCATCATGCAGATGGCTGTCTGGCAGTGTTGCCGAAGACTGATATTAGAAACGGGGCTAAGTTGTACTGCGCCAGGACGATGCCATCTTTTTGCTGCATCATCTTCTGGAGACAGCTAAGGCTTCATCGCTCTGTTTTGTCACTCATCTATCAAACTGTCTTGGCAAATGAGGAGCTGATGTCCTGCGTGTCCTGTTTATACGTCCCTAACCGTGTCAGGAAGCCAGTCAATTTTCTGGTCTATGAACCACATTTCACATTCATCTTGTCCTTACTTTACATCTTAATGGAAAGAAGAAATGCTTTCTTATTCGCAAGTATGCTAAATAAGTGTGAAAGTTACACTATTCGTTCCCTAGAATTTCAAACTGGAGTTTTCTATGTTTTTTCACTGCTCTTGTTTTTGACCATTGTCATTCCTTGGGATGACCCCATAGCATTCAGGATAGTGAATGTGATGTTGACAATTATTATTACCCCATTTCCAGACAGAGACCTGGTCCTGCATTCAAACGCCACATCTATTCTCCCTCCTCCCAGCCCAAACGCACACCTCACTCCCTCCCTCCCTTCGTCCGCACCCTTTGATATGGCTGCTTCCGGCCGTGGTGCCCGGTCCATGTTAATCTGCCTAAAATCCTTTTGACTTTGTCTACAATTACTGCCCGGAGCAGCTGCCAGGGGGCAAAGAACCCCAGTTGGGGTTTTCATAATCATCATACAGCCAGAGCAAAGGCATAAATCAGACAGGCCTGGAATACAATTGAATTCCTAAATGATTTTGAACCTCCAACCTCTTTAAACATATTATGGAATAAATCTTAATAAAATGCCTTTTTTCCCAGGGTTGGAGATATTGCAGAAATCTATGCATCTCATTTCAAGCACTGACTCCCCAAATAGTGCAGGTATACAGAGACTGAAGGTATAAATCTGACTCTGTTTTCAGCCTCAGTGATTCATCCATACGACTTGATACACTTCTGTAGGAGGGCACAAAACACAGCTATTTATAAAGGCTGTGCATAAAGACAATTACTGAGCGATAAAGCCTAAAACAACACACAGAGCTAAATACAACACCTATGGTGCAAAAAGCAGAACAGCTTCATAACTTTGACAGTGTGCGTGTACAGTGTACATTCACTATTTGTTAAAATTGATGTAATGACTGTAAGAAGCGCCATAATGCATGTGCTGGATTCCTGCAGAGTCCATCTGTCTGTGTTGGTGGCAGCTGCCCCGATGGCAGTTACCCCATAGTGTGAGCAACACGGAGACTTACAAAGAGCTCACTTTCATTTCCACCAGCAAGACTGTACAGTTTTGAGTCACACACTGAATATGCGACTGTACTAAAAGTTATTCTCAGTCATGGAATTGGTAGGGTGCAAAAAAGCAAGTGCAAAACAAAAGCTTTCTTTGAGCTGCTGCTAACAGTAGTGATTATTTTCATATTGTGCTTGACAACCTGAAATTAAGCAAAGCTTATTTATTTCTTTCATTGGCCACATGTGGTGCTTGTCTTGTTACCCAGGTGTGGTCCATGATCCAGGTGCTGGGGTATGGTGTTGCAGCCCTTATCAGTTTTCAGCAATGCATAAGGCAGCTTTACAATGATTTATACTTTTGTACAGCAGTGTAGTTTTCTGTACCATACCAGACCGTTTCCAAGAGTGAAATGCAAGCAGGACTCAAACTAGGACCTAGAGATTAGAAGGTGATCCGCCTACCTGCTACAATACTCTGTGTACAACACCATCTGAGCTAAGCGATGAGCTCTCATACTAAAGCAGGGCAGCATACATCTTTTGGTGTTGCTCTTTGTTTCAGTTGTGCCACTAATCATGAATGAGAAGCAGCGGTTTGGAAATAAACTCTAAACTCTTTTCTGTAGAAAAGTCTCTCAGATGTGTTTGTCTGAAGCCATACCAGAAAATCAGAACATCCCCACAGGTAAAGGAAGTTTGCACTCTTTTGTACCTGAATGACCATGTTCTCAAGCAACCTTTGCATATGTTTTATTCTTATTCCCAATCATTTACTTGATGCCTTTGTCCAAGGTGATTTGCATTATTAGCTGTTTAGACTAAGCTACTTATAGTGATTTAAGCATTTATACAGCAAGGTAATTTTTACTGTATGGTACCCTTTCAGCACAGGGTAAAAACCTGTGTATTACAGAGGGAGTCACAATGTAAACTCGAGTCCTCAAGGCAATGACTTCAACCACTACTTTGCCCACTACTGTAAATACAATAATAAATAAGTATAAAATCAGTGATTGAAGGCTAAACTGTCATAACTGCCATCAGCTGAATGCTTGGTAGAAGCCATCTCCAAACAGACATATACCGCGGCATAAGTGCTTTTTACTTTTTAAAGTAAGTGGATGAAGGATGCTTATGTATTAGTCATGAAATTTACCTTTCATCTGCATCTTGTTGAAAATGGATTTGAATACGGCCGGTGCAATATTTTGATTTATCCTTCAGCATTGCGCTTTTATCCAGCATCCAGAATCCAAGTTATTGCGCAGGACTAGATGGGCTGGCAGCAAAGCGTCACCACTGACTGTTGTGGCACATCTGTCTAACTCTGGGCAGATGATGGGAAATTTTTCTACCAAAGGATCGATTCCCCAAATCTCAACTTCTGCTTTGCCGCAATAAGGCAGCATCCTCCTATGTGTGCATGTGTATGTGTGTGGGGGGGGGGGGGCTGTCCATCCCAAGTTGGGTTTTCAGTCCAATGGGACTGTGTTTCAGGAAAATTTCATGTGCAAATTGCTAGTTTCATTTTCACACAGAAATTGTGTGTGCACAGGCTGTGATTAACCATGAAGTGGATCAACAACAAATAGATTTTTATGCAAATGGCCTACAGAGGCTCAGACTAAAGGGACTGAACTCTCTGATGACCTGAATCTGGTTTGTTTTTCTACATACAGAATGTTTTCTTATTATCCTTCAGTGGCTCAAACTATAGTTATTAATTTAGGGTTTAAAACCAAACAGGTAACATTACAGTGGAAACTGAAACTGGAAAATGTAACAGCACACCAAATTTGTCCAGATTCATCAAGAAGAGAGTGATCTTAAATGATAAATATTTATAGCAGAATATTATTTGTATTGTGAGGTGCTTCTCTACCTTTGGAGGAAGGTGCAGCTCCTTTCCTAGCAGTGTGGTTACATTCCACATCCCAAGAGCCATTTCCTATTAAGGTGGCCTAAGCCCGTTTGCCTCATCTCGGCCCATCTCCCAATCGGCACTGCACCCAAAATCCATGCTTACTGCTGTGGGTGGTGACCCTACAAGGCTACTAGCATAATCTTTTTGCCCTGTACCATGTTAGATTAGGTGAGTTATCTTACTGCCAGGCACTCACGAGTCTTACATGTGTAATTCAGATTGCTTCATGTTTGGCCCCCACCTGCAAATTTGCCACCCCACCCACCACCCACTGAAACCCATCCATCACAGCAAGATACCCATTTGTAGAAGGTTGCTTCACAATAGGTAGGAGGGGACATTCCAGCAATGAAATGACATATAGTTTTGTTCCAGAAGTGGTCACTTTGCTAACAAGCGCTGAACTGTGGCCTTCAAAAACTGCTACATCTGAATGTTACTCTTCAGTCAGTTTCCTCCTAAGAAGCCCAGGAACCGGTGGCATGAATGAGTGCATAACAAAATGCCAGTAGACACCGAAGTCTTTCTTTACTTGTTGGCTTGACAGGCATTGGTAATTTGGTTGGGCAGCTAACCTGTGTGTTTTTAACCACTGCAATCCGCATTGGACTGCTGTCAATATGCAACAATAGCTGTTGAACACACCAGGAAATAAATATTTATTAATAACACAAATTAATTTTTTCTTCTCAATCTATATGATCATCTATAACTAGATTGTATGCGTGCAAAAATATGATTAAATTCTCCACTTTGTCAGCTGTGTTTAAAAACTGCTATAATTATAACCTTTATCAATGTTCTAGGCCAAAGGGTTGTGATGTTAAAAAGACACACATTCTGTTTTCATGTGAAAATATTGATTTCAGGATGCATTAATTATGCCAAAGACACTGACAATGCATGCTATCGCTGTGGTTGTGTGCTTGCAGAAGCCACACATAAGCAGAAAAGCATTAGGTAGGCGGCAGTCTTGAGGAGCGGGCTCAATAATCGATGGCTTAATTGATTACACAGTCACATTCGAGTTGTCAGCAGCGGCTGCTAGCAGCAAGCGCATCCATCTTGCATGACGCATGTTTCCTTTGCTACAGTGATGTCACTCATTCTCCGGGGATGCAAGAGCCTTTTCCATGCTGGGGAATCAGTCAATGCTTAACCCCGACACCCTTTCCAGCTCCATTTCTCAACTAATTACCGCCTCCTCCCAGCAGTAATGAACTAATCCCTTGGCGGGGGATGATCATCGCAGTTTTGAGAGGGTCGTGACATCCCTCCGTCTTCTGGTCCTTCTCCGCCGTTCGGCTCCTTTCCATTCAGGTTGCACTTCGGCCCAGAAAAATTCTGGACCGCAGCCCGTTTTTTGACTTTAGGAATATGATCAAGGGAAGCTGTTCAAGGCACACGTTCTCCACGGTGCACCTGAACCTGGGGGAGAAACCATTCATCTCACGCAAATGCAGGTTCTCTCCATAGGATGCTGTGATGCAGGCGCATAAACGCCGGCAGCACAATTAATTCGTATTAGTCCTGCATTCATGTGTTAACATAAAAATGCGATCTCGGTGTCACAGTGTCGCATGCGTGCAACTTCTGAATAATAAGTGCACACGGCAAGCTACAGGCTAATATGTCTTCAGCTTGAATACTGCAAATATTTGCTAATGAGCTAATGTGACATTAGTTCTGGAGATGCAGATTCTGGTGGCATCCATACTAGGGTTGCAGATACATGCTAACCTTCTGATGCGATATTCTGCTCTCCGAAGCATGAGGAGGCCTTTCCGGGGTTTTGGGGTTGAGCATCCCCTTGATTTTGACCTTGACTTTGAACTTTCTACCTTTTCCCATTTTGTTTCCGGTCCTGCGGTGCTTGCTGAGCATCATAAACTCCCCCCCCTTGCTTGCTGAAGACCTCTCGCTATTCTGCGCAAACTGCATGAGCAGCGAGGCTCCAGCTTGCGCCATCATCACAGATAAAACCTCCCCAACCCTTAAAAATTATAGGCCACTTAAATGTTCCCCTTGACATGTTAAGCAAATATTTTCAGAGATAACAAATTCCGGGTGTACACTTTAATTTTATTTGGACTGTAATTTTTTATTTGCGGCTTGAGTTTTAGAATTTATTGCATATTTACTGCAAAATGAGACGTGAAGAAAACGAGGGTAGAGCGATAAGAAAAGTAAATCCAATAAATGGTGACGGAAAGTTGCCACTGATCTCCAGAACCTCCAGGAAACAGGGACGCAAGCTGGAGAGCATGGCCCCAGAATGATTTATACCACGGATATTAGACATAGCACAGTGATAGCATATTAATGGCCAATTGCAAATTGATTATTGCCGGGCTGATTAAAGTGATGAAGCAATTTAAAGTTACACCGGCTGCCGGTTTTCATACAGCAGCATGACAAGTTACAGCATTAAAGTCACAAATACGACAAATGTGATTATTTTAAGAATCCAGTGGTCATTCTTAACCACCCAGTGAAATGCCTCACCCTGTCAGCTAACGCAACCCTGAGGATGTAGACAGACCCTCCGAAGAGCTAAATTTACATTTGCATTTATTTATTTTTTGACCAATGCTTTTCCCTAGTGTAATTTATAGTAAAGCCACTTACTATGATTTACCCTTTTATACAAGCTGGGTCTATTTCTACTGGAGCAATCTGGGGTTAGCACTTTTCTCTAGGGTACAACAGCAAGAGGTGAAATCCGAACTTGGATCCTTCGAATGTATTTTATGCATTTTACATTTTAGCATTCGTAAATGTGTATAAGCATGTAAAATTCCGTAGCGCTGTTTTGTACAGATTGGCCTGCATGGGGTGACGGTGCTTTCTTGTTGATGTTGGAAGACAATTTTGCAGTGTGACAAAAAACCAAAAGAGGATAAAACTATACATGATGTCATGTTAGGGGGTGATGTAAAATTTGTCATTTTCTGCCAATTCAGTGCATTCTTGTCACACAGAAGAAAACAGCAATCTGCTTTTAATCTGGCACCAAGCAAGCAAGAATGAGTAATGCGCACATGTAGGTTGGGGTTCCTTTTTATATATTTTTTCAAAATAATGAAAATTTTATGGGACTTATACGAAGAATACCGAATATTTTTATACAGGGATCTTGAAGGACATGCAGTGAATAGTTGTTGATACAAAACCCAAATGGGGACCACTGGCACGGTGGGATTCTTCAGCAAAATCTTTGTAAAAGCTTATCGAGGCTGTTTTATAGATTTTCAGTTGTAATTACTCCCATTATAATGGGTGTCTAGTGCAAGGCTCTCGACTCTCTCCTGGCACTTCATACAGTGTCCCTGATCAAGGAGGAACTCACTCGCAATTTTATAAATACGTTCATTCCCAATGATGTCCTCCATTTCACTCTTTGATTACAAAACAATGGTTATTCAAAGCCTTTAAAATGCCCCGATGAGTGGATTTGCATTTATATTGGATTCCTCAGACAAGGCGAGAGCAGGAGATGGAGATTTGAAACAATGACCACTGATCACAGATCCACAAATATGCTCGACCTTGCTGCGCACCGTCAACAAATGTGGGAGAATCGAGAAGGCAAAATGCTTTTTTTTCCAATCCACATTCAGCCACAACATGCAAATAAATATACATGCTTTTCATTCATTCTTGTCCTTCCCACCACCATATAATACATTTACTCATAAGAATAAACCAGCCAAACAACTGGTTGCCAGGTAACAGACAATAAGTCACATCATGAATTGTTTATTTTTTCGAGTGACTGCAAGAATATGGATAGCTGCCAAACAAGAGATCCATAGCAAACCCTCCCAGAAATTCAAGTTTCTAGGCAAACTGGTTTGCTGTAGTGACAAAGTACGCAACTTTTCCAATCACCCATAAACGTTTTCAGTCTCTAGCTAGGCAGAAGGTGTCTATTTTCTTGTGGCTGCACAACATCCATGTGGTTCCAGCTTGTTACAGCGCTTGGAGCGTTTCACTGCTTTACTGGTTACCCAGCATTACATTATGTAGGGTATTTTGGCTTTAGTATTCCAGGCTAAGCAGAGTTTTGAGGGCATTCAAGCAGTGTTTGTGGTCAAACAGGGAAACGTCAGGCTGAAAGACAATGACACCATTAGAGTACAATACTTAAAGCCTTGAAGAATGAATGAAAGCTACTAACCACTGGCAAACATAAACAGATGTTGACGCATCACTAAATTCCATGGCATCACTGTAAGTTCAGAGTAATGTCAAAATATAGTAAAATAATCCCCCATTTTTCACATCTAATTTGTTCCATCCAGTACCAATTTTTTTGGATACCAAGTTCCTATTTATTATTACTTTATTTTGGGAAATAAAGTAAATAATTTTATCTTCCCAGCCCCCCTGAAAGCACCTATGTAACCATCAACCCATGATTTTGGCTTGATAAAACAGGCTAAAGAGCAGTTACCTAACAAGAAAACATTTAATGATGCCATTCATCTGCATGTTCATGACACAGTAAGTAAACAGGTTTATTTAAAAATTAAATGTGCAGTAAATGCATAACAAACACGTGCAGACAAAGCAAAACTAACAGAAACAGTTGGTAAGACACCCACGTGGGCGTGTGCCCATTTTAAACTTTACGTTAAGATAAATTTGTCACAGCACGCAATGCAGTTTATTAAAATAAATTCTTAATTTTTATTTAAGTACACCACATGATATTTAGTTGTCGATTTTTTAAAATTTATTTTGACTTTGGTTCGATTTTTGATTTTTTTATTATGGATAAGCTTAGGATTAAAATGTGTTACAGGAAAAGTTTCTGTTAGGATGCTAATATTTAGGCTCATAATAAACACAATGTACTGTTTTTAAAGACTAATATTTAGGTATTAATGTTCAAAAACAGCTATGGAGACAGTATGGATACGGAGAGATTGCTGAAAAGATTTTAGCATTAAATTCTGAGGAAGGTTTTTAAGTATAATTAGTTTCTATTTGGGGAAACTGTTTTGGCAACAATCGAGTCAAATTCTAACCTTTAGAGAAGCTGCGTTATAACCAGCACTCAGAATTATATGTAAGTTATTGAGTTGTTTTTCTGGGTTTGGGGACTTCATGTGTGCAAATCTTGGTGAAACTGCACAGGTTTATTCATCTCAAGTTAACACTTTTATTAGGACATTTGGGAAAGGGGCCTTCGCATCCTAGAGAAAAAGCCTCCCCTTCACACAGCACTAAAACAGCAGATATTTTGACCCTTGAATTTGAATGTAAGTGGCATACAACTTGATTTTGGATACATATAAGGTTTGTTAACCACAAAAGATCAATTTTCACAGCAAAATTGGTACTTTGCATTACTTTCTTAATTTTAGAAAACCTCTTACAGCTCATGGAGTGAATTATTAGAAGAGACAGCCAGAAGATAAAAACTTAAGTTGAGAAATGTGCTGTCCATGGAGGGAGATGATAATATGAAGTCTGGGTTTTTGTTTTCAAAAATAAAATGCCCAGCAAAAAAAAAATAACAATCTTTTTGACAGATTTTTGTACAGATCCGCTTGACAATCAGCAGCACTCATTTGTTCAACAACTGCAAAGATGTCCAACAGATGCGACTGCAGATTTTCTGATTAAATTTTTAATGAGAAATGCGTTGTGTTCTGCTTGGTATTGATGCAACGTTTAATTGCCTTGTCGCTAGCAAGGTGATATTCTACACTGATGGCTGAACGTGATGCTTGCTTCAGCTTGATAAGCAAACTTGGTGAGCTGCCCCCTAGAACTGTGCTCCACCACAATGTATAATGCAGAATCCCCTTTTAAGGCAACCAAATAATCAAAGCAATGAGAAGTCAAGCTCCACTCACACAAGGCGAGTACACAATGGTGGAAATTGCTAATGCAGTCGGTCCCCCGGAACCACTTTTCATATAAATGCGCTGTACCGGGGTACAAGAGACCTGTCAAGCTGCCACATATGCAAATGCAATGTTTATACCCAGTAAACCAGAGACAAGCATAAAAAAGTAAAATGAATAAGAAGAAGAAATCTGGATCGAGCTTGTGGCTGGGAAGGGGCAAACCACTGAGAGGAGGAGAAATCAGTATCTCTCTTCAGAATATTAATCAAAATAGTATCAGGAAGAAAGATAAAATTTCTGGCATTTTTCCATGCTTCCTGGATCCTCAGCTCTGGGGCTGGGGAGGTGTGATGGAGAATCAAAGCCAAGAGAGGGAGAAGGGGAAGCTCCCATGGGGCTGTTTGTTGTACCTTGTCACGGCACTGGTAAAAGGGAAGATTAACCGTGTGCCCTGGTCCTGTCGCTCAATATTCATTGAAAAAGTATCAGCCTGGGACCAAGATGCAACATGAAAGTTATTACATGTTAGGAGTGTGTCAAAGTCTGCACAAATATGTCACATTTGGGAACAATTAAGGCTCATTGTAGGTTGTGAGACAGATTTGAGGCAAATGGGAATTTGACCCAAGGAACCTGGTGTTTGCGTTTATATTTGACACAGATATAAACAGAGACACAGCATGCTAACTGCAGTTAATACACTTGCTGAGGATAGGGTGCACACACTGGCCAAAGATCATCATCATGGAAAAACTAATGTTCATGGTCTCCTCACCTCATAAGCAAAACACCTGTACCATGGTATCTAAGTGTACTTAGTTCCCAGAAATGGTTTAAATGCCACAAATTCAAATATGTAACATTATTTCCATTATGATTTTTTCCAGGTTCATCAAAGTAAACCTAATTAATTTCCCCAAAATGTCCCTAATATTGAAAAATACTATTTCAGCTTGATAAAGAACACTTTAAGACCCAGTTACCCAGTTAGCCAACATTACCATTGGATCATTAATTGATTTTTACTTTTTTATTTAGCATCATACATGTTTCCATCTTATTATAAGCAGAAACAGCAACAAATATTTAATTGTAACAGTTATGTAAACAAATTAAGTAACAAAAACAGTAAAAAAAAAAAGTTTAAGTTTAAAATTAAAAAAAAAAAAAAAAAAAATCAACAAAATGCCCTACCGTACCGGGGCTGTCGCTCATTACAAGGGGACTTAGCGACCGAACAGAAGGGAACAAAATCACAAATGCGTAAACTACGTTTGAACCCAGGCCACAGGAGGCAAAGGCACAGAGCTACCATGGTGCTTCACACTCGTACTGAAGCCAATTTTGAAAATTTGTCTGATGTACCTCAACTGCATTCGGATAGCACATTTTGAAACGGGGCTTCTTCATTCAGATACCAGTCTGGGTACCTGGATATACTGCTTGCTAGTTTGGGAACGCTGTAAGCTCAGAAAAACTTTGACTTTCAAGTTGAAAGTAACCTAAAATGGCTGACAATAAAACCATGTTGTCTCCACAAACCCCTATTAAGTGCTTCAAATCAATGCATCAAGTAAAACATTTTGTGGTCACAGTCCTGTTTGACAAGTATGAACATGGGTCTGCGTTACAAGCCAGAATTGAACAAAACAAACAGCAAAGAAAATTGAGTGAAAATGTAAATATGCTTATAACTCCTCAGATGCACAAAATTGGAACCAGAAGTTTGTCTTTCATGTTTGTAACAAGAAACTGTTTTTAAGCCCAACGGCTAAGTGAACATCAATAAAATCTTAATAATACAGGAGAATCCCTCAGTTAATTCACAGATAGGTTTTGATCAGATAAAGCTGTAATGAATTAACCCAAATTCATAGCATGGCAGAGAAGAGCCAGGGTATACAGCAATTTTCACTTTTTCACATTAATAGCAACAACAAGGAAAACCGCACAACTAAGGCTCTGAACTGCTGCAGTGAGGGACAGCCTGCACACAGGCTTTGCAAACAAGGATTAGTTTGCAACATTTCACTTTTCTGTAGACTGAAATAGTCCTTTTGAAACCCATTGTCACCATTGGATTCTCATTCATGTAACTGCTCCATACTGTGTGACAAAATACATTCTGTTGTTGTTGGTGCATAAGCCTCTCTTGTTTTAAATGCTCCCCATGCTGCTGAGTACAGTAGGTGGCACCCTCAGGCACCCTGAACATTTATCTCTGACACAATTCTGTCCCTCTTGTGCTCACCCAAAATCTCCAAGCATAGGATTCACCTTTTTTCTTCTTCTTCTTCTTCCCCTCACGATTCTGACAGTAGTTTTTGGTATCTATAAATATGCATCTGAACATCAGCTAGTTTTGGCTGTCAGTCTGCATTTGCTTTGATGGCCTACGCTGGGGCTCCTCAGGGGCAAGGAGGGACGATGGCATATTTAAGCAGTATTGACAGAGACACCTAGGCCCAGCCCAAAGAGTCAGAATCACTTAATTCATCTTAGACTGCTCAGTAAGCTCCCGGGATCCAGGCCGAAATGCTGGAAATGATAAAATTAACAATACAATGGGGAAGGGTGGCAATGAGCTGCTGACACAAAGCAGTCATTTTTGACAAACCCTAAGATGGTGTGAATATGGCTTGATGTAGTATAAATCCTCAGTGGAAAATGAGGCATGTCAATGCATGTCAGAGTAAATAGTGCACGTCCAGGGTATGCACAAGACATGTGAGTAAAAACATATTCTTTACATCTTAGAACTCCCGCTTGAATGACAGTAAACTGACTGCTTTGTAGTATTTCTCACTTGCTGTCAGCCACACATTTACAATGAGAAGGCAACTGTTACCATATTTGTATGATGTCATCTTGTAAGAAGCCATGTGATTTAGGAGCGTCATTTTACTTCTCGTTTTACACTGCAGAGTAGTAAATGTAACATTTCACAGTGAAACTGATGGAATTGTCAGAAATCACCTTGAACGACATATCCAAAGCCTCCAACAAGCTGTGCACGGTATAACTGTTCATTTATTTAGCTGATGCTTTCTTCAAAGTGACTTGGTTACAATTCCCACAGATGCATGCCGTGTAGCGTCTTTACAATGAAATAAGGACCAGGTGCAGCCAACTGGAAAAGTTAAAACTTTGAATGACAAAGTGAGGAACTAAGCTTTTTTTTTTTTTTTTTTTTTTTTTTTTCTGGGGGACAGCAGTGGCCAGACAGCTCAGTGTTTCATGAGTACAAGTTTGAACTTGCGAGTTCCCTAGGACTTTAAGTGATAAAATTTGAGAGCTTTATGTTAAAGATATACAGCGATCATTAAACATTAAAACCAGCTGCCTAAAATTGCGCTGGTCCCCCTCGTGCCACCAAAACTGCTCTGATCCGTGGAGGCTTGGACTCCACAAGACCTCTGAAAGTGTCCTGTGGTATCTGGCACTAAGATGTTAGCAGTAGATCCTTTAAGTCCTATAAGTTACCAGGTGGGGCTTCCATGGATCAGACTTGTTTTTTCCAGCAAAGCCCAGAGATGCTCCATCGGATTAAGATCTGGGGAATTTGGAGGCCGAGACACCACCTTGAACTCTTTGTCAGGTTCCATAAACCATTCCTCAACAATTTTTGCAATGTGGCAGGGCTACTGCCATCAGGGAATGCCTTGCCCATGAAGGGCGTGTACGTGGTCTGCAGCAATGTTTAGGTAGGTGGTTTGTGTCAAAGTTCACACGAATGCCTAGGACCCAAGGTTTTCCAGCAGAACATTGCCCACAGCATCATCTTGCCTTCTTCCCATAGTGCATTCTGCTGCCATCTCTTCCCCAGGTAAAAGCCATCCACATAATCTAAAAGAAAATGCGATTCATCAGACCAGGCCACCTTCTTTCATTGCTCCGTGGTCCAGTTCTAATGCTCACATGCCCATTGTAGGCACTTTCAACAGTGGACAGGGGTCAGCATGGGTACTCTGACTGGTCTGTGGCAATGCAACTCCATACACAGCAAACTGCGATGCGCTAGCTCTTGCATGGAATCAGACCAGACGGGCATTGATGAGCCTTGAGCGCCTATGACCCTGGCACCGGTTTACCAGTTGTCCGTCCTTGGACCACTGGATACCAGGAACACCCCACAGCCCACAGCCCACAGGACCTGCTGTTTAGGAGATGCTCTGACCTGGTCATCTAGCCATCACAATTTGGCCCTGATCAAAGTGGCTCAGATCCTTATGCTTGCACATTTTTCCTGCTTATCTTATAACACATCAACTTCAAAAACTTACTGTTCACTTATAATATACCCCCCATTCCATGACAAGTGCCATTGTAAGAAGAAAATCAATGTTATTCACTTCATTGGTGTATGTTTATATCTTATGCTGTTAACTTAAGCTTAAATTTCTTAGAGTTATTTATCAAAGAAGATCCATTTAATGTTCATTGTTGGGTTATTGCTCCCTGGAAAAAAGAATAAAAATTGGTGTAAATTCACCCACCACCGTTTGCTACCTGGCCACTCCTTGACCTTGACATGTCCAGGTGCATCACATAGAACATTAAGCTACTTAAAATGATTTACCCATTTATATGGCTGGGTAATACAGGAGCATTTTAATAGGGAAGTGTCTTACAAGGGTGCTGTAGCTGGAGGTGGGAGTCAAACTCTACTCACTGTGTTACCTACTAGCCCTTTACAAAATTGTTTAAGCCATCTCAACCGTGATGTGGATGAGTTTGAGAGCAAGTCAGAATAATACAGGTGCTTAAATTCATTAACTGATGTAATTCGCATTTCTCCACTTCTTGCCCATAACACAAGGGTCCATCCCTTACTGATGAACAGACTGCATCTGCCATTTCTAAAATAATTTTCATCAGAGTCCAACTATTTCACATTGAATCAAACAACTGTTGAATAAAACTTGTCTTAGTCCAGATAAACATGGAATTCACAGAAGAATGCTATTCCAGCTTGATGTCAAGGCAGAAGATGATGAGAAGCAATGTCAGATAGTCCCAGAGAAAAGGTGTGACTGAACAGCGCCTCCTTGGTACTGAAGAGACTGCATGAAAGTTGTATGTACTCCACAATTTCTACATTCTAATGGACTGGGGATGTTGCCTATATTTCATCAAGATTTAAAAACACAGTGATGTTTTCCCACACTCTGGTACTCAGCAATACATTCACACAAAACACAACCGGCATCCCCACGCTGGAAGAATAACATCTGGAAATCTCCTATTGCTTTGTCTGACATGAAGGGCAGACATAACACATAAGCACACACTTTGTACACCATGATAAAATGATGAAGTGCAAAGCAAACATGCTGACACATAGACACATGCCAGAAGTCCCCACCCCAACACCTGCCCTCTGGTTATCATGACTTCCTCACATTACTGTCCAGTTACCCTAACTCCCCATGCTCAAGAGCAAGAAGAGCCAGTTTGTCTCCATTTCCATCTGCGACAGGATCATTTGTCACTTCTGCTACCGTTGTAGTCATAATTTTCCTAATTTACACAGTCTGTTTGAAAGTATTTAAACTGATAACAGACACTACTGTCGCTGCACTCAGGGGTTGTGGTTGCAGTGGAAAGCTAATAAACCTTTGAGGACTGTGTCCAAACAGCGATGAAACGATCGCGTTTCAAGTGATATTTTGTAGTTGCTTGTGCATCGTGTTTACTATGATTGAAAAACTGGTGCAACTTGTTCGAACATAACGCAGCTTGTGGGCGATTTTTGAACAAACCTTATAAATACTTCCTGACACTTTTGCACGAGTACCTGCAAGAATCTACATAATTTCAGTCCTTTTGGAAAAGGTGCATGGTTTTATCACCTCTGATACACATGCTTCAAAGTAAGCAATACACAAACTGCATATTTTAATTGCTGCAAATCAAGCAAAAGTGCCTCTAATGTTGGAACTGTATTAGGAGGCGGAAAGCAGGGCATATTATCCACTAATGGGAGCATTTACCCACTGAAGAGTTTTAACAAGGTGCATCTGGCAGCGACAGCATTCACACCCCTGTGCTTCCTGCCGGTCCTATTAGCGCTACTATTTAATGGCACAACTATCTGTCACAGAGCTGCGCAGTCCTATTGTTTACATAGCCACGCGCAACCATGGTATGTGTTTGCCTACTTTTGAAACCAGTAAACTCTGTGATCTGAAAGACTTCGATGCCACCCTGGCAAGTGATGCTCTCGTTCTGTGAAGCCGGCATCTCTGCGGCAGTTGCAGGAACTCGAGATTATGGCCAATTTGGGACTTACGGGCTTAGAATGATAACATTTGCCTGGCACATGGGGCACAGGGAAAGAGGTGGTGTTTTAAATTGTGAAATGTTGTATTATTCTAGCAATGATAAGTGATTGGTAATTACTTTGCATACTTGAACATATCTATATGTTTACCCATGTAGTACATTTATTAACTTTGCCAAGACCTTTACTTCAGAAAAGATTATTAGATTTCTACACTATGCTGCTCACATCAATTCACCCATTATGAAGATGAGTCATTTTTATTGTACCATCCATCTTTTTCCTTTAACTGCTTCCTCCTAGTCCAGGTCATGGTAGTCCAGAGCCTATCCTCGAACCACTGGTCCATAGGCTATGAAACTACATACATTGTGGAAGGGATGGCAGGCCATTGTAGAATGGCCACCAATGCAGACACACATTATGGGGAATTTGTAATGACCAATTAACCCGAAACACAAGTCTTTGGACTGTGGTAGGAAAAAGTAACACCCAGGGATGATCCAGGCACATATACAAAGAGAGAATATACAAAGTTCATGCAGGATCCCACACCGGAGCAACCGATTCACTGTGAGGTAGCAGCACTACTCACTGGCACCCTTTTACTGTAATAGCACAGACAAGAGCAGGGATTCAAACCCATGTCCACCGTTTCAAGGTGATGACATTACCTGCCACTCTACCTGCTGCTCCTATACATGGCTTATATGCATTGTGCATCCATCTGCGCATTTGTGTTTTCAGGGTTTGCCAAGACATTATGTGACAGAAGGATTTGGATTTTTAATAAAAGCCTCCTTGACTCCGGTCACAACACTTTTTTAATCATCTTCGCTGATGTGCTTAACTGCACCTGCTTCAGTAAAAGAAACAGGTGTCCTGTGTAAATGTTTAACACGTGAAACCACCATATTAGCTAGTTTTAATAGAATACTGTCAGTATAGTGTGCACGCAGACAGAATAATGTTTGATGTGAGTCTGTGAGTGCTGGCATTTCACTTCTTGGGGTGAAAATGCCACAATAAAATTAGCAAAGCTTCTCACATGCCTGCAAAACAGTGCGTTTAAAACAGCCAACGTCTGGCCTCCATGTCAGTGTGATAAGGACTGAAACAGACAGCTGGTTAAAATTTTTTCCCTGTCAGGTAACCTCACCTAAAATCCTATGTTTTGTGCAAGTATACTCTGCAATAAACTGGAGCAATTTTCAAATTGCTCGTTTCCATAGCAGTTACGCTATAAGACATATCGGAGATTGACATTTCCTTCCATCATCTTTGCTTCTGTAGACTTATCTCAGAAGAAAGTGCTTTATTATTCCACTCTTATATCTCACCACTTAAAGGGCATTCAGCTGAAAGGTGAAAATTTTATTTGCCTACCCCAGTAACCTTGATCTACATTGTCATGGTGTCTTCAAAACCCACAGCGAGCCATCGGAGGAACCGCATGCTGTGAGAACTGAGCTGTCGCTGGAGATGCTTTGCGTGCTCTTTAGCTCTTAGCTTGGATGCGTGGGCAAATCGTGTGCCAGTGAGGACGCTTTCTACTAGTCTGGCTTTTGAGCTCATTCCAGCTCAAAGTTTGGTTTCATCTGGGCTTTGTCCCTTCAGATGAAGCAGAGCACGCTACCGATGATGCGCTTCGGGAAGGAGTCGTAAATGAGATAAAACACTGAAATAATTAAAAATGCTCATGGGTAAACTGGGAATGAATCACTGCAGAGCTTTTTGCTCCCCATTAAAAAATGGGGGATTCAGTCCAGCACATCACACGCAATAAGAACATTTCTTTTTCCCTGGATCCAGCTAATGTTAATGAGGTGTCGAAGCCATGAAAGGTAACAAAAAACATGTATCTGTTGTGTGCTTTACTTCTGTTTTCATTCTTTCCCTTCAATTTCCTACCCAGCAGGTGGTTCCCTCTCAAGCTACTTGTAAACCTGTTTATTTAACTAAAGCAATCTTACTTAAGGGTTGCAACAACAAGGCACCCTACTGAGAAAGAGCTCGAAAGATGCATGTTGTTTCACAGATTTAATACCATAGCTGCTCACTGCATCTTGGGTCAAATGCTCGAATAACTTATGCGCTGGTACCTCAACATGTGGTGCAAAGTTCTAAGAAACTAATATGTGGAAGTAGAAAAAGGACATTTACCTATATATTTTATACCGGGTTGTAAATCCTTGGCGGAATCTTTCCACAAAGGAGAGGTAGCTCCGAGAGTGGTGGAAAGGTCCGCGGTCCGAGATGAGCCAATCAAACTGCTTAGAGACATGTTGCTCGGCAACGGACGGATCCTGGCGGGAAGACTCAACTGTTATATGGTCCCATATAAACAGGAAGCAGATGACCTCAATAGACCTCCAGTTCATGCTTTTCTTTCAGCCTCTCTCTGCTCATTCTCGCTCCATTCTGTGGAGACCTGCAGGGAAAGAGACGGAGACAGAAAAAAAAGTCCTCTGGTTAACAATCCTGAAGCGAGAGGCAAAAAAAGGCTACTTAATAAAATTAGCTAATTACGCTCAAGTTGACTAATGAGACAACGTTGCTGAGAGGTGGTTGCCTCGGCAATATCGTAGCATCGTCTCTTAACCGCTTGGCTTCAGGATCCGCGTGGGGTTATCGGGCCCAGATTGCTGCTGTCCCTGCTAACAAGGAGCCGCTGCCCTTTGCAGATGAAAATGTACCGGGATCCAGAATGTGCAGTGTTTGCTTTTCATAAACTAATTAGTTCCGTGATAAGATCAGACAAGGTTAAGAGTCTAGTTTATCATGCATTGCGGCGTCGAGCTGCTGAGAAAGAGTATTGTCAGGCTGCATCAGTTAACCCTTTTGGTGTACTTGAATGCGACTTGCAGGCGCCATTTACTATCTGATGCAACCAAAGTGGAAAACAGGACTTGTGGACATGTGGTTTACTTCCGATGTGATGGCGTTAGCACTACTAAATGGACTTTCAAGTTTTTCAAAAGGGCAGCCTTTGTTAAAAATAAATAAATAAATAAATAAAAAATTCAGGAAAAACACACAGCCATTAGGAAATGTTTCCTAAAATCTAACAATTGTGCACGCTGGCTAATTTCGTTCCTTTTGTAGGAATGAGAAGGCACCGGTTATCAGATTTTGATCCAAAGCACGGCTATACTTTCACATGCGTTTGAGTTAATCCCGTCTGGCGAAATTCACAAGTCCACTCAAAAAATCCACTCATCACTCAAACAGATTTTAATGTAAAATGTGTCCCATTGACCTCCTTATCAAATAAAAAGGCACTGGTCAAATATAAGAAGGGACCTTTAGCTTGGCAAATGCGGCCCGGTTATAATATCTGAAGCGAAAAAAAAAAAAAGTGCCGTAAATACCATTCGTGTACAATTAGTCCATGACCAAGCCATAGTGTAGTTTAATACCAAATTACAATTTTGAATTTTGTTACACAACGCATTTGCACATTGCATTATACAGTACACTGCGGCAAGATGGTGTTAGCCAGAATTGCTGGAGCGGTTACATCTACCCTCACTGATATGGGACTCATTTTCATCTTTAATTGCATTTGAGAACTTTGGCCCCTAGTTTCCGAGAACCAATATTGTGACATTAAATTAGTGATACTGTATTCGGAAACTATTTCTTTCTTTGCACTTTATTAGCTGGAAAGTGACAATATGCAAGGAATTAATAGGGTTCGCTCCTGAAGTCTCCTGATTACCGTGTTGTGCTGAACATCCACTTTTGCTGTGGCTTCAGACAGACAGCACACCAGCATAAACCGCATAAACTTCAAACATTATGTTTGTCCTTTATCTAAAATAAATGAAGATATATTTCAGTGCAAGTCCCTTCCAAATAACTGCTACCTTCTGTTCTAATCTAAATATTAGGGGACAAATAAAGTGTTATCATGTTTAATGAAGTT
Organism: Heterotis niloticus; assembly: GCA_018136845.1. Classification (NCBI taxonomy): domain Eukaryota; kingdom Metazoa; phylum Chordata; class Actinopteri; order Osteoglossiformes; family Osteoglossidae; genus Heterotis; species Heterotis niloticus. Next base: position 14,910,367 of record CM030891.1, read on the forward strand.
TAGAGTTTAAAAGCAGATGGCACATAAATAATCCATTCGTTTGTTGTCCCAATCTGGCAAAGGCATAGTGTGCTTGAAAGGCATGCTGATAATGATGAATAAAGCTGGAGTGCAGTAGCTACAGTAGATAGTACTGCATGCACCTTGAAAGCCTTCACAAAAACAACAAACTAAACATGCAAACAAATATTAAAAATGAACAATAAGTACAAGACATATGCCTTTGTTTTAGATATGCAGGCATACATATAATTTTGTGTTTCTCGCTTCTTCTTTCCCTGTCTATGGCATCTTTCATCACACTTAGGCCTCCTACCAGAGGCCTGGGAATTTGAGCGTATGGTGCAGCAGTTGTGCTGTTCCTGACTGACACTTGTGTTATCATTCCTGCGATCTGATGGAGCCACTCTTCCAGCTTAGCAGTCACGGTCCCAAGCGCTCCCATCACCGATGGAACTACCATGGTTTTCACCTTGCACATTCTCTCCAGTTCCTCTCTCAGTTCCCGTTGTTTCTCCAGCTTCTCACTTTCCTTCTTCCTCGTGTTTCTATCAACTGGAATCCCCACTGCTGCTTTCTCCTCATCTCTTACCACCATATCTAGTTGGTTGGTTATTACCTGTGCATCTGTCTGGACTGGATGTGGAAGTCGCACAGGATCTTGGTTGTGTTGTTCCTCACTACTCTCTATGGAACTTCCTATTTAAACTTGGGAGTATCCAAGCCATATTCCTGGCATATGTTCTTACATGTGATCCCTGCCATTTGGTATCTTTGCACCTGTCCCCCACTACTAGGTGCTGTATTGTCTCTTGAGGTCTGCAGTGGTGCTGTAGCTCTGTGTGGACTGATGTGGTGCTCTGAGATTTTTCTTTTGTAGCCATGTTTAGTGCCTCTGTACCATCCTACTGTCCTGCCTTTTCCAGCCATTGAAAAACCTGTCCTTGTTGGGATTTTCCGCCTCTGCATTCTACTGTGTTAAATTAAGCTAAGGGGCACATTTCCTGCTATGGCACCTCTCTGCTTCCCATTTTGCACATTTCCTTATCTGTTTCACATTCTCTTTGTGTATTATATGGGGATAACTGTATACTATACAATGTAAAAAGACATAACTGTAACTTTCAACCAGGAAGCACCTAGCTGTAGAGCCTCTGAGTAAGGAACTTTACATGAGTTGCTTCTATACAAATAAATCAGGTAAATCTGTCAATTCATTTTTGGGTAAAATCCAGTTAAACAACTAAATGGTTGCTGTTAGTGAATTTGAAATAATTTAACAGGGACAACCTTTAAATAAGCAACATCAATAATGAGACACGGTGTCAGAATGCACTGAAGGGGGGGGTAACTGAAAGGAAAGGTAATGAAAGATACAAAGAACTGTGTATCTGAACATTAAAAAACTGACAAAATAAAATAGAGCATATGCTTGATGTCTGCTTGCAACTGGCATTTTACAAATATCAGAATGTACTTTTTTTTTTTTTAAGGGATTTACATAATGCAAGATTCCTACAAAGAAAATTTCAAGCATTAAAATATAAATCTTAACAGGCAACAAATTTTAATTTAATTTCATTTGAGAACAAAACAAATTTTATTGTTGCTAATGAAACTCCACCACTGTCAAAGATGACCTTCATATAACAGCACCTGTTATTCAATCTGAATGTTATTACAGGTCTAAATGGCACAGACATCCACAGTAAACACTGATTTAAAAAAGGTCATGGCAAAAAAATGTTTCAGTCTACATAAAAGAGGGTTTAAATTACTCCCCAATGTGTCGGGGGCACATTAAGGTTTTTTTTTTTCTTTTTTAAAAAAAAACAATTTTTCAAAAGTAGATAGCTGAGGACTGACAACATAAATGCACTTTCTGCACACCACCTTTTATCTTATTTGTCAGGCAGCGCCCCAAATAGGCCTATTTATAAGAGAAAGAGATGCATATACAAGTGTCATACACAGGTTTTTTCACAGCCCGATGCCAGTCACTCATATTGGATTTCTCAGCTAATAGCAGTGCTCAGAGATCACATGACCTCCAGAAAAAGTATTGCTAATCTAATGCCAGACCCGTTTCCCTTTAGTACAAGGCACTCACTGGATTGTCAACAAATTCTGAGCGTAACTGCAAAAATTAATGCTCTGGATCTGCATCAACACGTGCCCTAGCAACTGAATTGCCATGACCACCAGTTCTTCAAATGGCATTTGTACTGTGATTAAAATGATCAGTACAGGATCAAACAATATACCTGTTATGTGAATATGTAACTGTACCTATGCAGTATCTTCAGCATGTTTTTATTTAGAATTTGAGCACTGTGCAGCAGAACACATTTTATAGTGTTTTCCTGCATACCTCTTAGAAAACGTACCCAAGACATTTATTTATGCATGTACATATGTGAGTTATCAGTTTCATTATAATTTCATAAAGTAGCCACTTACATATAATATATTGCAAAAATACTACATAATCCTTGGCATCAGGAATGAATGCACATGGCCTTACGGCTTCATTTTTGGACTCAGTCCACTGTGAAAATGTAAAATAAAACTGTGTGTGTGCGAAAGACCCATTTCCCTTCTTTGCTCTTAATGTCAGGGAACCATGCTTATAAATTATGTGAGGACTGTGGCCGGTGTGTGTTGGCCCCATTCCACCCTTGTCTCCCTGGCTTCAGGGCTGGACACAAATTACACTGTCTGCAAACTCACAGACAAAGCATTTCTTCTGCACAAATTGCAGCAGAAACTTTTGCTGGAGTCAACTTGTGCAAACCTGCAAAGCCTCACCATTCAGCTATTCACACATCTCAGGCAGTTCTTACTCAAAGCAATGTGCTTAAATTACTTACTCAATTCCTTTGTGGGATTAGAGCCTGACACCTCCTCTTTTATAACCACAGCAGGAATAGTAACAATTTCTGACTTGCCAAGTCTATGGAAAAGTCCCTTCCTGAAACATGTCTTGTCCTCGGGTGCTCTGTACAGGCTACACGCCATTATCATTAACCATACAAATACCTTCTTGTTTCAGCTTCTTTACCAAACTGCAGTAGCCAAAGAGCTCTAACCTACAAAAGAGACAGAAGTTGAGCAAGGAAAGCAAACCTTTAGTGAGACAACGCACTCAGCAAATCGATGTGGTGCTGAACTGGCGTTATTATTCTACTGTTTCAGGACATCACAGTATAATTCTCGGAAAAATACTCACCCCAAGCTTAAACACCAGAGCGCGAGTCAAGTCAGCAACAGGTACACACAATGCATCTAACAGATGACAGAAAATTACGTCCTTACCAAAACATCATTTCAGAAGCGTGATGTAAGGGTTTCAAGTCAGCTTGCCTTCTCCAAATGGACCTACATGCAAGCAGTTGACATTTTGAGAACTGCTCAACGGTATGACAACAGCTCTTTGGATTTCATCCCGTCGCCCTTTCAGCACGAATGCATTTCACACGATGTTGTCCATAACGCCTCTCCCTGTCACAGAACAGCCCACTCAAAGAGCACAGGTCAGTGGCATTGACAGATTTCCATTCTGTGCCAAACTCCTTCCACTGGAACATCATTAAAGAATGAGGTGCAGCGTTGTCCTCATCTCTGAGGTTTATTGGGTTCTTGAAACCACAAATGTCGCAGCAGCCCGAATCAACAGGAGGACGACAGTTGCGAGCCAGCCTAACAAAGAGACGTTGGTTTTCCAGCAATAACTGCAGCCACTGTGCAGAAGGAAATATTGAGGGAAAAGCTGGCATCTAATATTTATTTCCTGTTTTATTTTTTGCATAATTTCCTTCGGGCCAAGAAAACACACAGTTTGCATAAACCAGACATTTGTTCACGCTCCATCCCTGAGGTTTTTGGTATGCTTTTGGATTCATATACTCAAGTCACTCGAAAAAAAATAAATTCCTCTTCGTGCAAGACAAATTAGAACCTGAAAAGGCAGCAGGAAATCACAGCAACAGATTTCAGGACTCTGAAGTGACCAGTACAGATCTGGTTAATCCACATAATCCCTTTCAAAATATATATTGTCATTAAAAAATAAACTCAAATTTTAGACAGATGTTCTGGCACGCATTGCAATATGTCCTGTCTCTAACAGATTACACTGCCATCTCGCCAAATGCAAGAAGGATGCATTTGTTTTGTTTTAATCTGCATTTCCACGTGACTGCTGGCACAAATGTGTTGCATTTATTCTTTTGGCTCAGAGGAATTTTTATATATGTTTGTGTGTGAATTCTGTGCCCGACTATCCTCTCTGCCTGCATGTTCTGCTCGCCAGTGCTGCGCCATGTAGAGATGCGCTTTTGCTGCATGCCCCGCTGGAGATTCTGTGCCCTCTGATCTTGTGCCTGTTCTCTCTCTTTTTTCTCCTCTTTAAATCCTTCCGCTCCAAAAGCGACATCCGCTCCAGCCTTGCGTCAATCAAAGGGGCAAATCGGCATCCTCGAAGGATTGTCTCGCATCGCCTGCTGGGGCTTGCGCCGTTTTCCGTGATCTGCCCACCATTGCAGCTGTGGCCGTTAGCAGGCAGTGCCAGGAACACGGGGGCGGGAATCCGCCCTGCCACCTCCGCAGCCGGAGCGTTTAGATCATTGTGACACCCGTGTCGCAGCTGCAACCTCTAGGCATACATTCTAAAGGTCAGCAAGTGACAGATCAGACAAGTACTGGCTGGAGCTGCATTCGAGATGTTTTATGGCTTTTTTTTGCCACCGTTTTACATCCTGCTGCAGCAGTATGGGCTCGGATTGGCTTGATGCGGAACCAATGCAAGGCTCTGACCTTCACAATCCATGCATCAGTAAATTTGGGCCAATAATTAAATGCCTGGGTCAACTTGGACCCCATCAGCAGTGCCTAAGATCAATGAGGGGCTTTAAAAACAAACTAATTCACTAATGGCCTGAGCTATTGTTCCAATTTACCTGGGCGGAGATTTACTGTCGTTCAGTGCCTCCCAGCACAGGATAAATGACGGCGAGAAGGTGAAGGCCGTGCAGCGTAGCAATGGAGCGGAGCACAGCTTTGCAAATGGGTCAGCGTGGTCATTCTTAAGTGCTGTCAGCTGTAAGTGGTCGACACGGTTGCGAAGCAGAATAATTAATTGGGGTAAAGCAGCACTCCGGTGGGGAGAATGATGCTTCCGATCACCAATGCCACGTCAGTAGAGACAACTTTCACAGGTGCGTCGAGGTCAGTTTATGATCCGTCGACGGGTTCACATTGGTTGGAAATGAATTGCCGATGCGCACTGGTCCAATAGAACCAAACTACAAGGTCCATGAGATGCAGCCACTCACAACAGAGGCTCAAGATATCCAAATTTTATTTTTCTCAGTGAACATTTGCTCCTATGAAATATGTATTGCCTTTAAAGCCCAGTTGTGTAAATACTGTCATGAAAATTTTCTTACCTCCTGACACATAACTGTAAGCAATATTTTAGTTGGTCAAACATTTTGCTAAAGAACAAGCTCAAGCTGGCAAAGTGACATCAGGATTTGTTCTTCCACCATAATATGCCAGTCTTAGATTGCTGCTCTCCAACATATTTATATACAGTACAGCTTTTACATATATACTGTATACGGTAATCCCTCAATACATCTGAATTTTAATATAAATGGTTCTTGAATATCAATATCCATACATTGCTATCCGAATGGAAACTTTTGTTATGATTAATTTTCATCCGAAGGTGGTTGATAAAAAAATGTATTATTATTATTATTATTATTATTATTATTTTAAAAATCTTGTCATAAATAAAAGTCAAACTGAACTGAAAAAAAAAAAAATTTAAACCCTACAGCATGATAGTTACAAATTTATCGGAAGCCAGGCATGCACCCATGCCAGTCTCAACAACTGCTTGTGTTAATTTTGCTTTGTTTGGAGTCATTTTTCACAAGTTTACTGCATATTTAATTTTAATAAATCAGTTTATTTATTTAAATGTTGGTGGTTGTGCTGTCTGTTACTTTATCGCACAGATGTCAGTCAACATCTCATAAGACTGAACTCCCCACACATGCACACTCTCATCTCCCCGTGTAATGCAGTGATGCTGAAAGTCCTGTACTGTGATTAAAATGGAAATTATGGCAGCATTAAGTGTTTAGGTAACTGCTTTTCAGATTGTTTTATCAAGCTGAAACCATAGGTTGATGGTTATATAGATGTTTTCGAGTGGGTGGGAGTGCAGTATTTATTTTCTTTCCCCATATAATGTTATGCTAAATTAAAGGATGAATTTGATTTGGATACCGAGGGATTACTGCATATGAAAGATTGTTAAATTTTGGTTAAAAATCAAAGAGTCTAAATAATACTAAGTAAATGGATATACTGAAATTGCCATCATCCTCTGAATTAGATGCTATAGTGTAACAACAATTGACTGCAGTGTAAATGTTTAACATGCTTTTTTGTTACAGTATAAATCTGTAAGTTGTGATGTATTTTTAAAAAAAGCTGCAAAACAAGCTATTAATACACTGCTTTACTGGTAATAACATACAGTATACCCATGCTAGTATAATGGCATCATGAGATTTTTTTTTTTTTTTTTTACACAGTAAAAGAAGGAATTCCACAAAGTTGGCCTGGTAACATTTCTTGCATTTAGCACAAAATGCCATCCCCAAGGTATTTGCTGAATATGGAAATTTGACAGGTTAGTCAGTGTCACCAGGCAAACATTTGTACTAATGTAAAGTCCGTCCGTTGCACCTTATTCACTCATCCTGCTTTGTCGTAAATTTGTCTGGAGGTTGATGAGGAAATTGCCAGTCTTGGGTCTATATCTGCAGCTTGGCCTTCTGCACTGTAACAAACCGAAGCAAGTTATATTGCACAATTATTAAACTGTACATAAAAGGAGCTCCGTGTAGTGCCAAGGAAATCAATAAAACACCCCTGATGGGTCAGATTTATTGCACAATTTGAGGTCTCTTGGCAGATAATGTTTTCAGCCTTTTGTTGCTATGAATGTCAGTCTTAACATTCTTACTTTTAAAGTTACGATTCAAGCCACATAGGCCCATATTTTTAGCATGTGAAAGGTAAGAAAATTACAGGTTCCGGGGAAAGGAGATGGGAGTGAGTAAACGTGGGGATGGGGGACGTGCATCCAAATACAACCATTTAAAATTGTTGCAGAAGTTTTCACCTTTTTTAACCTACAGCCGATAATATGTGAAACGCTTGGATATTGCTCGACTAACTTGTGAAGTTGCATATGTTGTACTGCAGGGCTGAGGAATCATTTCGAATTGGTGTTTATTACCAAGACCCACAAGCAAAAATCCCAATAGTGCAGCTGGAGAAATCCTGGGCAGCCCGCACATGTAAGATGGGATTGATGTCATCCCTGCAGTGTGTTAGCCTGGTAAACATTTGGACCTCTCAGACGATAGATCTAATAAAAGCACTAACAGGGGAGATAAAATGAGTGAGCAAGGCCAGCAGTAGGGGGTTTTCATAGCCCTGACCTTGGCAGAAGCAGGCATCATTTGAAGCTGGAGCACATGAGAAGAGGGTCTTGGCTAGAGTGTGTGGATAATTCGATTAATTGCCTGTCATATTGCTTTGATGGATGGACCGCCTGCTACCCAGTGCTCAGATGGATTCCCAATAATTGAGGAAAGGCATAAAGAAAAAATAATTTCCCGCCTCTGGTCAGAGGTTTGAGGGTTTGAGTCAAACGCAAGCATGCGTATACAACAGGGGTGAGTGCAGAAGAGGAGATCCCAGGAAAAGCCTCCATTCTACTCTGGTTCAGGCTTCAAAGTGGACATTTCATCAGGAGTGCCACAAGGTTCAGAACACTCACGTAGTATTAGCACAGTGATGGAACTGGTGCAGTTCAGTTAGACCATGACTGGCCCCCTATCAAATAAATAAATAAATAAATAAATAAATAAATAACTCGAAGGACTGTTGATGCACAACCGACACCGATTTGAGGTTTCTGAAGGCACGAATGCATGCAGTCAGATCTTGTTTTCCTGGGTCCCCTGATAGGGACCTTAGAACATCTGCTGTTCTTTGGCTCTGAATGGTGTGGAAGTCCTCCCCACCACCACCCCCACCCCCCTCCCCTCCCCTCCCCTCACCCCCGCTGTACTTGGAATGTTTTTTGCCTTTTTTTGGCAGGGCTTGATTCATTCCTCTGCTTGAATGCAAAGCCTCATCAGAATTTACTGACCTGATTTTCCCTCAGCTGCCTGCTCCTCCTAAGTGTTTTGTCTTTTCCCCATTTTCAAAAAAACTTTAGCACCGTTAAAAGCATGTGCGCAAAAAGAAGTGCATGCTTTAACTCATGCATTTGTACAATAAACTCAATGGTCGACGTCTAGTGCCTAATAAAGCAAAATGTGTGTAATGGTACAATTCACAGTATGTGAACATGTGGGCTTGAGAGTGGAAGTGGCCATAAATCAGTAAAAACAAGCAGGGACAAAAAAGCAGATGGCAGAATTTGCTCACACTCAATTTTGTTAATTCCTGCAAGGGATCATACAGCTAAACTTAACACCTTCTGCTTGTAAGTCTTAACTATGATGGGACAGAAATACATCTGTGAAATCTGAGAGGTTCGGCCGCGAATGACGATCAATGGCCTTCGATTTTGTTCTAACTGATGTATGTTCACCAACACCTCCGTGTCATTAACATGACTTTCTGCCTTTGCTTCATGAGCTTTTTACACGGTACACCAAAACAACCCTTGTTCAATTTAATAAAGCATGTTTCATAAAATCCATATCCACGCTTTGATATTAACAATGCTCAAAACATCTGACCAAGTGCATTTGAGGAATGGTGAAATCATATAATAGTACAAACCACGATCCACTCCAAGTGTACCCCACATTTATTTATTTATTTATTTATTTATTTATTTACTTGTTTTTTGAAAATCTGAGTTCAGCTCTTCATAAGACAAATGGCTGTGCATAGTTTATGAAGGAAAAAAATCAACCAATAAAACAATACGTTTTTGGCTCCTCAATAGATTTTGATTCCATCTCAGTGGACCTGCCTGTGCAAGGCTCTCATCACCATTCAAGCCAAGAGTAAATAAATGACGGTTTGGTTGAAGCCCTCCCTGTCTCTGCGTAGGTTTCCGTCAGGTATTCTGGTTTCCTCCCACAGTGGAGAACCATGACAAAGTTAATTGGTCATTCTAAATTACCTGTAGTGAGTGGCTGTGTATGACTGTGTGTGTGGCAACATTGAAATCCAGGGTGTAGTTTCATGGCCTGGCACCCAATGGTTCTGGAATAAGTTCTGGATCGCCTCAACCCTGAGCAGAGTAAAGCGGTTCAATGTAGAAATGCAGTTTCGCTAAAGACAATGCTCTTGTAATGAGCAACGTTCTCATCCAATGTCCTGAACATCCGGACGCAATAATATAACTCTACCATCATAATTCAATTTCAAAGTGTACATTTTGCTCTTTTTTAACAAGTCTCTTTGTGTCTAATCATTTTAAAAGCTCTTCTCGCAAAGACCCATGTTTTTGTGGCTCCGGAAGCATCCTCTGTTCCACACGCCTAGACCAGAAACCACTCTGAAGTGCTTTGCTTAACAAGGCAAAGAAAGGCCTAGCAGTGACCAAACCCTGAACTTTCTGGGTAATTTGCTACCGCGCAGGTCCAACAAGGGCAGCCATTTCAGAGTTCCCTGCTGTCATGCAATTACATCAAAAATGTGTCTCAAGTGGATCTCAGAAGACCTTTCACTCACGTCATACCTTGGCAAAAAGAGGCAGCGAGGCTTGCCATTTCTCTGGACCACCTGTTCAGAAAGTTTCATCTCACAGCGGCTGCGAGGATTCGGTCACAGCAGATACGTCTCCATATCTGGGTGCAATCGGCTGGTCTCCTGCTCATGGGAAATTTGTACGAAATTGAGAAGGAGCCAATAATAGAGTGGGAGAAAATCTCGCCTTGAACCAGCTGTCGTTCGCAGTGGTCATTTGGGACACCCCTTTGCAGTAAACAGCAACTGAAAGAAATGAGATTACGGAAAAAAATCAAGAGGAAGAAACAAGCTGACTGGTGAGAGGGAATAAAGAAATATATATTCCACCTGATGTGGGTGACAGCACTGGATTTTAATGCGCCTGATTTTAAACATCTCAAAATAGACTTCTCCTGACCCCTCGCCTTTGAAGTGCCTGCTCCAGAACTCAGCCTTCCCATGAGTTCAATCATCTTTTTATATCTTTCAGCTGCCAACCACAGTGCCGGTGTATCCCATTTATGAAGCACGGACAGGTACCCCACTCTCCAGCACCAGCATAAAGGGTTATATAAAAATGTTTGTGCACAATGCATAATGCATCATGGCTTAATAAAGACATACTGTACTTTGTCCACGGCAACAAATGCTAAACAAATCCTTGTTTAACGTTTCCCGAAAGGGGGAGTTGCTGCCTTTAAATTATTCAGAGGCCAGATTTCCAAACTTGCTCTCGGTGCCACAGAGAGGCAGGGCAGCAAGGCAGAACTGAGGAAAGGCATATGGCACATTTTAATGCATTTTAAAACATTCGTTCTTCAGCTGTGCTTGTGAAATGATTGATTAGGAATATATGTTCATATTTTTTTATTAAACCATGTGCAAAGTGAAAGCTTTCCTGTTGGCATATGTTTTAAGTGAGGTGCCACTTAAATTGCTGAGAATAGGGATATGTCCTTTTAATTTGTACTGTCAATTCCATTTGGGTCCCCAACAATCTACCATGATTATAGCATAAGGGTACCCTCATCTGTAAAAATGTGCCAGAACATAAATTTCATTTTCATTTTTTTTTTGCCACATGCAAGGAAGCAGCTGGTTGTAGGAGTTAGAGCTGCCACCTTGCACTCCAGTGGCCTGGGTTTGAAGCCGACCTTGTGCTGTGCTACCCTTAAGCAAGATGCTTACCCTCAGTGGCCCTAGCAAAGAAACACAATGCCTGCATAAACGGGTAACTTGGTGTAAGCTGCTTTGCAGTTCTACTCATGTAAAAAGCGTAAACAGTTGGGCTGTTTTTTGGCCTGTGTGTTATGGTGCCCAACATCGCAGAAAATCAGGCTTCTGCAAGCTGGGCATGAAAAAGAAACCAAAAATCCCTATCACATTCTTTTGTGCACCGTTTGTTTTGTTGGAAGGTGAAACATTATCTCTTGACCTTGATGAATTCTGTAAGGGACAAACTTGTGACACAAATCTTAGGAATAAGCTTATTGCTAGCAACTTAACATCAGGGAGCAGTTGGACATCTGTTTATGTCTGTTTTCTGAATACACATCATTACTGTTCTTTCTGAGAAATTCCCAGAAATCCAGTTTAGCTTTGTTCCTCTGACCATAATTTTGCTTTGGTTGAAAAACTGGAGGACAATGAAAATACACAAAGTGTGCCCTTTACTTTATACCGTACAGCTAACTGGTTATCTGAGTTAAGAACACAGCTTAAACACTGATCATGAGTCATGTTATTAGTTTTTTTTATTAGCATTATTTGCAGGTGTCTGTCTCAATGATGCTGAGAAAGGCGACAAGCAGCAAAAAATGCTACAGCTGCATACGATAGGTGTTTATTAAAAACAGAAACAATACTCTGAACCGATGCACTTCCATGCCGATGCACTTTTTTTTTAAAACATTGTCAACAATTTCTGAAGAGGGTCAGTTGGGTAAGAAACTTTCCACCAACTTTAAATGAGATATTTCATCATGATTATAAATGCTGAGCACTGTTTCACATATTATACTGGGCCTTCAGAAATATTCAGCAGAATTTGGGCACTCAGCACAGCTAAAAATCAATATACAAAAAAGACCATTTGTTGTTTTCATTCTTTCCTTCTTTCTTTTTCAAAGAACACCTTAGTAAAATGCAGTGGCAGCTGGTTTTTGACTACTGCTGAATGTCAAAATAGAAGCTATGAAGCGCCATTGTACTTCTATTTAACATCTGTTTAAATAAACACATGAACATTAAATAGTTAAAATAACTGGTAAAATCAAGACCGTAAAGGTTGGTGTCACACACATTAAAGAGGTTTATGTACATATGATTCTATGGTCATGTTTATATAACTGTACAGTTCTCTTAATTGAAAGAAAATTCAAATAATGGGTACAAGCATAACTGCCAGGAAATTATTTGCACGTTGAAGCACTCAGTGGAGTAACACGGCCTCAACAGCTGAAGGAGAGTTTTCCAGTTGTACACAAGCCCTAAAAGTGCCTTACTTGCTGAAGCAGAAATATCTCCTCCCACAATCTGATAAGTCTGTGTCCAGCAGTGCTCACACAGTTATCCAGTATGCCATGGCCATCTCACGACCCATCACCTACAACAGACTAACGTATGCAGAGTGAAGGCTTCAGCTGTTTTCTTGCAGCATGGGTTCCGATCCCCACTCCCACTGTAGTACCTTTGCCGAAGGCACTTACCTTTAAAAATTAAGAATTGCATGGCTATATCAATGTGTACACCATTGTCAGCATCTTATTACACAAATCAAAATTGCATTTTTCTTTGGAGAAAAGCATCCACGGAATAAATATATAATAATTATGATGATGCCTGGCCTACATTACAATTTCCTGACACTTTCTGCTAATGGCATCCCTCAGCTGTCTGGGACACAGTCCTCTGCTGAACCAGCTGAGCCAACAGGAGCCCTTGGTACTACCTTTTAGCACACAATTTACACCACGAGCTAAGGAAACACAGGAACACCTCCGAATGCCATGTGGTCCACAGGGACCATTACAGAACACTGCAGAGTTTTGTCACAAATGTTCCTTTGCTTGCAAAACACAGAAAGGATGATTGTTTAATTTCGGGGTAATTAGAGACTTTGGTGCATTTCATCAGATTTGGAAAAAAAACCGTAAATATGGTCTGAACACGTGGCACAAGTCAGTATGAACAGGTGTTCCACCGACGTCATGCGAATTTATTCTTACATATGCAGACAGTCAATGCAATTTTCCATCCTAACTTTTTGATGCCGTGTCATAGACCTTAGCTTTGGCTTTAGTTAGCTACCAGCAGCTCATGTCTTAGTAAGAAGAACCATCACTTTGCTCTTGAAAGGCCTGGGTTCATATCCATATTCCTATTCCACAATGCCAGAACAAAGAACTTACCCTGGAATTCTCACATACCTGTAAACATTATTCACCTCTATAAAGGGATAAATCACAGTAAGGCTCTCAATGTACAAACACAGCATGGGAACTTTGGAGAAAAGGCTCAGGTCAATGTAAATGTAGTTCGAACCCATTTAAACAAAATATCAAGTCTATTTTTGCTGTGTTGTCAGCAGGAGTTCCTGAATTTTTTATTTGGTCAGGCTGCATCATCAGTCAGACACTCAGACCACTGTTATCACAAAAATGCAGTTACCACTGAGCCGACCTGTGGAACGGGGGACAACTGCTAAGTTAAGCTATCACTAGCAAGTGACCATGACTGACCGGCTGCTGGGAAGCTGTTGCCTGACGGGAGAGCTGCTGTTCAGCTGTTTGGTTGTGTCTGACTCTTCATGACCTCACGGACGTCAGCGTGCCACATCTTTCTGTCGCAGCCTGCCTCTTTGAGATCCTTTAAGGTCATACACAGTGCTTCAGCAATGCTGTCTACTCCTCTTGCCTTCAGTTTTTCCCTTTTCTTTGGCAAGGATTCCAGTCTCCTCATTATGTGGCCCAAGTATCTGAGCTTTCATTTCACAATGCCTTCCAGTGAGCCTTCTTGTTCTGTTTCTTCAAGCTTTGATTTGCTAGATGACTGTCCTATACATTTTAAAGTGACGTGTATCTAGGATGCCTGATTCAAGCCTCTATATGCTATACCCACGAGAAAAAGATCACCAGACCAAGGCAAGGAGCAGGTATGTGTTTACCATACAAAAAATAAAAAAAACATAAAAATTAAACATTGTAAATGCAGCCTTATTTTTCCCTTGGTTGATAAGACTCCATGCTGTGCAGTTCTACAGACAAAAATAAAAAACACGGCCACAGAAGAGCTGTCACAGCAACTTGGGAACATAAGAAACCTATCGATGAGCTCAAATGAGCCACACTGTGGAGGAAAACTAGGTGACTCCACAGACTGCACCTCAAACTGATGGATACAGAAGGTAGCACCGGGCCACTGGTTTGTTTTTGTTTGCACACTCAGTGTCCTTTGCCTGAGGCAAAATCAAACATGAGTCATCCCCATGTTAGTCTCTAAGCCGGGAGTAGCATGAAGGATTCAAGGGAAGGAGAAGAAGCATTTGATGCAACACATGAGTCCAGGTTAGATGTTTTTTACTTTACTCTTGTTTGAACAACATGAAACTAAGGGGGAGTGAAGTGTTGAAACTGTTGTTTTCTGAAATATGTACTGTATGTTGCTTTGGAAAAGAAAAAAAAGTAGAGTTCTTCAATATCAATCATATGTTTTATCTCTAGAAAGTTTTTGTCAGTGTGCAGTTTTATTTACAAGTACTGTATATGTTGTCTAGATAGAAAACATTGTCTGTAATTTTGCAAACTGTTTTGTTTTTACAGAAAATCACCAAAATCACTGCTTTATTGTTGTAAAGGCATATAGCAAAAAAATTAATATTCAATTCCACAAAATTTTAACTTCGTAGGGTGTGGTGTTATCCTACGAGCAATGATACAATGCAGTTCAAACTATAAAATATTTTGTTTGTGCTAGTGAAACGTAAATATACTAAATTGAGTGTTTTGTTTTGTAAGCAAATGTTATCTCGGCATTATTTCTACACATTTTTCGCCTTTCTAAAACAGTAAAGTTGAGGACTACTGTGGTGAAATTCTCTTCCAGCCACACCCGTGACTGCTGTGTACACCTGTATGAAGTAAGTACAATATCCATGGGTAAAAACACACAACAGCACTAAATATATTTTTCTCAAAGCTAAAGACAGAGGATGCTCTTAGACAAAAATTGTGAATGGCATTTTTTGATGTGTTTTAAGATATTTTATTATTTCACAAAAAAGCAATTTAAATATAATTTACGTATCATTAGCATATGCATCGCTTTCACCCCAAATAAACTGCAAAATGATTCTGAACTGTTGCCCACAATATGATCGAGCTTTCTGAAGCCGTTTCCCTAACAAAGAGGCCATTACCTGCTTTGTTGCACTGCTTTAGCATTATTTAAGCCCTGCGTTTAATTAATATAAAAATGTAGCAACGGTTAAAATCACATAAATCATTTAAATGAGGTCTTTCTGCTGTGTTTGCAAGATAAAATTAATGACTGGGACTCCTAGAAGGCCCAGCCAGTAAAGGCGCTGATACAAGTCCTCCTGTACAGAATGCGATCCGTTTCCTTATGTCATCACCTTGAAGCGAACGGGAGTCCCGCATTTGGTTCGACCAAGAGCTCTTTAAAGAAAAGTCAAAATTCACACTTTAATGTGTTTACAGAGAGATTGCATCACCATAAAGACATCGCTGGCATACACTGACTCAACAATACAACCTGTGCAACTGTGAGCAAAAATATAATGTATGAAACAGCAGTTGACTGCGTTTGCACTCAGTTAATATAATTTGACACCATTAGTGACAGTTTGTGAAGCTGTAATTCCTTCACAGAGTCTTAGCCTGCTTTTTTTATATATTTAGAAGATAACTGTTTTTCAAAAAAAAATAAATAAAAGTGAAATAAAATTGTTAAATTTCGTTGGCCATTAATGCTGAGATACTGTAAGTGTAGTGAAATACTGCATGTGGCATTGGGTGAAAGAAAAAAGGGCATTTATTTTGCAAAGGTTGACCATAAGTTTCTCCACATTGATATCCAATCTCGTTTGCAGTTTCCGGCCACAGTCCAAAGACACATGTTTCAGGAAAGTGTTTCGGTGTTCTTTGACGGACTTGATTTCACCTCGCTATCTGGGGGAGGGGGCTGCTCCCAGACTGTTTCCAGGGTTGGCTCTGAAAACTGTGATCCTGCGATGGTCAAGAGTTGCCTAATAGTGGATGGATGAATAAATAAAAACTATGTCTGGCTCCTGTTTGGTTGCTAGCCTTTGCTGGCCACATTATTGCTGAAGATGTACAGACACACGCTACAAAGTCATGGCTATTATAATGAAAATGTACTAAATCAATTCCACTAACCTGCTAAATACTCTTAGATGACAGAGAGGCACAAGACAATAAATGCCTCTAAACATTTATTTGTTATAGTTTGTCTTTGCAGATCAGTCCTTGAGATTGGTCTTCAGACCATTTTGTTTCAGGGCTTAATTTTTACCAAGACCACATTGTTTATGAACAGAATAATAAAGAAAAAAAAACTGTGATGGATCACACTGACCCTGCTTCACGAGCTTAAATTTTAAACAAAGATTTAGCATATGTAGCAAATGATTTTGTATCCTAGTAACAGATTTTCTTTTGTGTGCCGTACAAATCGAGACTGTAAACAGTACTTGTGGTACAGTAAACTGAAATGAAGTCAATAAAAACAATACAAAATGCAGTCTGTAAACTCTGTGAAACTTGGAAGAAAGCCCAAATTCAACTAGTATGAAGCAGATTTAAAGCAAAAACTAATATGACAAGACAGAGGACTATGGGAACAGGTGTGCGTTTGTGTGTGTGTGTGTGTGTGTGGGTGTGTGTATGAGAGAGAGAGCGATAGTGAGTGAATGTATGTGACTCCCCTGATGCACTGGTGTCCCCCATCTCATGCCAAGTGGTTGCTAACAATGGGTGGACAGATGGGGAATGGATTTTTTGTAAGAGTGTGTGTATGTGTGTGTTTTTTTCTTCATTAAAGTTTGGATCCCTCAAACTGTGTTATGCAAATATTATACATATCTATTTATAATTATAGGCAATTTCATATTTATTAGCCTGTGCTGACTTTTTTAATGCTGCTAGTCCTTACGGGATACTTCAAATCATTATCATTTTGATAGTTTAATGTCATACTTTTCCCTGAGGGAAGCTATTCCAAGCACCTTCTTTCATTGTGGCAAAGATGAGCTCCTTAGGAAAAGGGAATTTCGAGCTCTTTAGCTGCAGTTCCTTGGTGAAAAACGCTGTTCTGTTCCCCAACTTCTAATTTGACAGCATTAATCCTTTGCGGTGTAGAACGTCTTTTCCAGTAACTCCGCCTAAGACCCACTGCTCTCCCCTCCCCATCTCCTGCCCTGCCCCGCCCCAGCCCACCCCCCATCTCTGTTATCCTTGATGCCCCGAAGGAAACGGAAAGATCCCGTTAACATCCCGCCCCTAATAGTCGCTTCCCCCATTACACAATCATGCAGTGACAAGATAAAAGAATGGCAGCTTTTTTGGGTGGCAGTAGAAAGGCTGAGAAAATAGGTCTTGGTAATTACTGTTAAATCAGCTAGACAGGCGCTCTGCCTTGGCCTGCTGGAATCTCATTGTGTAAAATCCAGGAAATCTTCATGCACAAATTTCCTCACTTATTCCGCAGCTTGGTTTTCCGGCTTTTCCAAACCAATACCGAGAGCACTTACTCACAGCCTCTTCGTTCAGAAGTCAGCTTCTTCTGGACACAGCCAAAAAGCAGGTTATTGAGAAGGCTGGAATAAATCACTGCCAAATTAATACGAAACAAACTTGTGTGATACTGAAACCATGCAAATGCATGTTGCAGTCAACAAATTAAACCAAAATTCTAATGTACTGTCTTTGAGTGTCTCTCTCCAAATTTGCAGAGCAACTTGTATTAATGAAAACAGCTAAATATTCCATGGGAAACCAATAAAAAAATACTAGCAATGCATATTGTAACTAAAACAAAAGGGCATTTCTTTTTCTTCCAAAACAAAAATAAGTGCCCCACTATAATACACATGCAATAAATTTGTCAGTTTACTCCATGGAAGACTCACACCTCCATTTATACAAAAAAATGTGTGATGTAACCCTTTCACCAGTTTCACCCAGTCTAACTCAAACTGGAAGTTTACTGCATCGAAACATGTTATAAGAACTAAAGTTTTTTTCAATTTGCACAAACTTTTTCAAATGTAAATGTCTTAAGTGGATAATAAAATCAATTTCCCTAAACTTTTATTTAGAAGACAAGTTGCACATAAACAAATTTGAGGTCAGTATCATTTGTGGCAGCTTTGTAGCCCCTGCAGATTTTTCTCCAGTCCACCTGGCATTTTTTTTTTTGTTTGTTTTTTTTTTCTGTCCTGCCGGCCTTTAAACCCTATCTACTTATCTGTACAACCTGATCTCATCTGTACAACCTCCTTTTCAGTCTGACATCTTTCATTATTCCTAGTTACCATTTTCTCTTTTTTCTTATATACTGTTTCTCTCTCATTGTTGTTTCTTTCACCTTGTAAAGCACTTTGAGCTACAGACCACTGTATGAAAGGTGCTATACAAATAAAAATGTTGTTATTGTTGTGGTTGTTTGTTATGACAAGTCGTAATCTGCTGCGGTGAACATACATCAGGCATAAAGCTGCATCATCATATTGCTACTTTTAATATTACTATTATTATTTAGTATTGCTCTTATTACTATTTTAATGTAAAAAATACATGCATCACTATGGTGTTCTGGAAGAGTCCACACCAATATGTTCTTTTCGGCAACAAGCATGACATTTAAACGGCATGCTCCCATGTATGGTGCTTTGGGACTGTGGCACTGTTTATGAGCAGACATATCTGCCACAGATGACAAGTTTTACATGCTAAAAGGCACAGGTGAGTGAAGACGGAAACACAGCTTCTACTTGTGACATTGAAGGCCTCCTGCCATATTTCCATCTGTCATAAAGAATGATCTCACTACTTGGGAAACCTTGTCACACAGATGGCTGATGGTGCCCTTTCAAAGTTCCAGATTTGTCGTTTACAGGATGGCTGGGCATTGCGTATTGAGCAAGCTTTGCCGGCAACTTCAGCCCTGTCCAGACATGGCAACATCTGTCAGCAATAGACCTTGATGTGAAAGAGTAGCGGGAGGGAGGGGTGGCAGTTTATGACAGATGGAGACAAGAGTCTCTTGGGGTACTGAGTATGCAATCACTTAGGTAGCAGAAGTAGCCGCTGCAGAACATTCTGGAGGAACGCGTATGACTGTACAGCTTAACGTCACCATTCCTAAAGCTTCACTGTAACCTGCATCACCCACATGAACATGTCCAACGAAGGGAATGGATCTATCATTAACTTCCCTGCAAGGTGAACTCTGCCCTCTGCCCAGTACTGGACAGGCTGCGAATCAAGGCAGCCATGCACTGGGAAAGCTGTCACAGATTGTGGACAAGAGGACAGATGAATGATAACCGACAAGGCCACTTTCATTGTTAATATGCATAAATGATTCATAGCCTAAATCCCCAAACACAGAGGTACCGAGGTCATACTTGATCCATGACAATGGACCAGAAAGTTGAAACAAGGACACGTATTGTGAGCTCAATGCACGCAGGCATGTAGTCAAGTGGAATCCTGTCACACAACCATCATCAATTTTAAATGTGTGAAAAGCCTCAGCAGGATCATGGGATTAACATGCAAAAGGCCTTAATAATCCACACTTCCACTGTCATACACCTCCCCCCTACCACCCCAGGACCTCAGGTAAGAGGGAGTGACTGACAACATGTAATGAAATTAGTGCAAAATGTCATTTTTCTTTCTTTCTTTCTTTCTTTCTTTCTTTCTTTCTTTCTTTCTTTCAAAATACTAGCTAAAACCGTTCTGAGGAAACAAGATTGAAGACAATTAATTGTGTATGGAAAATGCAGAGGGTTTTGTGTTTCTTGGTTCTAATTCTGGGTTAACCGTGGTGTCTCCTGAACCGCATTACTGCAGACTTCAGTATCATTAAAGATAAAACAGTTGTCTGCGTATCAGCTGAAAGGTTTATTTCCATGTGTCCAGTTACACATCGCAATTAAATATATATACAGTATATACAAGTATACACGGACCTTAGCAGATATTGGACTGCGTGGTGAGTTTGACATTTGGCGTTTGGCTGTTGTCTGTGTTTGCATGTGTTTCCCTCAAGAGAGTCTTGTTTCCTCCAAATATGAATTTCAAGTGAAATGGTGACCTCTTGTGTGTGTGTGTGTGTGTGTGTGTGTGTGTGTGTGTGTGTGAGCGATTACCCTGCGATGCACCTGGCTGTGTAAGGTGTACTCTGCCCTGTAACCTATACTCCCAGGACAAGCTCTGGATCACTGTGACTCAGAAAGTGATAGACACCTCATTGTTGTCGTCCGTCATGGTGCTTCTCCAGTTGAATCTCAGTTTGCCGTTTTCCTCCAACTGTCACCTCTCCAATAACGTTGATCTCGCATATCTTCAACTGTTAGGTTCACAGTCTTCATGTCTCCTGTCACAATACATTTCTCTCTTGGCCTTCCTTGGTTGGCTTCCATCAACAGCCAGATACATTCGTCTTTATCCTTGCTCATCCCACAGCCACACCGACAAAGCTTCAACACATCCTAAATGTCCCACAGTCCCTCACTTCTGATTTTATTGTGCACCAACACACAACACATTCACCTTATCATTCTCATTTCAGTCCTTCCCAGTTTCCTCAGATTGCCGTCCTTTATCACCAATGCTACAATACCATACAACATACATGGTGAAAAGCAAGCAAAACTGAATTTTCTGTTTAAGCATGGGAAATAGATTGCTAAATGTCTTGTACCCACATCTTCACAGAGTCATGACTGCCACATCTGCTCCTTCTGCTGAGAACAACATGCCTCAGAGGTAACAGGACCTATAAAGACATTCTAGCTTTACGCCTTCACTGCCGTCAAAGTTTCCGGCCTGTTTTCTTTGAGAGTACCTTGTGTGTAAGCAGTACAACTTCTACATGGGAATGATAAGATTCCGGAAGGCAACCCTTTGCACCACTGCATTTCACGTGAACCCATTTTTTCGTACTGCGTGCCTCTACTGGAGAGTCTATCTGCTCTTTTTGCCAGTCATTTCACACAGCCTGATTGCTCTTTTGCACACAGCTTGTGTCCCCTACCTCCATCACCTTCCTTTTCCTTGCATTCATCTTTAATCCCATTTCAACTATTCCACCCTTCCACTTACAAATGTTTTCTTCCTGTTCATCCTTCAAATTGGCCACTGGAACTAAATCGTCCGTGTACAAAGGCTCCGTAGGTAGGCCCAACCATTGGTTCATCACTGCCAGTTCCACGCCTGGGACAAGGGATGACAGCTGCCATCTCAAAAGTTTCTGCTCCCACCACAACTCTGAATGATGACTGACCAAAGAGATAGACACTTAATGGCAGTTAATAAATAGATGTGAAGGAAAATTATATTGCTGTATTTCAGTATGTTGACCATAACAATGGACTGCAGACATTTTTAATGGATTCAAAAGAAAGAAAAGCAGCAGATACTGGTGTGGATGCATGATACTGAGTCACCATTAATGAGATGCGGACACTAATCGTATGCACCCAGTTCACCAGGGATCGGTTGCCAGTGGATATGGGTGAAAGATTAGGTGAAGGCACTCAACATGATGGGTGAGGGTTACGGGTTGACCACTTGTGACTGAATAATGAACACCACACCATGAGGCTACGAGCGCATGGCGAGAGAATGTGGTTCAACAAACCTGTATCTTGTCACAAAAGGACTTTTGAAAAACACATTGTCCATGAGAACGGAGAGTTCTGTTATTGCACTTTGTCAGAGCAGCGAAGTAAAGGCTGGCCTGAGGCTATTTCATTAAGGTGACAAAATAAGGGGGCAACGAAAGAGAAACATCAGTGACGGGCGAACATCTAGGCTGAAGCTCGCAAGGAATTCTATTCTTGTGCATTTATTTTGCAAGTCCTGGCACTGACTTCATACAGGATCTGGGGGACTGGTAACAACAGTAGTGAAGAGATGCCAGCTGGCAGGATACCTTCCCCCTGCCAGGTTGCCATTGTTTATTAATGATCTCAACAGTCTCCTTGGATTTGAGTGAGGGCAACCCAGCTGGTAGGTGTGCTGTATTACCTACACAGACCAGGGGTGGGGGGGCTCTCTGTCCTATCCTCATGTGTACACTCACTGATACAAAGCAAAAAAGGCAGGTTATGCCCTGAGGTGCTTGTGTAACCTCAGTTTGTTGTTTAATTTTTCTTCTTTTGTTTGCTCAGCACATTAACATCACTATCAGTTTAAAGTCATCCCACACAGTGTACCACAATGCACCACAACATAAAACCACCTAAAGCAAAGATAAATTGTGAGCTTGGTAAAGTGATAGCCATTTATTGTTATGTAAATACCCCCCCCACATGTTCCCACACAGTACTTACTCACCCTCCCTGTTTAAACGTGACCAAAAATAAGCAGCGCATTAGCCGGCTTCCTAGTTTGTGAACTCCGTATAAGTAGGGCAAACGGAACAACACAGTTGAATTCTCACAATTATGCCTTTACTTCACTTGCAGGAGGAGAGGGATTCCAAGTCCTGAAATACAGCCACAGTTTAGCTCAAACATCAAAACAACAAAATTCCAAGAGAGGCACAAAAACAAACCTGTTTTTCCTCAGATTGTTCTGGGAAAAAGTACAGTTATTACTGCTTTATTACATATTATGTGTTGTCCCACCCGTAAAGTCTGAAGGGGTCCTGATCTTAACAATTCCCTTCAAGTTATTGTTTGCAACTGGGCATTCTAATGTATGCAGCATGTCTATATGTGGACCGTGTTCCCCGAAACAGTAAGTTTTTAATTAGAATTGTAATAGATGTCTTAATTACGTGTTTCTTTTAAATACATTTGGTGAAGAACTGAATACTAAGCATGGGGCTTAGTGATTTTTGTAGCAGTTCACTCTTGGATGCCAGTGACAGTGTTTGAAAATTGATTTCTTCTCCCAGCTTGGTTCTAACTGCAGCTGTTTTAATGCCTTTTGATATACGTTTTGCTGCTCGTGTATAATCTTATTTGGTTCATGAACAGTGTGTAAGACTAAGGACAATCATGAAATAGTGCCTACACTGACTTAGGATGAGGGTTAGGGCTAGGGTTAAGTTATGTGTTGTTGGCCTGCTCGTATGACACCATGCTGCTTCCTCTCTCATTTTTTCCCTCTTCAGCCCCAGCTTGTCATTTTAAAAACAATACCTCCTCCCTTACCCCAAATCACCTTTCAGCCTGATTAGAAAAATGCCGCAGTGAAAGTCATATGAGCGCAAAGGCAAGAATGTCAGGGAGCATCACAGCTCCGCTTGTTATGGTTTGCTGATTCTGTGGTCCTGAATACAAAAACCACATGCAGGGCAATCCTGGCTGCCCCAGACCACTGCCACTTAGTTTTCCCATGTGTTTGGTTTTGTCACTCGAAAATCAGATTAATGGAGGTGGTGGTGCTGAAACAAAAACACCGTCATAAGCAGTAGTAGTCCAGGCCGTTGAAGCCCTGACTGCAACAGTTAACATGACAGGCTTGATATAAAGAAGTCTGTGATGCAAATAATTTTGAATTTAAAAATCTGCACCTGGAATATCTGCCCATGTGGCTCCCCCTGAGGCCTGTGCAAGTATTTAAATAATCATTATTGATGCCTCAGCCTTTATTAATTCCACATGTATGAAATGTTCATTTATTAATCGATTTATCAAGCGGGAGGTTCATTAGGCTCGCTTCAGCTGTCAGACACTCTTTCTTGCTTGTGGGTTGGGAGCATGGGGAATTAGAACATGCATATTTTTAGCACTAGGGGAGGGAATACATTAAAAATATAGCTATATACATAAATGCTAAATGTAAAATATGCTTTGCTTAAAAGGCATGTACGAAGAAGTAATTTATTGTGACTTGTATGTGCAAATGTTTTCTGACAGCCATGTTTAAATTTGTAAAAAAGTGCTGCATTTGCATATTAATGAATCTGTAAACAAATCTACATCTGTACCTGCACCCTTTTATAATAAATAATATAATACCTGCATAGTTAATTGGTAAGGTCACTTTGAATGTTGACTATATCCCCTTTTTTATGAAAGCTACAGGCAAACATAGTAGCAGATTATCTGCATGTCTCTTTATCTAACCATTCTAAATCTTTTGGGATCATGAACCTAGCCAATCAAAAATCATGCCACATTTTACGAGTGGCAACTGTGCTTCACCCTAAATTTCATTTATATTTTCCCCCCTCCTTTCGGAAGTAGGTAGCACTGTGGTAAAGCCACCTTCGCTGGACCCAGAAGTTGCCGGTTTGAGTCTCCCCATCTGCTGTAATGGCTTTCAGAAAGGCGCATTCCCTAAACTCCTCAATTAAAACAAACTGACATATAAAAATGTATGCTAAAAGTGAAATATGTCAAATCATTGTAAGTAGCTTAATCTTGTAACTTGTTTTGAGAAAAATCTCAGCTGACAATGTGAATGAGCAAAATGTTATTATTATCCTAAAAGAAAGTACATGCACAGAAAGAATAGTGTTTGTCTGAGCTCAGCGCCACAAGCTTACTGCAGCTACAGCATCATTCCTCCAGCCAGTAGGGGTCAGCAGCCCATGTTGTGTGAGCCCAGTGTCGGATATCATAATATCAAAAAGCAGTCAATATTATCTACCAAAAGAACAATGACGACATTATCTGCTCTGTTCTGAATGTACTTCTAGTATTTCCAGTTCAAAACACAGAGGTTGCTAATGAAATGGATTAAACAGGATTAAAAACTTCCTGGAATGATCAAATGGGTGTATTTTATAACTCACAGGTCAATGTTTCCATTAATGTATTTGACTGCGATGGACACTCCCTGCACAGTTAGAATACTCTTTTAGTGCATGCCCGTAGAATGCACAAAAGGCAAAAACTATTTATTTTATTTAATATGCATGAATAAATAAGTAGAATTTAATTAAACCCTACATATAATTTTACTGCACAGACAGCAGCCATGTATAGAGACAAGAGCAAAAATAAAAAACAAAGTACTGTATTCACTTTAATTGGCTGAGGTGTTTATTTTTTCGTGAATAACCATGAGGCATGAATATTAAGTTTCATTTTGAAGCAAAAGACATGATTTCTTCACCTATTCGAGATCAACCCACCATCGCGGCACTGAAAACACTCATTAATAAAGCCAGTTTGCATGTGAACTGAGCCGCTCTTATTAGTAACTGGTTTGGCTTAACTTTGTATTTTCAGTTTCAGTTCATCTTGATGTCAACACATTAAAATCCTTAATTCCGTATATCAACTTTCATTTTCTGGGTCCAGTTTGTCTTCACAAAAGCAGACTAAAATCTCTAAATAGCAGCATATAACAAATAAGCATCTTTAGAAATAGTCATTGGAATGTAGTATTTCACATTAAACACCATTTTGAAGAATACCTGCATTTCGACTCAGCTTTAGCAAAATCTCCTTCCAAAAAACTGTATCCCCCAAGACTAAACCGTGAAAAATTATTCTCTTCCACTAAAGACATCACTAATATTTTATTTACATTTTTTATTTGCCCAAACTGCCCAGTATGGGATAATGCAAATAGTCCCTAAAAAGAAATCAAAATGCATGAATATTAAGACTGGGGACAGATCAATTAACAGACCCACCAATTCCCCCCACGGAAATTCAGGATATGCACATAGATGGACTACATCTAGAGCTTGAATGTTTCCTCCAAAGACTTTAGATATTTACCCTATGTTGGAGCAGAGTTGTTTCATAGCCTAGAGCACTATGATTCTGGATAGGCACCGGAACACCACAACCTTGGGTTAAGTGGTTAACAATGATGTACAGACTTGGAATTGTTGATTTATCTACATAAAACTTTGTGACATGACTTTTCTGGATTTGGATGTATTAAATACATAAGGAAACGAACGTGCAACCTGCGTGAGGGTCACAGATCACGAATCATTTTTTTCGACACTTTCAATTAACACTGTTAATTAGCGTTTGCCAATGGGAAGGCTGAAGTGCGCGAGCTCCCCCTACAGGTCGCATTGCGAACGTTCGCAGGCGAGGTATGAGTGCGTGAGAGAGATTTTCTAAATACAGACGCGCGCACACGCAGACAAATCTGTGCTCGAGCACAGGTTCCCTTTTCCATTCCCTGAAGCGTCCGGTTTGCAGAATGACACAAACACATGAATGAGCAGTGAAGTAGTGGAGTGCGCTTCCGGGTGCGCATGTGCGACCGTTTTTTCGGGGTTTGTCACCAACTGCACCGATCGACTGGTAGTTGTGACGGGGCCGTTAATCGCACCACTTTCCCCCCTGAAGAGTGACAGCGACCCAGTGAGCAACTTGACATGTGCGCAGCTTTCAGCGGCCACAAGCGGTCCGCTCACAACATCGTCCCATCCTCGCTGGACGTGGAAATGAATTAAACGCTCCCACAACTCCCACCTGGAATATTTGCATCTACTCTAAATATATACGCGCAACATATGAGTCCCTGGAGGGGATTGGGATCAAAAATCCAATGGAAGGCTCCATTGGATTTTTGATCCCAATCCCCTCCAGGGACAATTCCCTCTCGCCGGAATTCAGAGCAGTTTTGCGAGAGCGCCTCCAAGGTCTGCTTGGAACAAGAAGGGAGCGTGGACTGAACGCAGATCGCGACCCCTGCTCTCCCGTTCCCGCCCCACTCGCCCTCCACGGAGATCACATTTGTGCAACATCTGTAACAAATGCTTAAAGCAACCTTTTCTGAGGTTCGCTGAAAAATGGTGCCGCGTCACCGGATTTTTCTGCTAAATTTCAGCACTCCGTGGCTCTCACGCCGCCGCGTCCTCTGAGCGTAAACTTGAAGTAAAACGTGAACGTGGCGCCTCTGCAAGACCTCCAGCTCCGACCTTCAGAGACCCAAAGCTGGAGACGAGCACGGCTTTGCATTCCGAGGATGTCGCGCAGAAATAAAGCTCACAGGATGACCTCCCCACCACACACACACACACACACGCGCGCGCGCGCGCAAACACACACACATACACGCACACGCGCGCGCGCGCGCAAAGCGCGTTCACGGAGCAGTGAGATGTGGCGGGATCCCGACGGCGGGCAGCTCTCACCTAAATGTGTTCCTCCCCAGCGCCCGGAAGCCCCGGTCACCCGCGTTTTAATCCGACGACGCAGAACTTGTGTCTGTGGTGCGCGCAGGTCCAGCTCTCATGCTGGAAGCTCGACCTCAAAAGCGGGGTTGCGGACGAGCTGGCAGTCCTGCTCATGCTCGGGGGGCGCGGACGCGGGCACACACACGGATCCTCAGCGCTTGCGGGGCCCTGCTGCGTGCGTGCATCTGTGCGCAAGAGAGCGGAGAAAGGAGACGCGCGGGTTTGCCAAAGAGGAGTGATGGGGATGATGCGTGGAGGTGGGTGTGGGGCTGGGGGGGCGGGGGATGAGAGAGAGAGAGAGAAATATCCGCTCTGATTTGACGCCGCGAGCCGGGAGGACCAGGATGCTGAAGTGCAGCGAGGATGTCAATGAAGGTGGACCGAGGAGAGAGAGGGAAACCGGGGGGAGGTGCCCAGATCACAGCGGCGGGGCAGGACTGTACCACACAAAGTGCATGGGAGGTAGGAGCGGGGCGGAGAGACGGACAGGACAGCCCGATCTTGGACGTGGCCCCCCTTTTTTACTGTTGATAACGCCGATCGTGCGTCTTTCCCCCGGGACGTGGGTGCTGCCGGACCAGGCGGAGTGCCGCCCGAAAGAGTGACATCTGGTTTGTCGGGGATCCGCAAAGTGAAGTGCAACGTTTACTGAGGGAGGGGATCGGCCTCTTTGTGAAATAAGGACCCCCCACACACACACTAGAACACAACAACACTTCTAAATGCGAACAGCCGGTAAAACCCTGGTGAAATTTTTCAAAGGATGGCGGGCGGGAGGTGGGGGGCTGTTCAGGGTGCTGATGGAGTGATCTTAGCTACTGACCGTGGGTGGCTGGTGGTGTCGCGCTTCACTCTTATTTTTAATGTTTTGTTCGACATTTTGGGCATAAATGAAATAGCCTAATAGCCATTAAATGATTGAATGATAGATAGATAGTCATTCGTTTGGAAACCTGCTGCCCGCAACACAACTTGCAGCAGCAGCAGGTTTCCAAACGAATGCCACAAAAAAACCAGTAAGACCTTCTTTGGCTGGAGCTTCTGGTCAGTATTCAGTGATAGCAGAACAGTTCTGTATCAGTCTTTTCACTTGACTGTTATTAGTTAGTAGACAATTATTAATTATTAATCACCAGATCGTTGCCTTTCATTCCTGCTCTTTCTGCTGGAATTCAGCTGAACACTCAGCCTGTCCTCCAAATCCCTATGTGCCTCTGCCCCTGTCTACCCCAGACACTCATCTCTGCCAAATGTCCTGCAAAAAACCTTTGTTCTGGCTTTGGCTGTCCACTCCCTGCATTTCTCTGGAAGCAATAAAAGTGGCCACTTATCGCTCTCTTGTAGCTCCCAAGCTGTGGAATCAGCTTCCTTCTCAACACCAGACCTTCAGGAAACTCAGAAAGAGACAGTTGTTTCACATCCATCCATCATCATCATCATCATCATCATCATCATCATCATCTTTAACCTCCATAGCATATTTTGGAGTTACTGGGTATTAAGGTAGGAGACTATAACTTGGGTGGGCTGCCAGTCCATTGCAGGGCAGCCATACACACATTCACACACTTGTGTAAATTTTAAGTGACCAGTTAACCTGAGATACACATCTTTGGACTCTGCGCGTGGGGGGGGGGGACTCACACAAAAATGTGGGTGAGTGAGATCACTACTCACAGTGCCCCAGTGTCCCCATGTACCTAAGTTCTGGCATGTTGGTTAGCAGCAGCACCTTGTGCTCAAAAGACCCAGGTTCAAATTCCTGCTGTTCTGGGAATAACCTGATCAAGGTACTGTATACACTCCAAGTTTACAGGGCAACATTAAATAGCTTTACAAACAAGCAAATATTTTCAGTTAGTTTTGGACATAAACCCCAATTTGCAAGTGTCTTTAGAGAAAAGCTAAGTGAATAAGTAAGCAAGCCATAATAGTATAAATCTCATACTATGTTTTAGGGAATTATAATAAAATGTAACCAAACAAATGAGCTTTTCATATTTGAAAGGCAACAGCATCCAGATGTTGACTCACCATTCGTACAGATATCTTCTTGGCAGCATTCCTGTTCAGCGTAAAAGCAAAAGGCACAGAAATCCCACCACAGAGAACTCACACAGTAAAAGTTGGGCCTCAGTGACTCTAAATGGCTCACAATTATCGCCCGTTTTGGTGACAAAGGCTGCGGAAAATTGGCTGTGGAACTTGTTAACATGCTACAGGGATCTGTGCAAAAGGCAATGCAGGCGGAGAAAGTGGAAGAGGGAACAGGATCTCCCCTCATGGGCGCCCTGGCAAGGCCAAGTTTGGCTCCAATGGAAAAGATCATAGTGGGTCACAAAGAGAATGAGTCATTAGGAGGAAAAGTTGGACATTTCATCAGGGTGACAACGCACAAAGTCAAGTCATGCTGTTCTGCTCTCAGTGCAATTTTCCACCCTTTACAAAGTCAAAAAATTAAAATCAAAATATGCTTGAAGGGGCAGCCATTTGTATGGAAGAAGTCAAGTTCAGCCACCTCTACAGTCACCCAACATTCCCCTCTGCTACTTTTTTCTCCTCCCAAAAATCAAAATGGTGTTTTGACACTGGCACAGAAACAACATTTTGAAATTGGGGAAGAAGGTTACAGGGGAAACGTCAAGTGAGTGTGGCGTAACTGAAGCATCCCATTCTTCGGAGAAGGTGGCTGACCAACAAACATTCACTAACTTCCCATATCGGTCACAATGTCAAAGCACAGCAGCATCCAATGGCAAAGTTAGTGTCAGGAACCGGCTAGGGGCAGCCCGCCTACCCATCACAGCTGCACCAGATCAGCCCATTAGATCAGAGATAAAAGGTGCGGAGCCAGACAGCTCCAGCACGGGACCTCATATGTAGCTGCTTATGGTTACTACGTGTTATCCCCGCGTGTCCTTGTTCTGTGTTAAACGTCTTTGTCCCTGTGAATCCAGCCCCTTGTGTCGTGTCCGCAATTGGGTCCCTTACCTCGTCCCCGTCAGTGTCCTGACAGGTAGACTTTTTAAGTACACCTCATACATATAAATGGAAAACATGCATGACTTCAAACTTGGGACTGAGCTGAGCAGCCAAATAATTTTTAAAATGTTTTTTTTTTTCATAGAGAGGTGGGGGAATAGTAGTTATGGTTGCTGCATCACAATAAAAAGATGCAGGTTCAAATCCCAGCTTTTTCTGTAGTACAGCTAATAAAGTTGAATATCCTAACTTGGTCTAATAAAGGTGACCCAGCTGAATAAATGAGTAAACATCTACAAGTAGCTGAAGATTATAAAGTGCTCTGAGAAAATGTATTAGCTAAGTACCTAAATTATTGTAAACATGAGAAATGGGTGAAACAACCCAAGAATGTCAATGTATTTTTATATATTTCTTCACGTTTTCCCTGTGGCTTTGACTGCCATTACAAATATGCACACCAGCTGACAACCAAGTCTGTAGATCTAATAAATGACAAAAAAGCTCTTTGTGCTTCCTTCACACTAGATTAGGGTTGGGTGCCTGTAATTGTCCATACTGTGGAAGTTATAAGTCACATCTTCCCCTTTCCAGTTGTAGGGAATTAGGGTATAGGTGGTAACTTGGTGTGGAAGGACAGAGACATTGAAAATGAAAAAACAATTTAATTTCCATTTTGACCAACTGCGACAGTATGTTACTATCAAACAGAGAAATAGTAGCTCTGTATAAATTTTCATGCACAGTAATAACGTAGCATTACCCATGTGTTTCTGGCAAAGGGAGAGTTTGATGAATCAGCTTTATAAGAGGTTATTGAAACAGTTTGAGTTTTGTTCTGTTCTCTGACCCCCTGTTACGTTGCCAACCTCACGTCTCATCATATTCTGTGGCAGAACAAATTTTCCACCATTTCCCCTACAAATTCACCAGCCTCACCTCTTGCTTTCACCACACATGGAGTGTGTCACCACCTATGCAATTCTACCCCGTTATGCCGCCCCTCACCGCTAATGATCGCTTGGCTAATGTCTTCTGGCTGCCCACCTACACACACTGCTGTTCTTGTCTTGTTCTGTTCCATTGTGTTAAGTGCAATTCAAAGTCTACTTTATTTCTTATAATTCTGCAGTAAAATGCTAAGCAAACAAAACTGTTTTATCTGAGATTAGACCAATACAGCAATAACTGTTTGAAAACACAGCACAAAATCAGTGAGTGCTTTAGCCAGACTGTTAGCTGGTGTTTGATAGGCGACATTCTTTGAATGTTTTTATATGTACTGTACCTAACTGTACATACTGCTGTGAAAGCTACAGATTATTTAACTTGCAAAAAAGTGACATACCCCGGTAAACCCAAGTAAAGTTGCCAGTCTCATCCTGTCAAATACTGATGTCGAATGGCTGAGGGTGGCATTACAAGTTAATACTGTGTGTTGCATAAATGAGCTTGAAAACTGCTCATGCATCCCATAATACAAAATAAATTTGTTCCATCTTAGCAAATAAAATGTGAAACAGCCAAATTTGCAGGAAAAATATTTAATACCATGAATTATAATGACAGTTACTCAAAAGGTTTGAATAAAAGAAGCATACAACAGATAGTTATGCGCTATGTGTAACAGTAGTTGCAACTGTACACAGACGTTTCCTTGCATCGTCTTTTAAATGCACTTCCGGATACTTCCACAAAGGTACATGTATGTTGCCAGTACATATCCAGATAATTACTTCTATATATTAACTCGCTGACCTTTAAGTTGTCTCCAGTGGAAGTCCCCTGTCTCCATCTTGCCAGAAGCAGTCAGGGTGATGCATCACACGATGCAGAGGTAGCTTCCGTGAGCTTGTCACAGAAATATGGACACAAGGGGAGGAGGGGTGGGTTGAAGTTTGGACCACATGGCAACCCAGCAATGGACTCTGTCAAGGGGCATTAGTTAGACAATCTAAGGGGTGTATTAGTAATGGCAGGGCCACACACAGCAGTCATCTGCAGATACTTCCAAAGTTGCAGATAAAAGCAGACAATTGGGGGGCAATGCGGAATCAGGTTGAGGCGGTGCATGAGCACAAAGGACAGAAACAAAGAGGGGAAATCCACAGTGAACCAAGAACTATTGGAGGCTATAAGCAGACAAAGAAAAGAAAAAACAAAAGAACGTCTCAAGTCACTTAAACCGTGCCAAGGCCTCGCGCTGTCGTAAGGTTGAAATAAAGCAACCAGAAGGGTAAAGAGAATAGTGGACGAATGGGGCAAAAATAAAAGAAAGGCAAAGAATGGGCTGCTGCAAAAAAAGTGTTCAGTTCCAAATAGGGTAATATAGAATTTCCAGGAAAATGATGAGCGATAGAATTTTATTCTGCTTTTTTTTTTTCTCCAAGTGGCCTAAGATTACAGATTGGGAAAGGTCTTGAATCACTTAAACTTCTCAGTGAAACAGGGACAGCAAAAATCTCGGGGGGGTCTGGATGAACCCTTTTTAAAATACAGTCGCTCCATGTGCAGGAGAGGAGCAGAGAAGTTAGAGGCCCTGGTTTAAAGGAAATGTGCTTAACTTGGATAAACAGACAGAAGCACAATTGTGAACTGTGGACTTTGTTTAGGGTAATGTACTGTGCATGATATGCTAATGCACTGATTTGAGTCTTAAGAAAATTGCTGTGTAGGAAACTGCGCAACAAGTTTACACACAAGGGTTTTACCCTAAATATAGACTTCAGTAGTTAAACATATTACACTGTGATCATGCGTTTATGAAAACGCTTAGGCTATTTTACATTTGCGTTTTTTTCAGCTGATGGCTTTCA
This sequence comes from Heterotis niloticus, assembly GCA_018136845.1. NCBI lineage: Eukaryota > Metazoa > Chordata > Actinopteri > Osteoglossiformes > Osteoglossidae > Heterotis > Heterotis niloticus. The sequence goes on from CM030891.1 coordinate 14,943,327, forward strand.
AAGCAATTTGTAGTGTTAAGCTACTTATAATGATTTACCCATTTATTCAGCTGTGTTTTTTTACTGTATTCATTCAGTGTAAGTGCCTTGCTCAAGGTGTGTATATACAGTACCATGCACATGATCAACAGCTGGGTGGACCAAGCGGTTTGGTCTAATATGTTCCTCATGAAATGTCATATTTCACAGCTCCAGTTCATATATTTATATTCCTTATTAAAAATGTGACTCACACTCTTTCCTGCTCCATTTTCCTTAACATGCCATGGGTAGCAGAGAGTGACCTGTTAACCTGAAATGAATGTTGGTGTGAGAGGAAACCGGAGCACCCAGTGCCTATGCAGACACAAAAAGAAGATGCAAGCTGCATGCAGGCTGAGCTTGAACCTCCTTATTTAAAATTATTCTTATTTACTTAAATTTTGTGGGTGCTCCTGGTTATGACTTTTCTTTCACACAGTTCCTTTCCTTGAGGAGGAAAAAGAAGTGACCCAAGAAGTAGGCGGTGGAGGCAGTCCAGGTCCAACAATAATTTACACTCCTGTAAGTGAGGGCACAGATGCAAGGCATCAACTTGCTGTGTCTGGAAGGCAGACGCTTGCTGGCGTTTCGCTGACAACCTACTAATGACTGCGCTCCGAAGGCACAAGGGGGATACAGGAGTACAGTGTTTTCCCCTCCTGCGTTACTTCAGGTTTTCCGTGGCCTGTCAAGGAGCTGCGCCTCATTAGCCAAGCAGAAAGCAAGAAGGCGGAAGTCCAAACATCCAGTATAGGGACTATCACTTTGCCGGTATGCCCTTCCTTAGTTGCTTTGTGCGTGCATTTGGAAAAGGTAATTTTCAGCCGGGTATTAAATTTAACAACAGCCACACATTTCATTTTGATTTACCAGGCAGTCAGATAAAATAAATAAAAGTCACATCAGCACTGGCAACCGGTAACAAGACTTCATGTGCCATAGTCCTGAGCTGCCCACACTTTTACCCCTTACTTCTATTGTCTGGGGTGACTGCCCTCTAGTGGAAAGACAAATACAATCCTTTGCACTTCAGTCAAAAACAATCTGTGCACAAGATTAACAAAAAAGGGGTCCTAAACCCTTCAGTCTATCTTTGTGCTTCCCATGAGGACTTCCTTTCGCTGCGGAGAGGCGAGAGGGTCAGACAAAAGAGGCTGAATGAATGTGGATTGCTGGGATGGATAAAACAATAAGAACGTTTGTGAAAAAATAATGTGTGTAAATTGTGCAATGTGGGTCACGTTCAGTCATGACATGCTTGTGTGAAAGTGTCATTTCGGCAGGGGTAATGAACATAAAAAATACATTTAGCATAGGGTGACACTGTGAAATGTTCCTGTGAGCTCTGTAGCGAATGACCCCGGGAAAAAGGATCTGTTGTTAAATATTTAACAACAGCAAAATGTTTTTGTCTAAAAATATACTACATGCAAATTGGCTAAATTCCTTGCTTTTAAATTCTGGTTGTTTTTATTTTGTTTTTAATTTTAGCCACAAATGTTGCATTTTACAAACTACTGACTGGGCATTTGGGCAGGTAAAAAGTCATTAACTGTTCTTTGCTCCATGCTAGTGTTGAAAAATTCCTAACCTTGGGTAGTATTGCTCGCCACATTCCTCAGAGACTTGTCCGGCAACCCATGGCACATACTGTCACCCCAGAGATGGCTAACAACTCACATCTCACTTTCCACTCCCCTGGCCGGAAGACCTGGCGTCAATTCTGACAAAATTACAATATTTCTGTCAGCATTAACATCAGGTTTTTTAAAAATTAAGATTAACTGTAAAAAAAAAAAAAAAAAAGGCAATTAAACTAAATACCTCCCCCCGGTGCTGCCTCAGCTTAACAGGGGTCATGCAGATTGAGCTGAGAGAATTTAGCATGGTGTTATGCTGGGTGCCAGGTTCAGCGTGGAGCTTCACCGCTTAAATAGTTGACTTTTCTTAAGATGCTTCACTGCTGTGACAGAGCTATACCAAACAAAAGGCCATGGATGCCATTTTCTAAAGGGTTTGGAGGAGCAATGTAGGTAACCACGTGGAGATCATAGTAACAGAAACACGGTAAGAATGGCATCAGATTTTTGACATTTCGTCTTCTTTGTAACGACGACCCCGCTCTGGAAATGCTGGGCATCTCGGCAGCAGCCGTATCGGTCGCGAGCTTCCCATTCATTCCAGATTCTAGTAAAAAAAAAAAAAAGCAAAACGTGCGCTCCTCCCTTTTTACTCTCGATACTCTTCATCTCAACAAGATCCAATTCACCCAAACCTGAAGTCGTGTTACTTTATTTGCAAATTCACTCATGTTCCTCACTATGGCTGCTTCTGAGTCAAATGGTCTCAGCTGCGTTCTGCAGCCTGATGTGTCTCTGTGTAAGAAAGCAATTTAAAGCTTCTTTTCTCTCTTTTGCACAAAGTAGACAGAAAGAAAAAAGAAAACAGGACTCTCCAAAGGAAAATCATTAAAAATATAAAAAGAAAACTGTGTAGGGTTACTGTACATAAATCATTAAATTATTCTTCCAAGGTAACGATGAATATGTTTGTCCCTGGAGCCAGAAGCCTGTTCTGCAAGGGTGAGGCAGCATGTGGGCTTCTCCGGCTTCAGCATAACCTGTTAAGAATGTCCTCTGTGACCTTTGCGAGTTCATCAATAGCTTTGCTGCCACCGCTCCTCCTCACCCCAATTATCTCCCAGCTTTTGTCAGCAGTTCCTTGCATAACTCACCCTGCCCACATTTTAAATACATGTTCATATTTGTTTTTGCTCTGATTGCACAAGATGATGGTATTACTTTGACATTTCAGTCCGCGGTCCTAATTACCGAGTTGTCACGTTTCTTTGGTTGTTTTTTTTTTTTTTTTTTCATTTTTTCCGTGATTTTTCCCTCGTGAAATCATGGTGGGTAGCTAATGAACTATTATCATTCAGAAGCTGCAGCATCAGCCTACGCGCAAGGGAAGCGTAGGTGTACCAGGTGTGTGTGCAGATGCGGGTGTAGCTTGGGCCCTATCCTCATGCTGGAGTCACATGCTGTGCAGCATCTAACGCACTGGTAGGTCTCATTAGGTTCAGGCATCCATCCCTCAGAGTGCGGCTGAACAGTACCAAGCAGGCAAGCGGTGTGGAAGAGGAAGGTAATGCTCACCGAGGAGGGAAGCGGAAGCCATCGGGATGCTCCTGGGTCATTGTGCCTCAGCAGATGCGAAAGTAACGGGTCAATGTTTAGCAGGGAAACCTGATCTTCTCTGACTATGAGGTTTAGTTGGATTTGAGTTATAGGGTCACAGCGTAATGCTTTGTATCATTGAGAAGAATGTAAAAGCAGTGGTAATGGGGACGTAACTACCTGCTGGGGAGGGTATTGGAGGAACCAGACAACATTCACAATAGTACTCAGTGGTGTTACCCACAAATAGTGCAGAGACACAACAGCTTGTTTGAAAATAGGGGGCCATGTCCATCCTTATTATTGTGATAACCGTCTTAGGGGCTGGCAGCCTTGAAACAGGAAGCTGCAAATTATCCACAGTATGTGCTGAACTCTTGATAATGGGGCCAACTGTATTGTGATGGAATCAGATGGTGTTGGAAATGCCATGAAATATAGAGAAAACACTTAAACCACAGTTTGGAAATCATTTTGCATTGTCTTCCACAGATTACAGGGGAAATGAGAAGATATTGTTGAAACACTTTGTTTTCCATCCATACATCAATCCATCCATCCATCCATCCATTATTTTTAAGAACTTTAATAACAAAGTAGCATCAGTGTGGTCCAGAATGCATCCCAGAAGCATAAGGCACAGTTCAGGGTTAAACCCTAAATCTGATGCCAACACATTTATGTATTTATTCCAGCCATCAGTTATTCGTAACTGCTTTATCCAGGTTAGGATCGCCGCAGTCTAAAGTCTATTCGAAATCACTGGGTGCTAACTTGGAAAACTACGGTCTGGATGAGATGCAGGTCCATCACAGGATGACCACATGTGCAGTCACACACATCCAGACAGTATGACTGGGGGGGGGGGTCTGGCTTAGAGTGACCAATGGACCTGAAATGCCTGTCTTTAGGCTGGTAAAGGAAACCAGAGCTCTAGGAGGAAACCAGTGCACAGACAGGGAGAACTGGCAAACTCCAAACAGACTGAGCTGCATTCAAACGTACACCAGTGCAGTGAAACAGGAGCTTCTTCCAGGGTTTCAATGTAGCTGAGTCTTAGGCAACTCACAATGTTAGGTAATCAACTGTAAGTGAGTTATAACTTTTTTACCCTTGGATCCAGCTGATCTTCTTACTGTATCTTTTCAAGTTACATCTTAATTAATTGAAACTTCTGCAGCAATTTAAACCATCATCCTTTAAACCCTGGGCTGTGAGCTTTAAAGTGGGATTGAATCTGGCTCAATCTATGGCTAAGCATCCATGCTACCTACTGGACTATGGTGCTTCCCCTGTTTGTGTGTTTGTTTATCTGTTTTTTTTTTTGTTGTTTTCTTATCGATAAGCCCTTATTGTTTAAGCAAATTTTGACCTGAATTGCCAGCCTCTTATTATAACAACAGCAGGGGGAGCTTCAGCTTTCCCATGATGGTCTGCTGCTCGTGAATGTGTAAATAGTTGTCCGACTGTCCTGAGAAGGACAGGGCTGGCAATGACCCTGCTGGTGTGTAATGTGTTTAGTAGTAGTTGGGTGGGCGAGTCATGGTGCTGATTTAGTGCTGCTGTTTATTATGCCACGCAGGAATAATGTTCGTGTTCAAACACCTCAGTCTCCTGAACCCTGTCAGTCACATCGTTGCCGTAGTGTTTCTGCAGTGTATAACAGGGCTTCCACGTACGCAGATCAGCTGAACTCTGAGATTCACTTGATGGGTTCAGCAAGACGTGCTGTGGCCACCTTCTTCTTCAAACTTTGCACTATCCTTTCTTTTCTGCAGTTCAACATGGTTATAACAAATAATATTTATAGTCAAATTCATTAAAATCCTCTACCCAATCCACATATGTGTTGAAGTTGTATGTTTCACATGGAAACAGCAATGCAATTTCCTGTTTTTGGCCCCACACAAGAATGATGAAAGCGGCTATCTTTCAAAAGATGTAAGATGCGTCTCGGTTCCTCTGATTCTCGTTGCTTTTAATGCAACTTGAAGTGACAGGGAGCGCATTCGTAGGGGAAGGGCAATGGCACGTGACAGTTTCCTTCATAATAAAGGGGGTAATTAGGTCCCCAGCCACACTTGCTCCACTACCGTGAGCTCAGACTGCGACCGGCAAAAGCGGGCCGACTGAAGGAAGGTGTCTCAGTGTCACCAAACGGCAGCATTGACATCCAACTCCAACTCCCAAGGTATGACGGAGGCCACAAACAAGAGGCATTAAGGAAAGTAACAGTGAGTGTGGGCATTACTGGAGTGTGCAGGCAAATAAAAACTATGGACGACTTCAGCACCAGCCCAACACCCGCTTGGATATGTACGGTGACACTCGTGCCTGCCTGTTGCTAGCTGTAGTGCATGTGTCTTTAGCACAATTTCAAAATAGACTGGGTTAAAAGTCTGCTGTCCCAGGTCACAAGTCCTACATATGCTGTTGACATGGTACAGTTATTATTAGGCACAAACTGGTGAAGCTGAATCACTCAAGCTATCTATCATGGCTGTCAGACAGGATGCTTGGGCGTCACTCCCTGCATCAGAAATTAAGATGCTTGAAGGGGATGCACCCCCGCCCGCAGCCATATTTAATACATCTCGATTAATCGCCCACTGTAGCTGCTTTGTGTGCTGAACCCCAGCCCCCCTCCCCCACCAGACCTCTTCATTAATTCACGATATGTGCGGAACATCAAATGGACCTCAGAGTCCTGCAGGCACTCGGCTTTCAAGTTGCGAAGATTCGGCGAGTCAGATTCATGCAGCCCACCTCAACCGTGTTGCACCGCGTTCGTGAGCATCTCACAATCCCGTAATTGCCACTCGCAAAATCAGAACTCCGACCTCAGTGCGTTTGAGTGCTTTAGCTTGGAACAATATGAGCATATTTTTCTGGCTGCTACCGAATCATTAAAAATAGTCGTGCGGCTTCCACGAGCCTCTTCCATGGAGTCGTGAGAAGAAGCAGATGTATACAGAGTGACACCGTACTCCCATTCGGGGGGATTACAGGGCCAGCTGGTGATAGCTGAGACACCTGGGCAGGTACGTATGCAGTCTGTAAAGTGTAATTAATGTGGCTCTTGTTCGCAGGAGATCAGCCTCTTCCTTTGTTGGCCAAATGTAATTAGATTTAATTTGTTTCAGGGAATAATTTGAAACTTGCAGCACCTCCACTTTTGCACCTCATAGCCAAACCCCCCGCATGTGGCAGTGGGTCGCCTGCGATTACCGCCATAACAAAATGACATCGGATGTCAACTGACAGCCAGCACTGCATTTAGCATATAATTGATTCAATAAACTCTCAGATTAAAGTGCACAGGTGTGCCAACACGGGAGCATCATTAGGCCGTCGATGTGACACCACATCACACTCGCAGTTACCTGAGCCTCACCACATTCATCTTTTCACACACAGTGAAAGTGCTTTCCAGCAGCCAAACTCTCAGTACCACCCTAACTGCCCTCAAGCTTCAGTGAATTGGACTGTGGTTCTCGGGAAAACAAAACAGCACTTTTTTTCTGTGCAAGAGACTAATTATTGTCTCTGTGAAGTGTTCTCACTGACAAGGAACCTTAAAAACCCCAAGCGTAAGCTGCTGGCAATGGATGCAATAAAAAAACTTTCATAGACAAAAAGAAAAAATAAGAAAAATAACAATGTTTGTGAGGAAAACAGTGAAATATCATGATATGTAAATTCGGCAACAGTCATTATTAATGCAGCCGATGCCCTTGTTCAAGGCAGACTGCAGCATTAGCTTTGTGTAAAACATAAGAGCGTACATAGGATCATGATTTTGTGTGTAACGGTGTAAATCACCTTTGACTAAGGTGTTGGCTGAATTAAGATTAAGAAAGATAATACATTTTTTGAAAATTTCAGATTAACCATTATGTTGAAACCAATGCAACAACAACAACCTAGGACTGGGCAAGCTGCAATAGCAAGGATTAGCATAAAAGAATAACAAAGAAAACGATGTTTTAGCTTCTGTCACCGCGGTGAACCTTAACAGGGCTTTTAGTTACAAGGCAAAGCCAGAGCTTCATGGGGAAACAGGCGCTTGATTTCCAATTCCTGCTTTTAGTCTGCTTTATCGTTCATGGATTCTGCCAGAGGCCTTGGAGACCCTGAAGCATTGCATGCTGCACGGGCTACACACCCCCAAAGTAGGATCCATCAGGCTATGGCACAACGATTGTTTTACTCAAAGAGAGAGCAGGTGTATTGCGGAAATATATTGTTGCTCTGGACCCTCAAACACCAACCTGATTTTGAGAGCGGTTAATCCGCTGACTTTGCTAATGGCCCATCACACATGACTACAATCTCCATAATAGTCTTGGTACCCCACCAGTACTGTTAACCTGATTTAAATCTGTTTACACACTGACAGAAGCAGAAGAGTAGTTTAGTTACTTAGCATGGAACCACCGTATTAAATCTGAAAATTAAAAACCTATATTAGCATGAGTATTCTTATGTGGAGAGCAGTGTATAAGTACAGATGGGGAAAATCAGCAAAAATGATATTTATATTAAATTGGTCAACATACCCTAAAGAGAGTAGAGAGGATTTTGACTTTTAACTGGTTCTTGTGTCACAGATACAATTTTTGCAAATAATGTAGCGTAAAAACACTTAATTCACATTCACGTGGTTTTTATGTAATTCATCTTTTTACAGACTTCATTTTACATGCACTTCATTTAAATCCACCTCTCTTGCAAAACTTGCAGAAAGAACGTCTCAAGCTGAGCCTCACAACCCAAGCCAAATAAACGCCTGCTTTCTGTCAACAACTCGCACCACTAACAAGCATCCGAGTTCACCGGGGAACACCAGGGGACTGCAGTGCTGTCTGTCTGCTCCTGCAGTTTGCAGGTTCAAGCACTGGGATGAGCAGCTGCTTTGCAAACCAAACTTTTTAAACTTTTTTTTTTTTTTTTTTTGTAATGAACATATATACATGTAGAGTACGAGTAAGAGTATGGCTAGATATCAATTCATTACACTAAAGCTCGGTTATATTCACATGTCATGGCTAGAAATAGAATAAAAAAGTTTTGTTTTGTTTTATTTTATTTTTATTTCATTTAGTTAGTGCTTCTGCAATTTCCCAGATTCACAGAAGTCCACTTATACACCTCTGATAGAGAGGAAGGTGCTAAATATTTAATGTAAATTCAGTGATTTAAACTTAAAAGAAGTGTCCATGTGCAGAATAATAGTTAATTTGTTGCATTTTGACACATTGTGGTGCTATTGTTTATGACGGCGGAGGTTATAAGTAACAACAAAGAAATCCCATTTTAATTTACATTTTATGGCAGTTAAATCATCACACTCTGCAGTTACCATATTTTATCCAGAGCACATCCAGAGAAACGGTTCCATACAATAGTAATAAACATTGACAGAACTCTCCAAACAAAGGATAGCGATGATATGGACTGACACTTGGCCATGTTATCATGTTTCTATTACATATTCTTTTTAAAATATAATTGAGAAAATAAAGGGAATCAGTTTCCCCACTTGATGTGTTAAAATGCAATAATGAAAAATTACAAAACACTGGAGTGTTTGTTGAAGATGAATTTGGAAGATGTTTGTCTTCATGTTGCCAGTTCCTTAGCTGCAGCATTCAGTTGAGGAACTGGTAGTTCATGGTGGCTCGGAGATGCTGCAACAAGATGCACAAATAAAGCTGCATCATAGTTAAGCAGGTGGCTCAGATGTTAGTGACAGTGATCGCTTCAGGCATGAGGGACTCTTCAGCAGATCCTACACCAGTGTGTAGAATCTCCTCAGCATATTCTCAGTGAGGAAAACCCCAAAAAGATGTTTGGAGCTCTCGAAAACATCTGCAATGAGAATAATTAGACATGCAGCAGCAACTTTCAGTAGATCCTAACTGGATACGATCCCACACCAGGGTCTAGTAACTCTGCAAATTGCCCTCACTGAGACATAACCCTCAACAGGGCCTAGTGACTGTTCAGTACAATAATCTCACCACAGGCCTTGGTGACCCTTCAGTTGATCCTTGATGAAAATAAACCCACAACAGGCAATACTGATTCTTCTGAGTACAACTGCACACCAGACCCTTGCAGAACTTCCCTGAAAGTGGTTCTCTTCAAGTCATACGAGAGTCTACTGCAGGGACCCAGTATGACTCATTCTGCACCAATTGCCAGAGACTCTACAGCAGATCCACAGCAAACACACAGAGAGGGAAAATGTGCATCAGAACCTGTAGGTGCAAAAAATTGTGTCTGTGTCAGATTTCACCAGGAGAGGAAAAAAGAGATTTAGCAGAAATACTGTGGAATGCCTGAAAATGCCAGGGTGGAACTGAACTTTATGCTCAAATACAAACATTTTTACAATTAAATACGAGAAAAAAAATGCCTGCATTGAATCTGGGGATTATTTTCCCTGAGTTTCTGGGAAACCACAGGAACTGATAAAGCTAAGGGATTCCTTTTTGCTTTTTCTCCTCCGATCAGTCACTAATACAGAAATTAACTTATTACACATTGACTAATGTAAATGAGTTGTATTTGTTTCTGGGTGCAATGTTGCTTAGGTGTCAAAGCTGACCATTCCCCAGCGAAAGAGAATGACTTATTAACATTAACTTGGTGCAATAACGATACGCATTCAGTAGAAACCATACTTTGAATTTTGATTTTTTTTTTTCCCGGGCAAGAGATATGTGTTACAATACCCTCTCATGATGCTGGGCAACGGCAGTGATCCGAATCTCCCAGTCTGCCAAGCAGTCACTAGTGTATACAACCGGTTGAGGCCAGTGGAAGAATGAGCACTGACAGGAAGTCCAGAAAGGAACTAAATCCCATCCACGATTGGTTCCTATGCTGAAGATGGGGGCAGAGAGACCTCTTACTGAAAGGAAATCCAGGAAAGAACTAAATTCCATCCACAATTGGTTCCTACGTCAATTAGTTATCCAGTTACTGCTCGGTCCAAAGACGGGGGTGGAGAGACTGCCTACGTTCCGTTGCTGAAGCAGCCACAGGCATGATGGTAAGTTAGGTGTATTAAATGCATTTTCGACTTACGATATTTTTGACTTATGGTGGGTTTATCAGAATGGAACTCCATCGTAAGTCGGGGAGCATCCGTACGTACATTAAGCATGAACAGCATCTTCGCTGATAACATATTTTCCATAGGCTCCCACGGAACTGCTGTCATTTTTCTTTCTTTTTTCTGCATATATTCATCCAATATATCAAACTGCTTTAGACTATGGGACGAAAATCAAAGGAAGATCATATAAACTTTTCTGCCGGTATCTCAATGAAAAGAATATATTGCAACTATTTATCTATTCTGATAATTTAGGAAATGTAGATTAGGACATTTAGATTTAGATTAGGACATTAGCACACTATTCCTAAATGTAGAGCGGTGCACTTAATGTGCATGAATGTTTCAGTGGCCGCCTTGCTTTTAAATACCGCATTAGGGTGGCATGATGGCTCTATATGCACGGCTGTTTTCAAACTACACCTCTAACCCCATTCCATGCACCTTCTGTTTGACCCATGAGCACATATTCTCATCAGAGCTGACTTACATTCTCTGACCTAAAAACCCGCAGTTCCCCTAGCGCTGGGTTTTGACCTGGTGCCGAGCGGATGTTTGATAGAGGGGCTCCTGGGAACAGTCTTGGGCACTAGATCGCGCAACTCCAGATCATGTGAGAGGGCCACCGTGGCCTTTAACCAGGCTCATGGAAAATGACTTGCGGCATGAGGCCTGGTCTGTGAAGTAGGATGCATGCATGTGTGTGTCTGTGCCTGTGATTGTGCATGTGCATGATTTACAAAAATTGAAAAAATGGTAGAAAAAAAGGACCAATGCCAAAATGTGTACCAAATTTTTATCAGACAGCACATTTATGATAGGTTGAAGAAAAGCCTGCGTGTGCACATTAACGTATGACTCCTGAATCTACATCCGTGTCCTTGGCATGACTTTGAACCTGTTCCTACTCCGGTAGCAAGTTTTCTGCCCACCTTTGTCTCCAGATGTATGCTTTTATAGTGGAGTAGGCTGGGTTAGCTGTTCATCAGGATTCTATTTTCCAGGAAAAAATGAATAATGCACTTAGTTGTCTAGTGTAGGCCTATTTGTTTTCCAACAGCCTGTCATGTACTTCCTCTCCAGTCAGAGAGAAAGTGTTTCATAAATCTCAATTTATCAGTTTTCCTTGGGCATCGGCAGTGTACCCTGTAGATCTCAGAGTGCATATGGTTATGCTAATTTTGTGCTCCTGAGCTTCACCTTATGAATACCCAAGGAATGGAACTCAATGCTATAGGATATTCCAGTGTTTTCTTCACACAGAAGCTTTAAAATGCAGAAAAGGATGTCTCCTTAACCTCGGGAGAAAGCCGGCAGAGGCTGTAAGTCTGCATGGTGAGTCTGTTCATGTCTTTTTATGTCAACCTTCTTTCTTCAGAATCTATTCATGATGCACACTTCATAATGCATCCTGCAGACTGTACCGCATAAGTTCTCTCACTGCTGAGACAAAAACATTTTTTTGCAAAGCAGGAAACTTTGGGCCTTCAGGTCTTCGGGGAGCCTTGTGAACAAGACGGCCTGGTGGGGGGAGCACCACTGGTTACCCTCACCTTTGAACCGGAAAGTTCAACACACTATTGAGGAGATTTATGTTAGGCCACGGTTCACGTTTAAGATGCGGGATGTTCAAGGCCTCGCTGTGGTCACATTCTGAAAGTTTTGCACCTCCCCCCCGGCTCCAAATTCGGCTGCAATTGTTAGCAGCATCTTTCAACTATTATACTTCATCTGACAGCCTCATTATTCAGCCATTTGAAAGAAGAAACCAATTACACAACATCCAAATCAAATAATTAATTTGGCATTATTGTGTCAATTTTTTTTCTTCTTTGACATTTCTGAACTGCTACCTTCCCTGTTTAAATGGCGCAGAGAACAAAAGGGTGTTGCACGGCATCATTTAAGAATTACATTTCTTTTTAATACAAATCATACTTTTAATGAGCTATTTAAAGACACATTGCGCAAATAATACACTTACGCTAACAATTATCATGCTACCAGAGTATATAGATGTGTTTTCTTGAAAAATAAGTAGTGATGTGAATCATTAGCATCAACTGTAAAATAAATTTATACAAAGGATATCAGGCATAAACAGTAAGAACAGTTTATTATTAAAATGATTGTAAATTAAGCTGTACAAATTATAGAAATAAAATAAGTTTTTCTGTAATTATAGTAAAATAAACTTTAATATTAAGCCTTTGCAACTTTTATGTAATGTTGGTTGTGATAGTTTTAACTTGCACAAGGCATGTCTAGATCTTTTCCGGAGATATTTCTCTAATTTGAAAACTTTTTTATTAACTATATAGTAAGCTGTGCACTCATGCGCATAGAAACCCAGGTAAATGCATATTGGGATCGATGTGCAAAAAAAAAAAAATCATGGTCATTTTCAAAACTTCACATCTGATCGTGTTGCTTATAAAACAACCAATATCACTCCAGAGACAAGGTGAAACACGGTGATGTTTTTCTGTAGCATCAGTTTTAGTACTACATAAATTATCCAACAGGTACAGTAAATGAATAAATAAAAACAGATCATATGCTCAGTTTAGACCTTCCTTTTGGGAGATGACAGGTTTCCATTAAAATGTTTTTTTTTTTTTTTTTTTTTAATGTATATATTTACATATAATTGTTTGTTCCATTGTAATTATATCACTTAGAACCTTGCTGTCATGCTTGCTGGCCTCCACTGCTGACCTTGATGAAACTCTCCCAAGAAGCAAGCTTTCTCCTCATCAGTTGAACAATCAATGGATGTTTTGATTCATTTGCAGTCCAGCATGTTGGACCGGTAACTTGGCATCCTACTGCGCCTTTCATTTAGCTGAGCAGAAAGACTACTGATGATTTTATCAAAAAAACAAACTGTACAATTTATTTCTGCTGCTGGAGATTGGAGCACTGGTTGCAGCCATTTAAGTCTGTAATGTGAATGCTACAAAAAATTATGTATTTTAAAATCTTCTGTGGCGACATTTACTGTGACTGTCTAAAAAGCCAGCAGAGTGATTTAAAAAATGACATTCAGCAATGACAACACTACCAACATATTGTTAGGCTCATATGTAGCTGCTTGCCTTCCTGACATTCTGTGTACCTTCAAAGAAATCGCCCTTTCTGCACTGGGCAAGTTTCCGTTTCAAACCATTTCATTTAAATGGCTTCTAAATTACAACGAGTACACACATTTATTTTAATATCTCAATTAAAATTTTATAGGCCATCTTTCATGTGTGACTTTCAAACACAGTGAGGCTGAGCAAAAGCTGGCAGAGCCAAGCTGAGTGAATGTAGCGCTGAAATGTGTTACTCGGTGGTTTTACGATCTAGATTCATTCTTCCCTTTTTTCTCCCAAATTTGTCGGTTATGGAACTGGTGTCTCCCCCTCAAAGAGTGGAATCCCCGGTAGCCTAGTAGGGGTGAAACACAGGCACTCGTCTCCAGGGTTTCCACTGCGAGCTGCCTGCTTTTTCTCACTTTATGGCCCACAGGCTTCGTCTAGTGACATAACACACACAGTGCAGAACCCCAGCTCACCTCATTCCCTGGGAACACAAGCTAAACCAACAATAATTAGTGTGGCACATTGGGGACTCAAAGTCAGCTCCACGACAGCAGGATCACTGGGGGAGCTCCTGGCTGGAGCCATTTTTAGTGCTACAATTACAGCATGCGAGTATGGTAGAACCTTACGATACGACATATTCGCGTGTAGCGGGACTTATGATTCGGGCCTGTCTTTCTGCTCCTGTTCCAATTACTGATATCTTCTGACAGGACAAATTTATAGGATTTGCTGAAGATGATGCACATTTGCCTAAATGTTTCTATGGCTTTTATTAGCATTGTAGTGCTGGTGGGGGAGCCATAACTCTCCCATAATGCAACGCTGATGAACGTCTGTAAATAGCTGTGTCTAAACATCATGGGGAATTAGATGGAAGTAGCCAATCTCCTCTGTGTTCACTGTGTTCAAGAGTTTTAATGCCGGAATGTCTGTTGGATTCTATAAGTGCCGACGCCCTGTAAAAGTGACGTGGAAAAAAAACTTCATTTGTGTTTCGACAGTCCAGTCTCCCGAGTCCGAGGACAGAGACGTTTAGAGAACAACACCGTGTATCGCAGGGAAGCCACTCGCTGCGTTTTCCGCAACTACGGTTTAGATCCCGTGCCGGGGCTGTCTGGCCCTGAGTCTTTTAACTCTGTGCTGAGGGGTTGATGCGGTGCAGCTGCTGCACTTGGGCGCTTCCTGCCCGGCCGGTTCCTGACAGCCACCCATAACGTGGTCAAACTGAGCTGTCATACTGTAATCTTTATCTTAATATTGGTACGTGTTATGTCTGTTGTGTACACAACAAATTAAAACATTTTGTTATTTTTTTCAGTAACGGTGAGACTGATTAAAAAAATACTCTTATTTATTAAGCTTGCAATAAGGAGACCCCTCATCACATTATAATGGGGTTCAGGGTATATAGTGGAACAAAAGGTATCAAAAAACTCATATAAAGGCTACCAAACATGTATTTCATGTTATGCTTTTTCTTGATCCTGTGTTTCAGTTTGCATTTTAATTTGTTCCTTTAAAGCCTGCTTTTCTCCGAGGCGAACACAGTTTGGAGAACACAAGTGAATATCAGCAGGCAAAGATACAGATGTAGATACGGTCAGTGTGCTGTCTGATAGCATGCAAGGACAGTTTCTGACAGTGTACACGGCACCAGTAGCTGCATATAAAATTGAAAGTGAGTGCTTTTTACAACAGAGAAAAAAGTGAAAGTTCATTGATGGTAAAAAATGAATTAAAATTGATGTGTTTGAGAAATTTCTTAAATGTTGAAAGCAATTCAGCAGTTCTGAGTGAACACAGGAGCTCATTACCGCATTGGATCCAAAACCAAGACTCTTCAGGCTTTTGTTTAGACTCGTGCACGGGAGCATAACTGTCTCGCGAGGGCTTAGCGACTGATCAGGTCCTCCAGGTATCAGGGAGCAGATCTATTGATGGTCCTATACGTTAAAACCAGAGTCATGAATGTGATATGAGCAGATGGAGATGGAGAGAGACAAGGTGTGGAGATGCAAGAGAACCCCAAGGGCATGTCAAACACAACTCATGCAGCCACATTCTGTATCAGCTGGAAAGGCTTCATGGAGGAGGTGGAAGGCCAGACCATAGGCTGTTGCAGGGATCCAGGTTGGGATATCACCCTGGCCTGAACCAGAAGCTGCATGGAGTTTTTTGTGAGTTAAGGTCAGGGCCTATTAGGTCAAGTTATGACTTTAATGTGTTGTGCGAAATATAGACCCGAGCCACTTGCTGCTTCCAGACTCTTAGTCGATGAAGCCGATGGAATGAGTGAATTGTCCAACAATCAAGAGTTTCCAGCAGGTAGTCAGACTGCCAGGGGAATGATCTCGGTCTTGGAGAAGATGAGATATAGACAGAGATCAATCATCCAAGCAGAGAGGTATGAGAGACAGGCTATGTCACGGGGGTCTGTGGCTCCATGAAGAAAACAGAAAATCTATTTAAAATGAAATGATATGATTTAAAGATTTCAGAAGAAAGGACTGGGGTTGTTTGGAGACGACAACTAGGCAACGTTGCCACCACTAAGACACATCATCAATTGTGTGCCTCCACATAATTGGGTGTTTCGGCCTTTTATCACAAGACACCCTCCTCTAAGGCAGGCCCACCACAGGCTGATCAGACCTGGGTGTGTGTCTCGTGGTCAGTTGGTCACCTTAGCAGTCCAGGTGGCATCTTTCTTTTTCACCCACAGTCGGTGACTACTCACCGGTGATATTGGGCAATTCTTTGATTACTTTTCTCAGGGCCTGCCCTCTGACACCTATTTCCCTGAAGAACTTTACTGTGGAACTAGCTACAAAGCCCCTGCACCCCATTTCAACTGGACGTACTTTCACCTTCCATCTTCTGTCCTCTGCTTCATCTGCTAGATCGCAATAACGCAGTTTCTTACACTCATAAGCTTTGTCGACTGCATCCTCCCACGGGACTGTTAGCTCGATGACGTAGGCATGTTTGCTGGAGTTGGACCAGAGAACCAGTTCTGGTCGCAAGGTGGTAGTTGCATAAGAAACACATTTAAACAAATACTGTGCATTGAGAATCTTTATATTTTAGTAATGCTGATAAAGACAGGTGAAGCCAGGATTTTTTTTAAATGTAAGAAATAGCAAAATTGAAAAAGTTTAGTTCAAAGCTAATGCTACATTGTTATATCCCAGTACAGATCTGCTGCCTGGCATTGGTTTCGGTTCACGTTCATCATCAGCAGTCCCACCATCACTTCCTCCATCTGGGCCAATCAAAAATGCCACAATTTTATCTGATTTCTCAAATTTACAATTTACTGGTTTGGCTAATTCAGGTTACTTGGTGTGTTTGTAAGTAAACTTGTGATTGTGTGTTTCTTGTATATATGTTCGGGGTACTGATTTGTTGTATTTGGTGTGTATACATGATTCTGCATTGCTTGTGTATGGTTTTGTATTTAATGTGGTTTCCTATTTCCTATTTTTTTGTGTTTTGGTAGGGAGTTTAGATCAGTGTAGTCAGTCAGGCAAGGAAGATTTCGTCTTGGCTTTGCTGCTTTATTCTTTCATGTTTAAACTAGAGTCTGTCTTTAGTTCACACACAGTAAAACAAGTAGTTTGTTTTCACTTGAGCCCTCTTTGAGCATCCCAATTATATGCAAATATTCACTATAAATCACTAACCTTTGTCACAATAAAACCCTTCCACAAATACCCCTTGGTTTGGTTCTTGGTGAGTAAACCTTTTAAACCCTTTTAAACTCCCAATGACGCTGTACCTTTGAGCTTTAACTCTGAGGCTATGCTTAAAAGTTTTGGTCAAATATGCTTGAAGTCTGCTGTGAATATGCATTCGACTTTTTTGTGCTTAAAAAACATGAAATCCTGTCCTTGACAGAGAAAATTTTTTAAACAAATTTAAATTTCAAAACATTGAGTCCACCATGCCCTGAATAAATCAATTCATATGAGTGCACTATGGAAATAATAATAATTAATAGGTAAGCATCAGCCAATTAAGGAGCCATAAGTGCTGCATTGGTGCTCAATAAAAGCCGTCTTGTATTTGTATTTTGAGCTTGTTTTGGAAACAGCAGTGCAAATCACTAAAAAAACAAATGTATTATGCATCAAGCAAATCATACATCTTACATCAAGTACAAACCCAGGACATGTTCATGTATTCTAATTTTTGTACCTTTAGGCAAAAATGCCTGTGTATACCATTAGTATTAAAATAAAAATAAGCTATACTTGCTGTAAATATGGTGTAAAAAATATGCCAAAATGTGTTCCAGTCCATATTTGAAATAAAACTCATTGTTCCATGCATGGGGAGCATGCTTAAAACACAGCTGGCAAACAATCAAACTCGACCTTTAGTAGTACATGCAAAATAAATGGCCTTCTGTTCTATCTATGCACTTCCTCACATATAAGGAAACAGTGACGCTTGAATGATGCATGCAGCATGTGTTTAGGGGACCAGATCGATGTCCATGAATTTACTTCAATCGGCATTGATCACTCACCTTGATACCACTGTGCATGTGCATGCTGAAATGCTTGATGTTTTCTGCTGCATTCAGAATGAACCAGAGCAGGGATGGGAGGAGAGCATTTGTAAAACGACCTCTCGTGAAAGGTTTGAGTTAGAAATACAAGCTTCTTCTTCTTCTTCTTCTTCTTCTTCTTCTTCTTCTTCTTCTCTCGGCCGCTCCCGTTAGGGGTCGCCACAGCGGATCAATTGTTTCCACTTCTTCCTGTCCTCTGCATCTTTCTCCATCGAGTTAGAAATACAAGCAAAGGGTAACAAAGTCACATTTTTAATGTGCAGGTGGACTAGAGGGAATGTTGTGGAGCACATGGGCGCATTGGGCCCCTAGGATCCACAGCGGAGAACATCAACCAGACCTTGGGCAGCGACTTATAAAGTACATCGAATCGTGAGCCATCAAGAAACAAGAGGCCTATCAGGTTTATTTAGTATCATGCCATAATCTGTCGGCATTTTTAAATATTTCAGATAGATGTAAATGTTTTAGGGAATTGTTGTTTTCTTCTTGCAACCATGTTTGTAAGCACCCTTTTGCAAAGGTGGTGGCTGTGTAACTAACTAACCTACTCCATGACACTATGATCCTCATGATTCTGACCAACTTGAGACCAACTTCCATTGTTGTTTACTCCTTAGGTGGTCCAGCTGCTTTGAATTTCTTTTTATCAGGTTTCAAGACAGTTACATGGTCATGGGATAGTGCTGTCAGCTCCACATCCAACCCCCTAACTGGAGCCCTAGAGTCACCAACTTACAGTTGTTAATTGACCTGAAATTCATGTACCTAAATCACAGGTCAAACGGAGGCACCCAGACGAAATACCCAAGGCCAGTGAGATCAAACATGCAAATGCCATACACATCAAGCTGGACTCAAACCCATGACCAAGCCTGCTCAGGTGCTGCAAGTCATCAGTTCTCCCTCCTCCACCACCGTGCTGCCCAAACCACCCAAGGGAGAATGCTTGGTCATCTGTTTATCATGGTCTCAATTACAGCATAAACTATACTGTTAAACAAATGAACGCCTGCTTTCAGTCTTGCTGTCATTCACAGGGTCTCATCAGCAGATAATGACTGAGGAGAGAAAGGGAGGAAAAAATCTACACACGGATGAAATAGGCACACATGGCATCAGAAGTATCGTGGGACCGCAAGACGTCATTCCCTGATAATGAACAAGCGACTGTTGCTACAAGCAGTGTTTACACTGCAGGGTTTTACTCACTCTTATTAAAATACAGACACACTGCGCAACAGTGGACAGTGGCTTCATGGAGCATTGTTTTCACTATACAAGAATAAGATGTCCGCCACAGATTTTGGTGACATACAAAGCCTGCAGGTCACAGCATGAAAACTAGAGCCCCTCAGGGCACCAGCAGGAAGCTGCTCAGCAGCGCTACACTATTTGGGCTTTTTCAGCAGGGATCTGTGTCCTTAGGTCTACACCCACCGTCCATCTGAATCACAGCCGCAGTGATCTGTCTCTCTTTTTGACCCCCTGCTTTTGGAATCACAAAACAAAAGTCCCTTAAGATGTCACAATCAAAGGAGCACCAGTGGAGGTACAGAGGAACAGACACCATTCCAGCAGTAGGCAGCATTCTTTTAATGGCTAACAATGGTGAAAGATACCATGCTGGAATGACCGCCACCTTCTGCTCCTTTCAACAGCATGAAGGGCAGGTCAACAGGAGTAACTCCCTTTAATTACACCTCCAGTCTCAGTTCATTTCTTCTGAAAATCCAGCGATCCTCCCCGACGTGTCCTGAGCATCGTGGCTGTATCAATCTTTTATCAAATTTGTTTTCTTCTAAATTAAATTTTAATGCGTGTGTTTCTGAATTTCTAGCTATAAAATATGCAACACATCTAAACCTGTGGAATGGAAATAAGGGGGAGGGTATTTTTCTTGCTTGATGACATGCATTTTACATGACCAAACTACACTGCAACACCACATTTTAATAACTGAAAAAATAACCATTTCAAAAGAATGTCTAGAAGGAATATCTTAATATCTGCTCATGGACTATGCTTCTATAATGCTGCTGTTGCCAGAAACAAAGTTCTTAACCAGTTGTTTAATAAAGGCATTGATGTGTAGTTACTTTGCTGGGGGTAATGCGAGATCGTGTTCACATCAGTTGTCGGGATGAAGTAACTCGGATACCATGAAAGCTCTTGAACTTTGATGGTCATTAAATCCAGTGTCACGAACGTTTCATTTAATCAGGATGGTGACCTGATGCTTTGGCTGGTTATTCTGACCTGGGTAGAGCCTAAAGGGTACAGGAGAACATCCCAGCAGGACGGACGCACTGAGTCGCACATAAAAAGCAATTTCAAATCAAGAGCCGACCTGAACAACGCGTCCCTGGGCAACAGGAGGAGAAGTCCAGGACACAGCATGTAAAATCAAAAAGAATAAAGCACACAAAATATGGCATGGTTAGGGCTGGGATAGGATCCAAACCCACAGTACTTATGACAGGACATCACTGATCAGTGTCAGTTCAAACATCAGTTCACAGGGTTTGGTAGGGTTTGGGAGGTGCCGTGTAGAAGTGCGGCCAGTGGATAATGCATGGGTTTTCACACATCAGATTTTGGTTTTTGTGGAGCGTGGAAGTGCCTGCCTCAGGTCCCATCTTCTCCTCAGTCTGCTCCTCTTGGGTACTTTCCTCGCATCTAGAGCTAAGGGCCAAACACCCTATTTTTTGTGAGAAGAGGAACCTTTTCTAGAAATGACTGGCAACAGTTAGTGTAACGGTGAAGGACATAAAGGCCCAGGAGAGTTTTACTGTACTTTTTAGTCAGATGTGTTGCTCCAGTAAAAATTGTTATAAAATGCAAAGCAGTTGTAGAACACTTTGAATAAACCCCTCATCTAAGCAACGAGACAATAAAATCATGAAAGACATTTTTCCAGTATCAAGCTGAGAAAAGCTGGTACTGTTTCATACAAAAGGCCCCACTTGCTTCAGTGAACAATGCGAGTGCTTGACTTTATTTCTGGAATCATAATTTTTTGCAATGATTTTTTTTGCCTTTTTCATACAAAGGACGATGACTGTTCAGTCAACACTTTGCTTGCAGTTACATCACCTCTCTATCTTGTTCACGCGGACGAAGCAGCTCAATTCTGTACTATGGGGAAGAGAGACTATCTGAGAATTTTTAAATTATGCATGCATTTTAATGTTATCCGTATCATCATTACTTATTTAATTATCATGGGGGAAGTTGGGAAGGGGTATTCATTAAAATATTCACAAAATAAAAGAGGACTGGGAACATTTTTTATGGCCCTACCTGAAAACAACAAAAAACTTAACATAAATAAATAATTTAAAAACTCCTCTTGCTCATGCTTTTTCTACTGTCTAGACTGAGTCAAGGAGCAGGATTCTTCCTTATCGCAGCACATGATGGGCCATGCAGTATAGTTGAGGTTCACTCCATTGCAACTATTTCAGGAAAATAAATGTTAAACTTTGTCAAATTACAATAAGATCCGAAAGATGAACTTTTTTATTGGGGTGAGTGCCACGGCTTCAGTGTTGAGGTTGTATGAGGTCTGGCAGGTGGGAACAAGATAAATTGAAACTTTATGTGATACATAAAGTGGTGTAAACTGACCAGTATGGTAGTGAACACTTAAAATTTTGCATATTTAAATTTTAATGTCCTGTGCATTGCATAGTGTACTGCATGGAGCAACTCCCATAGTATTGAGCCAACAGTGTGCAAACCTCACAGCCAAAGGTCCAGGGATCCAGTCACACATCCTATTGTAGTGTTGTTGAGCTTTTTTTCTTGAAACAATAGAATTCACCCCATTATGTAAGTGAAAAAGTCTTTGGATGTAGGTTAGTTTCCAAATCTTGCAATGTGAGTCTAATATTTACTTTTATTTTTTAGCAGAAGCTTTCCTTCAAACTGATGAACATCCCCAAGTAGGCGAAACACATTTCACAGCAAAGAAAGAGCTTGTTATGCAGAAAAACAGCTGTCCCAGTAGTTAGTTTGATACCACCGGTTTTGCCAGCGCACATTATGAGTAGAAATGAGTCTGTTAGGAATAAAAAAGAAGGCTGTAGTTGGCGATGCAAAATTTATGAAGATGTCAGCAGATCAGGAGAGGAGTTGGCCCAAAAGAGATGGGATCCTTCTTGAGCACTGAAAAGGATTCAGCAGTTTTGAAAGATTTTTGGAGCAAAGGCTGAAAAACACAGACTTTAAGCTTGTAGATGTGTGATGGTGTAGGCCAGAAGACCAGACAGGTGGGAGTTCCAGTACTTCAAATGGGATCTCACCCCCACCCCCTGTGTTGTGAGATAAGGGTGAACCCAACAGATGAAGATACAGTATCTACAAGGTTTGGTTATAGCCACAACATGCTCAAGAAGCCACCTAAGATAGTTTTTGCAACCAGATTGCTGACTGCTAAACATAAGTTAACTGCTCGATTTTGACAGTGGAAGCTAAGTCAAAGAGTCAAAGAGTCAAAAGAGTCAAAAGAGTTTATTTGTCATGTACATGGTTGTATACCATGTATTGAAATGTGCTCTGATCCAGGATAGACTGTGCATAAAAATCTACAATGGAAAATAAAACAAACATCCAAACACCAAGAAGAAAAGAAACAAACAGCAAATAGATAAATAAGTAAATAAATAAATAAATAAATAAATAAGTAAACGGTAAAGAAACCCTAAGGTGCCCTGGAAGGACAGTGATAGTGACAGTGAGGGGAGTGGTCAGAGAATATTGAAGACCCTAGTCTGTGAGGATTGTGATAGCATGTCCGGGTTCAGAAGTCTTATGGCCTGTGGATAGAAGCTCCTCCTGAGCCTCTCCGTTCTGGTCATAATGCCTCTGAAGCATTTGCCTGATTTCAGCAAGATGAATAGATGGTTGCTGGGATGAGACAGGTCACCGACGATCCTAGTCGCTCTGGTCCTGCATCTCCTGGTGTAGATGTCTTGTAGGGATGGCAGATCAGATCTGGTGCAGCGTTCCGCTGCCCGGTTCACTCTCTGCAGTGCCTTGATATCTCGAGCACAGCTATTCCCAAACCAGGAGATGATGTTCTGAGTCAGAACAGCTTGTACTACACCAGAGTAGAACGTTTTAAGGATCGCCGGAGAGACCTGTAGCTTCCTCAGCTGCCTGAGGTGGTAGAGCCTGAGCTCGGATGTGTACAGTCCATGTCAGGTCCTCAGTGACATGAACGCCCAGGTATTTGTAACTGCTCACCCTCTCCACTGCAGTCCCGTTGATTTTAAGGGGGGTGTAGGACCGCTGCTGTCGCCTACCAAAGTCCACCACCATCTCTTTAGTTTTGCCGACAATCAGTTGGAAGCAGTTCTCCTGGCACCATGATGCCAAGTTTTCCACCTCCTCCAAGTATGCTGTCTCATCGTTGTTGGAGATGAGGCCCAGCACCACCGTGTCATCAGCAAATTTGATGATGGAGTTGGAGGCGTGCGTGGCCACATAGTCGTGAGTGTAGAGGGCATAGAGCAGAGGGCTAAGTACACAACCTTGCGGAGCTCCTGTGTTGAGTGTGATGATGCCGGAGGTGCAACTACCCACTCTCACCACCTGTGGTCTGCCTGTGAGGAAACTGAGAACCCAGGCACACAGGTGGCGGTTCAATCCCAAGTCATTCAGTTTAGTGAACAGTCTGTGGGGGACAATGGTGTTGAAAGCTGAACTATAATCAATGAACAGCAGTCTCACATAGTTCCCCTGTTTCCTGTCCACATGACTGAGGGTGGTGTGCAGGACGTGGGATATGGCATCATCCGTGGATCTGTTGGGGCGGTAGGCAAACTGAAGTGGGTCTACAAAGTTGGAGATGGATGCTGTGATAATGGCTTTGATGAGTCTCTCAAAGACCTTCATAACTACTGAGGTTAGTGCAACGGGCCGGTAGTCATTTGGGCATGAGGGCTTATTGTTCTTTGGTACCAGGACAATGGTGGATGTTTTAAAGCACCTAGGGACTGTGGACTGAGCCAGAGACTCGTTGAAAAAGGTTGTGAGAACTCCGGCCAGCTGGTCGGCGCAGCAGCGCAGCAGGCGCCCGGAGATGCCGTCCGGCTCCGGCGCTTTCCTGATGTTGACGCGCTTCAGCTCCCTCCGCACATCGGACTCAGCGACGGTGATGAAGTCACCACATTCCGTCGATCGGCTGCGGGCTTTGCTGCTGTCGCGGGTGACTTTAGCGCAATCGGGCTCGAAGTGGGCATAGAACGCGTTGAGTTCGTTAGCGAACCCAGAATGGGCACTCATAGCCACGTTAGATTTCCTTCCGAAATCTGTGATGGTGCACAGTCCTTGCTACAATTTGCGCGTGTCACCCTGGTGGAAAAGCGACTCGACCCGCTCCCGGTATCGGCGCTTCGCGTCCTTCACTGCATGCCGAACGCCGTATTGAGCCACTTTGTAAGCGCTCATGTCGCAAGTGGCGAGAGCTGCGTTGTACGCAGCAGTGCGCGCATTCACAGCTTTGCGGACCGTACCGTCGACCCACGGTTTTTGGTTGGCAAAGCTCTTAATCGTAACGTGGGGACAATGTTGTCTTCCAGCACGCTCACAAAGCTGACCACTACCTCCGCGAACTCGTTGCCGTCATCCGAACTTGTCCTGAACATGTTCCAGTCGACGTCATCGAGCACGTCCTGTAGCGCGGCTTCCGATTGGGCAGACCAGCGCTTTACCTCCCTCGTGGCCGGAGCCTCAAGACGAGACTTCTGTTTGCAAGCCGGCACGAGGAAAACAGCGTTGTGGTCCGATTTCCCAAACACCGGCTGTGTAACAGCTTTGTAGCCCTGCTTATACGACGTGTAGCAGTGGTCCAGCGTGTTGTCCCCTCTAGTCATGCACGTGACATGTTGGTATAAGTCCGGCATGACTTGTCTGAGGCTTGCTTTATTAAAGTCCCCCACCACTATGGTTGCTGCGCCTGGGTGCTTGTGTTGAGTTGTGTTGAGTGCCTCGTGCAGTTCAGACAGGGCTGTGCCAACGTCCGCATGAGGCGGAATATAAACCGCCGTGGCGATAACCGAGCTGAACTCCCGAGGCAGGTAGAAAGGACGGCACTTGATGGTCAGATGCTCTAGGTGAGGTGAGCAGGACCGAGAAAGAACAGAAATGCTCTTCACCTCACACCACTTAGTGTTCACCATGAAACAGACTCCCCCACCTTTGGATTTGTTGGCCTCCGCCGTTCTGTCCATGCAAAACACAGAGAATGAGTCCGACGGAGTCACTGCCTGGTCCGGCACAAGGGGGGTCAGCCATGTCTCGGTGAAACACAGGATGTTACAGTCCCTCACGTCTTGTTGGAAAGTCACCCTTGCTCTCAGATCGTCCAGCTTGTTTTCCAATGACTGAACGTTCGCGAGCAGAATGCTGGGCAGTGGAGGGCGATGAGCTCGTTTCCGCAGTGCTGAGCTAATTGAATAAATAATAAAGGAGTAAAAGTTTGAAACACCACGATGGAAAATACAAGGGGGGTTCAGCAAATCTAATCCTTCAACTTAGTGAGCAGTTCTTAGGGAAACTTGACCCCTGACACTAGATCAGGCAAACTTGCGCTCCATGCAGGTTTGCACACAGACTGCAACTGTTTGATTTGTGCCTTGTTCACAAATGCACAAAGAAAACAGACAAGGGATATATTTGCACACCGCCAGCAGCCTCCAGCTTTGTATTTTATCATCATCTTTACTGCATGTTTTGATTGAGAAGCAAAGTGGGGAGTTTTCGCGAGTCAGTAGATCTCACTGGTGTCAGTCAGGCGGGGTGGATTTGCATACTTCTGTTCTTAAATAAGTTATTACCCGCAGGCCAAGACACACTCACGTTTTCTGTGACAATTTCAAGGTCCGGTACACATTTGAGCCCGAAAACAGGCACTCGCTCCTGAGCTGTGATGCCACTCCGGGCCGCTTCTGTCCCTCCAAAATAAAAGCAATCATCCTGTGGCGAATCATGACAGGCGCTTCTGAAGGACAGACGAACAGCAGATGCGGAGCCCGTTTAGGCACTGCAAACTGCATTAGTTAAAACATAAAAAGGGCCCCAGTATGCTCTACAGCTCATTTAAATATTTCCCAAGTCCCAAATATTTGCTGGCAGTTATTCACCTTGAAATCATCATATACATCTTAATCATTTCCACCCATGCCAGCAGAGGAAGCAAATCCGTTTTCACTGAAGTTACGTCACAGAGCACTTCTGCAGAAGGACCTTCATTCCAGGCCAGCCTGGAGGAGGAAGGCTGGAGCCATCGTGTACAAGAGCTGCTTCAGAAAGGTAAACGCACTGCTTTCAAAAATAATTTTGATCAAGATAGGCAAAGCACTAAAAACTTATAGGAGCCTTCACATGAGATGAACCCATGAGCTAAAAAAGTACTCTAATGAAAAAATATTAGAATATGAAAATCACATTTACTGTAACCTAAAGTCCACCATAACATCCGGATACCTTTGCATGTGATTTATTGACTGGTTCATTCATTCGTTCATTTTTTCATTTATTTGTTCATTTATTTGTTCATTTGGGGTTTGTTGGTTGCTCACGCACTACTTTTTACAAGTGAAATGAATAAAAATAGAAATCAACAGAAGATAATACACATGCAAAAGTCGCAAACTGCTACAAAGAAGGTCTTAGCAGTTAGGCAAGCTTTTTTCTCTAAACAACAGCGCTCTTTGAGATACGAATAAGTCTGAAGTGATAAGGGGGAAAAACAGCCACAGAAATAAACTGCAGCTTGAAGAAGCCATGTTTTGATGCTCAGATAAAAACAGAAAACATTACAGTAATTTAATGCCATAGCCGGGATGAACAATAAATGGCTTCAAAGTAATGAGGGGCACAACAAGGAAAGACAAAAGAATTAACAATTACTTATCCGTTTGGTCAGTATAAACAAAAGGCAAGTACACATTCATTTGAAACAATTATTGAGTCATTTTTTTTCGTTCGTAACACTGCATGGGAGCTAATAGCGTTGCTATTTGCACGCTCCAAGAAACGCACACCTCTACGTTCCTCCCTCAGCTGACGCAGGTTTGTTATTTTAAAATAATAATAAAATAAATTTAAAAACTTTTGTAACAACACAAGCTGTTGACCTCCTGTACTCCATCACTGTGTTGCCTAAAATAAGACATTTATTTTTTCATCATTATTCCAGTCTCCTGTTCATCAGGGCACATTTCACTACATGGTATGTACCGTACGTGACAAATAAACTCTTTTGACTCTTTGAGCATCTCTCATAATTGAATTCTCACAGTTGTGACGGCAATGCATGTTATCATCTCTTTGCTGAAAGATGCTGGACGGAAAAGTTTGACAGAATCACCCTCTGTTTGCAAGTTGCTTTTGTAGCCACTGGAAAATTATGCAAATCCCACTGTGAGGATTTAACAATGGACTTCAGAGTTGTGCGACAGGCATTTAATCCATGGTAAATATATAAACAATAAAAAATACAATACTGTGCACACTTTATGAATGAAATCTATGTTTAAGTTTTTTTGTTTGTTTTTTTTTTCACAAGTTCTATGGGAGCAAGAATTCAAAGCAATGTGTTTTATCCCAGCCTCCCAAGACCTGTGCTGCTGTACCCTATTAAATGTTCCCTCAAATTAGGGTACTGCGTGCCATTGCCCTGGTTTACGGTCAGTGGTTTCCTGGGGCCACCGAATAGGTGGTGTTCCAGCATACATCATCAAAAGGGCCTTGATCGTCCCATCCCCTTCGGCACCCCAGGGCTAGCCGGAAACTGCGTACAGTCGTGCTGAGACAGCCCTGCTCACTGAAAACGCTCATGGCCCACAGACAAGTGTGCACACTTCCTGGAGTGAACGCCAGGCAATGGT
This sequence comes from Heterotis niloticus, assembly GCA_018136845.1. Lineage (NCBI taxonomy): Eukaryota > Metazoa > Chordata > Actinopteri > Osteoglossiformes > Osteoglossidae > Heterotis > Heterotis niloticus. The sequence goes on from CM030891.1 coordinate 14,971,211, forward strand.
TGTAGAGTTATGTCCAATTCCTACCAGGAACTGATGTAGCACCACGGTCGACTGCCCCCAAGATCTGCTGTTGACTTCCTTCACATGAACCATACGGGTAAAGTGGTGTCTTATCTGCCTTCCAGTGCAGCAGTACCACGGTAACGGCTCCTGACCCTGGCTCTGGAGCCACTGTAAGGCATGCTTGTTCTGAGCAGATAAAATGCTGTTTTGGTTTTCATGGAAAAAAATGGGGAAAAAACCTTAATAAATATCTGATCATTTTAATGAATTTCAGGCTTAACAATGTAATAATTACCAAGTTACTGCTTTCATTTATTTTTTCTTTTTTCTTAATACATTTGGTTTGTTGCAACATTTAAATTTAGAATTAAAGCAATGGAATGTAAATCACTTTAACATAATTTAACATTGCTGATCTTGCTGTGAGAAATGCTATATTTTGTTTATATTTTGTAAAGGACATTGGACGCTGGAAAAAAAAAGTTCAAAAATAGCAGTTCCACTTACCTGAATATTGAAAGTATGCTCCTTCTCCCCCGAATCTATTTGTATGTAAAGGAGAAAGCAAGCAGGAATGCAGATGTCAATGGAAGTTTTTCGCTTCTAGAGGCCCTATTATGAAACCTGTACTGTATGGCTCTGTTAGCTCGAGGCTTAAACGCATGAAATAATTTACATATGACAAGCACATCATAAAAGGCCAAAGCCACATTGTAAAGCTGTCTGGTTGCATGACTGTGCTTTTACGGCTGGATCAAAGTACTCAGCAAAAATGCAAAAACGGAACATTCAGGGGCGGATTTATGTGGGGAAGTGTCAGTCAAACTAGGCCATGCTTTGATATGTATACAACCTTATTGTTTCAGTTGTGAGATTATTTCAGCTTTTCCCATTCTTTACATTTGGTTTTGATGTGACAGCTCCTTAGATCATGCTTTTTCCCGAACAATAAAATGCTCTAATTAACAACTTTAATCTATTTGGAATTTGAAGAGGCAAATTATCATCCAAAGTTAATTAAGCTATTATTCATCCTCGGGAAATGTTAGGTGCTTTTTTCAAAAGGGTAAATAATTTCAGCTTTTTTTCCCAGCATAAATTGCCTTATGCACTGCATCTGTGCGCTTTGGGTTCATTTGCATTCCGATGTGAAGATATTTTAATCACATTTGACAGAGAGTTTTTTCCAACACCAAATCTTGTCAAAAGTAAATTGTTTGGAGTAGATTTATTTTGTCTCAAAGGGAACGTAACAAGGAACAATGTGCTTTTATAAGCAAGGATTAAGACCGCCGTTGAAGATTTCCCTGGACAAGCAAGTGCATCGTATGGGCTAGGTTCGCAACACGGACTTAACTGGTCTATCGTGCAAAAAAAAAAAAAAAAAAGCCACGTGTTGTCGATAAACCTTTCAAGATTCACAACCTGCGTGAGGAACTTATCGCATCACAACAGGCCAGAAAAATTAATGGGATTTTCATGCAAAAGAGGGATCTCTGAGATTCCTGTATTCACACCGGCACAGCAAAGTGTCAGGTGATAAGAGGTCAGATAGTTTCAGCTCATGCGCATTTCGAGGAAACCTTTCACAGTTCTGGATTCGTACCTTTTTAAACCTTGCAGCTGCTCATAATTTCACATATGTGCCTTCTGATAACGTCACCTTGTTTGAAACCTGCAAAGAAGAAAACGGTGGGCTTTTTTTCAAAGTGAATTGTAGTTAGGAAAGCTGTCATAAGTCATTTGTCAGTTTCCCACCTAGAAGCGATTGTGTGGCAACAGTGGTGTGTGGGCAGCACAACAACCATAAAATTCAGCGCTACAGAGAGGAAGTGTAAATGTTCTCAAAACCAAAAACAGATGGCATTCTCACCATTCCGGCATAATCTGCTAATTACTAATAACTAACGTGGGTGAGCTGTTAGTAAAGACAGCCAAAGGTGGCATGAAGCGAACTACACTTTTTTGTGTAGAAAACAACCATGATGAGTAACCTCCTCCACCACCAATCCCCAAAACAGTTAGGCAGCAGTAGCGGGGAGGTACAGCCTGCTAAGGAATGGGGTGCATCTCCAAACTATGCTAAGTTCAGTTCCTCTGAGAAAATTTGCCATCCATGGCTTCACTACAGAACCTAAACCAGCATCACCGTCTAAATTGCAGGTAATAAAGTGGTTCCATTCTTCTCTCTTGCCCTACTGGTCTTGATGAAGCCATATGAAATCATGCAGTAATAATATCCAACTGCATAAACAGGTTAGTCTTTGTAACATTGCTCAGTCTAACACTGTACCTTACTTTGGACAAGATGTTGCCTCAGTTAAGGTTGAGTTAGCGTGACTCAACATCATGAGACAGCCCCCACCAAGCAGACCACAAAGCAGACCACAATCAATTCAGAGCCAGGAGTTTCAGGTGGCACTAAATTTTTCAGTATAAGCTGTCGAGGGCTTACTCAGCTCCACAGCGTTCCCTGCGTAGCTCCTTCCTACAAACCTGGTGGCACAGTTGAACTCGTTCCCAATTAAACTCATTCCCTGGTCTCCCAGATCAGCCCTTGACAGTCCTCCACAAAATTCTCTCTCTCATCTCATTCTCATCACATCGATCTTCAGGGAGCCCACCCTCAGCCGTAACTTAATTCTCACCAAAGATGAACCAGGGCGTGGAATCCTTTGGGGTGCGAAGATCACATAATGGTTTTTTTTTTTTTTTTTTTTTTTACCCAGTACCCTTCTCATTGTAGACCTTCTGTAAGTGCAACAGAGAGCATGTGAAACCTACTAGAGTAGCTAAATTAGTAATCCTTTCAAAGGAAGCGAGCACAGACTTCATAAGCAGTGGCTGCAGATGTATACTACTATATTTGTTTTTCTCAAAACTAGAGAATTTTCATTTAAAAAGTGAGACCAAAAACAAGGTTCTTTTGCTTTAGGTGTCCCGGGCCAATTGTAAGCTGCTCACTTCCAAGATTTGCTGCTGATCTAGTAACCACCAGGCCGTACTCTGTTCTAGTGATGAACAGACACCAAAAGCATTAGCTGTTCCACAGTCCATTTACACCTAAACAATGAAGTCATGGGTGTGTATGCAACTAAGGGGGTAAAATTATAGCAGGCCAGTATTAGCATAATTTATTCTCACCCTAGTTTAAATCCCCCAGTTAATCTTCCCAACACCCCAGCACACCCCTTTTCATGAAGATACCCATAGCTTCAATCTTCTAATCTGTTCAACTTTCACTTTCACACTCTGTGATTCTTATCTCTGGGCTACAGCATGCCTTTCCTCTAATTTCCATGCTCCTGTGGTGATGTGGGCTCCCAGCCACAGTCTCCAAGTTGAAGAATCACTTTGCTGAATTTCCTGTCTCTCTTGTATCATCTGGTTGGCTTCACATCGCCTTCTCGTTTCAGGTTGCTCTCAGCTCCATGCACTATCTGACCAGCAGGAAATTCATATCTCCATCTGGTATTCCACATTCCCTGCTTCTACTTCTGACTTTTTGCAATTTCGTGTTTTCTGCAAAATCTCCCTTCTGTCAGCGGTTGCTGAACCTATAAATTCAAGGGTTTCGTTTCAGCAAATAATCTACTCTACCAAATTCATACTCATCCTTTACTCAGCTAACAGCATTCAATATGTTTTTCAAGGTTCTTCTCCATTCCAAACTAGTCAATTGCTCCTGTCTGGCTATTAATTTAAAAACTTTCCCCAAGGCCTCCACCATTAACTTCTGTTGCAAACTGCACACTTCCTCAACACCTGGCTGTCCCTAATGTGTTTGGCCAGCTCTTTTTCTGCTGACCTCCTTCGATCACCTTCGGATCGCAGATGGCTCTAATGTCAAGCTTCGGGGAAAAGGGTGGGGCATCACACTGTAGTTTCTCTTTCCTTTCCTATTTCTTCATTCCCTTCCAATTCCAAGTTCTGCTCAGTCACACTCGTGCTGTACAGGGCCACCGTACCGTGATGAGGGGTCCTCGTCTGTTTAACGTCCACATAGCAGCCTCACTCACTGCTTTGCCCCTCCATAATCCGACTACACTTGCAGGACTCTAAAAACATATATTTAAGACAATCTACCTGTTTCAGTAATGTTAAATTAGTGTAAATTGTGCTTTCAACCAGAACTGTCAAAAGCATTCTGGGTACTCCCCTGATTTCCTTAGAGAGACGTTCTGAGGAGTTTTTTGGGATGCTGACTGTCGCTTGGTTGGCATTGCTAATAGGCCGCACTCTGAAAAGTGTGTTAAACAATGTGACCTCCACTGTAAAGCAGTTTGCTTTCAAGATAGAGAAGTTAGTGGCCCAGATATTGTGTAAGCGAATCATATTCAGGGAGCAGCTTTGGCCAAAAATTATTCATTACAAAAATGTCATTTGAGGGCTTCGGTACATGTCTGGTTATGAAGCACAGTCCCAAACAATTGGTTGGCTGCATTAAATGCTCACCATTGTGGAATCGTCTTTCAGAGTTACCTAGGTTACGTGATTAGCTGCTACCAGGCTTGGCTTTGTGTTTCTGTCAGACACATCTGGCACGAACAAAACCAGGAGTGCTGCGTGCATTTGGATGAACGTTTACTCACACTTCAGCCCCATGCAGATAGTCACCCCTGGCCATGGGGATGTGAGAGAAATCTTTAAGTTAAGCTTTAAATGAAAGATTGCACTATGTTAAATACAGTATATTGATAAGTAGTGGAATAAATGTTTTTTTTTTTTTTTACTATTACAAAGCATTGTGACCTTAAGCTATTTACGGGGGTATCTTCAAGAATGGAAGTAATCAAACCTTGGGAGAAATGTAAGCATGAACTATTGGGGGGATGCTGAATTGTCATGGAAATGGTCAGACCTTAGTGGGGTGTTGTAAACCATTGAGACAAAGCCAAATGGTCAAACAAATGGCCAGTTTCAGTCCAGGTCAGGCCTTGGGGGTATGTAGGTAAGCTGAGATAAAAGAACTGAAGCGGAAATCTACTGAAAGGCGGGAATATCTTACAACCACTGTATAAATAACCCCGGTATCTTTTGTTCGAGGAGACTCTCTTTTCGAAGGGGCTCTCCCGCACCGGTGTGTATTTCTATGGAAAAATAAAGTGTAACTCTCTCTACACCCGAAGTGGTATTTTTTTCTTCCACAGGGACTTCTTATTATTTTTCATTAATCTCTGTACATCTCATCTTACTCCCCAAAGAGGTGACTGCATTTAGCAGCAAACTGCTTCCAGTTCAAAATCAGCTCAAATCAAAAGCACGGGTGACTTGTTTTCAAATATCTCACATTCTGAAAGATTTATTTATGGATCACGGAAATATAATATTTATGCTCATGGTCTTCACCGGAGGGGCATGTTGTTCTTTTGCAGAGGTTACTATCGTCAGTGAACATGGCATTATATTCCTGTTTGTTTCATCAATGTTAAAAAATAATTTAGAAATACTGCGTGCTAGCAATGCTGCCAGAATGACTGAAATTGGTGCTGCTATAATGCTGCTATGTAACATTTTTTCCATAATTTCAACAATGAGAATAGCAGCCAATTTTAGCAAACTTTGTGAAAGTAAATGAAGGTAAATTATACAAAAGGTCCACCTCTGGTTGTATCAGGACAGCGTGTGACATCCAAGGTTGACGTGTGACAGCGTTGCTGAACTGCCATGAGTGCAGGAAGCTAAACAGAATGGATCAGCGCTCTGTTGTTAGAGAAGCAAGTGAGGAAAGGATTCAGCTGCAGATTTCTCCTTCCTAGTCTGAAATCCCATCAGCCTGTATCGCAACATCCATTTAAACACAATGAGGCAAGATAAAAAGACGTTTTTTTAAGTCAGGAAGATTCAAAATAAAATAAAATATGTCTGAGTCCTCTACTTTTTACTTTTTCCTTTCTACAAAATACTCTTGTGAATTGTGTTTTAAAGAAAAGCTTTTTTCAAACAACATACATTCCCCATATTTAAGTAAACCTGAGAACCTCGCCCTTCAGTTTCAAGATCCAAAGGAAGCTTTTGCTAACTTTTTTTTTCAGTAGCAAAAAGATTCCTGGAACTGAGATTACTGAGAAAGAGAAAGATCAGGAAGTGGAGAATGTGCCCACCCCCCAAAAAAAAAAAATCAATTACCTTAAGCACATTTATTTTCTATTAATTCTAGATCCCTTCATTCAGAAGCATGTTGATAAGCCTATTAGTGGGCAACCCGGTACAATTATCACAGACTATTTCAGACTGGTGTGGCTTCAATGGTGAAACCATATATTTGTGTTTCAGGAGCCTAAAACTAAAGTCAAGTTTTTCAGCTCATTTCAGAGATTCTGATTATGTTCCCAATTCATTGTTGAACATGTCCCATCCTCAGAGTTTCAGCCGCTTGTTTTGATCTCATCATACAACACAAACAGTTTATAAGTTTATCTTGACATCAGGAGGATCTTACAGGCGAGATGTCACCTTGCGCTATCATCGGCTTGTGAGATTGCGTGTGTACGCTCATGCGTACCCGCACACTCCATCTTTTCTGCTGTCTCATTCACATGTGAAAATATAATTTTAAAAATGTGCATTTTATTTAGGTGTGGCAAAACTGACAGTGGGCAGACCCAGTTGGCTCCTATTTCTCATCATTATAAGGACCAAGTGTACCTGGCACTGTCAGGGAGAGAAATTATTTTTGCAGTTTTGAATAATGAACAGAGACTTATTAGCCAGATCCGTGCCTGCACCCCTGCCTACCTGCAGTAACCTGGCAGTGATCCACCTCTACTATTCTTTCAGGGAGGTCTGCACTTCCTAGCAGACCGAACCAAGCATTTGCTTATTTCTAGCTACTATCTTCCTCCAAGGCAATTTATAGTTTTTGATAAGGAACTCAAGAATGATGTATCATTTTATCAGGGCATAAAACAGTCTGTTTTTTGCTAGCACAATACTGTATAAGTACTTTGGAAAAGGATGCTAAACCAGACTTGGGATTTGAACACAGAACCTCCAAAGTGCAAGCAAATAAGGCCTTAAACCTGTACACTACCTGTTGCCTCAAACTGGAGGGGCTACACAGTGTTGTTTTACTTTTGTTCTTGTACAAACCAGCCGGCTATTATTATTAGTACGGTGTGTGTGTGTCATGTACACTCACTTATGTCTTTTATTCCCCATTTCTGTAGGCACTCCAAAGATCTATTAGCTGCTTATTAGTAATTTTTCCTCTCTGTCATTGACATCAAACGAAGATGGAGTGAAGTACGATGTGCAAAACGAAACGAAACAGTATGTCTCCCATCAACAAAAACCTTTAAGCAGAATGTTTTAAAGTAATGAATGGCTTGCCCTAATGGAGTTACTAACATTCCACGTACTGTATATATACTTTGTGATAATTGCCTGTCAGCAATTCAGTGGGCTTGATGTGCTGTCTGAGGCTTCTAAATCTGGCCGACCTCCCCTGGCATCATTTATACTCCTGAATGATGCTCTCAAGTTTTACACGAATGTGTTTGCTGCAGATTGGTTTCTTCTGTAAGAGGTGGGAATTAAGCAGTGCAATTCACTTTAATGCAATTTAGTCTGTTCGGTGCCACAAATTAATTACGCAAATGACATGCATCGATGAAGCCGATTACAAGCGTGCGTCCCCCTTTGTTCATCCACGGCTGCTTTGCATGCACCACAGTCCAGTTCATTGCAGAGTCGCTGGCTGTGCTCAAAATTTGTCCACAGAATGAAGAATGGCTCCACGCAGTCTTCAGAGCTTCAGTGTATAAATGGGCTTTTTCAATAAGTAAAATTAAAAGCTCAGATTCCATCAAGTGGAATACAAAGCGATACCTTGAACCTCCTGCTGATGTCATTCTCATCCCCGTCTCCAGCAGCTGAATACAGAAGAATAAAAACTGGTCCAGTGTGTGCATGGGTGTGTGCATCTTTGTGTCTATAGACAGTATTTGTATGTGTGTGTGTGTGTGTGTGTGTGTGTGTGTGTGTGTGTGTGTGTGTAGGTGCCACTGTCTGCAACCTTGAATGTAATGAGCTTCTGCATGAGAGTGATCTTCTGCCCACAGAGTCCTCAGTGAGGCGTGAACCATCCCCAGTATTTGTGCCCTAATGCCTCTTCCTTTTCTTACAAGTGCCAGCCAGAGTGTGTTGTGATGCTCCTCTCAAAATAGTTTGGCTATAAAAAAAAGCATTTGACTCAAGTCACAGATGCAGTTCAGACATAAAGTGATGTGTAAATGTGATTTAGAAAAGCATTATTAGGGCACCCCTGCGGCTTGAAGGATTATTTAATCTGCTAATCTGCAGCAGGTGGTGTAGTGGTAACAGCGGCTGCCTTGCAAACCAGAATTTAAATCCCTACACCTTCTTTAGAACCCTTGGTCAAGGTAGTTACCCTGCTAAAAATTAGCAGGTCTTTTGGGGTTTTCCCTGTATGCAGTGGTTGGAAAAAGTGGTCCAAGCAAGGACAACTTGTGAACTGGCGACAGGGCCACAGGCGCCCAACAGGCTCACTGTGCATCACAGCTCACTGCATACAGGGCTGCAATGCTGCAGACTGCTCAGAGTGGCCTTGCTGACCTCTGTCTCCTGCCAAAAGTACCTACAATGGGCACGTGAGTGTCAAAACTGGACCATATTAATATTGTGGCTGATCGATATGTATTTATTTATCTCTCATTTATGGATGCTTTGCAATTCTTTTAACCTAACTTCGCACCTGATGAAGACGATGGAGAGGATCATATTTCACCACCTTCGCCCTCTGGTCAAGAAGGTTCTAGACCCGCTGCAGTTTGCATACCAGCCAAACATCGGGGTGGATGATGCCGTCATCTACCTGCTGCATCGGGCTTTTTCTCACCTGGAGAGCGCCAGGAGCACTGTGAGAGTCATGTTTTTTGACTTCTCCAGTGCCTTCAACACAATCCAGCCCTCAGTGCTGAGGGGGAAGCTGGAGGGAGCGGGAGTGGACCATCAACTGTCCGCGTGGATTATTGACTACCTCACCAGTAGACCGCAGTACGTGAGGCTCCGGGACTGTGTGTCTGAGGTGGTAGTCAGTAGCACGGGGGCCCCACAAGGAACAGTACTCGCCCCTTTCCTCTTCACCCTATACACCGCGGACTTCAGTTACAATACGGACACTTGCCACCTCCAGAAGTTCTCGGATGACACTGCCATTGTTGGCCGGGTGTCTGAAGGGAATGAACTGGAATACAGGGGGGTCATCAACGACTTTGTCAGCTGGTGCGAACAGAACCATCTTCGCATCAATGCCAGCAAGACAAAGGAGCTGGTGATTGACTTCAGCAAGAAGTCACCCCCTATTACGGCAGTGACCATCCAGGGCTTGTTCATTGAGACGGTGGAGGAGTACAAGTACCTGGGTGTTCACCTCAACAATAAACTGGACTGGTCCACAAACACAGATGCACTTTATAAAAAGGCCTTCACCTGCTAAGGCGACTGAGGTCCTTTGGGGTTAACAGGACTCTCCTAAAGACATTCTATGACACTGTGGTAGCGTCTGCTATCCTCTAGGCTGTGGTCTGCTGGTGTAGCGGAATTGCGGAGAGGGACAGGGGGAAACTCAACAGACTGGTCAAGAGGGCCAGCTCTGTCCTGGGCTGTTCTCTGAAGTCCATCGAGCAGGCTGGGGAGGAGAGAACGTTGTCCAAGCTGACATCAATCATGGACAACACCTCCCACCCCCTACATGAGTCTGTACGAGCACTGGGTAGCTCATTCAGCAGCAGACTCTTACATCCACAGTGTAGGAAGGAGCGCTACCGCAGGTCATTTCTACCAGCAGCTGTCAGACTGCACAACGCAGTCTGAATTGGTTAAATTATTTATTTATAACTTATTAATGTATATAGAGTTATTTTATTTTATTTTATTGTACTTGTGTACAGACTTACTAATCTAATTGTTCGTGTCCTTCTTTAATACTAATCTACTTGTTCTTCTCCTATATTCCCTTCCTGATAAGAGCCCTTTAACACCGAAATTTCCCATTCGTGGGATAATAAAGGTTTATTCTATTCTATTATATTCTATTATATTCTATTCTATTCTATTCTATTACTTGTCTAAGTCTTTACTGCCTTTTGGTCCCCATGTTGGTACAAAAAATATCACATGTATACAGTAATTTGGTAAAAGCTGTAAGTATCTTAACATTTTCAGAAGTTTGGAGAAAAGCAAAACATTAAAATAACTACACAAAAGACTGAAAATGTTTCACTGCAGAACAAACAGTGCTTAAGATTAAATAAATTTCCAAGGGACGTACTGCTAGTCTGGCTATTTTTCTTGCAACCTGTAATATGACTTTGTTTCCTTGTGCAAGTGTAACCGAACGTTAACTGCTGCAACTGCCTTCTGTGACCAACCACCATCAATGCCAGGACAGCGAGATCACAGCAACCAGACTGAGGCATCCCACATTCAACTCTCTGTTCTTCTGAGTCCCATTGTTTCACCCTTTCACACCCCTTCCTTCCCTCCCCAATGATACACCCCCCCCCCCCCAAGCTCCCTTAAATGCTGCCACAGCTGGCGTCTTTGAAATGCCTCCTTTTGTTAGAAAGCTGAGAGCCAGCTGCGTCACATTTGCGCAGGTCCCAAGAAAGCGGTGATCAGGACCAATACTGCCACATTTTTCACAAGGCAGAGTCTCAAACCCACCTCGCATCAGCTATTCAAATGACATATTATTGTGCACAATCATGATTTATTCACTTAGCCTCATCACAAGTTGAGTTAAGCAACAAAGGAAAAAACTGTGAGCTAAGCTAATGGCTGTTGAATGACAGTAAAATGTAGCATTTATTCTTAAATATGGTGGGGGAATCTAGCCATCGACCTCCAATTTATACGTAAGCCACGGCCCTCAGTGCAGAAGCTACAAATTACCATAGCAACGCTAGTTCTACAAAACAGCAGCCTTTGATTTAACTCGATTACGTATGAAACTATTGTCTACATACTGAATATATACACTTATTCACTACATTTGACATTTCCAGTCATGACACAGTTATCAGCAAGTCCGATGTAAATCTCAAAACATACTGGGAGGGGAAATTGCTCCACAGAGAAAAAAAAATATGTATCAGTTTCTATTAAAGTAAATTTTTCAGATGGCTTTATAAAAAAGCTGGATCTAAATGCATCGTGTCGCATGGCAAAACTGTAAGATAAGACTTTACTTTCAGGGGTTTTGAATGAATAACAGCACTGAAAAATTAACCAAGACACTGCTTGTTTTATATATAAGCTTGGGTAATATAAAAAGCTACAATAATCATCAGATTTTTTTTCCCCTGTTGTTGACCGTGCTTTTTCCACCACCAGAACTGTAAATCACCCATAATGCTTAACAGCCATCATTACAGTTTTATGTTGATGTGACACTCATTAAATTGTTATAAGCAGAGGAATTAATGACACTTAAGTACACAAACATACTTCATAAATCTTGCATGCACCTTTATTTCAGTCTTTATACATTTTTTAAACAAGACTCATATTGACAAATACCCACCTTTCCATATGTTGCAGGTCCTTGACAAGATCTTTAAATGTAAGCTTTAATCTACATACATTCTTCCACAAAAACTGTCTCTCGTGTAACTAGAATCTTTCATTTTTCTTTTCTTTTGCTCTTATCCTTTACCTAAGCGCCCTCAATATATGACAGAAATGGTCTGAAAAGCACAGGGAGGGATGTTAAAGGGTTCATGTATTTTGAATGCTAACGAAATGTTATAAAGCCATAAGCGATGCAGCTTTAATGAAGATCCTGCAAAATTGTGATTCATGTTCCCAGGCAGCGACAAAAAAAAAAATCATCTGTAACCATTAGCCCCAATGCGACAGCATGGCAGAGCAGCAAAAATTATGCACTGTTTTGCAAAACAAAGAGATCCATGACACCCAATTCATTAATACACTCATCTAACAATGGCCTCCCCCTCCCAGCCAGCTATCCCTATATTCCCTTTTTTGTTCTAATAATTGCCTAGATTATGTGATTTCTCATTCTCTGTGAACAGAGAACGGCTGTATAATGTTGCAAGGTTACAGGAGGCTGTACACCATAGACTCGTGTCAGCACAATTTGACAATCTGCTTCTCTTTGTCCACAGGATGTAAGCAAGACTGTGGTTCAAAAGGGGGAGTGAACAGACCATTTCTGGGGGAGAAAAACCATCTGATTTCACAGTGAGGTGCAGGGCAGGAAGCCACTTCGGGGAGTGGGGCAATGAGAAATTTATCACCTAATCAATCGCTCCGTCTGCTTGTCTATTATCATATAGAATACCTGATCAAATGCTGCCAACGCACGACCCGGTGCCCCGATACTATCGTCTGCTCTGCAAAAGGACAACACACAACAGTCCAGATTAGTGGTGATAAAGTCCCTGATTAACCAAGCATTAACAAAGAGGTTTTCGGGCTCGCCAAGGCCTGGAAAGGAGAAGTTCAATATATGCTGAAAGATGCTGAGCTCATCCTTCACTTTGGAAAGTGAAAATTTGATGTAATGCATTCTTTATTTTCTATGACACTGCTCTTTGGTCAGACAGCTTGTCTTATTTGTGATATACTAGACAAATTTTGACATCCTGGACATTCCACCTCGTTCCCCACAACCTTCAACCTATTCAAATTTTAATATGACAAATGACACCCTGTGCCAAGTAGGCCATGGCCTGCAGTAACCAGCAGTGTATATGCAAAATTTACAATGACAGACAGCAGCATAAAAATTAAGCAGAATTTAAAACGTAATGTGGAGATTTCTTTTACTGCTAGCTGCCTGGATCAGACATTATGTTTATGACAGACATAACATTTAACAATATAACGGTCTTGAGACCTCCATAGTTCTGCAACTTATAGCCGTCTATGATGTGTTACCATAGAAGCAGCATGAATTAGCATGAAAGTTGCTTCCAAATTTATAAATCATTTGTTTTTGGTTTGTTTACTTAAATGAAAAACGTACATAAAATGTTTGTGTAATTTCCTCCAAGATCAAAAAAGTTTATCTGTCTGTCTGTCTGTCTGTCTAGTTTTTATCATAAGAAAATGAAAGATAGACCAGTTAGATGATTTAGATAACAAAAAGCTACCCATGTGTAATTAATTTGCAAACTAACTGCCAAAGGCTTTCTCTGTTCCTGGAACTTAGATAGGCAAAAGCTAAGAAACAAAGAATGGCAATGTTAGTTCCTCGAAATTAAACTCAGAGAAAATTTCCTTTGCTCTGCAATACCAAGGCACTAATCTATCAAAGAAAATTTTGCTTAAAAATACAGTAGTCTGTAATATAGTAACATTACAGTGTTTTAATCTAACATTAACATGGCAGTTTATTCTCTTTACTCCCAGCCAAATTGGATTATATTGTTTAAGTGCTTCTGTAATTGCTTTAATCAAATATCACACTTTTATACCTCAGACTATTCTCTTACTTTTATTACATTTCTTTACTCAGAATGGAATTTTGAAGTTATAGCACATGAAGAAATTTTAAAAAACCTTGTGAACCAGTTTAGCGATGATTAAAATGAAAAAAAAAAACAGTGTGCAGTTTTTTGCCTACTGTAATAAACATGTGGTAGAAATAAGGTAAAAAAAAAAGCACTTAAAATCTATAATTGTCTAACGGGAAGAATTCCAAAGATGATAATTACAAAGTACAGTACTTCCTCAATATCCAAATTTAATTCATCCTTTAAAACACATCAGATAATGATTTTTTTGTATACCAAGTTACTATTTACCATTACTTTATATGGAAAATAAAGGAAATAAAAACTGCGCTCTCAGCCTACCTGAAAACATTTATATAACCATCAACCTATAGTGTCAGCTTGATAAAATAGTCTAAAGAGCAGTTACTGAAACACTTAATGCTGCCAATAATTTTCATGTTCATGGTACAGTAAGCACAGTACAGGACATTCGGTGTCACTGTGTTACATGGGGTGATGAGAGTGCGCATGTGTCGGGTGTGCAGTGGGAGTTCATTTGTATGAGATGTTGACTGAAGGGAATCTGTGTGGTAAAGTAACTGACAGCACAACTGCTGGCATTTAAATAAATAAACAGATTTATTTAAAAATCAATGTCCAATAATTGCAGAATATATTGAGAAAAAGCAAATGTAGCAGAAACAAATTTTTCAGTCATGCGACTGTTTCGAAAACTTTTGCTCTGGTTTCATAAATTCAGCTTCGAGGGACTACGATAATTTAGACCCATATTATACAGCATATCGTCATGTGTGCAACATTTTAGACCACAACCAGAAAAGTGTGTTTGAGGCCTGTAAATGATTAAAAATTCTCAGGTGATGAAAATGACTATAGAGTGCTATAGAATCAACACACAACAGCATGAAAAATTAATGATGCACTTACATTTTTAAGTAGAGAAACATTTTTTTTTAAAAATGATGTTATCTAAGTGGCAACTTTTTCCAAGGCAATATACAGTATAGTACAATTTTAGGCTTGTATACTAAGCTACTTAGAATTATTTATGCATGTCACACCCCCAAGAGACAGCTGACCAGCAGGTGTCCTCACAAGCCTGAGCTCACCGGTGTACCTTCTCCAATATGCTCATTGTCCCAGCCTTTCAAAGACTGAAACTCACCTCCTTGCAGAATCTCAGCAATACTCACATTTTCCCTGGAAGATCTGTTCTCAGTTTGCTCTGCCCCTGCTCTCCTGTGCTTTGCAACAATCATCAATCCAGTGTTTATGTGTATTACTCCAGCCCCTTTTTTTGTTCTCCAAATCCCTGAATTTCCTGTCACCATGTTCCAGAGTCTCATCCTTGTCTACACACTCCAACTCATTTGTCTTCATCACTAGAAGCATTTATTTGCTGATATATGGAGCTTCTGTACTCAAATCCACCTTCACTATCACTGGGGCATCGTGACAGAAGAGTCGATGGAGCTGGAATCAACAGAGAAAGCATGGGGAAAAACTTGCGTCTCACCCTGCCAAGTTAAAGCATCTCATAAGTATCAAGAATCAAGAAGAGAATCAAGATCGGATTTCTTGCATGGTTTCTAAGCTCTTCGGGCCCGATTCGTCCGGATGGCAATTGAGGATGCAACCGAGAGACCCTGCGGTGCCACACAGGGAAACAAATCGGGGGTCGGGGGGACCGCGCCGGTGCTCTTCAGGCCTGATTCGTCGTGGCCGGCTGAGGTGCTTCGGACGGCAGATGGTGATTGGGACGCGACCGAGGGACCACGCGGCGACGCACACAGAGACATCGGGGGACCCGCGCCAGATTCTGCTCGCTGACGGCCAGTTGGGAGAGTGGCCTGGCTGATCTGGGAGCAAGAGTGATCTTCCAGCGGGACTTGAGGGACTGTAACATCCTGTGTTTCACTGAGACATGGCTGACCCCCCCCAGTGCCGGACCAGGCAGTGTCTCCGCTGGACTCATTCTCTGTGGTTCGCATGCTCCAGTTTGGTTTTGTTGATTTTATTTAAAGCCTTTGGCTTTGATTTACCATGGCATTGTTTTGATAAGTTTGTGAAATGTCGCGGCATTTGTTTTCGTCCGGAGTTGCATGAGTTGCATTAGTTTTTCACCAAGATCTACTATAATTCAAGATGGCGCCAACACGATGGCTGAAAATGTAGTGAAATGTACTGAAAATGTACTCTATGAAGTCTGACTGTCTGTTTTGTTGTTGTTCTTTACTCATAAATTTTTTTTGAGTAGTTCTGTACTCGTAAATTCTCTTCTTTCTGGAATGTAACCACGCACAGTCTCCTGCTGAATCAGAGTGCATTTCGTTGCATGGTATACTCGGTTGCTGTGAACTTGACAAATAAACTCTTCTTGATTCTTCTTGATTCTTGATTTTGAAACAGACACCAGGAAATAAAAGTACCGTATTTTCCGCACTATAAGGCGCACCTAAGAGCCTTAAATTTTCTCAAAAATCGGCCGTGCGCCTTATAATCCGGTGCGCCTTATGTGTGCACCGAGTTCCAAAATCTGTCAAAATGTTGTTGTGCGACTTTGATAAGCGCTCCGCTTGACTGACTGTCAGACCATTTCCCGCTGACACAGGGATGTAATACGTACACTGGCAGCGATAAACCAATCAGAGAACAGGACGGGATACGTACGCTTACCTCCGCCACGCCTCCGGTAGGTATACTACCGGTATGCTGCAAAACAACAGCCGGGAGAAGCGTCTCTACAGTCACCATTCGACTGAAGGCAACAATGATAACGCAAGACATGAAGATCGAAAACTTTCAAGGAGGTCCGTCTTGCTGCTTTCGTTTTATGAAAAGGCAAGGACTACCGTGGTGCAGCAACTGCCAGCGGATTACAAAGATAAAAAATAATGTGTGTATTGTTAAATAGTAGAATAAAGTTCGGCTAAACTCACTGTTTTGCTTCCGTTACCTTTTTTTTGTAGACCGTATGTTTTAGCATGCGCCTTATAATCCGGTGCGCCTTATGTATTGGTTAAGTACAGAAATAGACCCCGTAATTGAGACTGCGCCTTATAATCCGGTGCGCCTTATGGTGCAGAAAATACGGTAGATGAAATGTTTGAGCCACATTATGTGAAACAACTGACCCCAAAGAAAACACAGCTGGATGTATAACCACTTTTGTTTTTATTGTAGTTGAACAAGACAGTCCCAGGATCTCTGTCCTGCGTGATCCTCTTTCAGATACCCCACCAATGCACCCAGTAAGCAGTACCATTTGAAATGTGAAAGATTTGCTGGAACATTTTTCTGACAAAATCCCCCATCCTGCCAAAGAAAAACAATGCAAAAAATCCACAAATCATTCATGTTATCAGGAGGATTACGTGCATCACAGCTTTGCCCAAAGTAAGGGAGGAAAAACACCTACTGAGCACTTCTGAGTTTTGTGTTCAGCACGACCTGTACGCAGACCTACTGGTGAATAGCATCACTAGCAGTGCCTCTATCTCTTGTTGGCCTACTTGTATTTAGAGCTCTGACGCAGATGCCAAATTCCTAATTTCAAGACAATACCAAAACAAGCCTCTGAACTTCTCTCACATCATGCTTGGCACTAGGCTATCAGCCTTCTCCCCAGAACATACCCCATAAGGAAGGATGCATCGTCTCTCCCTTCCAGAATAGGAAGTGATATAGACATATATTACAGAAGCATTAGCTTCAGGTTATATCTGCCCAGCTACCTCTCCAGCCTTAGCTGACTTCTTTTTTGTGAATAAGAAAAATGGAGGTTTGAGAGCCTGTACTGACTGTAGGGGATTAAATGCTATAACAGTAAAATATCCTCACCAATTGCCATCAACACCTACTATAAGAGGTTTGTGGTGCCAACTGCTCACCAAGTTTGATCTGTTTACCAAATATAACCTGAAAAGAATCAGAAAGGTCCACAGTTCATGTCACAAATCTGGAAAGCATTTTTAAGGGCCTCAGATTAGTCTAACCACAAGATATCATCCTCAGTCAAATGAGCAAATGGAATACTTGAACCAAGATGTTGGGTGTTATTGCTGTAGTTATTGTTCACACAAGCAGACAGATTGGAATCAGTTCATCCTATGGGCAGAGGACACCCAAAATGCTCTTGTTCATTCATGAACTAACTTAACTGCCTTCCAGTGCACTTTAAGGTATCAACCTTAAAGCACCTTAAAAACCACCCAGCAGTAGATGACTGGCTCCAAAGTAGTAAGGATGTCTGGGAGTTCACTCATACACACCGTCACAAATTCATGGCTTCTCAAAATGCCGAGGCAGACCGGAAGTTAAGGGGGACAATGCTCTACAAGCAAGGGTATGATTGTTCATGCGAATATCAAACTTTACTTCCCTTCAAAGAAATTGAGCCCAAAGTACATTGGACTATTTAAGATTTGTAAGAGAATTAATCTGGTCATGCATTGTTTACAGTTGTCTCCACATTACCGAATGTACCTAACATTTCACGAGTCCCTATTAAAACCACGCAGTACCTCTGTTTTACAGGTCTAGTCTTTTGTCCATTCACCACCTCCAAAGGATGTAGGTGCCTCTCTTGCCTATTCTATCAGGGCTCTCTTGGACTCTTAAAGGCATTGGGGGAACTTCTACAACCTGGTTGACTGGGAGGGATATGGTCCAGAGCCAGAGACATTTTGGACACTGACCTCATCTGGGAGTTCCACAGGACTCACCCAGACCATCTGGCTTTACTTCCAAGAATTCCCCCCTCTGCATTTGAGCAGCACACATCTGGAGCCTCTCCTTGGGGGGGACTGTTACATCCCCAGGAGATAGTACCCCAGCTGCACTCCTGAGCTCACTGGCACACCTTCTCCAATCCATTCATTACCCCAGTCTTTAAAAAAATTAAACTCACTCACTTCCTTGCAGAATCTCAGCAGTACTCACATTTTTCCTAGCCAGTCTGTTCTAACTTAGTTCTGCCCCTGCTCCTCTGTGCTTTGCAACAATCATCAGTCCAAGGTGTCGAAGTCCCCGGGTGTCCCTCTCCTTAAGGCTTCTGTAACAATGTTTCAGAGTTTCCTGCTTGTCTATGTAATCCAGCTCATCGGTCTTTGTTGCATCTGTTCATTACTAGAAGCACTTTTTCACGGTACATGCAACTCCTGCACTCAAATCCACATTGACTATCACTGGGACATCACGAGAACAGCAGAAGAATGATTTGAACCAGCAAGCTTCAGAATGTAAGGCAACAGTCTAAGGCATTACTCTACCTGCTGACCAAATAATTTTGCATACTGGACATTAACACAGCTGGTTATTTAGAGATGGAAATCAGGTTAAGTACACAGCACAAGAGTATAAATGCAATTTTGAACAACTTTGTCAGTGTATTTACTGTGAATCATAGTGTTCCTGTGTTACTCAACCCCATTTTTAGTACCTGAAATGAAAAAGCACACAGTACACAATTTCTAGGTAATGATTAGCGGGTGGTTTAATGTGCTGATTTAATTGTCATTTTGGCTGCAGCAGGGATTTATCTGTTTTCACATTGCACGTAAAGGTAACAGTTATTTTTAGGGTCAAAACCACTTAACAATTTTGATGATAAAAGCTAATGAAAATGTTTTTTAAACACATAATTGTCATGACAAAAGGTGACCATTTGACAAGATAAAAACACTTCTCAATTTTATACAGTTTTGGACTGGAAAGACTGTTTTTAGGGCAAAAAAGGTATTTATTTGTCAAAATGTTCAAGAAAAAAAGTGCTGTTACATTATGCTCATATACAGCTATTGTAACTATGTCTAAGGTGGCATAAGAATATGAATCCAAATTAAATCTAATAAATTCAGAATCAGAATCAGAAAACTTTATTATCCCAAAGGAAATTGCTCATTATTATTATTATTATTATTATTATTATTATTATTATTATTATTATAAATTGACATTAGTTTGTGAATGTGTGTGGTTACCTTCATCTGGCAGGTAATCCATCCAGTGTTCTATCCTTATGACCAGACACTTCAGGATTGGGTCCAGACTGCCAGAAACCTCGATCAGGACATGTGTTAAGGTTGGATGGATGGATGGATGGATATGATTATTTCTAGTAGTTGTGTTAGCAGTAGCAGGAAGACCTCAATCACTGGGTATCAGTGAGTGCCAATAAATATATAAATAATGTATAAAATATATAAAAGAGTTAGAACCTCAAGCATTCTCTCACATAAAAAAGGGGGGGGTAACAGAGAAAAAAATCAAATTTCGAGGAAAGACATTAAATTGAAAACCTCCCACCATCGCACACTGCCAGCCAAAGATGGTCATGTATCTAAAATAGAAATGAGCCATTATTTATTTATGTAGGTAAACACATTCAAAGAAGGTAAGGCATCACCAAGCTGACATTCACAAGCCAGGTGACAAAGGACATGCAGATTTTTAGGCTTTTAATTTATTCTGACATGAAGCTGATTTCAGATGGACTAAGCATTAAAAACAGCCAAAAATATTGCCAGGCATTATCCACTGTGACCAAATGGGCCTATTTTAAAAACAGACATCTCTGAACCAGCGCTTGTATATTCCCCAGCTTTGCACAGTGTACCAGAAAGGGAAATTAGATCTACAGCATACCTGATGTATTTCAGTGCATGTAATGTATTTAATCTTTTAGGATTGCTTATTCTGGCTAATAAGATTTATTTTTTTTCCTGTCATGCACCATACACAGGGTGCCATTCTAAACAGACCCATGCTACAGAATAAAATTACCGCTTAAAGATCCTAATAAAAACAGGATGATGTTGTCATACAATTGCCAGATAAAAGGCCAAGTGAGCAGAATACACACAACTGTATAACCTAATCGACTGAAAGAATATTTACAATGTTTAAAAAACGGCTGCTACCAGAAAGACAAAATTCACAGAATCTGGAAGGAACCCATGCAATAGCTGGATGATCATGTGAAGAGGGAAAGGGCTTTAAAACAAGTGTGTGACACATAGTCACAAGTTTAATTAATGCAGCCAAAATCTAATCCAAACAGCGACCCATTGCTTTTGCGTTAAGGCCGTCACCACAATCGGGCACTTTCGACAGTACCGTACAAGTCATTTTAAACATGAATTATTTATATACAGGTACATGCTCCAGTAGAGCTGTAGGTGACATAGAAGTATATTCCTGTCTGTATTTTACATGTTTATAAAGCAGCTGAGTGACTGTACCCTGTCATGAGCGATGACACCGCTCCACCTTTCACCCACCTTGTCACTAAAGTGCCTGTTAAGATCCTAAAGTTTTTTGGCATTTCCAAAAAAAAAAAAAAAAAACAGTTTCTACATTTGCAAACTGTGCCAATGTGACAAGACTGACAAGTATAGAGGTCAAGACGAAGGGAAGCATGGATCTGCGGTAACTAATCCCAGAAACTCTTTACTGTGCACTATTTATAAGTGTGAATAATCCAAAATCACTCATACTTGTGCAAGCACATTCACTAGATAACAGTTCTTGACTTTAACTTTCTTGTTTTCCATTTATTTCTCAAGTATAAAGGCAGCTAGCATGCAATAAAATATACAAATAAAGAAAAAAATAAGCAACACTTCATCTTCCATCAAGTATAACAGAGTAACAAGAATAACAACACTGATATTCTGTAGCAGCAAAGTATTTTCCATTTAATGCTGTAGCGCCAAGTGGAGCTGTGGTTCTTCAATTATGGTTCAATGTCTGGGTAAATAGTTGTTCAACTATCATGGGGAGTTACAAGGGAGATGTTGGCTTTGATTGTTTCTGGGGGTGGGTGTGTAATGGTGCTCGGTGGGTGCTGCTATTTCCGAAATGCCACACAAGAATAAAGTTTATGTTCCCACAGTCTCATCTCCAGAGTCCTCCATCCACAAAACTGCCCCCAGTGCTGTCGAGGCAGGTAGTTACAGTACAGAAGCTTTTTCTGCTCTCACCACCCACTTCCAAACCTGATTCCTCCTGCAGGCATTTAAAAACTCAAATTCCCACAGTTCCCTCTCCTCCACCTCATCATAACAATCCTGCTGTCATTTCGCCTGTGGGTGAGGTTGCTGTTTATTTTTTGTGCGAATCACACTTGTCATGTTTACACACTACATAAACAGTCACTGTGTGCTGGAAAGCATGCTTAGGAAATGAAGAAGGAAGTCATCGGAGGAAGCATGTGTGGCATCCACAGGTGAAGTTCAGTGCGTTGGTGCTCCTCAGTTCTACAGGCCTGCAGGATGCCATGGCTACCTGAGTCGTAACAGAATCCCATGCCACCGCCTTTCCAGGCTATTCCTAGCGGTAATCCTTGGTGTCAGCACTATATGTGATAATATTTCATGCAGTGAAGGATTAAACAGCTTAATTCTCAATTTATCCTGCACATCCGATAAACACAGCGAGCATTTGGTTGAACTCGCCGAGTGCTTTGCACATTAATTTATGCTCACATCCCATTGGGTCATTTCGTCATGTTATGTATTTTTGGTGTGCAGAAGAAGGAAGGTCTTACAGGATGTGCGTAGACGTGGACTGGACATTAATGGAATTTTTTTCTACTCGTGGAGATTGACTTGTTCCAATGCTAAAGCAATTTAGCACTATGTGCCTGAGTACGAGGTTTACAAGAACCAGAAAACAAATGGCAGTCCATTCATCGTCCCACTTGGGCTATTTTTGGCTAAGCCAATGATGTCAGATACACGGTCCAATAAAGTGTCTGCTTTGGGCAATGATCCAGAGCAACGCATGTATGGGAAAAAGTGCCAAGTTTAGTGGCAGGGCCGGAGACCGATAAAGGCAGACTCACAAAATAAGATAAGCACCAGTATGGAACAAAAACAAGTTTTAAAAAGGGTATAAAAAAACAACAAAAACAGGGAGCAGTATGTATAGCTACAAGTACAGGTCAAGAGCTGAGGTCATTTGCAAAAATTGGAATTTTATCACAAGGGAGATGCTGGGCAAAATTCACATAAATGCTTGTCCCTCGAGAAAACAAAAAATCATTATTTTGCTCATTTTTTCCCAAACCCCCCACGCACATACATACTCTTTTGTTTCTTATCCCGTAGAAGCAGCTGAAGTTACAAATGGGGACGGCAGAGCGCCTTGATAAAATCTCAGCTAAGTAAAATTTCAGCTAAGCTAAGGTGAAAGATTTTATTGGATAGCCCTCGCAAGTCACAGTTTGGGTTTGGTGGCGTAACCAAATAAAACGTCCGCATGATTTAACTTACATGAGAGGAGTAAAGTGTTTAATCTCTGATAGTGAAAACACAATTATGTGGGGATAAAATTTTTGTCGAGATTCTTTTACAAACAGGGAAGAGCTTCAGCTTCACATAGGCAGGTCTGGAAAGAAGTGGACAAACATGACTCAGAGATGCAGTCTTGGATGGAAGGGGTTCATCTTTCTTTTTGGATGTGCAGTACACATTTTGCGTCTGCAGTGTCAGTCTGCAGATGAGGGGAGATGACTGTTGCATACGGCTAGCAGGGCTGTCAGACACGAATGGGGTCATCCAGGACAGCACAGTCTGTGCTTCTAACTGTCAGTTAAATGGTAGTAATAACCAGCACTGGTCAATTAATAGGTTCTCCTGGTGACAGGCAAACTGGAGTGCTTTTGCATGTGTCACTCTTCATGAACACTAGGTTATTCCTTTATTACTGTTAATAAGTTTCTTCACAGAAACTGATACATTTTCAGCAGTGCTTCAGCCATTTAAACAGATGAGCATTGTGACTGCAGTAATTCACTTTAAGTAGCTGCACCTGTTGTAATGCGGAGAAAATAGGGCACAGAGGAAAATATAGAACATGTGGGGCAGGAACCAACAACCTTTGCTTGCTGATGTATTACTAACTTGTGTCAGAAAGCTGATGTGTTCACATCCCAAACTGCTGCAGCCAACTAAAACCAGACTGGAAATTTAAAATCCATGAATCCAGTTGTTTGGTGTCAATGACATAATAACCTTGAAGTGAAGCAGAGGCACAAGTTTCATTTCTGCAAAAACGTGTCGCATTTGGATAGTGTTCCTCCCAACCAGCCAACAGTGGAAAAGCCAACTTATATATCTTTCCTATAGCTTATTTTATGACATTTATAAAGGAATTTAGGTGTGAAATCACCCCTCCAATCTGAAGGGGAGACTCACTGAGGCCTAACCCATTGCCATGTATCTGCGGTCAGAAAACCCATGTTTTCCCTTTATAGGAGGAAAATACATCATCGTGCCTTGACTGCTGGAGACTTTTTGTCAGATCTTTCGCCAGAGAACCGATTAAAATTCTGTGTTTGGGCTTTTTAATCAGCAGGTCATTAATGAAGTTTGAAGACAGCACATTTTTACTCTTAAATGTATCCTGCTGCTCCCCTTCCTTTTTGTCAATATTAGCTAGGCGTGGAGCGCAATAAACGCGAGGGACACATGAATTATTGAATGTGGTGAGTAAAACTGAATTTATTTTTTAAACAAATGTAGAATTTATTTAAAATTGTGCCCAAAGTAAATAGTTTTAACCCTTTGTGCTCGGGAGCTCTTGGAAAAGCATGAAATAGACAAATGTTCTTGGGACATCAGCTTTGCTTCATTCCGTGTTGGTAAACAAAAACTTGACAGTTTATGGGCTGCGAGATGAGAGGATAACAAAAGATTTATGTAACCAATTCTTTAAGACAAAACAGTGATGCTAAATAATTTAATCTATGACTAAATAATTACACAGATCATTAATAAGAGGAGCCTGTTTCTATTGTGCAGAGGATCAGGACTATTTTAATCCACAATAACAATGATGACAATAAAAATAATGATGCCGGTGTTTTTTGGTAAACAGTTTTTTTTTTTTTGTTTTGTTTCCAGGTTGAAAGTGAAAGCATAGCTAAAATTTGTGAAATTTCTTTAAACTTGCTAGCATATTTTGCCTAAAATGAAAGAGTGCAGTGAGCTCCTGTAATTGGCAAGAAAAAGCACACATTTGTCTTAAGTGTGTTGTTCAGAAGCAGCACCGGAGGAAAACATCTCCCACTTTATTTAACTGCTTTGCTTTTGTGTTACAGATTGGGTAACAATGGCTGCAGAGCAAGAGAAAGTCGAGGGGGTTTAGGCATCAACTGCCATCCCTGTAATGTCGGCATGCACTCACACCTCAGCTCTCACACACAGACAATGGGTACAAACATTGACCAGCGTGTGCACTTGTGTGCTTGTGTATGTTTGCGTGTGCGTGTTGGGCAGAAATACACAAATTATATGAAATGCATACTTGCCCCCACACACATTCACATAATCACAAAAAAGCAAGACTGGGGGTATTTTTTGGCAGACTTCATTATTAAATGTGTGTTCATGAGTCTTTGGACCTTACAGAACGGCGCTCTGTGAAGATGAAACACCAAGTTTTGTATAACACGATGTCTTAATAAAATCTCCCTGGAAACCAGTGCTCTGCTGATCAGTAACTTTGAACCAGAGACTGCACTGCCCCTGTGGGGGGTGGGACCCAAGGCCAAAAAAAAAAGATTATTTTTTTCTTAAATAGGCATTCATTTACCAATTTATAAAATAAAATTAAAAAAAAAAAACTTCAGTGGGCTACAAAAGATAAAAAGCAAATAAATAAATAAGAAGAAGAGGCAAAAGAACAACTGTTTCCATCGCAAGATGTGCCCATTTCTTTTATCCAAGCAAAAATGTCATTATGACAAATGAGAAGGACACTCTTCTGAGGTTTCTTCGTGGTCAAGGGTTGAAAAGACTGAACAAACGCAAATTCATACCAGCTGAGAATACCCAGCAAAGCATACTTTTCCCTCTGTTCCTCTTTCTTTCTCTTTTTCATTATTTGTCCATCTTTCATTCCTTATTAACGCAACCTCTGCAGCACCGTTGTCCAGGTATTTTCCCAGAAACAAAAATGTGAAAATTACCAGCTATCAATAGCGCATGTTAGTGTACAGAGCTCACACTGTGAGCCGCTCTGACGAAAAGTGTCAGCTACAGGACTGCATCATAATAATAATAATAATAATAATAATAATAATAATAATAATAATAATAATAATAATAATAATAATAAATGCACTTTAGTTGCAGTGTGCTTTACCTAACCACACCTAACCAAGTACATGGGTTCAGCGTGTGCAAGTGACCACTGACCCTCACTGCCATCTCCCTTTCACACAAAGGCATCCGGTAACCTTAGGCTTGTAGCAGGCACCGTTCTCCACAGGCCATTGTAGGTGTAAACCGTGCGTTGGGACACACGTTGTGGTACCACCGCTTCCCCTCAGCCGCTGGTTAAGTAAACGCAGACATAAATAAATAAAACTTTTGGAGGGGCTCACACCCGGTTAAGCTAATGGATGTGCCGCAGGCTGGCCCCGGTGTAATTGGAGTGGCCCTGGAGGAGCTGCGGCTGTGAGCAGCTGTCAGATATTGCCCAGGAGTGGGAATTTGCAGCAGTTAATGGCTGCATCCACGTGTCAGTGGTAGGCGGTGATGCGCCTTGGGCCTCTGTAGGGCACTGCCGAGAATCATGACCAATGTGTTGCAGTTACCGTTGCTGTCACACAGCCACGCTGCGTACCCTGGCCGGGACAAAATGGGGGAGCAGCAACTTGCTCCTGTGGACTGTGTGACTATTTGGCTGGCTGGGCCCAAGGGAAGAGCAGGGTAAGGGTTGTGCACCACCATCATTCATTAAATTACCCCACCCCTCTAAATAGTCAGCCATTGCATATCCGAACACTCATGAGCCCAGCTTGCTCATGACTGCTAAGTAGGGGAGAAACCTGCCAAGACCAATGGCCAGAAGTTGTCTGTGGCATCTTCAGTCACGATTAAGCAGAGGTCAACACAGTTCTGCAGCACACCTTCTATCGCTATTTCTTACCTGATCATTTTCAGCAGCACTTGCTTAAAAACCAATGAATTTATTGTGGATCTTCTGAAAATATAAAGAAATCTGCTCTGGAAAAAAGTGTAAAAAATATGCCCCTTAAATAAATATCCTCCGTCAGCCTCTTCTGATAACCATCAACAAACATCCGGCAGAACTTTGGTCTGATATATCACCACTCTTCCTGGCAGAATTGATAGAGTTCAACCATTTTTTTTTTGTGCAGTCTTGGCTTTTGAGTGCAGCTCATATCTTCTCAATAGGGCTGAGGTCAAAACATTGGGAAAGCCATTCAAAAACTTCAATTTTAGCCTAATTTATCCATTCGAGGACCAGTTTTGATGTGTATTTTGGGTCATTGGTGTTCTTGTTGAAACATCCCACTGCATCCAAAATTCAACCTTCTGGCTGATGATTCCAGGTTGTGATGAATAATTTTGAGGTAATCTTCCTTCTTCATTCCATCCACTTTCTGCAATGTAACAATTCCAAGAGCCCCACAGCAAGATGCTGCCACCATTCTTGAAAGTAGGTACAATGTTGTTGAGGTTGAATACCTCACCTTTTCTCCTACAGACATACTTTTGGTCATCGTCTCCAAATAACTTGTCTGACCACAAAACTCTCCTCCAGAAGGCTTTATCTTTGTCCATGTGATAAGCAATAAACTTAAGTCGAGCCCAAAGGGGCCTACTTTGGAGCAGGGGTTTCTGTCTTGCATGGCAGCCTCTCAGCCCATGGCAATGTAAAACCCGCATGATAGTGTGGACAGTGACACCTGGGTTCCAGCAGCTACTAATTCATGGCAGACCTGTTTCTTGAAGAACATCTGACACTCTGGACCAATTTCCTCTCAGCAGAAGGTGACAACTTGAGTTTTTTTCCTGACCTTGGCAAAGAGACTACTGTTCCATGTACCTTGTACTTTCAAACAATTGTTTCTACAGATGATCTTGGGACCTGAGGTGACACTCCTGACTTGTGTAAATCTGTGGTCTGCTTCTCAGATCTGTAGCGCTCCCTACACCTTCCCCATCATTACAGTTATAGTTGAACCTAATGAGTGCAGTCAAACTTGCCTGATTTATATGGGCACAGAGAAGTCACCAGCTGTGTTCAATCATGATGACTAACATGGAGTTAGGAGGCCCAGCCACAAAGTTCAACAACATTATAGAACTTTCAACACCACCAAATTAATCATCTAAGTAGCAGTATGTATATTTCTGCCACAGCAGATTTCCTCATATTTTCAAAAGATCCACAATAAATTCATAAATGAACCCAAATTTGTGAATGTTTTATTTGTGACAAATAAGTACAACCCAAAACTAGAAAATGTTGGGATAGTTTGGAAAATGCAAATAAAAAAACGCAGTGATTCTTACATTTACTTTGACTTTTATTTCATTGCAGACAGTATGAACCCAAGATATTTCATGTTTTGTCTGGTCAACTAACATTTAATTTGTTAATAATACATCCATTCCTGCCTTTCAGGCCTGCAACACATTCCAAAAAAAGTTGGCACAGTAAAGCATTTACCGCTTTGTAATGTTGCCATTCCTTCTCACAACACTTAAAAGATGGTTTGGCACTGAGCATACCAAGTGATGAAACGTTTCAAGTGCTATTTTATCCCATTCTTCTGGCAAACACGTCTTAAGGTGTGGAACAGTACAGGGTTGTCGCTGTCGTATTTTTTGTTTCAAAATTCTCCACACATTCTCTGTTGGGGACAGGTCAGGACTGCAGACAGGCCAGTCCAGTACCCGTACCGCTTTCTTCCACAGCCATGGCTTTGTAATGTGTGCATAATGTAGTTTTGCATTGTCTTGTTGAAAAATGCATGGACATCTCTGGAAAAGATGTCATCTTGAAGGCAGCATATATTGCTCTAAAATCTCAATGTACTTTTTTGCATTAATGCTGCCATCACAGAAGTGTAAATTACCTTTACCAAGTACACTGACACAACCCCATACCATGACAGACCCTGGCTTTTGGACTTGTTGCTGATAACAGTCTGGACAGTCCTTTTCTTCTTTCTTCTTTGGTCCGGAGCACACGGCATTCATTTTTTTTCCAAAAAAAGATCTGGAATCCTGATTTGTCTGACCACAGTACATGTTTTCACTGTGTGATGGTCCATCCCAGGTGCCTCCGAGCCCAGAGAAGTTAACTCTGCTTCTGGACATGGTTAACATAAGGCTTCTTTTTTGCACAGTAAAGTTTTAAGTGGCATTTGTGAATGTAACTCTGTATTGTAGTGCTTAACAAAGGTTTGCCAATGTGATCCTTTGCCCATGTGATTATATCAGCTATTGATGAATGATGGTTCTTGATGCAGTACCATCTGAGGGATCGGAGATCACGGGTGTTCGGCTTAGACTTGCGCCTTTGCCCTTTACGCACTGAAATTCCTCCAGATTCCTTAAATCATTTAAGGATATTATGCACTGTAGAGGGAGAAATATGCAAATCCCTTCCACTCTTTTGTTGAGGAACATTGTTTTTAAACATTTCAATAATTCTCTCATGCATTTGTTGACAAACTGGAGATCCTCTGACCATCTTTGCGCCTTTCGTGGATACTGCTTTTGCACAAAATCATTACAATCACCTATTGACATCACCTGTTTGAAATCACATGATTATTTATTTTTTTTACTTCATTACTAGCTCTAAATTGCCCCCGTCCCAGCGTTTTTTTTTTTTTTTGGAATGTGTTGCAGGCCTGAAATGCAGGAATGGATGTATATTAACAAATGAAATGTTAGTTGACCAGACAAAACATCGTTCCACACTGTCTGCAATGAAATAAAAGTCTGAGTCAATGTAAGAATCAATCTTTTTTTTTGTTTGTTTTTTGCATTTTCCATACTGTCCCAACTTTTTCTGATTTTGGGTTGTATGATTTCAAATCATTGTGTCAGAAAAAAACAGTTGCAAAAATCATTGAAATCCCAACACTGCCATGACATGCATGTCCCTTACACGTGTGTGTAAACCTTTGACCTCAACTGTATGTGAAAATCCCATAGGCCAGGGGCTGTGTGGCACCACCATCACTGTGCCACCCTGTTGTTAACCAGTTATTCAGATTAGCAATTTCATTCTCATAACAGGGCCCCAAAAACTGATATATTATCAACTTTTCCTTGGACAAAGAGAGTGTCTGAACCCACTGAGCTCACTTCAGAATCTCATCTTCCAAGACATCTCAAGACACACACGAATGTGTAGCTTCTGTCTAATAGAAAACAATGTCAGTTAGATTACAAGTTATCGACCATACATGATTATGCTTCCCACCACTCGTTCATGGCCTCCGATTGCAAAGTTGTAGAATCACATTCAACAGACCTTCAATCTATAACAACATTAAAATGACTTTTATAATAAGGTTGAAATGTACCCATTTAGTCTTAGCTCCCTTCCAGTACACCGAGGAGTGATGGTGTCATTTAATTTTAATTTTTTAAATATTTCTTCTGCCATAATCATGGCATGCAGATCATGAACCTCAAATGGAAATAATACATTAGATGAATATTAGGGGTGAACAGTTTTGTATGTAGTTGGGTAGTAATCAAATTTCATGGCAAAATTACAAGTGCTGCTGACCACCCAGCACTGTTTACATGGCTTTTAAGACTCAAATTCAGACCTCATGTAAAAAAAAAAAAAAATATATATATATATATATATATATTCTGTTTATTTTATGTAGCAAAAAAAAAAATGTACATCATCTAAAAAGTACAAGGTCAAGAAAAATCTGCCAAGACCAATGGCCAGATATTTTTTTGTGTTCATTTCCTATTTATTTATTATTTACTTTAATCTGTCAAATTAATGTGACAGAGTGAGGCGAGCCAATTTAACCCGAAGAACAAGCCATGAAAGCAAAGCTCCTCAACAGCCTCCTCTGCAGTGATCTTATTGTTATACAGTTATTCTGTTTTTATTGCCATTTTTTATTTGACTGAAGCTTTTGCCAGTGCTTTAACCAGTGTTACACAAGCAGCTTTGACACTTTGTTTCTGTACAGCAGGGTATTATAATGGTATCATGGCAGGGGGGTTCAACCCAGCAACCTTAGATCGCAAGGCAATAGCCTAAATGGCAGTACCTACCACCCTTTTGTAATATTTTGATCAAACGGCAGTGTTCATGGAGCACTAATGTACATGTCCTATATCTCATATTGCATTGTTTGCCAGTGTCAAGTTACTGTGAAACACTCTTGGCTGTTTAAAATAGCAGCAATGTAGAAACAAGGAGCATCACATACATGTAATGGGCCCATCAGTCACTTCCAAATGTGAACAAGTACCATCATCCCAGTCCTCTGTGTGCAGAATTCCTGTAAGTTGTAATAAAGATCAAATATTAACTTTATCTGGCAAAAGAGAATTCATCATATGAACCATTCTCATACAGTAGAGAGGAAAGTCTAAATATAGGCCACAACAGCAAAATCCTATTAAGTTATTAATGAAGTAGCAGAAATAAGGCTAGCACACTCTTAATAATACTTCAGCACAATATTAAGCAAAATAATAAACTACATTAATAGGCCTGTATTTCCAAAATCTGCACTTAAAGGCCTTGCAATACTGTGTAACCTTATATTACCTTATAATGCTTTGTAAAATGTGCTATTTATTGCTATAATTTTTATTTAGCTGATGCCTTTGTCCAAGGGGTTTTACTGGTTTTGAGTTCAGGTAGAAAAAAAACTTTAAACTGGGCTTTAATAGGAAAGGTTTACAACAGCAACGGTCCGAGTTTTTACATATATGCATATACAAATATATACGTGTGTCCCCCTTTCAGTACATTTTTGTCACTAATGTTCACTAATGTCAAATTTACTTATTTAGGACTATGACACTTTTTTACACATTTGTCTAGTCATACACAGCATCTTGTCCTAGTTTGACAAAAAGTTTTCATTTTCACAAAAGCAATTTTACTTTGTGATAAATTGGTCTTTCATTATCTGCACTCTGTAATATTTTATTAACCCATTTCTATGCAAAATATAACTTTGTCATTTTCTCCGATTCCCCCAACAAATACAATTTAAGCTGTATCTATGCGTCAATTATAGATAAAAGCAATTACAACTGAAAACATGAACCAAACAACAAAAACAAGCATGTGCAATGGTGTTTTTTTGGGTCCAGTCATCTGGAAGACACGTGTGTCGGGAGACACGCGCTGGGAAAAACAGCTCGGAAATGACCCCTGCAAAGCGTGCGCTGGGCCAGTTTCTTTCCTTGGCATGCACGTCAGATCTGGAGGGCATTTCAAAGCCTCAGGTGATGTCCAATGCACAATCCAGCTCAAAGTTCTCACAGATATAATTAAAGGTTACAGGCATCAATGTGTAACTACTATAATTGAAAAGAGAGGTGATATAGCTTATAATTAGCCCCCATGTAGCAGAAAGGACAAAGAAGAAAAGGATGCCTTTAGCTTTTCTCCATTGCGAGCACTTTAATGATTTTCCATCGCTTGAGGAGCACAGATCTCCCAAAGAAAAGGCTGACATATCATGCATACTGTAATTATATAGCAAGGGTAACATTTATATTTGGATTTATTTAAAAAAGAGACATTTTCTAAAAAGACTTGCAGTTTTTTATGAAGTAAAATGCTGGGAGGAGTAGAAGCAGAATAAATGGGGGGCAATTTAGTGTTGCAGAGCAAAAATAGCCCCAACATTTCTTTTTTTTTTTTTTTTTTTCAAATGGAAACAATTACTTGTAGATGGAGAGAGAGTGAAAGACGGAGAGAAGGAGAGAGAGAAATGTCCCTACCTAGAGGTACAGATTTTGATCTTTGTAAAGTGTGGAAAATGCTGTAGGTCACTCTGTTCTCGCCAAGGAATTAAACAACTTGGTGACATTTGGAGCAGTCCGAAAATCCAAGCATTAAGGCCAGTTGTGCACTTTTACCACTCCAGGTCACTCTGTGCATCTTAGTTTCTCCATTACTGCTTGGGCAGCAGGTGGTGTGGCAGTTAAAACTGCCACCTTGCATTCAAAGGCTTCTGATTTGAATCTCATCCCCTTTATTGAGGCACTACTCACCCAGATTTGCTCCTCTAAGAATACCCTGCTCTGCAAATGGGCAAATAACCCTAAGTCACTTTGGAGAAAATTGTGAGTTCACTTAATAAATAAGTGGCACGTGTCCTATCACTGTTGCACGTTTTAAAGCAAATGGCAAAACATCCCTGCATGACACACAACGGAAACGCCGTTTTACCGGATAAATCTTTATTTACCTTTTCTCAGCGCAGATGATGCAAGCACATCATTGTTTTGAGTCCCGCTCACTCCGTGTTTTAAGGTCCTGCTGACCGTAACCGCAGACAACCGCAGTCTTTTTCTCAGGCAAACACATACATTTGTGCAGTGACCCTTTTTCTTCTGCCACCTTTTTAAATACTGTGTTGCACAGATTGATTTGCACAGCCACTCTGTTTAATTTTACACCGGTCAATTTTCCCATTTTGAAAAATGCCCGAGTGCATGCATGTACTTTTTTAACAGTAATATTGATTTGTGCAGCCGACCTAATTGGCAGAGGCGAGCGTCCATCTGTGAAATAAATAATGGCGTCATTTTAAACAGCAGATAGGCGCAGTGGCGGGAGAGGTAATTATGAGATTATTAAACTGGGGCTCGCGAGGTGGAAGTCACACTGTGGCTGCTTCATGTAATTGGACGCGGCCGCCGTCTCCCGCAGTTCCTCTCCCCACGTTTCTGAAAGCCGGGCATCCCGCAGTTCAAACCCTGAATATTGAGCACCGGAGGTCTGACAAATAAAAGTGACAGAGAGAGGTGAGCTAATTTAACCTGAAAAACAAACCAGAAAAGCAAAACTCCTTGGCGGCCTCATCTGCACTGACCTTATTGTAACGCAGTTATTTTGTTTTTACTGCCATTGTTTATCTAATTGAAGCTTTTGTCCAGCGCTTTAACCAGTGTCAGACAAGCAGCTTTGACACTTCACTACATTGTTGCTCTATTACTGTAGGGTAAGTACCTCCAGCAGAAGTGGGATTCAAACCAGCAACCTTTAGTACCTGCTGCCCCTTTGTAATGCAGGTTTTCCACTACTTATGAACACAATGTATTCCTGCAAATTGGCTTGTGCAGTCCAGTTTCGTAAATCAGAGTTGAGTTATCATCGGCGGTCACAAAAAAAACGCATTTGCTGGTTCAAAATGCAAAAATGCATAAAATCAAAGACTCGCACAGCGCATCAGCCGACGCCAGCTGAAAGCACCGGATCCAGCCGCAGTGTTCGAGGAGTGCTAACTTACGTATTTCATATTCCACTTTATACTGTTTTCCAATGTCAGGTTATTTTTCTAAAGCTTTGTAAAATGTGCTTGGCTATCATAAAACGTCGAGCACACCTAAGTTCATCTGGTGTGAATGGCAGTCATACATCACTGCGCTGCTTTTAAAATGACAGATTTGCTAGATGTGCATTTAGAGGAGGCTGGAGATGAATTCCGATCTCCATACCATAAATATGCTCCCCCAGCCGAGTGTTAAGGTCTGTTTAAATGTTGCCATAGTGATCCTTTTCATTAGACTGCTATAAATGACTGAGGGAAGACTCACTGAGTGCATTTTTTTTAAAGCGCCACGCCCTTTTACACAATTGCTCGATGTTTTCATTTCCACCTGTTCACGCCTATCAGCATTTTTCCGACGGTGAACTGTTTTTACCTTAGCCAAGCCTTCTCAGAAGAATGAGCCTTGATGTGCGCAGTGTCCTCCTGGACAGACTATGAATGTTCTACATTCTTTATTTTTCTCATCCATCAACAGGAAAGCAAAACGGAGGCAGAAAGTCACAAAGCTAACAGCAGAAATGTAAACCCGTGCATTCGAAATACAAGACTTGACTAAAATTTCATTGAGTCCAGCAAGATGTCATGCAGGCAAACTAAAGTAACTGAGCAAAGGCCTCAGTTCTGTCACAGTGATGTGTCCTTAAATGAAAAAAATATCATTTACTTTTTGGTACTGTAATAGGCCACTCAGCACTCTGTTACTGAGATCGGAGGCTATTAATGCAGATTGCATTATTGCTAACTACTCTTACCATTACTTTAATAATGGGAATTAAATTCAGAAAATTTTATTGTATTGAAAACAAATAAAAGCTGCATTTTTAATTGTTTAAAGTATTCTAAATTATTGTAGAAAATTACTTAAATGGCTAAAACAAAAGAGCACTGACAAGAAACAGTGTTATAAAAGGTAGCGTTAATTGAGGCATTAAAGTATTTACAAAAGCAAAGAAATACATGAGCAAGAAAATACAAGTTTTTTCCAGTTTGAAGTTTTGAATTGTAGACTTAGAAGAGTTAACAAGAACTGAAATTTTATTATTCATCACATACTTTTGTCCAAGGCTTTAGCCTATGTTAATGTTGCAGTCTATGCTGCTCAAATTGATTTAACTTTGTAGTCTGTTTTCATCATTGCGAGGCAGCAGAGGCGCAGAACCCTTGTCAGAGCTCTAGGATGTGAGGTAGGGTAGACCCCCAATAGGATGTCATCTCACACACAAACACACTTCAAGCTTTTTTAGGGTCACCAGTTTATTAAAATCATGCGTCTTTGCACTTTGGACAGAAACTGAAAAATAAATTTAACCGGTTTTATATTTTTTCACTAGAGTAGTTCTTACTACAATAAACACCTTGGCTCACCAAAATACCTGATAAGGACAATGGAATTATGCGCTTTTAGGTAGCAAACTGCTGAGATGTCATTTAATTTCCACTGTAAGACTGAAGTTCATATGATGCATATTTTTCAGACAATAAATCACTATAAATGCATAGTCAGTACCAAGTGTGCACCTACCAATTGTGCATGTTTATCTTCAGACCTGCCAATTAATCCTTGTTTTTAAATCACTGAGAGGGAGGCACTATTCTTTCCCAGTAACTGGGTTTTGTTCTTCCAATAATAACAAAAGTCTATAAATATCCTTTACTAGCTTTCACATAAAGCAATGGACTTCTGGCCTGCTGAATAGATAAATAGAGACTATATGGTGTTTAGGTAATATAATAGTCCGGGAAAAATGTCCTTCTCTTTGTGTTTTCATTTTGTTTGCACCAATAGAGAATGGACCTTGTTTTGTTGTTTTGAATGTTTTAAAATGTCTGGAAACCTAAAGAGAACTGTTTATTTTATTTGTTAACCAACTCTTTACTGAGCCAGCTTTACAAGTCGTTTCATTTACACATTAAGTCCATCCAATGAAGCAGTTCTATATTGATGGTTTTTAAATGTAATGGCACTTTTAAAGTAAAAAGAAAATTTAATAAAATATAGCACACATATTTTTTGCTTAACAACAAAAGACATCATAGTCTCATTCTCATACAAACCCAAGAGAAATATCAAACCACCAATCCATTCTCATCTCAGTAACCCTCAGCTGCCATCGGTCATGCTCCTGCTATGATCCACTTAGGACGGCAAACCACAGAGGTTGTGCGCCAAAGCATGCAAGAAATTCTGTCGCCACTGTTAATATTTAACCGTGACTGTCCAAGTGCTTGTTGGGGAAAAGGGTGTGCGTGTTTGGCTCTTTCAAAAGTCATGGGTGGAGGCCATTTTAAAAGAGTGGACTACTGTTCGGACTCACCAAGGCATATAAATCACCTTGTTTTACTGTCAGCCGGTGAGCGAAAGCTGCAGCGAGGTGAACATACAGCCCTGACAGCTGTCAGAATTTC